>JAQPPZ010017220.1:12400000-13600000 GCA_028583015.1 Wollemia nobilis | reverse complement strand
GGGTTTGTGAATAGTGCTTAGTCATGTTCAATATTGGAAAGTACCAGGATGAGGTCCTATGTGATGTTTTCCCTATGGATGCTTACCATTTGCTATTAGGAAGGCCATGGTAGTTTGATCAAAGTGCAGTGCATGATGGTTGTGCAAATACGTACTCATTGACGAAAGATGGAGTGCACCACAAGTTAAATCCATTACAGGCAGTGGACGAGAAGGTGTGCAGCAGTGCCAGAATTTGTCTGGTAGAAGGCAAATTTTTTTTTTCTAGGGGACGGGGTTTAAGTGGGCTACAGAGGCAGGTGCACGTTTGGAGCTATTACAAAATACGCGGACCGAACAACATAGAAGTGAAGGTCACTTCTCCATTTACCTTGGATGTCTGATGCAGGAGCATCTAGCGGTAGTAAGGCAGTCTTGCATCTACCAAATTTTTCTAAGTGTTTTGTTTGCCATTTTTGCAAGGCAAAATTCGGTCGTGATATCATGACGTCACGATATCGCGACGTCGTGATATCGTGACATAAATCCAAGAAAAGGGATGGAAGTCAAAATGGTCATGATATCGCGACGTCGTGATATTACGATGTCACGATATCATGACATAAATCAAAGTAGAGGGTTGGAAGGCGAAATGGTCGCGATATCATGACGTTGCGATATCACGACATAAATCAAAGCAGAGGGTTGGAAGGTGGAATGGTCGCGATATCGCGACGTCATGATATCGTGACATAAATCAAAGTAGAGGGTTGGAAGGCAGAACAATCGTGATATCGTGACGTCGTGATATCGTGACATAAATAAAAGCAGAGGGTTGGAAGGTGAAACGGTCACGATATTGCGACGTCGCAATATCGTGACATAAATCAAAGAAGAGGGCTGGAAGGCAGAACGATCATTATATCGCAATGTCATGATATCATGACATAAATCAAAGCAAGGGGCTCGAAGGCGAAATGGTCATGATATCATGACATGTTGCGATATCATGGCCAGAAGAAAACAAATGGGAAATAAACATGCAGGTGGCCACGCACATGGAAAAAGAGGCAACAGTTCAGAAGAACAGTCTGACAAAATAGCGGTTGCAGGTCAAGGGTCTCATTAATGCGTGCTTTCATGGTGGATCAGGGCAGTTGGCCAATTACAGAAGGAAAATTGAAGACTTGGCGGGGGAAGCCGATTTTGTAGGTTTTGTTTAATGTATTTTTGCAGAAGGGTCATTAATGGCCTAGAGGGTCGAGACCTCAATAAAAACTCAGTATTGTAAAAGGAAATGGGGGTGGTGGATCGGAGATCGCACGCAGAGGTGTGAGTTGAAAGCTAAGCCGAGTGCTAGCTGTTGGAAATCTTGCGGGCTGCTATTGTATGTATTTCCAGATTTACTAGAAGAAAATTTGGGAATCGCATGGTTGTGACTGTGTGTGATTTTCTTGTCCCCCATCAGTAACTTAATAAGCATAAATCCAAATAATCAATGGGTGACTATAATTTAAATATACTATCTATTTATCAAACGATATGAGCCTAACTAGTTAAATTCCTCAATTTTCAAGGATGATATATTTGCTTAAATCTTGTCAAGTGATACATGCATGATTGCCAAGTGTTAGCAATTATGTTAGGATATTATATTATTGTGTAAAATAGCACTCATGCGCTCTCCAATTAGTTACAAGGTGGTTCCTTGGTAGTTCCTCAACTACCTTAGCACCTTAGCATTGTATTTAATAAAATCTCATGCTAATGCAAATGTTGTTGATTGCATTCATCTTTATGGTATCAGATCCAATGATTGGAAAATGTAGGTCGAGTGGTTGGGAAAGGTAGTAACTACTCCATCCATCCAAGAATTCATTCCAACATGGGTATATAGAAATAGCTTGGTAGACCGATGTGGAAGAAGTGAAAAACACTTGGCAGAGGCAAATAGGCTTGGCAGAGGTGATTGGTAGAGGTGGACCAGCTTGGTAGAGGTAAACAACATTTGTAGTTTCACCCTAATGACAGAGGCACTGAATGAGGACACAGACCAGATGACACTGAATAGACATGCAAACCAAGATGAGTCAATCACACTTGGTAGTTATTGATTGGAGTCTAATGTGGTAGCATTGGGTTAGTTGTCATGAGGGAGTGGTGACGTGGATTGGTTGGTTGTCATGGAAAGAATGGCAAAAGGTTGAGCTTGATTTTCGAAAGGTTATCAAAGCCATTACAGTATGCTTACCATTTTAAAACCCCACAACATTGTCGCATAGGCAATGTGGGAATAAATGTCTCATGGATTTTTTTCTCACTTGATAGGATACATTCCAAAAGGGACAATCTATCCCTTTCCTCTTGTCAAAACGTGTATATGGACTAGTTGGGCACTATCGAAAATATCCCAGTGCACTGGATTTTTTTTTTAAATCGAATTCGGTTGGGGGACTTCATAAATGGTACATCGTGCCTTCGAAGCTACATCCACTAAGATAGATCAGTTGGTTGGGTAGCCCATGCAAATTCATTGGTGATCCAAATGTCACGGTTTCAAATCCTACCTATGACTAAACACAAAAAATGTTTGCAAAACATTTTTTTGCAACATTGTTTTCTACAACTTTTGGCAATTTTTTGTCACCAAGAGCAATTTTTTTGCTAACATTTTTTTGACAATATTTTCCAAAGGAGAGAAATATTTGGCATTTGAATATCATTTTTTTCCAAGGAGAACTATTTTATGCCAAAGCAAAAGGAGGAGCTTTTTAAGAGGTATTTTTTTAAATACATTGTTTATTCCTTTCAAGTAATTTTGGAGGGATAAGTTATTTTTTTGGCCCTTGAAATGATATAGTACAATGTTTTTATCCTTGTTTATTTTGCAACAAAAAGGTGGGATACAAAGCAATTTTCTTTTGCAAAATTCTAAGACTCAAGGGGAAGAAAATTGTTGCTTTGAAAATAATTTTTGGATTTGAATATCATCATTGTAATAAAACTAACATTGTAATAGGTGCATTTTCAATGGAAACCGACACCTAAAGTGTTTAAAATTATGGGCACTTGTGATTGCTTTTGCATTTAGATTTCCTATTTTACTGCATTTCCATCACAGAGTAAAATATACAAAGCAAATAAAAGATACCAAATTTTACACCTATTTGTGCAATTTATTGCACAACAATGTTTGATATATACAGTACCTCTAGTCCACACTTATAGGTGATGTTGTCACGCTTGGAATATTGTATCTAATACCTAATATAGTTGTAACAATGATGTATGAGCTATTTTTCCCTATCAATCATCAAGAAGAAATAAGAAAAACCAAATTTGATATTCACTCAATTTAATACCCTAATTATTTCTGATTGTTTAGCTTAAAATCCTCGAACTCATGAACCTTCTTTCGAAGGATTTTGAGGCAGGTACCATCAATTTGATTGAATTCCTTTTCACGTACTCTTTGCAAGTATAAAGAAAGGGGGACCATTTAGTGTTATATGGAACCTTCAAAATGGCCATTGTTCACAAATATCTGTCAGATTCACAATTGCTCATTGGTTCTAATTTTTCATCATGGAAGACAAAGATGAGATTTATTCTTTAGGTTGAATATTTGTAGGATATAGTGACTAGCACTACAAAATGTCCTACAACAACAGGGTCAGATCATGATGATTTTGATAAGAAGGATAGAAGATATCTCATGTTTATTCTTATTACTACTACAGATGAGGTCCAACCTCATATATGTGATGCCAAAACTGGTAAAGAATCTTGTGATGCTTTGATTACCATTTACGAAGGAAATAATTACTCCACTATTCTAAACCTTCAAACTCAACTACATACACTCAGTATGAAATTTGGTGAGATAGTTGGCATGTTTCTATGTAGAGTACCAGAATTAAAATCCAAATTGAATGCTATGGAGAGACAGTGGCATATACTCTCTTGACATCAGTCATCTTGAGGGCTTTGCCAAAATTCTAGAAAGTATTGATCACATAAATCAATGTATCTAGAAGACAATTTACCTTTGTGGAATTGGTAAATTTACTTCATACTAAGGACGTAAATCAATTTTAGGAAGATGAAGTACCAGATAATACCCTCTTCTCCAAACAATGGGGTAAGAAATAAGTTAATTTCCGTAAGGGATGATCTTCATAAAAAGGAAAAGGGAAACAATCTCAATAGAAAGATAAACAATATTGTAAAGTCTAAAATATGAATAACCATGACACCAACATGTGTTAGTTTAAGAATAAATAACATAATGACCAAGATCACAAGAAGGGAAAAGGGAAATATAAACCACTAAAGAAGAATAAGCAACCCAATGGGAATGTTACTTATGCCAGATCAAACTCAAACTTAGATTCTAAGTGAGAACACATGGTGCTCATGACTCACACATATTCTCAGTAGAAGGATGTTGTGTGGTATATTGATTATGGTGCCAGTAAACACATGGCTAGTGATAGATTATGGTTTAGGACATTTGAGTCAAAGGAAGACAAGCTAGTGATAACCACTAATGATAAGAACTATTAAGTCTAGGGTGAAGGAGATATTTTTATCACTCTTCCATATGGAAAATGTTAGATTGATAAGGTTCTCTATCCCTAGATTGACCAACAATATATTGTTCATCCCTCAGATATTGGATAGAGATATGACTATTGTTTTTAGTGTTGAGAATGGTAGAAAGATATATTTCATCACCAGAAAGGAAAAGCATATAGCAACATGATCATACAAGCATGTCTTGTTCATCTTAGATTTTATTTCTATGCCTCATGTTGCCATGTTAGCAACCACAAAGGAGGTTACTTCTCTTTAGCACAAGATATATAGTCATTTGAGTTCAAGAAATTTTCTTGAATTGAGAAAATGTGATATTGTGAAAGGTCTTCCTAACCTTTCATCCATATTTCCAGTATGCTTTGATTGCTTATTAGGGAAGCAACACGAAGTAACTTTTGAGGTTAGCTCTTCAAGAGATAGGAAACCTTTGGAGTTGTTACACACTGATCTGTGTGGTCCTATGCCAACCAACTATGGTAGAAAGAGGTATTTGTAGTTGCTTTTTGATGATTACTCATGGAATATGTGGGTTTTATTTCTCCAATTGAAGTCATAGGTATTTTTGTACTTTTAGCAGTTCAAGAAGCTTGTTGAGGAGTTAGGATGTTCCATAAAAACCCTATGCTCATATCAAGGGGGGAATATACCTCCAAGGAATTTTCATCATTTTTGAATGCACATGGGATTAAGAGATAGCTAACAACAGCCTATACTCCATATAAAAATGGTGTTTCTGAAAGGAAGAACCATTCTATTATGGAAATGGTTCGTTGTATGCTTAAGGGACCACATCTTGAGCATGAGTATTGGATAGAAGTAATGAGTACAACATTGTATCTCCTGAATAGAGCTCCCATAAAATCTCTATAGGGAAAGACTCTACAAGAAGCATGGAGTGGTAGGAAACCATCCATTTCTCATCTATGGGTTTTTGGATGTAAGGCCTTCATGCACATACCAAAATAGAAGAGGAAGAAGTTAGATGAGAAAACCTTGCAATGTGTTTTTCTTGGTTATGATGAGTATTCAAAGGGATATCGGTTGATAGATCCTATGACTAATAAAACACACACTAGTAGTGATATGGTATTTGATGAATCTTTCACACTAGATAACACTACTACAATTGTATAATTGGAATAAGAGGAACCTAAGAAAGAAGCTCGACCTCCATAGAAAAAGGTTTCAAAATGGTATACTAGCACATTAAGAGATTCAAAGTTGAATTCACTTCTAGATATAACTCTAGATCGACCTTGGACTTACAGTATGACTTAGCAGATGATAGCAAAGGCATCCACTTTAGAGGTTGATGAGCTTTGCCAATAGTTTTATGAACTATCTATAGATATAGAGGAAGACAAAAAAATAGATATGGATAATGAATGAGTTTATATGTCAACATTGGATAAAAATAAACTCACATTAGTTCAATATGCACTTAGTGAGCCTCATTGGGAGGCTTATATGCAAGAAATATATACATCTCTCATGAAAAATCATAAGGGTTTTTGGATGTAAGGCCTTCATGCACATACCAAAATAGAATAGGAAGAAGTTAGATGAGAAAACCTTACAAAATGTTTTTCTTGGTTATGATGTATTCAAAGGGATATGGGTTGTGAAAGCATGAGATTCCGGAAGAAAAACAGTATTGAGATGCAATATAAACAAAAACTAACTCGATGCATGAAATAGGACGAACGTAATCAAATCAAGACAAAACATAAAGAGAAAGCAGGAGCACAGCCCTTTTATATTAATTCCAAACTCGGTTACAATCCATCTCCTCCCCTTTTAGGGGCTAGGAGTGTTAGCATGTTTTGGTTACAATCGTGATTAGTACTCCTCCTTCCGCATGCCCACATGCAAAATGGGCGGGCCAAAGTGTTGTCGCCGCTGATGTTGATGAGTCCTTGGTTCTTGCTACTCCTCCTACATTCAAAGAAACAAGAAAGGCGTTAGTAGCACCTGCCACAAATAGGGAAAGATTTGTTCTTTGAAATTAACAAAAGATGCATGCAAAAGATTGTCGAAATACAGTGAATAAAATGAATCTAAATGACCTGCAAATCTGACAGAGGTCAAAAGACATTACCAGAGGGCCACTGCCATTGAAACAGTCGGCCAATCTACTTTCAACTGGAATTCATCCCTGGGTGGGACGAATTCTGACTGTTATTCGTCCCCGGGTGGGACGAATTCGACTGTGTTAGGAAAGCCGAGTTGATGCCGCTCCAATGTCACACCTCGAGGTCTCCAAAACACCTACAGACAAGGGGGTTAAGTAATTGGGGCCATTTTGGGATGACCCAGATGGTCGGATTCTCCCAATTTGGCCTCTATCCTCGGGAATTCGATGTCGCTACCTGCAAGTTAGTGGGACAACAAAGCGACAAAAAGCATGATAAAATCTGATCAAAACGTTATAGAATTGAAGCTATGAGTTAACTAGACAACATAACATAAAATGCAAAATGAACAAATGATCTAGAATACTTTAGAATGAAACTTAGAAAATGTGGGGTGCCCGAGTGGGCCTCCCACCGTTGGCACTTGATTTCGATGCCAATCCACTAGGGATGGGCCCAAAATCTCTTAGGATTGGGTTGTCGGCAAATTGGTGGATTAAGGTGGTCAAATGTTGGGTTTGGGTTCGGATCCACGCTTCCAAAAGCCACCCAATAACCTCTCTTGCGAAAGAGATTAATGGATGTGAGAAGGTGAATCAAAAAGGATGCAAATGGGTGTTCAATTGGGCAGCACTTCGTTGCTTGAAAATGCCTCCAATCTGTCCTCTTTTGGGTGGGAAAGTCCACCATTTTATAGACCCATGGGGTCTCTTTGGAGGGGCATGCAGGGATGCCATGTGGCGGCCATGCCTTCCCAAGAGGGAGGAGACTCCTCCCTGACTTGGGCTTCCATGACTGCCCTTGTGACAGTCCACTAACTGCCAACCTACCCACCTACACGCGCATGCATGGCAGGAGGCAATAATTGATTGTCCTTGGCTGCCACTTGGCGGCATTTTTCTTTTTGCCCGTTAAACCTGGAATTCATCCTGACCAGAGACGATTTCAGAATTCGTCCCTGGGTGAGACGAATCCCAGTTAGTATTCGTCCCTGGGTGAGACGAATACTGGGCAAAGTGCCTAAATGTGCCAAATTGCTTCTTGACCTTACAAAATTGCTATGAAAGTGGTTAGGACCACTGTTTAACCTCTGAGGGCTGCCCTAGGGGCTGTGTGTGTCAAAGCGATCAGTGTTTGCAGTCACATAATCGGATTGGTGCTGTTTTGGTGTCTACAGATGCCCCTTTTTGGGATGCGCTGTGCATGGCACAGCGCCGAGCAAAAATAGATAACCAAAGCACTAATGATTAGGGTTTCTTGGTAACCTAACCAAATTTTGATGCCCCAAGCATGGAAAGGGCATGCATTCTTGAATCCTTGCTTCTGACGAGCTAAGGAATTTGATTTCAAGTATTAACCTATTTTGGTGAGGTGTGACTTGAGCTTGGACATTGATCAGTCATGATTAGGCAAAGGGCGCAACCTTTTGTCCATAGGGGAACCTTGTGTTCATGATTCATGAATGCCAAGTGTTTGATCAATTTGATTGTTGCTTGTTTACTGCCCCAAGCAGGAGCGTAATTGTCTTTGTCAATGATTCTTTGAATGCATGTCATTGTCCTTGATTGGGTGTGTGCTTGTTGATTGGTGACTAAGTGTGACTACCCCCTCAAGCGACGAATCGATGAGGGAATGACCTTCATGAGAAAAGCGACGAGTCGCTTGACCCAAGATGACTTGTGCAAGGGTGCCTTTAGATGGTTTATCGTTAAGCATGTGCAATTTTTCCAACATTTGGACCTATTTTTGGTGGGTGTTAACCCTTTTTGCGACGTTGTTTGGAGCTGAAATTGGCAAAAATTCGTCTTCCCATGGAGCGGTCCGGCTAAGATAGCCTTCTTAGGGAGTAGGATAATGACAATTTGTGACCCCAACGTCTATTTTGTATGCTCGGGATGTCAAGTGCAACAGCACTCACATCGGGCAAATTTATTGTCTATTTTTAGTGCATTTTTGTTCATTTTTTGATGTTTTTGAAGTTTTTGGCCTGAATTCGTCCCAGGGTGGGACGAATTCCAGCTTTAGAATTCGTCCCTGGGTGGGACGAGCGCTAACCAGAGTGCTCATCCCAGTAAAGGATGAATTCCAGCTCAAAGGCCTATTTAAGGGCCAAAACTTGAGTTTGGGCTCATTTGTGTCAAATTTTTCTTGCGATTTGGAGCTCTGGGAGGAGGAGGTTAATTCTGCGAAGCGAAGCGCTGCCGAGATTTTCCCTGCCATCATGAGTACACAAACTGGTTCGAGCGGTGGAGCCGAAGCGAGACCCGTAAGTGCTCCCTAGAGTTTATTTTTGTTTTTAAAACTGTAAGTGTGTTGTTTTTCTGTACAGTTCTTTTCCATGATTTTAATTTTTTTGTTGAATTGTTTTCTTTTGCAGGTTGTTAGGAGCCGGTACCGTGTACCCACTGCTTTCACTGAGGCACGGGGGCGCTGACTGAGGCTGACTGGGAGTGGCTTGATGCCCTTGGGCTCAAGCAGGTGGCTCGACTGGAGCCTGTGGTCCCGGATCAGGCCTATCTGATGGCCCTGATCAAACTTTGGGATCCATGGACCAACACCTTCCATCTCCCGACAGGGGAGATGACTGTGACTCTAGAGGATGTCTATCGGCTTCTTCGGATTTTGATAGATGGACTGCCCATCAGGACATCGCCGCGTGATCAGCGGACTGCTGTACTGACGAGATGCTTCGGGCATGGGGAGCGGCTGGGTGTAGAGAACCCAGTGGAGACGACCGAGGTGGACTGCCAGGTTGGCGGGATTTTGGTTGGATGGTGGCAGGAGAGGGGGGTGTTAGGAGTGAGGCACGCATTCCTGATGGGCCTCATTTCTAACATGTTATTACCTAACTCGTCAGGCATGAGGTTCCCATGGAACCTGCTGGATTTGGTGTGGCAGTTGGTAGAGTGCCCGATAGAGGCACCGCTGATCTTGAGATGGGGACAGACACTGTTGGCATAGCTCTAGGGAGCTGTATGGGGTCCCTATCGGAAGAAAGGGGGTCAGCTAGTTATCTATTGTAGTGCTGGGTTGGCAGCACATAGCAGTTGAGAGGCCAACCGGGTTACCATGGACGACTCGGGCGGCGATGGAGGATAAGGAGATAGGTTATGCAGTTTTGTGGCGGCGGTCCGTAGAGCAGGGAGAGTCGACGATGGGTAGGTGCCGTAGGGCACTATACTGATGCCTTCTCTCGGCTCACTCTAGGGGAGGTGGTTTGGTGCCCTTATCGGGACTCTCCAGCCTGGCCGAAGGTCGGAGAGTGGCTCCGACGGGTACGTAGGGAGCGGTGGTTGATTGGGCGACACGGGACCGAGCATGAGTTCTTCTCATATAGCCGGGTGACACGATAGTTTGGGGTGCGCCAAGGGTTTCTTGGTGAGCCCGTGGTCTATCGACATCGAGGAGATGAGAGGACTCTAGATCGACCGGTCATCGCGCCATTGGGCGAGGATTCAGATGCGGTGATCGACGTCCCGGACGTGGATGACGTCGGGACTACCACTGAGTATGACTCGTGGTGGGTACTACGGCGATGGCGAGGAGAGGGGCCACTGGGAGGCGCAGAGGCGGTAGCGGAGGGTGCTGAGGCACCAGGGGATGATTGGGGAGCTCCGTTGGAGGATGCGGACATGGTTGAGGTGGGGGATGAGGATGTAGATTTGGGAGCTCCGGATCAGCCGGACATGCAGGACATGGAGGAGCAGTGGGAGCCAGAGCAGGCTGCTATTCCAGAGAGTCCTGTGCTTCAGGCGGATATGGAGGAGATGGAGTCTAGGGTATGCACTGAGATTGCATGGTTGGTAGAGCTACTATGGATATGAGATCAGGAGCTGGGGGATGTGCTATGGGAGAGGGATCTCCTACGGGCTCAGCTAGCAGAGCGGGATAGGGTTTTGGCGCAGCATGATGATGCAGTAGCTTACTACCATCGACGGGAGGCAGAGTGGTTTCGACATCGGCTAGATTTGGAGAGGGAGGTCATCCGCCTCGGTGGGCGGCTACCTGAGCCATCGGGAAGTGGATCTTCATGTCGGACGAGGGATAGTGCTACTGAGCAGTCAGCATCATCTCGTCGTAGGCGATTGGATGAGGGAGGCGGTAGCAGGCGTGATGCGGGGGCTAGTAGTAGCCGCCCTACAGGGTCCCATAGGACCCACACCACGGGGGGTAGTTCCCGTCGCACCGATCCTGCGTGATCATGGTGGTCGACGCCTTAGGGTGGGTGATTTTGTTATATGATTGCGGGGTCTGAGGACCAGTTTTGTAGCCTACGGGCATTTTTTTGATGATATATATATATATACCGGTTTTATTTTGGTTATGCACATGTGATGATTTGATCTTATGCATGATGGTTGATGAATATGGATGTATGCATGTTTATTTATTTTGATGGATGCATATGTTATGATGAATGCAAATGTTTTTTATTTATATGTGATATGCAAAATGAAATGGATGGATGGAATTTGTGATGGTTGGTTATGGCACCATAGACTGTTTAGGACTCTGTTTATTTCGTTTTTAGGCGATTGTTGTGATGCATGACTTTGTATGTATACATGTGGTTTTTCTCTCTTTTTTTGTATTTTCTGATGGTATTGCAAAGATGGAAAGTAGCGCAGTTGGTTTAGAAATGTAGCTAAGGTTTTCTGAGACTCAGACGGTTTTAACTCACTAGCCATGACTGTACTTTGTCTTACAAGACTTTTGACCAAGGTATGAATCGAACTCATTTTTGACCAAGCTATTTCACATCCCTGTGTGTGCAATTGAGTTCATTTATGTGGTATTTGTCAGGATACCGCTAGTGCCAAGTGGGCTTTCAACCGAACCTGTACTGAGGATCACCTAATTAGCTCCACTAACTCCTTTGTTGTATTTAGTTAGATTAATCTACGGTGTTATCCAGGATACCATAAGCTAGCTCATCCACATGCAAACATTGATCTGTACACAAGTTAATGTGACAGATATATCGTCATGCGAGAAGTTTACCGCCAGTGACCGATAGGCTATCAACCAAACCAGTATTGAGGCTTGCCTCATGACCTGTCAGAATGCTGAGAGTTCCAGGGATTCAAGTTCGACTCCCTTCTTTTCTTCAATTGTATTGGGATACTTGCTCCTTTGTAGTGATAAAATCACTATTTATTTATTTTTTATTTGTTTTTCTTTTGAGCAAGGGATTTGGATATGGAGTGACGAGAATCACTATTGTATGTGCTTTTTGATGTATGCACTATGGGATGTCAAATTTTGGAGTTTTGACGTTTTGCAAATTTTTGATGTTTTGCAACTATTGAGAACTTTGGGATTCTTAGGGAATTGGGTAGGGAGGATGCTTGTCCTTTTGCCAACTCTCAGCATTCTTGGGGTCATTCGCACAGGGGGATGAGCAAGATAACCGTTTCGCTTATGGTGACCTGGATTACTGTGCAGGTTTCATCTTTCGTTCACACAACTTGGGAATTGTTTTATGTGTTTTAGCTTGTGATGGGATGTTACGTAACAAGGTGTATTTCAAGTGTAACTCTACCTTCGTAAAATCTGTCTGACTCGGTACATTACATGGCTAAAGAGCAAAATGATGACTGAATTATGAAAACTCTTGATACATTATAAGACCACTGACTCTTATTGTGGTAAACAACAGTGAATGGCATTTGTTTGCTATTTTGTAAAATGGAAAAGTGTGGAACAAGATGGACTTAGCAGAATAATTACAGTTTATGGTGCCTTTGACCTTTACGACCACAAATATGCAATGTATGGGTGCGATGCTTAATGCAGCTACATATTTTTGTATTTTTGATGGATTGATTTTTGTGAATATGAAGATGAGATGCGAGAAAAGCTCTCTATTGATGAATTTGAGCATGCCTAGAAATGAGATGCAAATTTTTGTTGTTTTTGATGATTTTTTTTTTTTTTTTGAATTTTCTTGATTTTTGACCAAGCGATTGTGGAAATCCTTGGAGCATTTTGGGGTTGACCAAGCGATTTTAGGGATCCTTGGAGCATTTTTGGGATTGACCAAGCGATTTTAGGGATCCTTGGAGCATTTTTGGGATTGACCAAGCGATTTTAGGGATCCTTGGAGCATTTTGGGGATTTGGCTCTCTTAGATATGAAATGGGCATAGATGACTGATGTTCAAGGGTTCTGTTTCCTTGATTCCATCAAGAGAAGCTAGCCGGTATGTCCCGGGTCCTATTTTGCTATCAATGACATATGGACCTAACCAATTTGCCATGAACTTGTCCCTTAGGTGGGATGGCAAACTAGAATTCTGTTGGTTTTCCTTCAAAACCAAATCACCAACCCGAAAGTCCCTCAGGTGAACTTTCATGTTGTAAGCTTTCTTAAGTCACTCTTGATAAATATGTAAATGCTCGAGAGCATTAACGCGTCGTTCGTCAAGCAACGTAAGCTGGTCTAACCGGGCCTGCCGCGTAGAGTCATCATCGATGAACTCCTGCATTGATATGCGTAGGGAAGGAATCTCCAACTCTAGAGGCATGACTGCCTCGGAGCCATACACGAGCAAAAATGGAGTGGCCCCAGTGGGCGTCCGAATGCTAGTGCGATAGGCCCATAGGGCAAGTGGGATTTGAATGTGCCAATCCTTATGACTGTCTGTGATGGTCTTTTTAAGGATGGCAACTAGCATTTTGTTTGACGCCTCTGCTTGCCCATTCGCCTGCGGATAATAGGGTGTCAAAAAGCTATGCTGAATTTTGTACTTTGTGGTCAAAGCACGCACGTCTTTGTTCTTGAAAGGCGTCCCATTATCCGAGACTATTTTGGATGGAATACCAAAATGACATATGATGTTATGCAAAATGAACTCCACAATGCGGGGTCCTGTCGTAGAGGTAAGCGAAACTGCTTCCACCCACTTGGTAAAATACTCTGTGGCCGTTATGATAAACGTGTGACGGCCTGACGACATAGGGGAGATCTTTCCAATTAGATCGAAGCCCCACTACGAAAATGGCCAAGCAGACTGGACTGTCTGCAAGGCCTGGGAAGGTACGTGCATCAAATTGGCATGATGTTGACACTTCATGCACTTCTTGACATATGCGCAACAATCTCGCTCTAAAGATGGCCAATAATAGCCCATGCGAAGAATGCGCTTTGCGATGGCCATACCACTAAAGTGGCCACCACATGTACCATCGTGCGCTTGGGCGATCGCCCAAGTGGACTCTTGCTGGTCCAAGCAACGAAGGAGGATTCCTTCATAGCTGCGATGATACAAAATGTCTCCTATCAAGACATACTTAGCCGCTTTCTGCTTGAGTGCTCGTTTTGCGGCATGAGTCAATCCAAGCGGGAGATTACCTAACTTGAGGTAGTCTCTAATGGGTAAATACCAGTCCTGTTGATCAGAAACCTCGATAGTATGAACAGCCAATCCCTCTTGAAGTTCATCCCTAGCGAACGCTGAATGGGATAGAACCTGTAAGAATAGCGTTGTGTTGCTATTAATGGGAGTAGGGGAGAACAAGGACCCCCAGTTGGCACGTTTCAGACGATCTTGGATTCGAGAGAACTTATCCGAGGATGGTTCAATCTGGATCATGTGGATTCTTGGCGTCAAGTCTGAGCTTGCACGCTCCATCACGGATTGCGATAAGGTTTTGACTTGAATGGTTGTCATATCACCGAAAAGGTCTTGCAGAATTAGTGACCCCAAGGAGGCCATTGTGTCCGCAAAATGATTCGATGATCGAGGGAGTGCCTCGATGTCATACCACTCAAGTTTTGCCAGGAATTTGTCCACAAGGGCTTTATAAGCCTGCAGAACTGGGCATTTGCATTGATATACCCCTTTGACTTGATTGACTATTAACAACGAATCACCAAAGATGTTCAGTCATTTGATGTTCATGGCGATTGTTGTCTAAAGACCTAGGAGCAAGGCTTCATACTCTGCATTATTGTTGGTGCATGGGAAGTTTAATTTAAATGACAGGGGCATTGGAGCACCCTGCGGTGTGAAGAATACAATTCCCGTGCCACCACCTTGCTCACATTTAGAACCATCGAAGAATAGGGTTATGTCGGCCTAGTGACTCGAGCTCATCGAAATCTGGCGATTCTCGAGACATGGAAGACCCCATCATCGGGTAGTTCTATGACTAGAGGCTGATCGTCTTCAAGAGGAGCCTCCGCTAGTTGATCGGCTATGACTTGTCCTTTGATAGATTTTTGTCCAATAAACTCTATGTCAAATTCTGTCAACAACATGATCCATTTTGCCGTGCGACTACTATGATAAGTACGACTCATCATGTATCGCAATGGATTCTCCTTAGACACAACATACGTAGTGTTGCTCAGCATGTAGTGGCATAGCTTTTTGGTAGCAAACACCACTGCCAAGCAGAGTTTCTCAACGTATGCATAGTTAAGTTCATAACTGACCAGGGTGCGGCTAAGATAGTAAGTAGCCTGTTCCTTGTGAAGTTCATTCTTCTGGGCTAGCATGGCACCCAGTGCCACCTCAATAGCTGAGATGTATAAGTAGAATGACACTCCTGGTCTAGGTGGTGCCAATACTGGCAGCGAAGCCAGGTATTGTTTGATGTCATCAAAGGCTGACTGGCACTCGTCATCCCAGTGAAATGTAACCCCCTTGTGCAATAATTTGTTCATGGGTCGGCACTTGTCAGATAATTGTGCTATAAAGCGCTTAATCGATGCGACCTTTCCCTGTAGACTTCTGAGCTGCTTGATGGTAGTTGGGGGAACCATTTCAAGGATTGCCTTGACTTTCTTTGGGTCCACCTCGATTCCTCGCTTTGAGACTATGAAACCCAAGAGTTTTCCAGATGTGATGCCAAATACGCACTTCTTGGGATTTAGTCTAACTTTATGCTCCATGAGGCGATCGAGGATCTTGCTTAAGTCATCGATATGATTTGAGCGCAAAAGAGACTTGGCTAACAAATCATCCATGTAATCTTCCAAAGTTTTATGCATGTAGTCATGGAAGATGTACGTCATGGCACGTTGGTAGGTGGCACCAACATTTTTAAGGCCAAAAGGCATGACCTTATAACAAAATGTCCCCCAAGGCATTGTGAACGCCGTTTTTAGTTGGTCTTCGAGATTGATACGAATCTGATTGTATCCCGAGAAACCATCCATGAGGGAGAGCATTTCGTGACCTGCTGTAGCGTCTACCAATGCGTCGATGCTCGGCAAGGGGAAATCATCCTTAGGACTCGCTTTGTTTAGATCTCAAAAATTAGTGCATATGCGAATCCTCCCGTCGGGCTTCTTGACGGGAACCATGTTGGACAGCCATGGCGGATAATCCACGCAGATGACAAACTATGCATCCAACAACTTTTGCAATTCATCTTTGACCATCAAGGCCACTGTTGGGTGCATCTTACGTAGTTTTTGCTTTACAGGCTTGATTGTCGGATCAAGCGTTAAATTATGCGTGACTAGCTACGGGTCTAGTCCCGGCATATCCTTGTATGACCATGCAAAAACCTCCTTCTTCTCTTTGAGAAGGGCAATGTAGTCGGCTTGCTCTTCGGGGGAAAGACTTACCCCCAACTTGAGAATCTATGGATTCATTGGATCTATGCCGATATCTACGTCAGTCGTCTCCTCGACTGACATGTGGGATCCGTCCTCCAACTGATGTGGAGTCGGGATCAAATGGATATCATTAGCTGAATTTAAATCTACGTTGGGAACCTCGGGTTCCTCTTCAGCCTAAAAAATATCCTGAGTTGTCCCTGGGGTAAAATGAGGCATCTTACCGAAAGGCCAGTACTCTGATGGTGAGAGAGGTGAATTGACGCGATCCCAGTCGATGGCATCTGTGTCTAGATGCAATGACCATGCTGGATCGGCCGGATTGCGGATGGGTGCGGTCAAATCAATGGAGATCATGTGGATGGAATGAATTTGGTCTCCATTACCATGGGTATGATACCTTGAACATTCTGGATGCTCCCTATACTCTGGATCTGGCTCTAGGGGAATGGGCACGAACGGATCGGCCCTATGTGCTAATAGGAGGACAGGGTCTTCCCTCGGCACTGATGTCATTATAGGGTCTCGGGGTGGACGGTGCTCATCGTAGATTTGGAGCCATGGATCCAACACTTGGTCCCACCCCACTGGGTCTACATACCATTCATGCCCTAACCTTATGCCTAATTGTCCCATCAGATCTTCATGAGTTAAAGGGCGATTGTGCCGTCGCGCATGATTGAGATAGTCCATCTCAGTCTCATCTTCTGAATCACCATCAGAGATCCAAAAATGTTCATTTTCTTCAACCACTGCTTGCGACATTAAGGGTTCACCTTGTTCCAACAAATTAATCTGGTCCCATTGCGGTTGTTCCACTCTTGGTGGAGGGACCTGATTCTCTTGACACTGTATTGGCTCAACTGGAACCTCTAAAGGGAACAGTTTCAAAAAGATTTTTGGACACCGTTTATGTTCTCTTTGGGAATTAGTGTCCGAAATTTCACCTCTCTCTAGCAAAGGAGAGGGATTACTGATGTTGCCAAGGGTGTTTGTTGACCATGGGAGGTAATCTCCCAATGTATATTCTGTATTTGGGTTGGCATAAGGATCTGATGCCAATCCACCCTTGTTGCCTATTCCTAGGCCTTGCATATTTTCCACCAAGATGTCTAAGGGCAGGGGGTGGTTGAACCCTACTCCCGACTTATCATATGGCATTTGGTATCTTGGTTGGCAAAGGACACGCATCCCTTGCTCATATCTACCTAGCCCGTATCCATGCCAATTGCATTGGCCGAGATATCTCAGAGCGAAGTTCGGGTTTGACAGATAATTGATATTTTTAGCAAAAGGCTCTTCGTCTTCGTCCTTTTGCTTGCATGGTTCAACACCATGATCAAGGCCCCCATACACAAAATTTGTCTGGTTTGGTGGGTAACCTAGAGGAACAACTGTTCCTATGGGAAGGCGAGGTCTCCCCATGTCCTGTACTAATTCTAATGCGGGCGTTGCCACAACATTCTGCACTAGATACTCCCCCAGGCCTATACTGGCCATTTCAACAGTGATTGTTGATGCTTGGGAGGGAGGGAACGGGAGGCCTTCCTGAGTCCATTCCATGTTTGGTGGGTTAGGAGTCTCAGCTTCCGTTGTGCTAGGTGTTTCTTCTATTGATACTGTTGATATTGTTGGCAACCCCTCTTCTAGGGGCTGAGCCTCTTCCAAGATCTGTTTTCCTTTGTCCTTCTATTTAGCCATGACAGGTGGCATTGGTAGTGAAGGAGCAGATGATGAAGACTCACCTGGCTGGGATTTTGATGATTTGGTCACTAGTGGTGCCTGCGGTATTGGACCTTGTTTAGATGGATTTAACTGGAAATCCAAATGCGTTGAAGGGAGGGTCGATTGAGGCATTAATTGCATCGCATTGCAATATTTGAAGGGTTCTAAGTCCATCGGGACTACATGAACTTCTCCTTCAAATGCATACTTTAGACACTGGTGAGCGATCGAAGGGACACACTTCATGTCCCTGATCCATGGCCGCCCTAGCAGTATGTTGTAAGCCATCTCACCTTCCAAAACATGGCACAATGTTGGTATCGTCTTTTGTCCTACCTGGACAGGCAGAACAATTATGTCGACTATCGAGCATATTGCATCGTTGAATGCTCATAGTGTGTATGTGGAAGCCGTGATATGAGAGGCTAGCAGCTTCAGATGTTTTAATGCTACAGTGGTAATGATGTTACTGGACGAGCCAGTATCTACCAACACTCTCTTGTATGGGATCCCGTTGACCCGTGCGATAACGTGCAGGGGTGGATCTGCCATGTCATTCGATATTGTTTTAACTTCATCCTCTCTAAAGGTAATGATCGGCTTCGTACATCGTTTCACATGTCCCACGAAGTTATTGAAAGAATTTGCTTCGTGAGGCTGTAACTCGATGGCTTTCAAAATTTCCATGAGAGCTTCTCTATGGGGTGTTGACTATTGAATAAGCTCGTAAATGGAAAGCCTAGCCGATGTGGTCCACAAACTCTGCGTGAGTTTGGTCCATATCGTGACCTCGGGTCTAGGCAGAGGCAACTACATAGGGCATTGTTGAGGTTGCGACGTTGTTGGAACTTCCCTTGTAGCTACCTCGGGGGCAACTCCTGGGTACTTTTTGTTCCTGGTCACTATGCTGATCATTCCCACAAATCCTTGCATGGGAAGATTCTGTCACACCTCATTGACCTGAAGAGGTTTTGCCTGTGCCTCGTGGGCAGGAAAAGGGTCCTTGAATACCCCCATCTGTTGATTATTTGGTGCTATGGGGTTGTCCACGGCCAATGTTTTATTATCGATCAAATCTTGGATTAATCCTTTGAATTTCCAACATCCATTCAAGTCATGTCCCCTTCGCCTATGGAACCTACAATATAATTCCTCTCTGTATCCCTTAGGCTTGGGAGCATTAGGATCTACAGTTTGGATTTCTGGAAGGGTGACTAAATTTGCCGCCGACAAGCGGTCAAATAGGGAGTCCCTAGACTCCGCATAAGGGGTGAATTGTCACCTAGGGCGACGCTGCTGATTCTGCTCCTATTTTTTATTATCTCTTTCATAACTAGGAGGCACTGCCTGATAATTAGCCTTTTGGGGCTGTATTTCTTGCATAGGCTTGGGGACATTTATCGCAACTTGATTAACCACAGCGGGTTGTGATTGCGTAGTCCCGGTCTTAGTGGTTTTGTTCCACTCTTTCTTTTTAGGCTTGGCGATTGTGCCTTCACCTATTTTGATCTCTTCTATAACTCTGGCTTGCGCCAAAGCTTCTTCTAGGCTGGCGTATTGCTGCAACAACAATAGCCCAGAGATTGATTTTAAGCAACTCCATGCAAACATCTGTGTGAGATCAGACATAGGGGGAAGGTAGGGTAGCTTAGAAAGCAAAGCCCTCCATCGATTCTCATATGCTGCCATTGTCTCTTCCTCATATTGCCTGAGGCTGGCCAGATCACTCAATGATTCCTTCTTTAGATGCAACAGTACTCACATCGGGCAAATTTATTGTCTGTTTTTAGTGCATTTTTGTTCATTTTTTGATGTTTTTGAAGTTTTTGGCCTAAATTCGTCCTAGGGTGGGACAAATTCTAGCTGTAGAATTTGTCCCTAGGTGGGACGAGTGCTAACCAGAGTGCTCATCCCAGTAAAGGATGAATTCCAGCTCAAAGGCCTATTTAAGGGCCAAAACTTGAGTTTGGGCTCATTTGTGTCAAATTTTTCTTGCGATTTGGAGCTCTGGGAGGAGGAGGTAAATTCTGCGAAGCGAAGCGCTATCGAGATTTTCTCTGCCATCATGAGTACACAAACTGGTTCGAGTGACGGAGCTGAGGTGAGACCTGTAAGTGCTTCCTAGAGTTTATTTTGTTTTTAAAACTGTGTGTTGTTTTTCTGTACAGTTTTTTTTTCATGATTTTAATTATTATTTTTTTGTTGAATTGTTTTCTTTTGCAGGTTGTTAGGAGCCGGTACCATGTACCCACTGCTTTCACTGAGGCACGGGGGGCGCTGACTGATGTTGACTTGGAGTGGCTTGATGCCCTTGGGCTCAAGCAGGTGGCTCGACTGGAGCCTGTGGTCTCGGATCAGGCCTATCTGATGGCCCTGATCAAACTTTGGGATCCACGGACCAACACCTTCCATCTCCCGATAGGGGAGATGACTGTGACTCTAGAGGATGTCTATCGGCTTCTTCGGATTCTGATAGATGGACTACCCATCAGGACATCGCCGCGTGATCAACGGACTGCTGTACTGACGAGATGCTTCGGGCATGGGGAGCGGTTGGGTGTAGAGAACCCAGTGGAGACGGCCGAGGTGGACTACTAGGTTGGCAGGATTTTGGTTGGATGGTGGTAGGAGAGGGGGGTGTTAGGAGTGAGGCACGCATTCCTGATGGGCCTCATTTCTAACATGTTATTACCTGACTCGTCAGGCATGAGGTTCCCATGGAACCTATTGGATTTGGTGTGGCAGTTGGTAGAGTGCCCGATAGAGGCACCGCTGATCCTGAGATGGGGACAGACACTATTGGCATAGCTCTACGGGGAGCTGTATGGGGTCCGTTGTCGATAGCAAAAGGGGGTCAACTGCCGTTATCTACTACAGTGCTGGGGTTGGCAGCACATAGCAGTTGAGAGGCCAACCGGGTTACCATGGACGACTCGGGAGGCGATGGAGGATAAGGAGATAGGTTATGCAGTTTTGTGGTGGCGGTCCATAGAGCAGGGGCAGAGTCGACGGTGGGCAGGTGCCATAGGGCACTATATTGATGCCTTCTCTCGGCTCACTCTAGGGGAGGTGGTTTGGCACCCTTATCGGGACTGTCCAGCCTGGCCGAAGGCTGGAGAGTGGCTCCGACGGGTACGTAGGGAGCGGTGGTTGATTGGGCGACACGGGACCAAGCATGAGTTCTTCTCATATAGCCGGGTGACACGATAGTTTGGGGTGCGCCAGGGGTTTCCTGGTGAGCCCATGGTCTATCGGCGTCGAGGAGATGAGAGGACTCTAGATCGATCGGTCATCGCGCCATTGGGCGAGGATTCAGATGTGGTGATCGACGTCCCGGACGTGGATGACGTCGGGACTACCACTGAGTATGACTCGTGGTGGGTACTGTGGCGATGGAGAGGAGAGGGGCCACTGGGAGGCACGGAGGCGGCAGCGGAGGGTGCTGAGGCACAAGGGGATGACTGGGGAGCTCTGTTGGAGGATGCGGACATGGTTGAGGTGGGGGATGAGGATGTAGATTTGGGAGCTCCGGATCAGCCGGACATGCAGGACATGGAGGAGCGGTGGGAGCCAGAGCGGTGCTATTCCAGAGAGTCCTGTGCTTCAGGCGGATATGGAGGAGATGGAGTCTGGGGTACGCGCTGAGAATGCACGGTTGGTGGAGCTGCTGTGGATACGAGATCAGGAGCTGGGGGACATGCTATGGGAGAGGGATCTCCTGCGGGCTCAGCTAGCAGAGCGGGATAGGGTTTTGGCGCAGCATGATGATGCAGTAGCTTACTACCATCGACGGGAGGCAGAGTGGTTTCGGCATCGGCTAGATTTGGAGAGGGAGGTCATCCGCCTCGGTGGGCGGCTACCTGAGCCATCGGGAAGTGGATCTTCGTGCCGGACGAGGGATAGTGCTACTGAGCAGTCAGCATCATCTCGTCGTAGGCGATTGGATGAGGGAGGCGATAGCAGGCATGATGTGGGGGCTAGTAGTAGCCGCCCTACAGGGTCCCATAGGACCCACACCATGGGGGGTAGTTCCCGTCGCACCGATCCTGCGTGATCATGGTGGTCGACGCCTTAGGGTGGGTGATTTTGTTATATGATTGCGGGGTCTGAGGACCAGTTTTGTAGCCTACGGGCATTTTTTTGATGATATATATACATATACCGGTTTTATTTTGGTTATGCACATGTGATGATTTGATCTTTATGCATGATGGCTGATGACTATGGATGTATGCATGTTTATTTATTTTGATGAATGCATATGTTATGATGAATGCAAATGTTTTTGATTTATATGTGATATGCAAAATGAAATGGATGGATGGAATTTGTGATGGTTGGTTATGGCACCATAGACTGTTTAGGACTCTGTTTATTTCGTTTTTAGGCGATTGCTGTGGTAAATGACTTTGTATGTATACATGTGGTTTTTCTTCTTTTTTTTGTATTTTTTGATGGTATTGCAAAGATGGAAAGTAGCGCAGTTGGTTTAGAAATGTAGCTAAGGTTTTCTGAGACTCAGACGGTTTTAACTCACTAGCCACGACTGTACTTTGTCTTACAAGACTTTTGACCAAGGTATGAATCGAACTCGTTTTTGACCAAGCTATTTCACATCCCTGTGTGTGCAATTGAGTTCATTTATGTGGTATTTGTCAGGATACCGCCAGTGCTAGATGGGCTTTCAACCGAACCTGTCATCGAGGATCACCTAATTAGCTCCACTAACTCCTTTGTTGTATTTAGTTAGATTAATCTACGGTGTTATCCAGGATACCATAAGCTAGCTCATCCACATGCAAACATTGATCTGTACACAAGTTAATGTGATAGATATATCGTCATGCGAGAAGTTTACCGCAAGTGACCGATAGGCTATCAACCAAACCGGTACTGAGGCTTGCCTCATGACCTGTCAGAATGCTGAGAGTTCCAGGGATTCAAGTTCGACTCCCTTCTTTTCTTCAATTGTATTGGGATACTTGCTCCTTTGTAGTGATAAAATCACTGTTTATTTTTGTTTTATTTGTTTTTCTTTTGAGCAAGGGATTTGGATATGGAGTGACGAGAATCACTATTGTATGTGCTTTTTTGATGTATGCACTATGGGATGTCAAATTTTGGAGTTTTGACGTTTTGCAAATTTTTGATGTTTTGCAACTATTGAGAACTTTGGGATTCTTAGGGAATTGGGTAGGGAGGATGCTTGTCCTTTTGCCAACTCTCAGCATTCTTGGGGTCATTCGCACAGGGGGATGAGCAAGATAACCGTTTCGCTTATGGTGACCTAGATTACTGTGCAGGTTTCATCTTTCGTTCACACAACTTGGGAATTGTTTTATGTGTTTTAGCTTGTGATGGGATGTTACGTAACAAGGTGTATTTCAAGTGTGACTCTACCTTTGTAAAATCTGTCTGACTCGGTACATTACGTGGCTAAAGAGCAAAATGATGACTGAATTACGAAAACTCTTGATACATTAGAAGACCACTGACTCTATTGTGGTAAACAACAGTGAATGGCGTTTGTTTGCTGTTTTGTAAAATGGAAAAGTGTGGAACAAGATGGACTTAGCAGAATAATTACAGTTTATGGTGCCTTTGACCTTTACGACCACAAATATGCAATGTATGGGTGCGATGCTTAATGCAGCTACATATTTTTGTATTTTTGATGGATTGATTTTTGTGAATATGAAGATGAGATGCGAGAAAAGCTCTCTATTGATGAATTTGAGCATGCCTAGAAATGAGATGCAAATTTTTGTTGTTTTTGATGATTTTTTTTATTTTTTTGTTTTGAATTTTCTTGATTTTTGACCAAGCGATTGTGGAAATCCTTGGAGCATTTTGGGGTTGACCAAGCGATTTTGAGAGATCCTTGGAGCATTTTTGGGATTGACCAAGCGATTTTAGGGATCCTTGGAGCATTTTGGGATTGACCAAGCGATTTTAGGGATCCTTGGAGCATTTTGGGGATTTGGCTCTCTTAGATATGAAATGGGCACAGATGACTGATGTTCAAGGGTTCTGTTTCCTTGATTTCATCAAGAGAAGCTAGCCGGTATGTCTCGGGTCCTATTTTGCTATCAATGACATATGGACCTAACCAATTTGTCTATGAACTTGTCCCTTAGGTGGGATGGCAAACTAGAATTCTGTTGGTTTTCCTTCAAAACCAAATCACCAACCCGAAAGTCCCTCGGGTGAACTTTCATGTTGTAAGCTTTCTTAAGTCGCTCTTGATAAATACGTAAATGCTCGAGAGCATTAACGCGTCGTTCATCAAGCAACGTAAGTTGGTCTAACCGGGCCTGCCATGCAGAGTCATCATCGATGAACTCCTGCATTGATATGCGCAAGGAAGGAATCTCCAACTCTAGAGGCATGACTGCCTCGGAGCCATACACGAGCGAAAATGGAGTGGCCCCAGTGGGTGTCCGAATGCTAGTGCGATAGGCCCATAGGGCAAGTGGGATTTGAATGTGCCAATCCTTATGACTGTCTATGACTGTCTTTTTAAGGATGGCAACTAGCATTTTGTTTGACGCCTCTGCTTGCCCATTCGCCTATGGATAATAGGGTGTCAAAAAGCTGTGCTAAATTTTGTACTTTGTGGTCAAAGCACGCACGTCTTTGTTCTTGAAAGGCATCCCATTATCCGAGACTATTTTGGATGGAATACCAAAATGACATATGATGTTATGCAAAATGAACTCCACAATGCGGGGTCTTGTCGTAGAGGTAAGCGGAACTGCTTCCACCCACTTGGTAAAATACTCTGTGGCCGTTATGATAAACGTGTGACGGCCTGACGATGTAGGGGAGATCTTTCCAATTAGATCGAAGCCCCACTATGAAAATGGCCAAGCAGACTGGATCGTCTGCAAGGCCTGGGAAGGTACGTGCATCAAATTGGCATGATGTTGACACTTCACGCACTTCTTGACATATGTGCAACAATCTCGCTCTAAAGATGGCCAATAATAGCCCATGCGAAGAATGCGCTTTGCGATGGCCATACCACTAAAGTGGCCACCACATGTACCATCGTGCGCTTGGGCGATTGCCCAAGTGGACTCTTGCTGGTCCAAGCAACGAAGGAGGATTCCTTCATAGCTGCGATGATACAAAATGTCTCCTATCAAGACATACTTAGCCGCTTTCTACTTGAGTGCTCATTTTGTGGCATGAGTCAATCCAAGCGGGAGATTACCTAACTTGAGGTAGTCTCTAATGGGTAAATACCAGTCCTGTTGATCAGAAACCTCGATAGTATGAACAGCCAATCCCTCTTGAAGTTCATCCCTAGCGAATGCTGAATGGGATAGAACCTGTAAGAATAGCGTTGTGTTGCTATTAATGGGAGTAGGGGAGAACAAGGACCCCCAGTTGGCACGTTTTAGATGATCTTGGATTCGAGAGAACTTATCCGAGGATGGTTCAATCTGGATCATGTGGATTCCTGGCGTCAAGTCGAGCTTGCACGCTCCATCGCGGATTGCGATAAGGTTTTGACTTGAATGGTTGTCATATCACCGAAAAGGTCTTGCGGAATTAGTGACCCCAAGGAGGCCATTGTGTCCGCAAAATGATTCGATGATCGAGGGAGTGCCTCGATGTCATACCACTCAAGTTTTGCCAGGAATTTGTCCACAAGGGCTTTATAAGCCTGCAGAACTGGGCATTTGCATTGATATACCCCTTTGACTTGATTGACTATTAACAACGAATCACCAAAGATGTTCAGTCGTTTGATGTTCATGGCGATTGTTGTCTGAAGACCTAGGAGCAAGGCTTCATACTCTGCATTATTGTTGGTGCACGGGAAGTTTAATTTAAATGACAGGGGCATTGGAGCGCCCTGCGGTGTGAAGAATACAATTCCCATGCCACCACCTTGCTCACATTTAGAACCATCGAAGAATAGGGTTATGTCGGCCTGTGACTCAGGCTCATCAGAATCTGGCGATTCTGAGACATGGAAGACCCCATCATCGGGTAGTTCTATGACTAGAGGCTGATCGTCTTCAAGAGGAGCCTCCGCTAGTTGATCGGCTATGACTTGTCCTTTGATAGATTTTTGTCCAATAAACTCTATGTCAAATTCTGTCAACAACATGATCCATTTTGCCGTGCGACTACTATGATAAGTATGACTCATCATGTATCGCAATGGATTCTCCTTAGACACAACATACGTAGTGTTGCTCAGCATGTAGTGGCATAGCTTTTTGGTAGCAAACACCACTGCCAAGCCGAGTTTCTCAACGTATGCATAGTTAAGTTCATAACTGACCAGGGTGCGGCTAAGATAGTAAGTAGCTCTGTTCCTTGTGAAGTTCATTCTTCTAGGCTAGCATGGCACCCAGTGCCACCTCAGTAGCTGAGATGTATAAGTAGAATGACACTCCTGGTCTAGGTGGTGCCAATACTGGCGGCGAAGCCAGGTATTGTTTGATGTCATCAAAGGCTGACTGGCACTCGTCATCCCAGTGAAATGTAACCCCCTTGTGCAATAATTTGTTCATGGGTCGGCACTTGTCAGATAATTGTGCTATAAAGCGCTTAATCGACGCGACCTTTCCCTGCAGACTTTTGAGCTGCTTGATGGTAGTTGGGGGAACCATTTCAAGGATTGCCTTGACTTTCTTTGGGTCCACCTCGATTCCTCGCTTTGAGACTATGAAACCCAAGAGTTTTCCAGATGTGACGCCAAATACGCACTTCTTGGGATTTAGTCTAACTTTATGCTCCATGAGGCGATCGAGGATCTTGCTTAAGTCATCGATATGATTTGAGCGCAAAAGAGACTTGGCTAACAAATCATCCATGTAATCTTCCAAAGTTTTATGCATGTAGTCATGGAAGATGTACGTCATGGCACGTTGGTAGGTGGCACCAACATTTTTAAGGCCAAAAGGCATGACCTTATAACAAAATGTCCCCCAAGGCATTGTGAACGCCATTTTTAGTTGGTCTTCAGGATTGATACGAATCTGATTGTATCCTGAGAAACCATCCATGAGGGAGAGCATTTCGTGACCTGCTGTAGCGTCTACCAATGCGTCGATGCTCGGCAAGGGGAAATCATCCTTAGGACTCGCTTTGTTTAGATCTCAAAAATTGGTGCATATGCGAATCCTCCCGTCGGGCTTCTTGACGGGAACCATGTTGGACAGCCATGGCGGATAATCCATGCGAGATGACAAACTATGCATCCAACAGCTTTTGCAATTCATCTTTGACCATCAAGGCCACTGTTGGGTGCATCTTACGTAGTTTTTGCTTTACGGGCTTGATTGTCGGATCAAGCGTTAAATTATGCGTGACTAGCTACGGGTCTAGTCCTGGCATATCCCTGTATGACCATGCAAAAACCTCCTTCTTCTCTTTGAGAAGGGCAATGTAGTCGGCTTGCTCTTCGGGGGAAAGACTTACCCCCAGCTTGAGAATCTATGGATTCATTGGATCTATGCCGATATCTACGTCAGTCGTCTCCTCGACTGACATGTGGGATCCATCCTCCAACTGATGTGGAGTCGGGATCAAATGGATATCATTAGCTGAATTTAAATCTACGTTGGGAACCTCGGGTTCCTCTTCAGCCTAAAAAATATCTTGAGTTGTCCCTGGGGTAAAATGAGGCATCTTACCGAAAGGCCAATACTCTGATGGTGATAAAGGTGAATTGACGCGATCCCAGTCGATGGCATCTGTGTCTAGATGCAATGACCATGCTGGATCGGCCGGATTGCGGATGGGTGCGGTCAAATCAATGGAGATCATGTGGATGGAATGAATTTGGTCTCCATTACCGTGGGTATGATACCTTGAACATTCTGGATGCTCCCTATACTCTGGATCTGGCTCTAGGGGAACGGGCACGAACGGATCTGCCCTATGTGCTAATAGGAGGACAGGGTCTTCCCTCGGCATTGATGCCATTATAGGGTCTCGGGGTGGACGGTGCTCATCGTAGATTTGGAGCCATGGATCCAACACTTGGTCCCACCCCACTGGGTCTACATACCATTCATGCCCTAACCTTATGCCTAATTGTCCCATCAGATCTTCATGAGTTAAAGGGCGATTGTGCCATCGTGCATGATTGAGATAGTCCATCTCAGTCTCATCTTCTGAATCACCATCGGAGATCAAAAAATGTTCATTTTCTTCCACAACTGCTTGCGACATTAAGGGTTCACCTTGTTCCAACAAATTAATCTGGTCCCATTGCGGTTGTTCCACTCTTGGTGGAGGGACCTGATTCTCTTGACACTGTATTGGCTCAACTGGAACCTCTAAAGGGAACAGTTTCAAAAATATTTCTGGACACCGTTTATGTTCTCCTTGGGAGTTAGTGTCCGAACTTTCACCTCTCTCTAGCAAAGGAGAGGGATTACTGATGTTGCCAAGGGTGTTTGTTGACCATGGGAGGTAATCTCCCAATGTATATTCTGTATTTGGGTTGGCATAAGGATCTGATGCCAATCCACCCTTGTTGCCTATTCCTAGGCCTTGCATATTTTCCACCAAGATGTCTAAGGGCAGGGGGTGGTTGAACCCTACTCCTGACTTATCATATGGCATTTGGTATCTTGGTTGGCAAAGGACACGCATCCCTTGCTCATATCTGCCTAGCCCGTATCCATGCCAATTGCATTGGCCGAGATATCTCAGAGCGAAGTCCGGGTTTGACAGATAATTGATATTTTCTGCAAAAGGCTCTTCGTCTTCGTCCTTTTGCTTGCATGGTTCAAGACCATGATCAAGGCCCCCATACACAAAATTAGTCCGGTTTGGTGGGTAACCTAGAGGAACAACTGTTCCTATGGGAAGGCGAGGTCTCCCCATGTCCTGTACTTGATTCTAATGCGGGCGTTGCCACAACATTCTGCACTAGATACTCCCCCAGGCCCGTATCGGCCATTTCAACAGTAATTGTTGATGCTTGGGAGGGAGGGAACGGGAGGCCTTCCCGAGTCCATTCCATGTTTGGTGGGTTAGGAGTCTCAGCTTCCGTTGTGCTAGGTGTTTCTTCTATTGATACTGTTGATATTGTTGGCAACCCCTCTTCTAGGGGTTGAGCCTCTTCCAAGATCTGTTTTCCTTTGTCCTTCTGTTTAGCCATGACAGGTGGCATTGGTAGTGAAGGAGCAGATGATGAAGACTCACCTGGCTGGGATTTTGATGATTTGGTCACCAGTGGTGCTCTGCGGTATTGGACCCTGTTTAGATGGATTTAACTGGAAATCCAAATGCGTTGAAGGGAGGGTCGATTGAGGCATTAATTGCATCGCATTGCAATATTTGAAGGGTTCTAAGTCCATCGGGACTACATGAACTTCTCCTTCAAATGCATACTTTAGACACTGGTGAGCGATCGAAGGGACACACTTCATGTCCCTGATCCATGGCCGCCCTAGCAGTATGTTGTAAGCCATCTCGCCTTCCAAAACATGGCACAATGTTGGTATTGTCTTTTGTCCTACCTGGACAGGTAGAACAATTGTGTCCGACTGTCGAGCATATTGCATCGTTAAATGCTCGCAGTGTGTATGTGGAAGCCGTGATATGAGAGGTTGGCAGCTTCAGATGTTTTAATGCTGCAGTGGTAATGATGTTACTGGACGAGCCAGTATCTACCAACACTCTCTTGTACGGGATCCCGTTGACCCGCGCGATAACGTGCAGGGGTGGATCTGCCATGTCATTCGATATTGTTTTAACTTCATCCTCTCTGAAGGTAATGACCGGCTCCGTACATCGTTTCACATGTCCCACGAAGTTATTGAAAGAATTTGCTTCGTGAGGCTGTAACTCGATGGCTTTCAAAATTTCCATGAGAGCTTCTCTATGGGGTGTTGACTGTTGAATAAGCTCGTAAATGGAAAGCCTAGCCGATGTGGTCCGCAAACTCTGCGTGAGTTTGGTCCGTATCGTGACCTCGGGTCTAGGCGAAGGCAACTGCACAGGGCATTGTTGAGGTTGCGACGTTGTTGGAACTTCCCTTGTAGCTGCCTCGGGGGCAACTCCTGGGTACTTTTTGTTCCTGGTCACTATGCTGATCATTCCCACAAATCCTTGCATGGGAAGATTCTGTCGCACCTCATTGACTCTGAAGAGGTTTTGCCTGTGCCTCGTGGGCAGGCAAAGGGTCCTTGAATACCCCCATCTGTTGATTATTTGGCGCTATGGGGTTGTCCACGGCCAATGTTTTATTATCGATCAAATCTTGGATTAATCCCTTGAATTTCCAACATCCATTCAGGTCATGTCCCCTTCGCCTATGGAACCTACAATATAATTCCTCTCTGTATCCCTTAGGCTTGGGAGCGTTAGGATCTACAGTTTGGATTTCTGGAAGGGTGACTAAATTTTCCGTTGACAAGCGGTCAAATAGGGAGTCCCTGGACTCCGCATAAGGGGTGAATTGTCGCCTAGGGCGACGCTGCTGATTTTGCTCCTATTTTTTATTATCTCTTTCATAACTAGGAGGCACTGCCTGATAATTAGCCTTTTGGGGCTGTATTTCTTGCATAGGCTTGGGGACATTTATCGCAACTTGATTAACCGCAGCGGGTTGTGATTGCGTAGTCCCTGTCTTAGTGGTTTTGTTCCACTCTTTCTTTTTAGGCTTGGCGATTGCGCCCTCACCTATTTTGATCTCTTCTATAACTCTGGCTTGCGCCAAAGCTTCTTCTAGGCTGGCGTATTGCTGCAGCAGCAATAGCCCAGAGATTGATTTTAGACAACTCCGTGCAAACATCTGTGTGAGGTCAGACATAGGGGGAAGGTAGGGTAGCTTAGAAAGCAAAGCCCTCCATCGATTCTCGTATGCTGCCATTGTCTCTTCCTCATATTGCCTGAGGCTGGCCAGATCACTCAGTGATGCCTTCTTCTTTGTGTTGAAGGCAAAGCGTTCAAGAAACGCATCTACTAATTGATCTAGGTTGTTTATGCTTGTGTTTTGGTAACTAGTGTGAACCAATCCGAGGCGAGGCCCATGAATGTGGTTATGAATGTCCTAAGCAACAATGCATCATTATCTTGAATGCCGAAGCATTGGCTCAGGAATCTTGTGACATGTTCTTGTGCATCCTCTTCACCTTTAAAGACTGCCAATTGAGGCAACTTGAAATGTTCGGGGTAAAGAGGTGTGGGCACTAAGGGATGCATCGGATGACTGCGGAGTTGACGTAACGTGGGCTTTTGATGCCCAGAAGCTTTTGTCTCCATAGACTCCAAATGCTCTAATAGCGCTTTGTATGCATCGAAAGATTTTATCTCTTCCTCTTTTGTTTGCTCCCGTTGTGAGTTATGGGAGACTGGAGGCCTATGGGGGGGTGGCCGAATGGCAGCCCTCCCGCCTTGATAGGGCATTTTGGCCCGTTCTATTTCTGGTTCATATTCCTCATGAACTTCTTGAGGAGTCTCTGGGCGAGACCTATGACCCTAAGTGAATCCCTGCTGAGGGTATCCATCATTGTTTCGAGGAGTGGCCTCCCTCTCGGGTCTATAAGGTCTCGGAGGCAAAGCTTGACGAGGTCGCGGAGACTTGTCCTGCACCAAAGGGTTGTGCCTCTCATATTGTTCTACTTTTTGGGTGCGAGGGGTTGGCACCCTCTCAGGTAGTTTATAACGCAGCTCATCCGCTTCATGCTGCATGCGCTCTTTATTAAGGCGGTATAAGTACTCTAACTCCTGATGACCTTGCTCAAGCTGCGTGATTCGGGCTTGGCGGGCGGCATGTCTGGCGACTGTCGGGTCAATTTGGTCCGCCCTCTTTTGCTCAGGAGGCTTGAATGTTTCTCCTATGTGTTTGCCTCGATCTTGATGATCTAAAATTTCAATGGGTCGCTTCCCTCTGTCGAGGTAGGCGGCATTTACTTGAGGCTCTGGCCTCGATGGGTGACCATGATATCTAGCAGGTGCAGAAATGCAAGGTTCCCACGCTGTATGTTGTTCTCGAGGAATGCGATGGTCTTCCTCGTACTCCCTTTCATGGGTGTGAAAGGGGCGGGCGGAGTTAGCTCGCCCTGTGTGAAGAGCCCTGCGCTCTGGGTTTTGTCTTTCTATTCTAATGGGAGGCAAAGGAGAGGTACCGTATTCACGCTGTCTCTCCTCATGGACACTGTGCCTCTCTAGCGCTTCATCGCGCTGTGGCCACTCAGATCTAGCCTCAAAAGGCGATTTTCTATTTACATCGAGTGCCACATGTAAAGCTTCTTCCCGAAAGGGGCTGTGTTGAATGGGCAAACTCCACAGAGGAGGGTCCCAATAATTCCTTCTTGATGTGGCCTGATGTGGACTCTCTTGTAGGCCAGACCGCCAAGGCGGTATGGCCAAGTCCTCAGGGCTAAAGCGAAGGCGACCAGCGCCCTCTCTTTGTGCACCTTCTACAGCGTCCGCCCTTGATTGGGCTTGGCTACGGGTGTACACCATTGTGGTGCTTCTCTACTAGCTAAGCAGATTTTTATCTCGTTTATGATGATTTTTCTTTTTGTTACACTAAGCAGAAATGAACACACACATACACAAACAGTGATTATCTCTTTTAAGGATTAATAGTGTGTCCTAAATAGGTTTAGTGCATTTTGATGTTTTGTTTTGTTTTTGCAAGTTTTGAAGAACGTTTAAATGCATAATGTTGGCTCATATGACTCCCATAAATGGTCGCCCCTTCAATATACCATTGTCGGACCGATATACCAACCTCTCTATATACCCGCCCTTACGAGAGGGAAACTATAGGTACGTGAGAGCAGATGGTACGTGGAACATAGGCGGTACGGAAGGGGGATTGTCCTGTTAATGACACCTACCATAGAAGACTTATCCTCGCACGCATGGGAATCACCCCAGCGACACTCGGTCAGCTTTCATCAAGATTTATGCCTAACAACAGTGACAATCGGGGAAATGGATGCAAAGCTAAGCCAAGGTGGTGATGAACCCACCGTTGGTCTTGCTCAAGGGCTGGGGTCTTACGACCAGCTCCTTGGTTAAAAATGTGCCACGTGATGTGTGTGTGGTTTATTTTACTTAAAAAAATGAAACATGCAAGCAACCACTATTTTCTTTAAGCACGCAAGAATTTGACAGAAAGTGAAAGCAAAAAATCAAAAAATGACAAAGACAGTTTGGAACCCTTACCTCTTCTCTGCCCAGACTTGCTGTTTCTGATCCTCGGCTCTAAAAATTTATAGGCAAGAATTCGTCCCTCTATGAGACGAATTACAGAACAGAATTCGTCCCTGCCAGAGACGAATTTGAATTCGTCTCAGGGTCAGACGAATTACAGTAAAGTATTCATCGCATCCAGAGACGAATAACAGTCTGCTTTAAAAAAATTGTACCTGTCAAGCACAAAACACAAAAATGGATCAGTTATTTGATCTTAAAAACCAGGGGACAGGTCCCACCGTGATCGCCACTGAAAGCATGAGATTCCGAAAGAAAAACAGTATTGAGATGCAATATAAACAAAAACTAACTCGATGCATGAAATAGGACGAACGTAATCAAATCAAGACAAAACATAAAGAGAAAGCAGGAGCACAACCCTTTTATATTAATTCCAAACTCGGTTACAATCCATCTCCTCCCCTTTTAGGGGCTAGGAGTGTTAGAATGTTTTGGTTACAATCGTGATCAATACTCCTCCTTCCGCATGCCCACATGCAAAATGGGCGGGCCAAAGTGTTGCCGCCGCTGATGTTGATGAGTCCTTGCTTCTTGCTACTCCTCCTGCATGCAAAGAAACAACAAAGGCGTTAGTAGCACCTGCTATGAATAGGGAAAGTTTGTTCCTTGAAATTAGCGAAAGATGCATGCAAAAGATTGTCGAAAATAGTGAATAAAATGAATCTAAATGACCTGCAAATCTGACAGAGACCAAAAGACATTACCAGAGGGCCACTGCCATTGAAACAGTCGGCCAATCTACTTTCAACTGGAATTCGTCCCTGGGTGGGACGAATTCTGTTGTTATTCGTCCCCGGGTGGGACGAATTCTACTGTGTTAGGAAAGCCGAGTTGATGCCGCTCCAATGTCACACCTCGAGGTCTCCAAAACACCTGCAGACAAAGGGGTTAAGTAATTGGGGCCATTTTGGGATGACCCAGATGGTCGGATTCTCCCAATTTGGCCTCTATCCTCGAGAATTCGATGTCGCTACCTGCAAGTTAGTGGGACAACAAAGCGACAAAAAGCATGATAAAATCTGATCAAAACGTTATAGAATTGAAGCTATGAGTTAACTAGACAGCATAACATAAAATGCAAAATGAACAAATGATCTAGAATACTTTAGAATGAAACTTAGAAAATGCGGGGTGCCCGAGTGGGCCTCCCACCGTTGGCACTTGATTTCGGTGCCAATCCACTAGGGATGGGCCCAAAACCTCTTAGGATTGTGTTGTCGGCAAATTGGTGGTTTAAGGTGGTCAAATGTTGGGTTTGGGTTCGGATCCACGCTTCCAAAAGCCACCCAATAACCTCTCTTGCGAAAGAGATTAATGGATGTGAGAAGGTGAATAAAAAAGGATGCAAATGGGTGTTCAATTGGGCAGCACTTCGTTGCTTGAAAATGCCTCCAATCTCTCCTCATTTGGGTGGGAAAGTCCACCATTTTATAGACCCATGGGGTCTCTTTGGAGGGGCATGCAGGGATGCCATGTGGCGGCCATGCCTTCCCAAGAGGGAGGAGACTCCTCCCTGACTTGGGCTTCCATGACTGCCCTTGTGACAGTCCACTAATTGCCAACCTACCCACCTACACGCGCATGCATGGCAGGAGGCAATAATTGACTGTCCTTGGCTGCCACTTGGCGGCATTTTTCTTTTTGCCCGTTAAACCTGGAATTCGTCCTGACCAGAGACGATTTCAGAATTCGTCCCTGGGTGAGACGAATCCCAGTTAGTATTCGTCCCTGGGTGAGACGAATATTGGGCAAAGTGCCTAAATGTGCCAAATTGCTTCTTGACCTTACAAAATTGCTATGAAAGTGGTTAGGACCACTGTTTAACCTCTGAGGGCTGCCCTGGGGCTGTGTGTGTCAAAGCGATCAGTGTTTGCAGTCACATAATCGGATTGGTGCTGTTTTGGTGTCTACAGAGTTGATAGATCCTATAACTAAGAAACCACACACAAGTTAAGATGTGGTATTTGATGAAGCTTTCAAATTAGATAACACATCTATAGATGTATACCTACAAGAAAAGGAACCTAAGAAAGAAGCTCCACCTCCATAGAACAAGGTTCCTGTTGGTCATAAAATCTTCCTAGGAAAGAATTTGGATAGGTGTATGCACCCTAGACCTGGACCAACGTTGAAAGGCCGAAGGGAAGAGATGCCCTTCGTGCCAATCTCTAGAGAAATGCCGACTCCTGTACTAATATACTTTGGTGTTTGGAGATAAAGGTGTAGGAAAGAGATAAAAGGAGTTAAGGTTAGAGAAAGAAATAAAAAAGGGGTAAGGGAAGAGAGATTGATGATTCTAAGTGGGATAGAATAGGAAGCACGATCACTAATAGGTAACTCGAACGGAAGCAAATAATACCAAGAATAAACGAAGGAAACGTAATATCAATCTTCCTATGTATCCTCTAGGCGAGTTTCAAGGTACAATCCTCGAAAGCACACCGAACGCAAGGTTCAGCTTTATCAGTATGTAAAAAAATAGAGACAAAAGAATCAAGCATAGAAGGCAGCATAAAAGAAAACCATTATTAAGTTGTTCCACTCCTATGTATCCTTCAGAACAAGTTTCAGGGTACAGTCCCCGATCACACACTGGATGCAAGGTTCATCTTTCTCAGTATGCGAATGAAGATAGACAAAAGAATCAAGCAAAGAAGGCAACATAAAAGAGAGAAATTGAGCCCAAAGATCTTTAGTATTAATCACATGACATCAAGTTACAATAGATTTCTAGCAAAAAGTTCCCCCCCTATTACATTACAATGCCTGGGTTTTTATAGAGGACCCGACCCTCTGAGTCATTATTACATAGAATGGCGAAGTATACTCTTGAGATCTGAGAATTTGGCACCTCGTGGCCCTCATTACTGAGCTTTCAAATCCATTACCAGAACTGGCAACTGTGACCCAGTCAACCTTGGAAACATGCATTGATGAGCGGTCTGAGTGTCCTTGGTTTCTGGGTGGAATGCTCGATTGGCCACCATGCTTGTCAGGATCTCCTTTCAGGGACTGATACTTTGCTTCCAATTACTGAAAATGAGCAGTGAGCTTACTAGGCAAGTAAGAATGCATTTATGAGGCACTTGATTGTCTCGGGAAAATACCCGGCTTGAAGCGCGTGCCCCATCGCAAAAAAGCAACATGTCGCGATATCACGACACTTCTATGTCTTCAACTTGGTTCTCCTTCTTGCATCGCAAAAATATGACATGTCATGATATCGTGACATTTCTATGCCTTTGCCCTCTTTTGTTGCTTTTGGTCATGAAAATGCAACATGTCACAATATCGTGACACTTTTCCTTTTTTGGTCGCAAGGATGCAACATGTCATGATATCATGACACTTTTTCTTTCTTGTGCTTCCTCCTCGCTTTGAGTCATGAAAATGCGACATGTCACGATATCGTGACACTTTCTCCTTCTTGCTCTTGCTTGTCGCTTTCGATCGCAAAAACGTGACATGTCATGATATCGTGACACTTTTTCTTTTTGGTTTCGCCTCCTTGCTGTCGGTCGTGAAAACGCGACATGTCACGATATCGCAACACTTTTCTTCCTTGATTTTGATCACGAAAATGCGACATGTCGCGATATCACGACACTTTTCTTTTACTTTGGCAAGGCTGTCTTCTTTGGCCTATTTGGTAGCGAAGCTCTTCTTCTTCATTCTATGTACAAGGGGATGGCATTGAAAGCCAAAATTTCTGCAACACTTACAACTACTTTTGAAAACAATAGGAACACTTTACAAAGAGAATTTTTTTTCTTTTTTGCTGCCCCTCTATGCAATGTGACAAAATTGTCAACATTCTTGGTGGATCGCGAGGCATTTAGCTCATCTGAATGCAGAGATCCCAGGACTTTATCCATTGGGAAACAGAGTCATTCTTAGGCCTTTATCCATTGGGCAACAAAGTTATTCCCATTCTTCTCTGACTATCCACTGATAGCATTTTTTTTTTGTTTGTGCCTAAGCTCCTAAGGAATGCCTAGTGCCTGTGGCAATTATCTACTAGCTGAGCTATTTACAGTATTTACACCAAAATTTGTGGTATGATATGCATACCACCACCATAAACCTAGCTTCGGATGCTTATCCGATGAACCTGCAATGTCCAAACTAGATATGATTGAAATTTAGCTGATCTTTGAAGTCCGGCTGGATTCTTCTCGAAGTTGTCCATGTTGCGAATAGGGAGCAACGCAGTGAGCTGTCGCTCCTGCCAGTACCCATGCTATTGATAAAAAATGTGGCAAAGAATTTCACCGCATGAGGGGCCTCTTGGGGTACTGGTTGTAATGATGGCTGGAACCAATACCAGAATTCTGATGAATCTATTAACCGTGGGCTGGGTACAGGTTCCTCCATCCTCCTGATAGGGTAACAGGGCTCCTTCGACAAAGAGTAATCTTCCAGGATCTCTTTAGGTTTAGCTTGATGAGGCATGCTTAATGGATCCTGGCTGAACACTCGTGTGCCATCCACTGGGATACAAAAAGGGTGCAAAAAAGTGCCCTCTTTGTTCTCGGGTTCTACCACTTGAGCCTGCTCTTGTTCTTGGCCCATCTCCTGATGGAGACTACAAGCAACCGTATTGTTCATCGCTGGGGCAAAGCTTGCATATTCCCATCATTGGACTTGGATGAAACCTGCCTCTTGAGCTTCAAATGACTGCATCTCAGGCCTCTGCTTAGTATGAGGAGTCTGCCATGATGAATATTGCATTGGATAGATAAGAGCAGTAATTATTGGAGAAAGTGATGGAGTTTCCCCCCACTGCCACTTCCTCGATAGGAGCAGAAGCTGCTCTACTCGTACTACTTCCTCAAAAATTTGAGGGAATATTCATTCACCTGATTATAGTAAGAGGAGGCCTATGTCCGGGTGAAGAGCCCGAACATAGAAGAGGTGGGCTAGGGTGGGCATCGGTTGGATCTCCACTAGAATTCTCTTCCAAATTCTACAGAATCAGACATTGAAGTCCACAATGCTCTCCAAATATGCTCTCTTGATGGTGGAGAGGTTCGTGAAAAGTTGGAAGGGGTCTTGAGAGCCATAAAATGCTTCAAATAGTGTTCTCGCTAAGTCATCCCATGAGTAGATGCTTTTATGCCCGAGTAGTCTGTACCACTACAGCGCTCTTCCTTCCAGAGATAGGACCAGAATTATAGGACCAGAATTCTGATCATGACATCTTCATGGATTATGTCATAGAGGGGCGCTAGAGCAACAACATCTTCAAGGTGCTCTCGGGCCATTCCATTAGTGCCATTGTATTTTGTCACTGTCTTCAAGGCACCTTTGGGAATTTCATGGTAACTTTGAAGATTCATAGGGCCATGATCATCCCAACTGGGATAGCATACCCTCTCCATTATAGTAGTGGCCTACAGATATCACGGTTCTTGCCACTAAGTCGAAGTCACCAGGTGAACATTCTTCTCTGCTTTGCGAGGTCGAGGCTACTCATTGAACCTTGATTCCTCCAGGATGTTCTTCTTTCAGTTTTAAAAGGTGCCTACGATCAAGAAATCTAGATCTTTAGCTTAGTCAGAGTCGCCAAGTGATTTTTCCAGATGGGGGCAAGCCAAAGATTCACCAACTCGGGCTTCCTTAAAACATGGGGACTTTTTCCATGAAGGCACAAGTTTAGGTACTGGTCTTTACAACTTAAATATTTTTGGGTTGAACAGAGTCACTAGATGCTAAGAGTCTTTTGGCAATGAGAGCATCGATTTTCACTACCACTCAGAAGGTGAGACTGACCGGGTCACACCGAGAACTGGTTAGAACTATTGGCCCCGGTGTAGATGGGTTTTGCATTTAAAATATGGGACCTTGACTGGTTATGGATCTTACTAAGACAAACACAGTCGGTCCCACCGGGCATGCCAAAACTATTGGTCATCAAATCTGCCTAGGAAAGGATTTGGATAGGTGTATGCGCCCTAGACCTAGACCAACATTGAAAGGTCGAAGGGAAGAGATGTCCCTCGTGCCAATATTCGAAGAAATTCTAGATCCTATACAAATCTACTTTGGTTTTTGGAGATAAAGGTGCAAGAAAGAGATAAAAGGAGTTAGGGTTAGAGAAAGAAATAAAAAAGGGGTAAGGGAAGAGAGATTGATGATTCTAAGTGGGAGAGAACAGGAAGCATGATCACTAACAGGTAACTCGAATGGAAGCAAAGAATACCAAGAATAAATGAAGGAAATGTAATATCAATCTTCCTATGTATCCTCCAGGTGAGTTTCAGGGTACAGTCCCCGATCGCACACCGGACGCAAGGTTCAACTTTCTCAGTATGCGAACGAAGAGAGACAAAAGAATCAAGCACAGAAGGCAACATAAAATAAAACTAGTATTAAGCTGTTCCACTCCTATGTATCCTTCAGAATGAGTTTTAGGGTACAGTCCTCGATCACACACTGGATGCAAGGTTCAAATTTCTCAGTATGCGAACGAAGACATATAAAAGAATCAAGCAAATAAGACAACATAAAAGAGAGAAATTGAGCCCAAAGATCTTTAGTATTAATCGTAGGACATCAAGTTACAGTAGCTTTCTAGCAGAAAGTTCCCCCCCTATTACATTACAATGCCTGGGTTTTTATAGAGGACCCGACCCTTTGAGTCATTATTACATAGAATGGTGAAGTATACTCTTGAGATTTGAGAATTCAACACCTCGTGGCCCTTGTGACTGAGCTTTCAAATCCATTACCAGAACTGGCAACTGTGACCCAGTCAACCTTGGAAACATGCATTGATGAGCGGTCTGAGTGTCCTTGGTTTTTGGGTGCAATTATCGAGTGGTCGTCGTGCTTGCTGAGCTCTCATTTTAGGGACTGATACTTTGCTTCCAATTGTCGAAAATGAGTAGCAAGCTTACTGAGTAAGTAAGAATGCATTTATGAGGCACTTGATTGTCTCGAGAAAATACCCGGCTTGAAGAGCGTGCCCCATCGTGAAAAAGCAACATGTCACGATATCGCGACACTTCTATGTCTTCAACTTGGTTCTCCCTCTTGCATCGCGAAAATATGACATGTCATCATATCGTGACATTTCTATGTCTTTGCCCTCTTTTGTTGCTTTTGGTCACGAAAACACAACATGTCACAATATCATGACACTTTTCCTTTTTTGGTCACGAGGATGCAACATGGCGCGATATTGCGACACTTTTTATTTCTTGTGCTTCCTCCTCGCTTTGAGTCATGAAAACACGACATGTCACGATATCACGACACTTTCTCCTTCTTGCTCTTGCTTGTTGCTTTCAGTCATGGAAACGCGACATGTCACGATATCACGACACTTTTTCTTTCTGGTTCTGCATCCTTGCTATCGGTCACAAAAATGTGACATGTCACGATATCGCGATACTTTTCTTCCTTGCTGTCGGTCGCAAAAACGTGACATGTCACGATATCACGACATTTTTCTTTTTCTTTGGCAAGGCTGTCTTCTTTGGCCTGTTTGGTAGCGAAGCTCTTCTTCTTCATTCTATGTACAAGGGGATGGCATTGAAAGCCAAAATTGCTACAACACTTACAACTACTTTTGAAAACAAAAGGAACACTTTACAAAGAGAAATTTTTTGATTTTTTTCTACCCCTCTATGCAATGTGACAAAATTGTCAACAGTTCCAAAATGGTATACTAGCATATTGAGAGATTCAAAGTTGACTTCACTTCTTGATCTAACTCTAGATCGACCTTGTACTTGTAATATTACTCAAAAAATGAGAGGAAAGGCATCCACTTCAGAGGATGATGAGCTTTTCTAATGGTTTTATGAACTCTCTATAGAAGGAAAGGAAGATAGACAAATAAATATGGATGATGAATGGTTTTATATGTTAGTATTGGATGAGAATGAACCCACAACAGTTCAATATGTACTTAGTGAGCCTTAGTGGAAGGCTATTGTGGAAGCAAGACATACATCTCTCATGAAAAATCATACATGGAAGCTAGTTAATCTACCTTCAAGAAAGAAGCCCATTGGCTGCAAATGGGTGTTCAAAGTGAAGTATAAGGTAGATGGTACTATTGATAAGCATAAGGCCTGTCTTGTTGCAAATGGCTATGATCATAAAAAAGGCATATATTATGAAGAGACTTTTACCCCTACTACAAAAATGACTACCATTCGAGTACTTTGTATCATGGTAGCTCAATTTGGGTGGGAGTTACATCAGATGGATGTAAAAAGTGCTTTCTTGAATGGTGACTTCCAAGAAGAAGTGTACATGACCCAACTAGAAGGATTTGTGGTTGAAGGGCAAGAACATAAAGTTTACAAGTTGGTCAAATCCTTGTATGGGCTAAAACAAGCTCCACGAGCTTGGTACATCAAAATAGATAGTCACCTTAAAACATGGATTCAAAATAAGTCCTTCAGATGCAAATATCTATATCAATAATAATGGTTATGACATAGTGATTTTGGTACTATATGTGGATTATCTAATCATAATAGGAATTTCAAAGAACATGATTGATGTAGTGAAATATGATTTGAAATAATCTTTTGAAATGATAGATCTAGGACTTCTTCACTATTGTCTTGGTTTGGAAGTGACTCAAAAAAATAATCATATAAGAGTAACACAAAATAAGTATGCCAAGACATTGGTCAAAAAATATTGCATGATTGACTACAAGTCTAAAGTGACTCAAATTGAGCTAGGACTTAAATTATCATGATAATATAAATCACCATAGGTAGATGGTACTCTCTATCACCAACTTATTGGGAGTTTCATATATCTGATAAATACCAGGCCAGATCTCAGTTTTATTGTGGGTTATCTTTCAAGGTTCATGCAGGAACCTAAGGTGAGTCATTGGAAAGTAGCAAAGATATTTTTTCATTATTTTCATGGTAGTACAAACTATATATTGGATTACAATAATAATGACAAGTTCTTACATGGATATGTAGACTCAAACTATACCAAATCCATTGATGATCACAAGTCTACTTTAGGATACATTTTCCATATTGGATTTGGACCTATATCTTGGTATAGTAAGAAATATAAGGTGGTTTATTTATCTTCTATAGAGGTAGAATATCGCACAAGTGGAGCAGTCTACAAGATAATGTGGTTACGTCATATTCTTATAAATATGGGTCTTCCAAAGAATATTCCACTTCATTTATTTTGTGATAATAAAGGTGTTTTGAATCTTGTCAAGAATTTAATATTTCATGAGCGTACCAAACACATTAACACTCAATATCATTTCATTCGAGATGAAGTCCCAAAGCATCACATATAGCTCTAGTACATTCCCACTGATGAGCAAGTTGCAGATATTTTCACCAAGGCACTTTCACATGTCAAATTTGAATTGTTTTGTAATACTTTTTGTATTTACCAATAATGTAATAATGGGGATGTTAGAAATTATGTGATGATATTACATTATTGTGTAAAATAGCGTTCATGTGCTCTCCAATTAGTTACAAGGTGGTTCCTTGGTAGTTCCTCAACTACCTTAGCACCTTAGCATTGTATTTATTCAAATCTCATGCTAATACAAATGTTGTTTATTGCATTCAACTTTACAAGTTATTGTAATACCACTTTATAGTTACTATGTAATACAGGTGGTGCTCATTTCAATCCCATAAAACCAATTATAAAAAAAATACTATTAATTTTCTATTGACTTTTTCTTTTATGCAACTTATAATGGATATTCTCATCACATAAGACAACAAAATTTAGGTTGTTTTTTAACGATCCCTTTTATGAAAAAAATTACTACAATGACCCTAATCTCAAACCTCATTCACGTATACAAGTATGATATTCTATTTTACACTTTCTTATTTTAAATTATTTACCTAAATTGCTTTTAAAACTAAAATATTTTAAACATTATAATAAAAATAAAACCTATCAGGGTTCCACTGCACTAGTAGGAGCAACTACTAGTAATATTTAAATGGATTAGAGGTCCCACAAATGGATTCTTAGTAAAAAGAAAACTTGGTTTTCCTCTTCCTACTAAAAAATTATCAACTTGTTGGATGAGAGAGAAATATAATTTCTTGACTAAAACATACCTCAAGTGCAAACCTTCCCATTCTACAAGATGGATATTTGCATAGATGTAATTTCTCTTTTAGAAAAAAATCATATGCTAGAATATCAATGATATAGAAGTACATATTATAAGGTTACTATAAATTAAAATTATATCCCTCCATAGAGACCACATGATGTGTTCTCCTTAGTAAAATAAACAATTTGTAATAATCCCAAATGGATGCAATACATGAACTCCTACTCATAAGTGAGAATGAATTGTTGGAAAATATAAAACATTTTGCATACCTTATAGTTGTTTTTTCTTCTTATTCAAACTTCCAAGTGGCATAAATATATATTTGTGTTGATACAACCCTAGTTTTTAATACTTAACTATGCTTAAGTAAATATAAAAAAGAGTTGGAAAAGTGTAGAGAAGGTTAAATGCTTTTTAGAATGATTACGCTAGTAGAATTTCAAGTAATTTAAATTAAATTTAACTATGGTTTATCCTTTAGTATCCTCTAGAAAAGTATACTAAAATATGAGTGATATATTGTTATCTTCATCAATTGATTATATTAGAAGGTTACAACTATGTTGGATTTATTCAAAATTATATGTTAACCCCATTCTATCCTTATGTAAAGAAAAATAATAATCATTTTATCAAAACATAATGAAAATGTAATCATCTTCCTATACCTTTCTCTAGATTGAACACTTTTTTATTTCATATCTACTAGTCAATAGCATGCTTGTCAAATATCAATGTCTTGCATGATTGATCAATTTTGAATATAATTCCTTGAATGTGTCAAGATAGAAACTTATTTTCCCTCTATGGTAAAACCACTCATTTATACTTAAGTAGAAATTAACCTTTTGATTAACAAAAGTATACTCACTATGTTAAATTTACTAGTACCATAACTCCATTAATTTGTATTTTATCTATACAATTCATTTTATCACTTGAATGCATCTATTTAGTAAGTAGAAAATTTACCCTTTATGGATATCAAACTTCTTCTTAGTGATGGTATTAAAAACCACATGACTATTTTAATTAAAATACCTGCATTGTATCAAGATACAAGGAATATCATATAGTAATGATGATATAGGATTTGAATGTAAACATACCTTTTAAAAATTTAACCGTCATGATCAATTGAATTGGGTTTATTTAACTATATTCTAACCTCAATATTTTTAATAATATTCTAAACAAATCCTTCAAATTTTTCTTTTGTTTTAAGAGAGTCATTATTATGTTTAGAAAATAAGATCTTTCTACATATGTGAGTATAGTAATTTTTCTTTTTGCAATATTTATATGGTTCTAGATCCCAATAAACATAATATGCATGAGCTTATGTTTCCCATTAATTATAAAATAATAGAAAACTAGAAGATAAAATCTATACCTCTTACCATATCAATATTATTGTGTTTACGGTATTTTCAAGTTCATCATCTACTTATCCAATACAGTAGTTTCTCATAATATTTACCATTTTTTGAAATATTACTTTCCTATTAAATATGAATCACACCATTGTTTATATCCTTGAATAATAATAATAATAATAATACTATGGACCTTGTGCATATATTGGGGTAATGAAAACTTATCCTTATTTTATTAAATATCACCTGGTCATTATTCATGTGGTATTCCCATTTATCAACATATATTAGTCCTATTTATTGATTTATTAAAATCCTTTCAATAGTATGTATATTACATTGGCTATACTTGAAATTTATTTTCTCTTAGTATCACATATTCTTCAAAATATTAGAACCTATACCTTTAGTATGCATCTAGAAACCTATAAATATGTTGCTATAATTTTTAAATAAAAGATAGAATTAAATTTTCTTATCATATTTACTTTGGTATTGGGTATAATAATGATTAATAATCTTGAATTACTAATAAGGGAGTGTGAGCAAGAAATAAGTCTCACAAGGTAGAATGGAAGGAATATTATATTTGAAAATCCTAATTTTAAGTTAGGAAGTTGCAACAAAAGTCCAAACAACAAATATGGCATCTAGCACTTAGGTCTGATCTACAAACCAAAAAACCTCTCTCAAACCCTAGCGTAGCTCCGTGAGGGTGATTTGATATTAAATTTTTTTTGTTTATTTTTTGCACCTCCAAACTCTCCAAAGAGGTCGCCCCACCTTGCCAAAGCTTGAGTTAAAAAACACAAAACCAAATACCAACCTATACAAGAGTTGTACCCTCAATATGGTATGGCCATACCAAAAAATGATGAACAATAAACCCAAAAAATTATCACACCAGTGATCTGATGAAATTTGAGACCTTATGTCGAAGCAATGAAAATCACTCTGAAAATAACCAATGAAGTACAAATCTTAGCCTTTGAATGAAACTGACTGATGATTGCTTAGGGAATGATATTTCACATCCGAAATCAATGTTCCTTACAAGGGTTTTTGTCCAATTACTGATGCTATGCTTTGGCAACTGAGAGAACTAATCCGAGGCAGGGCCTACGAATGTGGTTATAAATGTTCTTAGCAGCAAAGCATTGTTCTCCTGAATGCCAAAGCATTGGCTCAAGAATATAGTCACATGCTCTTGGGCATCCTCCTACCCTCTAAATATTGCTAACTAGGGCAGTTTAAAGTGTTTAGGGTATGGGGGTGCTGGCACTGATAGATGCACAGGGTGACTATGGAGCTAGCATAAAGTGGGATTTTGGGGCCCAAAAGTCTTGGTCTCCATAGAATATAAGCACTCTAGTAGTGCTTTATATGCATCAGAGGATTTTATCTCTTCCTCCTTGGTTTTTTCCCATTGTGGGTTGCGGGGAACTTGAGGCCTATGGAGGGGTAGCCAAACAACATCCCCCCTGCCTTGGTAGGGCGTTTCAGCTCGCTCTTCTTCTTGCTCATACTCATCATAGGCTTCTTGAGGAGTTCTTAGGTGAGATCTATAAACATGGGTGGGTGCCTGCGGAGGGTGCCAATCATTATTTCTGGGAGTGGCCTCCCGCTCAAGTCTAGGAGGTATTGGAGGTAATATTTGATAATGTTGTAGAGACCTATCTTGCACCAAGGGGTTGTTCCTCTCATATAACTCTATCTTATGCGTGCGAGGGGTTAGGACCCTCTTAGGCACAGTGTTATAGAGAAATTTGTATGTCTGACGTCGAATGCACTCTTTGCTAAGGCGATACAGGTGCTCTAATTATTTTTGGTCTTGCTGGAGCTGCATGATTTGCGCTTGGTGAGCAACATGTTTGGAAAATTCCAAGTGAATTTATTCCATTGTCTTATGTTTAGGAAGCCTAGATGCCTCTCCTACATGTCTATATCGATCGTGGTGATCTGAAATCTCTATGGGTCACTTTCCTCTATCAAGGTTAGCGACATTCACCCGAGGCTCTGGCCTCAGTGGGTGATCCTGATATATAGCAGGTGCAGAGGCACATTGCTTCTGCACTATGTATTGCTCTTGAGGAATGTAGTGGTATTCCTTGTGCTCCCTTTCATATGTGTGAAAGGGGTGGGCATAATTGGCTTGCCCTGTATGAAGAACCTTGTGCTCTGGATTTGGCCTATTGTTTCTGATAGTAATAAAGGGTAAAGAGGGGATGACATAATCATGTGGCCCCTCCTTATGGACCCTATGTTGTTCTAGTGCTTCATTGCATGGTGGCCACTCATAACGAGCATCTAAGGGAGCCCTCCCATCTATGTTGAGTTCCACGTGTATGGCCTCCTCCTGAAAGGGTCTATGCTGAGTGGGAGTGCCCCTCAAAGGGGTGCCTCTATAGTCCCATTCCGTAATGGCATGATGTGGACTATCTTGTGGGTCAGGCCGCAAAGGCGGTATGACCAAGTCCTTGGGACTATATCGGAGGTGACTTGTGCTCCTTTTGTACACTTTTTATAGCTTATGCCTATGATTGGGCTCGGCTATGGGTGTACACCATGGTGATGTTTATCTAAATATGTGTACATTTTTATCTTTTTTATGATTTTTTATGCTACACTATACAAAAATGGAAACACACAATCAAATCAATGATTATCTTGTTTACGGATTAAAAGTGTGTCCTAAATCTAGTTCAGTGTGTTTCGATATTTTTTTTGAAAACCTTGTAAAGAAATTTTTGTTGTATATGCAATATGAGGGCTCTTATATCTCCCAAAATGGTCACCCATTCAATATACCACTGCCAGACCATTATACCGAACCTCTCTATATACCCGCCCTTACATGAGGGAGACTATTGGTACATGAGAGCAAAACAGTACGTGGAACATAGGCAGTACAGAAGGGGAATCACCCTATTTTGACACCTACCATAAAAGACTTATCCTCATGCACTAGGAATCACCCCCGCTACACTTGGTCAGCTTTTGTTAGGATTTACGTCTAGCAATAATAGCGATCAGGGTTATGTATGCAAAAATTCAAGCTAAGGTGGTGATGAAATCCACCGTTGGTCTTGATCAAGGGTTGGGGTTTTACGACTAACTCCTTGGTTTTTAAATTACCACGTGGTGTGTGGGGTTCTTTTTATTTGCACAAAGTGAAAGCACGAGATTCCGAAAGCAAAAGGAAAACTATAACTATGCAATATAAGACGAAATGTAACACTTTAATCCTATGCACAAAAACAAGGAAAGGAGATAAATTGGAGACGAAAGAAAATATGTAAGGAAATCACAGCCCTCTTTATTCAAATTTCTTATCCTCGGTTACATAGACGTCTCCTCCCTTTTTAGGGGCTAGGAGCGTTAAATTGGTCTTTGTTAAAATTTGTGACTTAGTCTTCCTCCTTCCGCATGCCCACGTTTGGAATGGGCGGGCCAAATGTTGTCGTCGCTTGCGTTGGTAAGGTAGACTCCTCGCCGCTCCTCTAATGCTGCAACTCTACACTCAAAGAAACAAACAAGAAAGTCAGTAGCACCTGTGTATGAAACATAAAAGATGAATCTAACGATGGTTGAAATTAATCTACATGAAATGAAAGACTTGACAAAAGCATAAACATGAAACTAAAATAAATACCATGATTATGAAAGCACAAATCGCCAGTAAGTGAACTAGCAGCACTTCGTCGCTCAAAATGCTCCTTCTTTGTATCTTTTGGGTGAGGAAACTCACCATTTTATAGACCCAAGGGGTCTCTTTGAATTAACATGCAAAAGTGTTTCTTTGCATGAATGCTTTTTTTGTGAAGAGAAGACTTCTTCTTGATCAAGGGCTTCTTAACTGCCTCTGTGCATGTCTTTGTGTGTTTTAGAAAACTCACTTGCACTCCTATGTCATGCATGAAAAGATGAGTGGTAGTTCTAAGTTGTCATGCGCTGAGGTCTGACTTTTTGCTGGTCAAACCTGGCGTTCGTCCCACCCCGGAGCGAGCGCTTATAATCGTCCCTGGGTGAAACAAGTACAAATCCATACTCGTCCTTGGGTAGGACGAGTACAAATTCGCACTCGTCCCTGGGTGGGACGAATAAGAAATAAAGTGTCTAAAAGGTTCCAAACTGATTTTTGACTTGTAAAACTGCCGTGTAAGTGGTTAGAACCACTGTTTAACCTCTGGGGGCTACCCTAGGGGCTGTGTGTGTTAATGTGATTAGTGTTTGTAGTCACCTAATCGGATTGGTGCTATTTTGGTGTCTACACAAAGAAAGAAAAACATGTAGTAAAACTCTCCTATGCAAGCAAAGAAATAGGAAATGACAAAGACAAAAAATAGAAAATGACAGAGGATGCTCAGAACCCCTACCTCTTCTTTGCCCAAATCGAATGCCTCTGAGTTTCCATTCTAAAATTGCACAGAGAGCTAATCATCCTAGGGTGGGATGAATAACAGATTTGTATTCATCATAGGGTGGGATGAATTCTCATTCGTCCCTAGGTAACACGAATTCTAGCTCTGTATTTGCCATAGGGTGGAACGAACAGCAGTCCAATGCTTGAAATATTGACACCTGCAAGCAAAAACACAAACTTCAATCAGATATTTGATCTCAAAATCAAGGGACAAGGTCCCACCATGTTTTCCACTAAAATCATGAGGATACAGAAGCAAAATCGAAGGGGAAATGTGATGCTAAGTCCTACGAATGAAAATGCATGAAAAGAAGGAAAACCAAAAAACTAAAACGAGATTTAAAGTAAGTGTAAAAGTGTGGCCCTTTATTTTATTAATTTGCTCCAAATTTGGTTACAATACATCTCCTCCATTTTCAGGGGCTAGGAGCATCAGACATATTTTGATTACACCATGAATGATATTTTCCTCTTTGAGATCTTTTGCGTGCCCACATTGAAAATGGGCGGACCAAACATCACCGCCGCTTGAGTGAATGCGTTTATGGTTCCTTTCTTCCCCTTCGGTGTCGATATCCTACACTTAGAGAAATAGTAAATGGTTAGTAGCACCTACGGATGGAGAGAAACATGCAATCCCCAAGGCCTGCGGTCAGTGCATGCATAAAATGATTAAAATGATAACTAAAACATATCATAATGAGCTAAAAATTTGACAAAAGCAATAAAACATTACCAAGAACCCATTGCAAAAGGAATAGTTGGGAAATATGCCACAGATTTCTAATCGCCCTGGGGTGGGATGATTAGGACTATCATAACCTGTCAGAAAGCCGCCTCCTAAATGTCTAATCCAGAAGCCTCCAAAACACCTGTAAAGTTGGGGTTAGGAAAAATATGGCATTTTGGGATGACTAAGAAGTTTAGATTTGGCTAATTTGGCCTCGATCGCCCTATATCCGATGTCACTCCCTGTATGTTAGCGAAAGCAAGAAATGATAAAATCACAGCCAAAACTTGTCAGAATCACATGAAATTTGAATAGCAGCATATGTAAGTAACCTAAAATAAAATGCAAAAGAATAATCAGGGAAATATACCACATATTTCTAATTGCTCTGGGGTGGGGCGATTAGAACTGCATTAGTGCGGGGGGCGCCCGGGGGCAGGACGCCCACCGTTTAGGACTTGGTTTCAACACCAATCCACTTGGGATGGGTCCAAAACCTCTTATGGGGTTGTTTCAAAAAATTTAGTGGGGTATTGTAGCCAAATGTTTAGGTTTGGATCCGAATTGTGCTTCCAATAATCACCCAATAACCTCCCTTCCAAAAGAGAAATCAAGGATGTAAGAAGCACAATAAGGGTGAGGATGTAATTCGACAACACTCCGTTGCTCCAAATGCTCCTGATCTCTCCCTTTTGGGGTGAGAATACTTACCAATTTATAGAAATAGGGTCTCTCTCTTTGAATGCGCATGCGAGGGCGCCACTTGACTTGTTTCCTATTTTGGGAGAAAAGATTATTCCCTGATTTAGAGTCTCTTTGCATGAGGGCTCCATGATCAAGGCATGCTTGAATAAAGTCCCTCTCCTTTATTTAAAGTCGTTCCTCGCAATTGCATGCCCTGAAGGCACAGTTAAGTGGCGGACCTATCGAGGTTTGACTTTTGCCAATCAAACCTGCTATTCGCCCCATCCTAGAGCGAATACTACTAATCGTCCCAGGGTGGGACGAGTAGGGAGAAAAGTGTTGAAAAGGTGCCAAATTGACCTCTAACCTTCCAAAATTGTTGTGAGAGTGGTTAGGACCACTTTTTAACCTCTGGGGGCTGTCCTAGGGGCTATGTGTGTCAATTTGATCAGTGCTTGTCGTCACATAATCAGATTGGTGTTGTTTTGGTGTCTACACCTCCATCCTTTTTCTAGTTTGTCTTGTCCAAGGAATTATTAAGGGATTCATCCAAGTACATTCTTCCATCCCCTCTGCCTTCACCTTGACCTTCACCTTCTAATACGTAGCTTCTTTGCCAGTATTAGCTCCTTCTCATCCAGGGGTCCCATTATATCTTTATATTTAAACAACGTAATTTGCATTAGTGACAATGCTTGCACAAAATAATAAGAAAAATCAAGAGCAAGTTGTCTATTACATTAGTCAAACATTGGTAAGCTATGAAACCGAATACACTTATGTAGAAAAACTATGCTTAGTAGTGGTTTTGCCACTAAGAAACTTTGACATTACATGCTTAGTCACATAATATATGTCAATAGCGGTGTGATGTGAGGAAAGAAAGTAGAGAGGGGAGGGCTCTGGTCCCTCCCCTGATCCCCCTCCCATGGCTCCTGGTTCCTGCCCAGTCCCTGGCTCAATCCAGGTCATCCCTCCCGGGGAGTGGTTGTTTGCAGATGATCTCCTGGGGGGAGATCCTTCTCTAGTATCTGCGCCCATCCCGGTCGGCTAGGGTTTCCTTGGTTGTTTTTTCAGACTGGTGCTTCCCAGGGATCCCTTTTTGGTTGGGGATCCCTTCCCTTTTTCCCTCAGGCTTCCCTCTGGGGTTTTTTGCAGGTTATTCGCGTGGATCTGGTCCCCTACGTTTCTCAGTCCGGTGGAGGTGACGGTTTAGGGTTTGGAAAGCTTCCCCCTTTTCTTGCGAATCCTCGATGGGCTCTGTGCTTGGACGATATTCTTGGTCCCTGCTGCTGGGATCCTCTTCTGTTTTCCCGGGGCGGGTTCCTTGTGGTGCAACTCTCTGGTCACTTCCTGATGGGCTGGATCCTCTCTGTGCTGGCTGTCGGCTTCCTGCAGGATGGCTCTCGCTGAACGAAATGTTTTCCTGGTGGGCGGGATGGTTTCTCCATAGGGCGGGATCCGCCAAATCTGCCGGTTTTCCCGCGAGGCGGGATCCTTTATTTTCTGCTGGTTTCTCGGATGGCGGGATTTCCCTGTTGCTTCCCGCTAGGCGGGACTATTTGTGGTGGTTTTGACTGCTTCCCGCGAGGCGGGATTTTATTGTAACGGTTTTTCTTTGCTTCTTGCTGGGCGGGATCTTCTCGATGGTGGTTTTTGGCTACTCCCCGCTGGGCGGGATCTCCAAAACTACTTTCTTTCTTATTTGTTTGTTTCCCACTAGGCGGGATTGTTTCATGCTTATTTTTACCGCTGGGCGGGATTTGCATTTTGGTGTTCAGTTTCAAGGGATTGATGCCCTAGGCCCATTTCTTATGTAATCAGGTTTTGGGATCCTTGTTAAAACCTGCTATAAATACAAACACATAATATATGTCATAGCTAGAGAAAATCCTCTACACTATATGATATATCGCACTTACAATAACACCCACACCGCTAAATGAATAATTCTCCTTACTAAATTAGACTTGGAATTCATCAACCAAAACTCTATTAAAGCTCTGGTAATAGCTAATGAGCTTGTGAAAGCTCCACTACCTAGTGATCATTCTTTGATTATTGATCTGCTATATGATTTGGTATTTGCTATCACTAAGCAATAATAAGATGTCATTTCAAAGGAGGACATTGATATCACACTATTATTTCATGGCTCTAAGTGCAGGAAAGGTCAAGGTGTTGTAGTCGTGTTTCATACACCACAAGGGGTACCTTTCCCATTATCATTCAAAGTTGACTTCCAATGCACAAACAATGCTACAAATTATGAAGCCTTAATCTCAGGTCTTCAATCATCTATAGCTATGAGCATTAAGGACAAGATATTTAATGATTCTCAACTTGTCATTAAGCAAATCGATGGAGAATACCAATGCAAAGAACCTACCATTAAGCTTTATTATGAAGCAACAATGAAATTACTCTCTAAGATTGATTGGTATGAAATAAATAGTTTGCCATGTTTGACTAATAAATTTGTAGATGTGATGGTCCAAAACATTTTGGTTCTGGTACGCTAAGAATACTATTATTATTATTATCGTCAATGTCATCTTTACAAGTAAGGGAATGCTAGCCATAATGATGCTCTGCGATATTGATTTGACAATTTGTTTTATGGATCTAGAATGGGGTAAGTGAATCAATCGCCTGATTTCTTCACACATTCATATTGTCTATAAAGCACGCTATGAAATGGAATGGAAATCCTAACTAAATGCCAAATTATTTGTTATACAAGCAGTATCTTTGTCTTGCAATAAGAAATTGTTTGTCATGCTAGTGATTGAAATGCCCATGGCTCCTGTGGCATAATAAAATGAAAAAATTATTTAAATACAATCTGCACCTAACATTCATTCTTTTTTTTTTTAATAGTTTGATTTTAGATCTTATAATTAGATGAATGTTTTTTTTTTTAATTGTATAGCTAATATCACTTATGCAAGAGTATGAATTAGGTTTATGTCCTTCCATTACATTTCAATTACCAAATGTATGTCTTGTGTTTTCATGATTTATGTGTTAAACCCATTGCTTCCTTAACAAGTTTATAAGGGTACACAACCACGTTTAGATTTATCTACTTAAATAATTAAAAACTCATAGAAATATATTCAAATGTCCTGATGTGAAGAGGGGAGCTATAATCCTATGCGATAAGGACACAATAGGGGATTTTTTGAATCATAAAATATGTTGATGAGTGCTTCCACTAGATCAATCTATGTACAAATACTTCCATTCTCTAAGGATGTGTATCATAGTAATATCCTTCCTTTGAGAGAATGAGGAGCCTAAGCATTATATCTTCATCAAGTACTATTAGGGTAGCCACATCTTGGCAATGTTGAAATATAGTTTTATGTATCTTATCAAAACTTGACAAGGACTTCAAGGTAGCTCTAGGAATATCATGAATATTTTGAATATTCAGAAGGCCTACAAAATTCCAATAGGGACATTTGAACTAAGCCATTTATGCAACTATAAAGTTGATGCTTTAGAACATTTGGATTATCTTCTTAGTTTGGATTTGCCAAACATGCTCATCAAGTTGAGGTTGCTCTACTACTTTGGGGTCTTTCAAGAAAATATAAAGGCAATCAATCATAAGAATCAAGTGCAGTCTATAGAAGAGTTATTAGGTGAACCAAATGCAAGGAATCACCAAGATTTGTCTAACCTTCAAAGGCAATTGATCATATGGTTCACTATATGGAGGAGTCACCAGGTGATAGAAATTATGGATAAAACAGACTAAAACCAAGTTCAGTTTATGTTTCAAAGGCAACTGGTTATAAAATATAAGTTTTTGGATTTTAGAAGAGTCACCAGGTGATTTAGTAAAATATTTTAATAGAGGACGTCATCGATCCTTATATTATCCAACTATGGGATCCTAGGGTCCCACTAGTTCTGTCAAAAATAGTTGGTCGAAGAATTTATCTAATGGAATGGTTGTTAACCCACATATCTTGACCAACATTTAATGATCAGGGAGTTGTGAAAATTATAGCGATCAATCTCTAGAGGATGTTGGTTCCTTTGAAGTCCCAACTAACTATTCCTAAATATGGTGGGAAAAGGGTGCTAAAAGAAACAAAATAAGCTAAAGCAAAAAATTATAATAGTACAAATTTATAATGGTATATATATATATATACTAAAATAAAAACTAATAGAAATAATTGATTTGAGTATGTACAAAGCAACATATCTTTCTATTTTAAACTAGAAAGTATAGCTAAAATCATTGACTAATTAACACATTAAAGTATATGTACACTTGTATCATGGGATTTTATTTTTTCTAAATACAATTTTAGAGAGATAATAAGCTAATGTATAAAAATAAACTATTAGTTATTATTATAAATTTGCTTAGGTAATTTGCAAAATTTTTGCAACCATCTCCCACACAAATCAACAGTCCTCACAAAATATTTCAAATGGATTTTAACTAGTTTGCTCTTCACATTTAAAATATAGTCACTCCAATTTAAATTCTAATTTCTATCACTGCAATATTTGAAAATGGTTCGATAAATCTACACGATGTCCTTAAGTATAGAAACAAAAACATTAATATTTAACATTAGAAGGAAAATATATTATCAAAAACCATTGTTATTAAAATATATGTTATGCCATCATGGTTATATAACATATTAATAACTATTATGTTTATTAGAAAAGTAATATATTATTAATGTATATGATACTATAAGATCTTATGATCATTCCAATAAGGATTCTTATAAGAATGAAGAATGCAATTTTATCTTTGATTCCTTTTTTTATGAGAATTAATATTTAATTTATAGTCTATTTGATATGGTTGGATGTGGCAACCAATATATATTATGGAAGAACCTCATTTAATATGGAAGATATGTTACATTAAATTAAGCATAGATCATTTTAGTCAAGTGGTTTAACATGCACTATAAATAGTGACTCCTCATTGAATGTTAGAAATTCATTAACAAGAGCCATACCAAACCCTAATATTGAAGCAACTTATAGTAATTTAATAAGCATTAGTCTTAATAATGAATAGGTAACTATATTTTAAAAATACTATCTATTTATCAAATGATATGAGTCTAACTAGTTAAATTCCTCAAGTTTCAAGGATGAGACCTAGGTTTAAATCTTTCCAAGTGATACATGCATGATTTCCAAGTTATTGTAATACCACTTTATAGTTACTATATAATACAAGTGGTGCTCATTTCAATCCCATATAACCAATTACAAAAAAAATCCATTTGCTATTAATTTTTTTTATGCATCTTATAATGGATCTTCTCGATTACAAAAAGTAGGTTGTTTCTTTAACAATTTTTTTGGATATTTTATTAATTTTTTAGTCGAGGGAGGCAAGGCTATTATTCAGCTTATACCTCCAACTTTGTGATTTCCTCTAACTGATATTCGTTACCATAATTTTCTATCTATCCTTTTTCCCCTCCAAAGCATAGTTATTTTTAGTTACTAGGATCGTTATCCTCGTAAAGCCCTTTTTGTTCATGAAATTTTGACTATAATATATTTAAAATTGTATTCTTACGTAAATCGAAGGCATCTATTCTTAGGGATATAATGTATCTATGTATTATTTATGGGAATAAAAGAGGTGACTCTAATTGGATTATCTCCAATGCTTTGAATTTTTTTATTATTGTTAGGATAATATCCATATCTTCCCATCCTAAAAGAATTTTACTTTGGACTAGACGATCTTGTCCAAATAACATTTCTTTAGCCATTTCTATGGTAGACTCTCTTAGTAAATCTATTTTGTGATTATCGGTAGATTACTTGCTATCTTTTGATTTGCGAGAAATAAGTTTACTTCTTGATCATTTGATTTACTCTATGCAATGGGTAGGAGTTACTTCTTCCTCTAGGGTTTACTTCTATTTTATTTAATTTTTTTTTCTCAAATTTTATTATGAAATCATTCATGATTAAACAAGCTAATTGATCCCATTATGTGATTGAATAAGGAAAATGAGATTTATATATTTTTAGTGCCTCTCCTTTGAGCAATGCCACTAACAACCTCATATCCACATCTTGCTCCATAATATTATGTGTTTTATATATAGATAATAATTCCTTTATGTGCTTTAGCAAAGTAATTGAGCATTTGCCAATATATTATGGTAATATTGCCATTATAGACTCTAGGAGTATTTTTCCATACACTAGGTGGCCATGGGAGACATAGAAGACTTAAATCCTCCTATCTTAGGGGAATGTTTACCAAGGAGTTGACCATATTTTGAAATATAGCAATAGAAGATTTGCTAGCAAGTTTTGCCTACATACCTCTATGTTTCTTCTATTTCCATAGACTCACCAAGTGAGAATGACTTGCTTTGAAAGTAGATAGAATATGGATCTCACCACATCCTTAATTTGCTATCTTTTGCAATGGTTTCTTCTAGTGTTTATTCTAGAGCAAATTCACCATGTGCAAAAAAAAGATGCTTCAACAAGTGGCAAAAGGTAAAGAACCTCACCAAGTTTGAACCTAACTTGTTATGATTTTTGGACCAATGATATATCACTAGGGTTCCATTGATCATTCCATTAAACTATTATCATATTTCATTATCCTAATTGGAACACCAGGGTCATAGTTGAGAGCATGAGAATTTTATCAATCAAGGACCTCAAGGATTTTTCACAAGATTGAATCACTTGAATTCTATAGGGGAAAAAGGATGGGATAAATAAAAGGAAAATAGCTCAAAAAAAGGAAAAATATGGTGATGCACCAAAATATCTACTAATATCTTCTTGCATAATAGGCCTAAATGTTATGTATCATAGGTGAATTTTTCCTTTGCTTGAATCTTAATCATATATGAGTTTCACCCACATATATGCACATAGGGAAATGAGTTTACAAGATATCCACAAATGGCTATTCTAAAAATTGATGCAAGACTCTCACACAAACATACATAAGCAAAACTCATAAATAGGTAAACACTATAGACAGACACCTACACAAAAGAATAGGTTTGTAGGAGAGCCATAGATGGATAGTGTAAAAAGTGATGTATTCATCTATGTATTTGTGTGTGTGTGTAAGCAATTATTTACAAATATTCTACCAAGAGTGGGGGTTTGATTTACCCATAAGTTTTTTAGGATCCAACTGGTCTATAGAAATAAATGAAAGAAAATCTTACAAGAGGATACAAATACAAACTTATCAATATATTTTATAGTGTATACTACTCCTATTTATAAATTAAAATATGGAATTTTTTTATCCAAAATTATATGTAGGTGGATTTTTAAATCCTAGATACTCCTCCTATGGAACCTAAACATTAAATGAAGTACCATTTAACCATAATAGTTGTTAGGTCAGATATTGTCATTACTATACTTATAATGGACTCTTTTTCACTTCAAATCACTCTTTATCTTCTTCAACTCATGGGAAATTTCTCATAGGATAAATATATTTATTAACTTCTTAATATTTGAAAACATCTAATTATTACTAAATGATAAATATTTAAGAGACTTCTTTACACCAAACCATTTACAAAGTATTTACATAATATTTATAAGGTACTTGCAAGGTAGAAAATAATGTAATAAACTCCAAGAAGACCCAACTTGGAGTTTAAAATATTTTTGGTTTTAATTAAGAAAAAAATTATTTTCAATCAACATGAGTTATTACTATTACGATGGCTATTGTCATACTTATTACAATAAAATATTGACCAATAATAATAATACATTAGAGTTTTAATAGTATTCAACTTCGTCTTAAAAATTAACTTGTACCTAATTCTTATTGAAAATAAATTCATTTTGGTCAACGAAAGAGGGTGTTTATATTCCAGAATGTTCTAGAATTGAACATTCTAGCTTAACATTCTAGAATATTCTAGCACAGTAGAATTTCTATATTGCTGACTTTCTAGACTGTTCTGGCACTACCAACCATCTAGAAGCTTCTTAAAACTATCATACAGACCTATCCTATTGCATGAGTGAAGTGATCCTTATCTACTCAAGGGTAATGTAATGGATATAATATTATGTAATTATAAAATTACAGCAGTAATTTTTGTCCTATTATGTTATCCTCTGTTTTAATGTAATATAAGTACAACAAAAATTACAGAACTCTAATTTATTTTATACTCTATATTTATGCCCTAATTTGTTAATTGGTTCTTTTTGAAAATCAACATTTGGTATCAAAGCCCATGGTTGTTTGGGTATGGATATATCTATTGTGTTTGTTGTAGGTGTATGACCTTGTGAAGGAATTGGTGTGATTGCAACTTGAATTATAGAAACTACCCAGAGCTTCTCTTGTTGGTATAATTTACTTCATAATTCATCATATTAAGGAGGGGTAAAATAATCCTTGACCCATGAATCTTAAATTTTATGGAAGGCTAGATTCCATTTTAGTATGACCATGGAGGATGTGATGATAAAGGTTGTTTCAAGTGTGGAGGAGCAGAGCATTTTTTACAAGAGTACCCTAGATTTTGACTAACATGATGGAGTGACAGTGGAGCAATTTTATTTTTTAAAATCCTTGTTATTTTATGCATGTTATATGTTCTATTTTTTTTTTTTTGTGGTTTGAAAGATCTATTGTGAGAAAGGGGAAACCTAGTTGAAATGAGGTTTGATCCGGTTTGAGGGAAACATTAATGTATGGATCTCATGCACAATTCAGTCTACAATCATGGCCAATTTGTTGTGTAGTGGATCCGCAGATAGGACCATCCATTTATGGTGCAGGTTCGAGGAGTTTATTAGAATGTTTTATTATTTTTAAGTTGTGCATTGAAGACATTTGGAGGAGAGTTATGAAGGACATGTCTATGGATTGGCAAAGAGGATCAACAGAATTACTTTAAGGGTTTTAGAGTAATTGTTTGCTCCTTGGTTTCCTTTAGGTTTTCAGCAATGACAAAGTTTTGAGAAAATTATTGAGTGAAATATGTTTGAATATTTGCTCTAAAATGGGGTATTTATTTTTTAAAGGTGTTTATTGTTATTATTAAAAAATATAATTGTTGTATTTGGGGTGCATGATCGGTGGTACCCGACACCCTTGTTATTGTGTTGAGGAAGTCAAATTTTAAAGGTCATAAAAATAAGTATTTACATCATGGGAAAGTCAAGGAAGAAACAAAATAGTAAACAAGTTGAAGATCAAAAGAATGTGATGCCAGATAAATTTTTTTTTCCAGCAGGAAGTGAAGATGGAGATTTATCATCACTTAAGTACAACTTACAAACAATTCTCAAAGCTTGTGAAGATCACTTCAAGAATGGAGTTACCTTTCCTGTTGATGTTGTGAAGACCTTATACAAGGCATTAATCACTCTTGATGTGCTTAAAGAAGAGTGTAAAAGGTTGAAGGTCAAGCCTATGGTGGTAAACATTGCTTGTGACACAAGTGACCTAATCCTTGATGAAGAGAAAGAGAAACAAGCCCGTAAGGCTGAAGCACATAAGGAAAAAGAAGCTGGAAATGCAGCTTACAAGAAGAAAGATTTTGAGACTGCCATTGAGCATTATACAAGAGCAATGGAGCTAGATGATGAGGATATTTCTTACCTCACAAATAGAGCAGCTATTTATTTGGAAATGGGATAATATGATGAATGTATCAATGATTGTGATAAAGCTATTGAAAAAGGAAGAGAACTTCAAGCAGATTATAAAATAGTTGCTCGGGCATTGACTAGAAAAGGAACTGCATATGTTAATATGGCTAAGTGCTCTAAATACTTTGAGCTAGCAATTGAGGCATACCAAAAAGCCTTGGTAGAACACCACAACCCAGATACATTGAAAAATATTAATGATGCTAAAAAGGCAAAGAAGGAATTGGAGCAGCAGGAGTATTTTGACCTAAAGTTAGTAGATGAAGAGATTGGGTGCTTTGAAAAGCACACTAGAGGTATTGGGTCTAAAATAATGAAAAGAATGGGATATGATGGCAAAGGTTTGGGAAGGAATGGGCAAGGCATAAGAAAGCCCATAGAGCCAACCATAAGGCCAAAGCATGAAGGCCTTGGTTATGTCGGTCAAACCAAAAGTGGTGAAACCAAGTTTGTGAAAGGAGAAACCTATGAGGTGGATGAACCTTTCAAAATAATTTGTTGTAGTCATTGTGGTCGATCAGGACATGAGGTTACTCGGTGTTGGAATTTGCATCCATGTGAAATTTGTGGTGCAAATAATCATTCTAAAAATTATTATCGACACAAAGATGAAATAACCAACAAAGTATATGTTGATTGTGGATGGCTAGATGTGATAAAATGGAGCAAAATGAAACAAATGTTGAGTGGATTTTATAGGAGGATTTATTGTTCTCAAAATATCAATATAAGATGTAAAAGTAGCATTGCATTGTATTGATCGATAATGACTATAAAGTCTTGTTTTATTGAGTAGTTGAGAGAGACCATAACAATGGCTACAATTCTAAAAAGGCAGGTGGGATCGATAAATAAGATCATGAAATTATAATTTAGATCAATTTGTCTTGATTTTTTTGGATGACATTCTAATTTACTCCAAGAACAAGGAAGAGCATAACAAGAACTTGAGGATAGTGTTTAAGCTATTAAGAGAGAACAAACTTTATGGTAACCTATAAAAGTGTGACTTCTCTATTCTTGAAGTACAATATCTTAGGCATATTATTTTTATTGACGGAATAGCAATAGACCCAATGAAGATAGAGGTCATTATGAGTTGTTCCTAGCTCACCAAAATGACTAAGGTATAAAGTTTTATGGGTATAACAGGCTACTATAAATATTTTGTAAAATATTACTCTAAGATTACCTACTTGATAACCAATATTTAAAGAAAAGAGAAAGATTTTAAATGTATAGATAAGTGCAAGATAACCTTTGTTCTATTAAATTAAAAACTCACTACTGCGCCCATTATATAGATTATTGACTCACAAGTGTAGTACAAGTGGAATGCAGTATTCCCAAAGGAGATGGGATGAGAGATTTTTATATAAATTTTGACTAATTGTACTTAATATGGTCCAATATATATAGTTGTATGGTTCACAAATGTACAATTATTAAAATGTACAACTACAGACTATACAACCCAAAAACATACAATTGTAAAATTATAACTGTGCACTTGTATATTTTCTTCAAGAATATTGGAATTGCTCAAATCTCAATCACTTTGCAATTATTCACTTGGAAACTCATTGATCTACCTCCAGAATGCTTAAAAGTGTAATTTCAGGCCAAAACTCATCATCTATATGAATTTATAAAACCTTGCATAGTTAGGTACACTACTTGTACAGTTTGGGTGAAACGCTTGTTCTTCCAGATAACTTAACTCGAAAAAATACCCATTTGCATATTATTGACAAAAACATCATTTCCAATAATGGGTAACAACCATTATTCCTATTTTATCTTTACTTATGCATTTCACACAATAGAACATGGATGGTTGTACGTTTCCTAGGTATGCACTCCTGCCAGAGTTCTAGAATCAACAATATATGTAATATCAATAAAAATCCACACACAATATAATTATTGATATTGCACTTGGATTCCCACACATGCATGCACAAATCTGACTTAAATAAATATTTATATTATTTTGGGTATTGTACATAGGTAGTGTATGGTGTTATAAAGCAATATATAAATTGCAACATTACTCCATGCTTCACAATCCATGAATTGCACATGAATGGGTAGCCATGAACAATAACAATCCACCAAAAATCATTGAACTACAACCAAAAACCCAAAAATTTGAATGGGGGGCTTATAATGGCTATCCAAGTCGTTCCTGAGACAATTCATTATTTACAACTGCCCGTACTCACATTAATAACAATAATTTAATGTTTACTAAGGTTTAATTTTATTTTCATCAAATTACATTTCATCCACATGTTTTTCTATTTTGTTTAATTTCGCATGCATTTTACATTTATTTATTTATTTGTAATTTATTTTCTAATTGTACAATTCCACCCAATTGTAATTTTTGCTTGCCAATTGTACAATTTATACCAAATTGTATATTTACTTACCCCTTGTACAATTACACCAATTGTACATTTTTATTAAAGACTCTACAAATCCAAAATATATTCTTGCTTTTTTTTTTAGGAATATAGATTTGCCTACCTACAACAAGGAAAGTTTTTAGTATGTATAAATATATCATTGGAAGGACTAGGAGGAGTTTTTTCCCAAGAGGAATTAGTGGTAGCATATGAGTCAAGAAAACTCAAGAAACCTAAAGTAAATTATGCAATGCATGACTTAGAACTAGTAACAGTAGTACATGCTCTTAATATGTGGTGACATTATCTATTAGGTTAACCATTTGAGCTTAGAACCGATCATTAGATTTTGAAGTATATCTTCACTCAACCATTACTGAATGCAAGACCGAGATGATGGATATATGTATTAGTAAAATATTATTTTGGTATATAATATATCAAAAGTAAAGAGAACAATGTGGTAGATGAATCAAGTAGATGAAGGCATAAGAGTTTTTATAACTTGTAGCCATATAGACTTGATGGACCAAGTCAGAACGATGAAAACCTAGGATCAATTTTGTAATGATATTCAAGGAAAAATGGTAAGAACCCCTAAAGAAATTAAGGATTACAACATTAGGTATGAACTAATATGTTTTAAATACAGGGTAGTCATACCAAAAAATGGTGAATTATGAAGGATGATTATGTAAGAGGTACATAGATCTCCTTACTTGGCTTACCATAGAGGGGCCAAAATGAGAAATAACATGAAGAAGACCTTTTATTGGATAGGGATGAAGAAGGACATAAATGAATTTGTCACATAGTGTATGAAATATCAAAAGGTAAAGAATGAAAATCAACATCAAGTAGGCTTCTTATACCCACATGATATACCTATACAAAAATAGCAGGTAATATCTATGGATTGTATTGTGGAATTTCCTAAGAATAGATTCCAACATGATGATATCCTTGTGGTAGTAGAAAAATTGACCAAGATTGCACACTTTATTCTAATAAGTACTAAGGATGATGCAATTGTGGTGGATAATATATTTGCAAAGAAAATATTTAGGCTACATGGTTTGTTAAAAATGATTTTATCTAATAGAGATTCCAGATTCACATCTACATTCTAGTAAGACTTACATCAGGCTATAGGTATGAAATTGAATATCAATTCTACCTACCATCCAAGGACTGATTGTTATACTGAGAGAGTCAACTAAGTTTTAGAAGATATGCTTTGCATGTATTGTATGGATAAAAAATATAAAAGATAATATTTTTGTACTTAGTTTTATTTAACTATAACAATGGATACCATGCTTCTTTGGAAATGGCTCCATTTAAATCATTATATGGTATAATATGCCAAACATACCTCTCATGGTATTATCCAAACTATCATATTTCTATCGGATCAGATGTAATTTAATAGGTGAAGGATCAACTCAAAATGATTATATCATGGCTAAAAGAAGCCTCTAACCATCAAAAGAGTTATATCGCTAGAAATAACATACCTAGAGAATTAGTAATAGAAAATTGAGTATTTATTAGAGTAAAATCCATGAAGACTGCTATCAAATCCATCAAGCTAGACCCTAGATATGTTGGATCCTTTGAGATCACTAAGAAAATAAGTCTAGTTGTGTATCATTTCTTCTTACCATCTAACCTATCCAAGATCTATAAAACTTTCCATGTATTCTTGCTTACAAAGTATGTAGTTAATCTTGACCATGTATGAAATTTGTCTAACTTACAGATAAGCGACCATGCAACGATTGCAATATGATTGATAAAGATTTTGGAGTTTCATTCCAAAAAAATGAGGAACTGAACTTTGAAACAATGTAGAGTCTAGTGGAATTGGTACTTAGAAAATAATGCTACTTGGAAAAAATTAGTTGATATGCAAAATCATTTTTATATTTATTTGAATGAATAAAATATAATTACTTGAACTTATTGCAAGATATTGGTAACAACACACATGACCATGTTAAGCCAAGGGGGTAGTATGTCATGACCCTCCTTTGGCTAAAACTTTCATATAAAATATTTATAAAATTATTATAATATATGTTATTATGGATTATAAGGTTTTAAGTTATTTTATTGATAAGTGGCATTTTATTATGGATTATAAGGTTTTAAGTTATTTTGTTGATAAGTTATTTGCTATTTGTAATTTAAAGAATACAGGAAATAAGGATAATTATGGCATAATGTATGTATTAACTTTGATTTGGAAAATAAACCCAACATAGCTAAATTTTTTTTGTGAAAAATTAAGAGTTTGTTGTCCCAAAATAAATTCTCTCTATATTCCACCTTAAACCTTCTTGGAGAAAGAGAGGAGAGGAGGTTGGATGTGGATAAAATACAAAGTAACATAGGATTAGAGAATCATATCCATCACTACACTAGTGGTGTGTATGTTTTCTTGATAATAGAAGAGGAACCAAGTAGGCAACATTACTTTACCAAAGAACACTTGGGATTTGCAAATACATTAGAAGCATTCATTTTAAGGTACACTATGCACGCCATCTCTTTTATGGAAATATATACTTGAGTCTACATGTTTTCAATGTAAACCAAATAGTTTACCACCTATGATTGCACTCTCATATCGAATGGTAAAATGTTTATTCTTTAGAGAAAACCCAAAAGAAAGTATTCTAGCATCCCATATTTGGCCTATTTTTAAGATATATTTTATAGGGTTGTTCACCATAGAAAAATTTAGATGATCAATACTTCCCTTATAGAATAATTTCCTACATCATACAAGCCTTAGAATGCACATTTGAGTTGAGTTACACATATGGCAATAAATAGTTTTCACATGCTAACCAAGTGTGAATAGGTGAACACAACTCACTTTGAGCAACTTGCCTAGATATGGAAATTTTAAGTGGTAAAATCTAGCTTAAATCATAGGCTCATAGAACATATATATACATATATATATATATATGTGTGTGTGTGTGTGTGTGTGTATTAGGGTTAATATGAAGACCCTAAGTGATTTTCCCTACTTTGGTTGATCGGATTGCCTTTGAATCAACTCATTGTGTATCCTATAGTTCATTGAGCTCTTCCCTTTAGAACAATGAACAAAAAACCAATTTTGGGTATGCACATTACCTATAATTAATATAAGTGCCTTTCCCAATTTATAGTAAGTGGGACACACATGTTCTTGTGGAATGTGATCATCCTTTTTAAAAAATAGGGTTTAAATATATTAGGGGGAAGAATCCATATGATGGGTTTTCTTTTTGGTTTTTAGGAGCATGTTTAGAAGAAACACTTCCATATATTTGTAGAGGTTTTAAAAAATGAAGTTATTCTCTTATTGTAAAGAAACTATAAGAAGAACATATATTTGTAGAGGTTTTAAAAAATGAAGTTATTCTCTTATTGTAAAGAAACTATAAGAAGAACATGGAACTATAAAATGAAAGAATAAATCTATTAAGGAGGGTTGTTATGTAACATAATATTTTTTAATATATAATAGAGTAGCTTGTATTCCTTAAAGGAGAAAATAAATTAAAAGATATTAGAATAATAGTCTTATGAAAGGATGGTAATGATTTATTGTATTCATACTCTAAAGAAATACTTGAGCATTAGTTAAATATATATTTGATTAATGATAGGAAAATCATTTGCTCTTCATTCTTGAAATTAAATTATTATAGAAGAATTGTTATATTTTGGAAACATAAAGGTATTATGATTATGTTATTTTAGAATAGATGGATTAGACCTTCAGTTATGCTTATATCTAAAAGAATAGAAAATTAATAGTAAGGGAACATTTTATTTTATAATCATGATAGTCCTTGTTGATTAGTAGATGCATTTTTCTATGGTATAGTTAAGTAAAGAATTTTAGAAGAATTTAGTGTTAACTAAAGATTTAGTAAAAGATATATATTTCATTTGTTGATGATAATTAGCTTAGTTTGAATTTATTAAAATATATGGAGTATGTTTATTTTACTTCCTGTTTGGAGGATGGTCGATTTCTCTTGGTGGCTCATCCCACGACCATTTGTTTTCCCCTGCTTGGGCCTCCTAAGCCCTTCTTTGGCACTAGTTTGTTGACTTTGGGGGTGAGGCTTCTATTTATTTATAGTTTTATGGCTTGGGTTGTCCTTCGTCAAATTTTTCTTGCTTTTGGGAGTATTGTTATTCAAGTTCTCTCACTCTTTTCTATGTCTGAGTTTTTTTTAGTTGTTGTAAGTATGGGTAAAGCAATGATCTACTTTTCTAAGCTTAAATTGAGTAAACCCTATCTTGAGCCTACATCCATATCATTTGATGAGGAGGTTAAAACTATCTTGGTGGAAGAGGGTCTTCTGGAATGCATTCAGAAGTTCCATGGTCATAGTCTAGTGCTTACTAACCGGATGGTTTCTTCTTGGAACAATGGTTGGATCAGTATTGGCTCCTGGTTATTTCAAGTCATGGTGGAGCTCATCAGTAGAACTACCAGCTTGGTGTTAAATGGAGCCTATCACAACCATGATAGACATTCTCTGTTGTAGGATATTAGTCTATTTTTAGATAAGGAGGAATTCTTACTGAGGATTCAAAATGGTTTCAGCATTGTGGCTCTGCCTCCTCCTTAGGATAGGGTTCCTAGAGTTATCATGAACTACTTTAATCTTGATCCTTCATATGAAATTAATAGGAGCTTCCATGATATGTTTTTAAATCATGTGAGACTAAAGCTTGCATGAATATTCCTTTTTTCCATTATATGAAGAAGTCCTTTCTAAATGTTCAAAGTGGTCATGGTCAGACCCCTATTCATCAAGGCATTGCATTGCTAGTTTTTGAGTAGGTCATATTTATACGTGGTTTAAATACTGATGATTTTATCAAGTCTTTTATAGATGTTCGTCATCCCTTGGATGGTGGTACTAAGAAGGTGGTGGATTCTCCTAGCTCTCTTGGTGGTGGTTCTAGTTTGGCTACTAGGATGGATTTTTATGGTAGTGAAGATATCTATTCCTTTTCCTTCGAAAAGGGTTCTAAGAAAATTTCAAGGAATATTCAAGTTTCTTGCAAATGTGTTTGGGGGAATGCCTCAGATGTGGAAGCCCTTACTCCTTCAGTGGGTCCCACTGTCAAATTTGATTTACCTCCTAAAGTGATCATGGAAGATTCTATGAATCTATATTTGAGGCCTTCTCCTTCTATTGTTGATTGTGGTCGACATAAGTCGAAGTGCTTGTGGTGCAAAGAGGGTGTGACTATCAATTCCCCCCATCTCCATGCTCTCCCAAAGTTTGACATTCTTCCTCAGGAGTGCATTCAAGAGAAATCTATGGAGAATTTCTATGCTCTAGAGTCCTCTGAGGAGCTCAAACATTATATTTTCCATGATTTAAAGTTAATTACTATCAATCAAAGAAAAATTTGGAGCTCTTTAAAATTAGCTCTGGATTTTTTAGAAAATATTTCACGTTTAGCTAATTTTGCTGCTCAGGTTATGGATAAGCTGCTGTAGAACCATCTCATTTCTCCCTTCTTTGTTGTCTTGAGTGCTTGTTGTTAGCAGTTTTCTCTGTCTACCTCATTTTAATCTGGTGAGTTTTTTTTATGTTTCTTTCTCTTGTCGATTTTCTATAGTGGTTGTAACCCTCTTCATTTTTAATATTACCAAAAAAATATACATAGAGTATGTAACCTTAATTAGGTGAATATAAGTTCTTCTAAGGAAAATAGAATCTCATTGTACAAAACAAATGAATGTGGGAACTAGGCATATGGCCCAAAGTGGAAAGAAACTTATGGGGGTTACACAAATATATTTTGATAGGAGACTAATCATGGAGAGGTCTCTTAAATATTAGTAACAATTTAGTAAATGGGTGTATCTTATTGAGAGAGAATTATAGAATTCCATCAAGAAGGAGGTTTACCAAAAAAAAGAGGAATAATGAATTTTTCTTGTAATTGAGCTAATAGACTTGTAATCGAAATAAAATAATGGAGTATTTTTTATGTTGGATTTTCTGTCGAAAAGGATTCCCAGGATAAATAATGTGTTTATGTGTATCATTTGATTGTGGAATTTTTATTAGCATTTGTGGTTTTTTAATATGAAATGTAAATGATGAAATGAATTTAGTTATTTGCTTTAATAAAAATTATATGTTTAGCTCTCCTTTACTTATTGCAATAAAATATGGATTATGCAAATGTGGAACTTGAAATGAAATGAATGGAATAAAAAGGATAAATATATATCTTAAAATCACGTTGGGATTTGGGGAACCTTCATTGAGGAATTTTATCAATAGATTGTCAACCTAATTAGATCCCTGAGATAACAACCAAAACTAAGGAATATGTGATAGGACAATACCTAAAGGTTATATTGGGTATATTAGTAAAATATCATTAATGGGATGGGATCTCCAAGAGAGAAAGTAAGATTAGAATTCCATTGTAAACAAATCCATGTGATGGGATCTCCAAAAGAAAGAGAGGTACCCATGTGATAGAGATGTCATGCTTATTATAGTCATAGGAACCCAAAATATCATGGAGGAATTCTTATGGAAGATGTCATTTGGTGAAGATCTCAATGAAAAATACTGATCAAATGATAGACAATCAAACGGGATATATCTCACATGAGATAGTCACCTCCATTAAACCATTTGAAAGTTATATTAATGGTGCATAATAGTTCTACACTAAAATAAATGTGTAAAACTATAAGAAGCTTATATCTAAATACTAGTTAAGGAATGATGGATACTAGTTGAGGATCTGAGACCCCTTCTCTAAAAAAAATGAGATACGATTAATTGCATGTTGTGGTCAAAAAGTCATTCAAAAGAAAGAAAGGAAATGGGGTGATCACTCAAAGGTGTCCTTTAATTTGTATGGGTAGTGAACAAGGTAAACCCCAAAATTAGTATAGGAGATTGGCTACTCCTATCCACCTGAGGGATGTTGTAGCATCTAAAAATCACAATGTGGTAAAAACATCTATAAAATCTATCTAAAAAAACTTGGTTAAATTTAAACCTTAGAAAAATAAAAATTGAGGTAAATGTTTGGATTATTACAATTTCTTTCTTTGTAAAAAGGACCTTTCAAAATCCTTTGTTTCATAAAATAATTAAAATAAAAATATCCATAAAAATTAAATCTTAATAAAAAATTTATGAACCAAATATTTTACTAATCAAATGTCAACCCTTTAACTAAAATATTAAGATTAATACATTAAATTTAAACCTTTAAAACCCCTATTTATATTGCACCTTGAACCATTTGAGTTTCATTTCATGAATAGATGATGAGAATCAGCCATGGATCTAAATCCTTCATTTATGTACAACGAAAAATGGTAAGAACCCCTAAATAAATTAAGGATTACAACATTAGGGATGAACTAATAATTTTTAAAGATAGGGTAGTCATACCAAAAAAGGTGAATTATGAAGGATGATTATGTAGAAGGTACATGGATATCCTTACTCAGCTCACCCTAGAGGGGCCAAAATGAGGGAGAATATGGAAAATACCTTTGATTGGATAGGGATGAATAAGAACATAAATTAATTTATCACACAGTGTATGGAATATCAAAAGTTAAATGTTGAACATTGACATCCAGTAGGCTTCTTATACCCACATGATATACCTATACAAAAATGGCACGTAATACCTATGGATTGTATCGTGGGATTTCGTTAGAATATATTCCAACATGATGATATCCTTGTGGTAATAGATAAATTGACCAAGATTGCATACTTTATTCTAGGAAATACTAAGGATGATGCAATTGTGATGGCTAATAGATTTGTAAATAAAATATTTAGGCTACATGGTTTTCCAAAAATAATTTTATCGAATAGATACACATCTACATTCTAGTAAGCCTTACATCAGGCTATAGGTATGAAATTGAATATCAATTCTACCTACCATCTAATGATTGATTGTTAGACTGAGAGAGTCAACCAAGTTTTAGAAGATATGCTTTACATGTATTGTATGGATTAGAAATCTAAATGGGAAGATTTTTTATACTTGGTTGAATTTACCTATAACAATGGATACCATGCTTCTTTGGAAATGGCTCCATTCAAATCATTATATGGTAGAAGATGTTAAATATCCCTCTCTTGGGACAATCCAAAATATCATATTACTATCAGATAAGATGTAATATGAGAGGTAGAGGAACAACTCAAAATGATTATATCATGGCTAAAATAAGCCTCTAATCATCAAAAGAGTTATATCGATAGATAACACATATCTAAAAAATTCTTAGTGGGAAATAGAGTATTTCTCATATTAAAACCCATGAAGAGTGCTATCAAATAAAACAAGTTAGACCCTATATATATTGGATCCTTTGATATCACCAAGAAGATAAGTCTAGTTGTGTATCATTTCTTCTTACCATATAACCTATCCAAGATCCATGAAACTTTCCATGTATCCTTGCTTAGAAACTATGAAGTTGATCTTGACCATGTATGAATTTTTTCTAACTTTAAAATAAGAGACCCTAAAATGATTGAAATATAATCGATAAATATTTTGGAGTTTCATTCCAAATAAATGAGGAACCAAAATTTGAAATAATGTAAATTCCAGTGGGACTAGTACTCAAAAAATAATGCTACTTGGAAAAAAGTAGTTGATATGCAAAATCATTTTCCATATTTATTTGAATGAATAAAATATAAATTTTTGGACTTATTGCAGGATACTGGTAACAACACACAAGATCATGTTAAGCCCAAGGGGGTAGTATGTCATGACCCTCCTCTGGCTAACACTTTCATATAAAAAAATTATGAAATTATTATAATATAACTAATAATGTATTATAAGGTTTTAAGTTATTTTTTGATAAGTGGCATATTTCTAATGGACTAGTAATTTTTGCAAAAATAAACATCATTGTATGTAGGCACAAAATTGATGGTTTCAAAGTCAAAATAATCTAAATATAAGATAGCTATTTTGAAACTAGTTTGCTTTTGCATTATTGACATGTTATACCTACACTTACATGATAGATGACATTAGGTGAACATAACTAATATATGTTTTTTTTTTTACATGGTGGAATCGGTAGCCGCCATGAATCTGGGCAGGCTATCTAGCTTTTATGGCCACCACAGTATTATGCGTTGTCCATCCTAGAAGCCTCCACATAGATCTTTGCATAGTCCACCCCTATAACCGCCATGCCACAATCATTTTAAACCTTTTACGCCATTGAAAGCACTAGGAAAGGGACAAGCGTTCAGTCCGATGAGGCCCGAGATTTGAACCTTGGACCTCCACCCCCTTATGGGGTTTGAATGAACCAATTGGTCTACACCTTGGACCTACATAACTAATATATGTTAAGAAGCATTACAATAAGAAATATTTTATATTGCTTCCTTAAGAGGACTTAAAATTTATTATTGCTTTATTAGAATGAATAATATGAATAAAATACCATTTGCTATTTGTAATTTAAAGAATAGAGGAAATAAGGACACTTATTGCATAATGTATGCATTAACTTTGATTTGGAAAATAAACCCAACATAGTTAAATGTTTTTTGTGAACAATTAAGAGTTTGTTGTCCCAAAATAAATTCTCTCTATCTTCCACATTAAACCTTCTTGGAGAAAGAGGGGAGGGGATTTTAGAGGTGGATAGCATACAAAGGAACATAGGATTGGAGAATCATATCCATCACTACACTAGTGGTGTGGATATTTACTTGATAATTTAAGAGGAACCAAGTAGGCAGTATTACTTGATCAAAGAACACTTGGGATTTGCAAAGCCATAAAAAGCATTCATTTTAAGGTACATTGTGCATATCATCTTTTTTATGGAAATATCTACTTGAGTCTACATGTTTTCAATGTAAACCAAATTTTTTCCCACCTATGATTGCACTCTCATATCGAATGGTAAAATGTTTATTATTTAGATAAAACCCAAAAGAAAGTATTCTAGCATCCCATGTTTAGTTTATTTTTAAGACATATTGTACAAGATTGTTCACCATAGACAAATTTAGATGATCACTACTTTCCTTATAGAATAATTTCCTACATCACACAAGCCTTATAATGCACATTTGAGTTGATTTACATGTATGGCAACAAATAGTTTTCACATGTTGACCAAGTATGAATAGGTGAACATGACTCACTTTGCATAGCTTGACTAGATATGGAAATTTTAAGTGATAAAATCTAGCTTAAATCATATGCTTATAGAAAATATTTATTAGGATTAATTTGAATACCCCTAGCGTTTTCCCTTATTTTGGTTGTTCAGATTACCTTTGAATCAACTCATTTTGTATCCTGTAGTTAATTGAGCTCTTCCCTTTAGAACAATGAACAAAAAATCAATTTTTGGCATAAGTGCCTTTCCCAATTTATAGTAAGTGGGACACACACATTCTTTTGGAATGTGATCATCCATTTAAAAAAAATAGGGATTAAATATATTAGGGGGGATAATCCATATGATGGGATTTCTTTTTGGTTTTTAGGAGCATGTTTAGAAGAAACACTACCATCTCTTTGTAGAGTTTTTAAAAAATGAATTTATGCTCTTATTGTGAAGAAACTATAAGAAGAACATGGAACTATAAAATGAAAGAATAAATCTATTAACTAGGGTTGTTATGTAACATAATATTTTTAATATATAATAGAATAGCTTGTATTCTTTAAAAGAAAAACGAAATGAAAAGATATTAGAATAATAGTCTTATGAAAGGATAGTAATGATTTACGGTATTCATATTTATGTCTATGCTCTAAAGAAATACTTAAGTATTACTTAGAGATATCTTTGATTAATGATAGGAAAATAATTTTATCTTCATTCTTAAAATTACATTATTATAGAAGAATTGTTACATTTTGGAAACATAAAGATACTATGATTATGTTATTTTAGAATAGATGGATTACACCTTTAGTTATACTTATCTCCGAAAGAATAGAAAAGTAATAGTAAGGGAACATTTTATTTTATAATCATGATAGTCCTTGTTGATTAATAGATGCATTTTTCTATGGTATGGTTAAGTAAATAATTTTGGAAGAATTTAGTGTTAATTAAAGATTTAGCAAAAGATATATATTTCATTTATTGATGATAATTAGCTTGGTTTGAATTTTTTAAAATATATGGAGTATGTAATCTTACTTAGGTTAATATGAGTTCTTTTGAGGGAAAGAGAATCTTGTTGTACAAAACAAATGAATGTGGGAATTGGGTATGGGGCCCACAGTGGAAAGGAACTTATGGGGGTTCCACAAATATACTTTGATAGGAGACTACTCATGGAGAGGTCTTTTAAATATTAGTAGTAAATGGATCTAGCCTATTGAAAGAGAATTATAGGATTCCCTCTCATGTAAAAGAAGGAGATTTACTAGAAAAAAAGAGGAATAATGAATTTTTATTGTAATTGAGATAATAAATTTGCAATGGAAATAAAATAATGAACTATCTTTTAGGTTGGGTTTTCTATCACAAAGGGTTTTGAGGATAAATAATGTGTCTATGTGTATCATTGGATTGTGAAATTTTTATTAGCAATTGTGGTTCTTTTAATATAAAATATAAATGATGAAATGGATTTATTATTTGCTTTAATGAAAATTAGATGTTTAGCTCTCCTTTATTTCTTGTAATAAAATATGGATTATACAAATGTAGAACATGAAATGAAATAAATGGAATAAAAAGGATAAAGATATATATTAGAATCGTCTTGGGGTTTTGGAAACCTTCATTGAAAACTTTTATCAATAGATTATAAACCTAATTATATCCCTAAGATAAGAACTAGAACTAAGAGAGACGTGATAGGACAATCCCTTAAGGTTACATTGCGTACTTTAGTAAAATATCATTAATGGGATGGGATCTCCAAGAGAGAAAGTAAGCTTAGAATTCCATTATAACCAAATCCATGTGATGGGATCTCCAAAAGAAAGAGAGGTACCCATGTGATAGAGATGTCATGCTTATGATAGTCATAGAAACCCAAAAGATCATGGAGGAATTCCTATGGGGGATGTCATTTGGTGAGGAACTCAATGAAAAATCTTGATCGAATGATAGACAACCAAATGGGATACATCTCACATGAGATAGTCACCTCCATTAAATCATTTGAAAGTTAGCGTAATGGTGCACAATAGTTCTACACTAAAAAAATGTGTAAAATTATAAGAAGCTTATATCTAAATACTAGTTAAGGAATGATGGATACTAGTTGAGGATCTGATATCCCTTTTCTAAAACAAATGAGATAAGGTTAATCCCATGTCATGGTCAAAAAGTCATTCAAAAGAAAAAAATAAAATGGGGTGACCACTCAAAGGTGTCCTTTAAGTTGTATGGGTAGTGAACAAGGTAAACCCCAAAATTAGTGCAGGATATTGGCTACTCCTATCCACTCGAGGGATGTTGTAGCATCTAAAACTCACAATGTGGTAAAAACTTCTATAAAATCTATCTAAAAAAAGATGAAATTTAAACCTTAGAAAAATAAATATTGAGGTAAATGTTTGAATTATTACAATTTCTTTCTTTGTGAAAAGACCTTTCAAAACCCTTTGTTTCATCAAATAATTAAAAATATCCGTAAAAATTAAATCTTAATAAAATAATTATGAACCAAATATTTTACTAATAAAATATCAACCTTTAACTAAAATATTAAGATTAATACATTAAATTTTAACCTTTAAAACCTCTACTTATATTGCACCTTGAATGATTTGATTTTCGTATCATGAATAGAATCAGCCATGGGTCTAAATCCTTCATTTATGTAGAGTTAATATATTTATTTTTTAAAATTTAAATTGTAATTTTTATTATATTATATTTAATTTTTAAATAAGTTAAAGGAAGTTTAATTGCTAATATTTTTTATATAATTTTTATAAAAGGAAGTTAGATTGCTAATGTTTTTTATATACAAGGTTATATCGTTAATAATTAAGTAGCCTTCTTATAGCTAAACCACATCCACAACGATTCTAACCATTTTTTTTTTGGCTTCTCTTTGAATCCATTTGTACGAGTTCTAAATTATTTAAGTAGTTACATCTAAACGTGACTGCGTATCCTCCGAAACTTGTTTAGGAAGCAACAGGTTTAACGCGGAAATCATGAAAACACGATACATGAAATATTATCTGAAACCTAAATGACTAAAACCCTTATTCAAACTTGCAGCACGTTATCCGTGTGTCCAAGGTGATTACTGCCAGTCGCAGCGAATCCTTCAAAGCTATCAGTCATAGAGAAGGTAGCGTGGAAAAAATGATTGAGTAGTCATCTTGAGTATTCTGTCTTTGTTTCATCTATGGTTTTTTCTCTTTGGCCTGGTCTTCTGTTTCCTGACGTTTTTGTTTTTCAAGGTTTGCTTCTCTGTACTGTCTGGTTTGTTTCTCTTGTTAATTGGCTTTGTGGTGAAAGCGTTTGGTTTCCACCCTTATTAGCTCTGTAAAAGGTTCAGAAACCCTTTAGGACCTAATATTTTGTCAAATACATTTTTCTTCGAGGAATCAAAGGATTCCCCAAGTGTTTAAAAAAAATATGGCAAGAATAGCTCTAACAGTCCCTCTGATAAAACGTGGCCGTGTAGCAAAAGATTAGCGAGAAGGAAGGATCTACGTACACGCCGTGATGATAATGTTTCGTACCCATGGCGTATCAAGAAAGCTTTAACCTACTCGAATAACTTTCTCTCATTAATTTCAACCTTTTTGGATTTGGTGGCCGAAATAGTTCCTTCTTCACATGATTGAAAAAGGAATTATTCCGGCCACCAAATCTAATTTTCTGCACCCTCCTTGCCGGATAACCTGTAGTGGAAGCCATTTAAGATAATCAAGCATTATGTTTATATGTATTTTTAAAATATATTAATTTTTACTTTTATATTTTAAATTTAAGCCTTTTAATAAGTCAATTCATAGGAAAAAGTATAAGTATATATATATATATATATATATATATATATATATATATATATATATATATATATATAAAAGGGTGGGGTGGGCAGCAAGTACAGCCAAGTGTAGCACTTGGCTGTACTTGTTGCCCACCCCCACCCTCAAATGAGCAACACTTGGCTGTACTTGCTACCCACCCCCACCCTCAAATACTTGGCTGTACTTGCTGCCTACCCCCACCCTCAAATGAGGGTGGGGCACTTGGCTGTACTTGTTGCCCACCCCCACCCTCAAACACTTGGCTGTACTTGCTGCCCATCCCCACCCTCAAATGCTGCACTTGGCTGTACTTGCTGCCCACCCCCACCCTCAAACACTTGGTTGTACTTGCTGTCCACCCCCACCCTCAAATGAGGGTGGGGCACTTGGTTGTACTTGCTCCCCACCCCCACCCTCAAAAACTTGGCTATACTTGCTGCCCACCCCCACCCTCAAATGAGGGTGGGGGTTGAGGGTGGGGGTGGGCAGCAAGTACAACCAAGTGTTTGAGGGTGGGGTGGGCAGCAAGTATAGCCAAGTGCAGCACTTGGTTGTACTTGCTCCCCACCCCCACACTTGGTTGTACTTGCTGTCCACCCCCACCCTCAAACACTTGGCTGTACTTGCTGCCCACCCCCACCCTCAGTGCACTTGGTCGTGCTTGCGCCCACCCCCACCCTCAAACACTTGGTTGTACTTGCTACCGACAAGTACAACCAAGTGTTTGAGGGTGGGGGTGGGCGATAGCACACCAAGTGCAGCGAGGGTGGGGGTGGGCAGCAATACGCCAAGTGTTTGAGGGTGGGGGTGGGCAAGTACAACCAAGTGTTTGAATGTGGCACTTGGTCGTACTTGCCGCCCACCCCCACCCTCAAACACTTGGTCGTACTTGCTGCCCACCCCCACCCTCGTCGCACTTGGTCATGACTTAGCGCCCACCCCCACCCTCAAACACTTGGTTGTACTTGCTGCGTTTGAGGGTGGGGGTGGGCAACAAGTACGACCAAGTGCAGCTGAGGGTGGGGGTGGGCATAAGTACAGACCAAGTATTTGAGGGTGGGGGTGGGCGTAAGTACAACCAAGTGTTTGAAGGTGGCACTTGGTCGCACTTGCCGCCCACCCCCACCCTCAAACACTTGGTTGTACTTGCCGCCCACCCCCACCCTCAAACACTTGGCCGTACTTGTTGCCCACCCCCACCCTCAACCGCACTTGGTCAGTACTTGCCGCCCACCCATAGCCAAGTGTTTGAGGGTGGGGGTGGGCAGCAGTACAGACCAAGTGCAACCGAGGGTGGGGGTGGGTAGCAAGTATAGCCAAGTGTTTGAGGGTGGGGGTGGGAAGCAAGTATAGCCAAGTGTAGCGATTGAGGGTGGGGGTGGGCGGCAAGTGCACCAAGTGTAAATGAGGGTGGGGGGTGGGCAGCAAGTATAGCCAAGTGTTTGAGGGTGGGGGTGGGCGACAAGCATAGCCAAGTGAAGCTCACTTGGCCGTGCTTGTTGCCCACCCCCACCCTCAAACACTTGGCTGTACTTGCCGCCCACCCCCACCCTCAAAAACTTGGTTGTACTTGCTACCCACCCCCACCCTCAAACACTTGGTTGTACTTGCTGCCCACCCTCCACCCTCATTTAAACTTGGCTGTACTTGCTGCCCACCCCCACCCTCAAATGAGGGTGGGTGGGGGTGGGCAGCAAGTACAACCAAATGTTTGAGGGTGGGGGTGGGTAGCAAGTACAAGCACCAAGTGCGCGCTGCACTTGGCTATACTTTGCCGCCCACCCCCACCCTCAAACACTTGGCTATGCTTGTCGCCCACCCCCACCCGTGGGGGTGGGCAGCAAGCATAGCCAAGTGTTTGAGGGTGGGGATGGGTAGCAAGTACAACCAAGTGCAGCATCACTTGGTCGTACTTGTACTTGCTGCCCACCCCCACCCTCGGGTGGACAGCAAGCACAACCAAGTTTTTGAGGGTGGGGGTGGGCAGCAAGCACAGCCAAGTGAGTCGCACTTGGCTATAGCTTGCTGCCCACCCCCACCCTCAAACACTTGGCTGTACTTGTTGCCCACCCTAGCTCACTTGGTTGTGCTTGCTGCCCACCCCCACACTCAAACACTTGGTTGTGCTTGCTGCCCACCCTGAGGGTGGGGGTGGGCAGCAAGCACAGCCAAGTGTTTGAGGGTGGGGGTGGGTAGCAAGTACAACCAAGTGCAGCACTTGGCTGTACTTGCTACCCACCCCCACCCTCAAACACTTGGCTGTACTTACTGCTGGGGTGGGTAGTAAGTACAGCCAAGTGTTTGAGGGTGGGGGTGGGCAGCAAAGTATAACCAAGTGCAGCAGTAAGTACAACCAAGTGTTTGAGGGTGGGGGTGGGCAGCAAAGTACAACCAAGTGCAGTGAGGGTGGGGGTGGGCAGCAAGCTGACCAAGTACTTGCTGCACTTGGTCGTAATTGCTGCCCACCCCCACCCTCAAACACTTGGCTATACTTGCTGCCAAGTACAGCCAAGTGTTTGAGGGTGGGGGTAGGCAGCAAGTACAGCCAAGTGCAGCTGAGGGTGGGGGTGGGCAGCAAGTACATCCAAGTGTTTGAGGGTGGGTAGCAAGTACAACCAAGTGCGACCTACCCTCAAATGAGGGTGGGGGTGGGCAGCAAGTACAACCAAGTGTTTGAGGGTGGAGGTGGGCGGCAAGTACGGCCAAGTGCAGTGATGGTGGGGGTGGGCGGCAAGTACAGCCAAGTGTTTTAGGGTGGGGGTGGGCAGCAAGTATAGCCAAGTGCAGCATTTGAGGGTGGGGGTGGGCAGCAAGTACAGCCAAGTGCAGCACTTGGCTGTACTTGCTGCCCACCCCCACCCTCAAACACTTGGCCGTGCTTACCGCCCACCCCCACCCTCAAATGCTACACTTGGCTATACTTGCCGCCCACCATCACCCTCAAACACTTGGTTGTACTTACTACACACCCCCACCCTCACTGCACTTGGCTGTACTTGTTGCCCACCCCCACCCTCAAACACTTGGCTATACTTGTTGCCCACCCCCACCCTCATTTGAGGGTGGGTTGCACTTGGTTGTACTTGCTATCCACCCCCACCCTCAAACATTTGGTCGTACTTCATCGCCCACCCCCACCCTCGCCTACACTTGGCCGTACTTGCTGCCCACCCCCCACCCTCAATCGCACTTGGCTATACTTTGCTGCCCACCCCCACCCTCAAACACTTGGCCGTACTTATCGCCCACCCCCACCCTCATTTGGTTGTACTTATCGCCCACCCACACCCTAAAATGAGGGTGGGGGTGGGCAATAAGTATAGCCAAGTGTTTGAGGGTGGGGTGGGCAGCATGCACCAAGTGCTGCACTTGGTCGTACTTGCCGCCCACCTCCACCCTCAAATGATGAGATTTGAGGGTGGGGGTGGGCAGCAAGTACAACCAAGTGCTGCACTTGGTTGTACTTGTTGCCCACCCCCACCCTCAAATGATGAGATTTGAGGGTGGTGGTGGGCGCAAGCACATCCAAGTGCTTGCACTTGGTTGTACTTGTTGCCCACCCCCACCCTCAAATGATGAGATTTGAGGGTGGGGGTGGGCAGCAAGTACATCCAAGTGCTGCACTTGGTTGTACTTGTTGCCCACCCCCACCCTCAAATGATGAGGGTGGGGGTGGGCAGCAAGTACACCCTCATCATTTGATGGTGGGGGTGGGCAGCAAGTACAGCCAAGTGCAGCACTTGGTTGTACTTGTTGCCCACCCCCACCCTCAAACACTTGGTTGTACTTGCTGCCCACCCCCACCCCCACCCTCACCCTCACCCTCACCCTCAAATATATATATATATATATATATATATATATATATATATATATATATATATATATATAAGTAAGGTTTTGAAAAGATATTCTTTCTTTTTATATTTACTTCATCACATTAAGTTATATAGTTTATTTGGTGTCCAAGATATTTAAACCTTGATATATATATATATATCAACCATTAAATTATAGCCCTATTGACATCTCTTAATTTTATATTATTAATATTATTTTGTAATGTAATTATATATAAAGAGATATTTTCATGATATTTATATAATTTTTAACTTTTCTTTAGTAAAGATAGTTTTTATTTCAATAGCTTCGTAGAATGAAATAGGTGCAAGTTATTTTTTAGGGTGAAGTTGAATACTATTAAAACTCTAATGTATTATTATTATTGGTCAATATTTTATTGTAATAAGCATGACAATAGCCATTAAAAGAGGAATATTTTATATTGATTGAAAATAAAAAATTTCTTAACTAAAACCAAAAAGATTTTATACTCCAGGTTGGGTCTTGTTGGAGTTTATTACATTATTTGGTACGTTGCAAGTACCTCATAAATATTTTTTAAATACCTTGTAAATGGTTTGGTGTAAATAAGTCTCCTAAATATTTGTCATTTATTAATCATTATATGTTAGTCAATATTAAGAAGTTAATAAATATATTTTTCCTATGAGAAATCTCCTATGAGTTTGAGGAGATAAAGAGTGAGTTGAAGTGAAAATCTCAAGAGTCTTTTTGTAAAGGCTATTAATAAGGATAGCATGTGAGGATATATTAAAGTGTGAAATGTAGTACATTATTTTTTACAGTAAATTATTATATTTATCTCATCCATGTCAATATATTATGCATTTATTTTTATGAGCTTCATATATGTGATTCATCCTAGTAGATTATGATAAAGAATTGAATTTTATAATCATATTTGAGAAAGTCCACATATCTTCTAATAATGGTATTCAAGACACAATTGAAGGAACTGGATGATAGGAAAGTTTCCATAAGTTGTAAAATATTCCTCGAGTTAAGAAAGTGTCCAAGAAAGGTTAATGAGTCTTTAATGCCTATATAATGTGTAACCTACAATTCTAAAATACTGTATAATCATTTATATCCAAAATATGTATTTAGTTATTAAGAGCACCCAAGTATAGTCAAATTTTAATGTGACTATTTATCCATGAGAATGCCCAAGTTAAGAAACATTTGGTGAGTCTACTTAGCTCTAAGAGGTACCCAAATTATAATAGCTAGCGGAGGAGGAGTTACTACTTCAAATAAAATAGGAGGCCCATTTGTTTGTGTGCCTATGAGGGTGTTAAAAGACTTCTTATGACCAAGGCTAAATATTTCTTTGTGAATAAAGAAAGCTTGTATGAAAATGAGAGAGGCTTATTCCTGCATGCATTTGTATTGATAAAAAATAATACAGAGTTGGTCAGATATCTGCCTAGAAAATAAAACTTACATTTGTGCGCCCTAGACATGACCAACATTGAAAGGCTAAAGAAAAGAGATATCATTTGTATTGGAAACATGTTGAATATTTTCCATGTTATTTAGGTAGGGTTAACACTAAAAGGTATTGAATTTTGTGTATGATATACTCACCAGGGTTGGAAATAAGTTGAATATTTTTCAAATTTTTAGGGTTTTAAGTTATTTTTAGACCCATATGGGCTTTTAGGGTTACTATATTTGAACCCTTCTTTTTTTACCCATGATATTGTAAAATTAGTGTGTGCCTTTGTTATATATATTGCACTTGCATTAGGGTTTGAGAAGAGATAGAAGGAGAATATTATTGTATGAGAGATGATCAAGTTAATGTAATAATAATAGAATATTGTGTTGGTTTTCTTGGTTGAGAGTTTTTAAGATTAATATTGTGTAATATGTGAATGTATTATCTTCTTACTTTGATTCTATTATTACTATTTTTCTATTTTATTTTATCAGGGCTCCTTATTTCTCTTCACTTTGGACCAATCTCTAGAGAGGGTTTTATCCCTTGCTAATCCTACATCGGATTGAAGTTTAAAATTATAGGAAAGAAATAGAAATTGTAGAAAGAAATGGGAAATATAGCCACAGGTCAAAGTGTAATATTGAGGATAAACTAGCAACAAGATTCTACCTAAGTATTGTGGCAACATGTAAGAAAATAAGACAACAAAATTTACTTACAACTTTGCAAAGACAACATCCAAAATTGTATTCCAAGACTCACTCCCTCACCAATAGTGTTCAAATACAGATGTAAAATTTAAACTCTAGTAGCAGATAATGAATATGAGCATAAAATAGAAATGCACACGATAGAAAGATATCACACACAAAAATTGCTTATAAAGTTAGAAGCCAAATTTTTTCTATTGATGCAGATAACTTGAGAAGTTTTCTAGTATTTATAGAGGTTTTCACCTCTTACATTAAATTCACATGAAGACAAAATGCTTACAGATCAAAATCATTTGAGAGGCCATTCCTCCTTGAAATCATTCATGAGGGAGCAATTATCCGTTTTTGGAGGAAGAATCTTGTAAAGTCTGACCATCCCATATACAGGTGCATTGGAACATAGGAGCATTTGGAAGAAAATATGGAATTTTATTATTGAATTTTGATTATTGTTGTGCTTTGAAAATCTACATTGGCCTAAGAAGTCCACCATGAGCAAAGCTAGTAGGTGGTGCCTTGGAAATCATGAAGATTACTCTGCAATATTAAATGTTACATGAAATGACCAGCTATGCCCCCTTAATTAAATTTTACTTGAGTGCCTTTGAAAAATTATTCTAAGTGGTTCTAGAATCAATTTTGCTCCAAGTTGGTGATTGGTATTTTTAGATCAAATTTGAGTGAACATGTCCTATGTATATTCTTTTATCCATGTCTCCATCATTGGCTTCATATTTTCTTTATTTGATATTCCAGACCATTTCTAAGATTTTTATCCCTTTTAAATGAAGCTTATATATTTATAATGAAAATCATGAATCAAATATTTTCACCCCTTTATTGCCTTCAAAATATTATCTGCACTATTTTGTCCCAATGAAGAGCGAAACTGTGATTAGATTCCATTTCTCATTATATGCTTCTTTGATATAGGTGCTACCCACTTGTGTAAGTCTTTTGTTTTAACTTCACCTTGCTTCAAATGGTGTCCTTTCATCAATGAAACTTACATTCATGTGTTCATCCTTTAATTTAGACACCTTTAGTATTTTTTGACTCTTAAATATTTCCACTTTTAAAATCATTTTTGCCTTAGGGAGAGGTGAATTAAACCTTCACCTCTCCTCAAAGGTGAAATTATGGTTGACACCCTTATTTGACTTTGATGACTTCCAAAGAAGGTCACCCCAAGGAGAGGCAAATGACATTTTCATCCCTCTTTTGGGGTGAAAATGCCTTTTACTTTGTTTACTATTGCCAAAATTTTGCAACACTTCAACAGTACCTCATGCTTTAAGTGATTTTGCCTATGCATTGTGACTGAAGGTCAATATCAACATTTAATGTTTACATTTCTTCCATTCACCTTTGGAACATGCCAACGAAGTGGGATTGGTGTACATTTTAATTTTATAACTATTTCACATTAAATAAAGGTCACCAAGAGCTATGCCCCTCCCTTGAGATGAAACCATGATTAATCCTTTGAATGGTTCACACGTAGTTGGAGAGAAACACCTTGGCATGAAACTCCTATCATCTTTCTCTGACTATCACAATAAAACTTACAAAACGTCATTAAAATATATTTTTTTCAAACATACATGTTCACCCAATTGAAGGATGATTGAGGTTTTTTTTGCCTTCTACTTGAGGTGAAAAGCTACATTTTTTTTAAATATACACTTTATAACATGTCTCTATGGGACCCACAACATAAATTTTCCCCACATGCTTCACCCAAAGAAGGGGCTAAAAAGCCTTTGACCATTCAGTAATGCATATTGGTTTTGCTACCATTATCAAATGTCTACCTCAAAAATAAAGTCATCCTACTACCTTGAACTTGTTTTTCACACATTATAGTTTTACCTCTTCAAGAGGTGAACAAGAATTTTACCTCACTCTTAAGGTGAATATAGGTCTGATTTTTCAACCCTTAGAAGAGCAAATCAAGACTTCAACCAATTTACTTTATTGTACATATTTTCAATATATCTAAACATTTTTTCCTTGTTCATTGTGATGCACAATATTTTTAACTTAATTTTTGGCCTATGCATTCACCCTAGGTATAAAGCGAATGAGGGTTTCATTGTTGTGAAGGGTGAAACACTTGTTGACTTGTCAACAACCACTTTTTTAAATGTCATACGTTCAAAAGTGATGCAAAAGATCTCTAAGATTTACTGGTTTTGAAATTTGGCACTAGGCTCATCGTAAAACCATATTTGAAAAGAAATGTAGCTTCACCCCGAGGAGAGGCGAAAATGATTTTTACCTCTCACCTGGGGTGAAAATGCCTTTATAGAAATACTTTATGGCTTAAATATTTTTGTTTTAACTTTTCATAGCATGTGATCTAACCTATCACGGGGTGCAAACTATGCTCCAAACATATTTCTTCATTCAAAATGCTATGTGCCTTATGATGAAGGAAATGGTGTTGAAAGCACCTTTGAACTCTTCCTTAAATTTTGCCTTAGGTTCAAAATTCTTAGGCAATATTAAATAATCAAATATTTATTTGTTAAGCACCATTAAAACATTAATCCCCAAGACAACATCCACAACTAAAAATTAGTAAGGATATTTTAAAACAAAAGTGAGATACTACTGATAACAATTTGCCATTGAAAACCCAGCAATCATTTTTACCAAAGTTTTACAATCAAACAATTCATCAAAATATTTCTCTTAAAATTTACATGTGGTATAATATCAAAAATACCAATATTTTTTATGTTTCTTGGGGTATCCAGCTTGCATGGATGCAAGCGATCCTCGGCCTTTTTCCATTGGGCTATCAAGAGTCTTATCCACTATTTGCATCACTATGGGCATGTGACCTCTCTGCTCTTACTTTCTTGTTAAACTCATCTCCCTCTATCTGTCAGGTTGGTCACCACTCTTCTTTGGCCTATTCTCTTGCCACTTTCTCAGCTTCTTTTTGCTCCTATTGTTATGCAAAAATTTCACTAGTGGCATCATAGACAACAACTACCTAGGACCATCTGTCTGGGGTGAACATTGTCAAATTACTCAAAGAGTTGTAGATACATCAGAGCATCTCAATGTATTCCAATTTCATGTGCTTGGACCTCCTAGCCAACTCAAATATAGACGTCTCCATGTGGGTATGCCCCTTTATAAGTGTCAAGACCTATTATTCCACAATCAACTCCTCCCAAATGTCAATCTCTAATTTATCTTGTATAAAATTCTATCAGGCTTCTTCCAACTGGTCAGTTAGCAGGGGCTCCTCCTACTCATCTATGAAACTTGAAAACCCCAAATCTGCAAGGGCATCAAAATATACCACTACAATAGAGCACTCTTGCTCAATGAAGGTAAGAAAATTTCTACCCTCTCTCACGATCTGTATTTTGCTGGATTATCCTCATTAATAAGATCAAGGATAGGTCCTATTTTGGTGGAAAAAGTAGGATCACAAAATATCAAAGTGGAGATCCAAGTTCAATTTTGGCTAGACATAACACGATGCTCCACACTTTGGATTCTTCCATTACTTAGCACCTGTAATTAATATCAGTCTAATATCTATCACAACATAAAATTTCACAACCACTAAGTAATTAACAATATGTTAAATACTTGTAACGAATCTCCCATGTTGATCACAAACGCATTTGAAATTGGCTCCACTGTAACCCATTGGTCCTTATGCATTACCTGTAGGTCTCCCACATAATTTTGCAAAAGAATGGTGAGTAGGCCTATGTCAGAATGCGCAGGCACACCAAATGTAATATCTAGATTTGGACATGGCGGATAGTAGTTCAAAAATAATCGGTTATACCCCATCACGTTTTATAAATTAAAAGGAATTTGAAGGCTCTCTGACAAAGCAGAAAGAAGCCTTGATGTAACTTTTTCACTTCAGTCACGTAGTCTAGAGCTGCATCCCTGTGTAATTTCGTGCTATAAATACTTGGATTTCTTCAAAATTTTAAGGTTTATGCAAAATGAAACTTTGTTAATTTTCTGAAATTGCTTACCGGATAATGGGAGGCCAAGATTCGAGAGTTTGGGCGTCCATTGCTACAATGATGATTCCCAGATAATCCCTCCATATAAGAACCTTTTGATTTTTTACACTTGTCCCATAAATAATAGGTGCCATATGGTCCTTCATTCTATACTTGGCTTTTTCCTCTTCTGGTAGCTCAAAGAACTGATGATGAGATAAAAAGGACCAATAATAAAAGGTTATGGGACCAACAAGAGTTAAAGGTTTTTGGATTTTTTGGGAGGTTCAAGGTTCAAATCCCATTAAGTAAGAAGGGACTAGGATCCTTTGTAAAAACCTACGTTAACATTTTAAAAGCTACAATTTTACCATAATGGTAAGGGCTTTGTCATTTCTTTCAAAAGTTCAAGGTTTAAACCCCACTCAATATGAGGGGACCAAGATCCCTCATAAAACCCTTTTTAACATTTTAAAGGCTACAAGTTTACTATAATGGTAATGGATTTATCGCCTCTTTGAAAACTTTAAGGGTAAAACCCCACTTAATATGAGGGGATAAATATCCCTCATAGTTTTTTTTTAATATATGGAATCGGTAACATCCTTCATCCTTAACAACTGGGCATGGGATCAAACATTATCCTTGAGATTTATACCTATAAATAAATATCAAATAATTGAAGGTGCCTCTATAACCTGTGCCTCTCTTTTCTAAACATGACATGAAGTGAGGGAGACACTTGATGGCTTAAGGTTGGTATCATTGTTGTCATGCTGGAGTGCACTCAATGGACTCAAGTCAGCGCACGAGGGTCAGACATTATCCTCAAGGTTTTTGCCTTTGAACACATGTCAAATCATTAAATATGCCTCTATAACCCCTGTCTCTCCTTACGAGACATAACATGGAGTGAGGGAGACCCTCGATAGCTCAACATTGGTATCGCCATCATCAAATTTAGCGCACACTCAATAAAATCAAGTCAAACTACCACCTTTGTTCGATTGGCATGTCCCAAGGTTTGAACCTGAGGTAGCGGTTATAGTGGTAGCACCATGACTTGATGTTACGATCGAAGGCAATACAACTTGATCCTATGACCAGTTGTTTAAGAAGAAAAGGTGCTTGGTGATTTATCTATGTAAAAAAATGATTATTGTTACAAAAAAGACCTTTGAGGGATACCATAGTGGTAAGTATTTGGATTTTCATCCAGGAGATCCAAGTTCAAACACCGATAAGAGGGGACTAGGACCCCTCATAGAAACCTATGTAAACTTAAATGATCAAGTGGCATTAGCTCAACTAATTAAATTCCTTAACATTTCAAAGAGAAGAACCATGTTCTAATCTTACCAAATGATATATGGATAATATCCAAACTTTGTTGCAATACCATTGTGTGATGATGATGTAATATGGGTGGGACTGATTTCAATCCCATGTAACCCTTTAAAAAGTGATTATTGTTACAAATAAGTTTTATAAAATTATTTATTATTTGAGATATTTTTATTAAAAATAAATAATTTATATCATAATAAAATATTGTCACTTGATATAACTCGAAGTGGTTGAGATGGATTATCTTCCATGAAGAAAGTTCAAATGAGAAGCGTTGCAATCCCAAATAAGTTATTGTAGCATTACTATAACCTAAAATCTTTGGCAACCCATTAACAAAAAAATCATCATAAATGTACATTAAAAAATAATTATTAATTTTTTTGACTTATGTTCTTCCATAATAATACATTTTAAGATCCTAATATTATTGTTCTCTAGGCTATTTAAGTTCCATAGAGTCAATTATAAAAAAAATTATCATATAGAAATAAAGATACAATCATCCATATAATGCAAGTCGGTCTAGTTCTAAAGGGGATTGGGGTGGATTTGGATCCCCCAAATCCTCTAAATTCTATGGATCCTATGGAGTCTTTTTTGGAATTCCTGTGCAAGTTACTTGGATGGGAAGCTCTTCCATTTTTTTTTTATGGGAGCTTGAAGGTTTGTGGAAAGTTTGCTCTTTGCACGAGTGATCCTCATTTTTTCAATGTTTATGTGTGTGGGATATCAGTTGGTGGTACTTCTAAGGCAAATTCTAGAGTTGTTCTGCACATGAACATGGATCTTAAGTGTGTGGATCCTAAGTTATTCATGTAGGCTTTCCTTTTTTGGCCACTATTCTAAGCTGAAAGAAGTTATAAATTACATTTGCAAAAGTGAATAATGTTGGTCTTAGTATGATACTGTTGTAGAATGGGGACTATCTTATGGTTCTTACAATTCTTGGGTAGATTTTCCCTTCTAAGGCCTATGTGCTAGGTTGGGAAAATATTCAAATGAATAAGGTACATATGAGCAGGAATCCAATAGTGATGGGATTTTTTGTTGGTCCTAGAGATAACTTGACTATGACGGTAAACCCTTTGGGGTTATCTCATTCTTTACAACAATAGATTCATGGATGCAAGAAATTTTAGACAATTTAGTCTAACAGATGGGGTTCCAAAGTGTGTGGATCGAATGAATCTCTATTAGGAAGAGTAAGGTTTTGAAGATCTAGGGTTTATGGATCAAAGTTGCAAATAATCCCTTTTTACCATGGTTTTGGTAGGAATTTTTTAAAATTATCCTTTTGATTTTTTGTGGAGCAAGAGTGATTTTCCCCATGGAATCGTATTTCTTGGTTTGGGTGGGAAATTCAAAATTTGAATTTTTGTTGAATTTTCTTAGAGCGGGTTTTCATTTCCTGACTTGAGCGAGAAACTGTTATTTGTAATTTTTAACTTAAAGTGGAACGGATATGAAGATGATGTATTTAGCCTTTGGCCTTTTTTTTATGTGCTTTAGCTTCCCAGGGTGTTTGTTACCTAAGAGGGTCTTAGATCCATTGTCCCATTGTGGATGTTGTATTGTCAGTATGTGGTTCATACTTCACTATCTTATTTTATCCTCTATAGTCTTTGGGTTCTCCCTTAGGAATGTAGTTTTCCACTCTTTATATAATGTTAACTGACCTTTCGAAATCCTTTCTTTCATAAAATAATAAAAAAACATTCAGAGGAATTGAATCTTAATGGAATGTTTATGAACCAACTATTTCACTAATCAAATATCAACCCTTTAACTAAAATATTAGGATTAATGCATAAAATTTCAACCTTTACTTCTCATTTCTCATTCTTAGTAATTTTGTATATGTTTCTTTTTTTCTTTTAAATAGTTATTTTTATGAATTGTGTTTATAATGAATTTAAAATATAAGAAAAATTGATCTAAAAAAATAAATAAATTATCACAAACTTTTTTTAAAAATATTAATAATATATAAATAAATACAAAAACATCTTTAAAAATTGAATCATATGAAATATTATGAATACTCAAATATCAACCCTTAACCTAAAATATTAAGATTAATACATTAATTTTAACCTTTACTCTTTATTTTTCATTCTTAATAATTTTATCAAACATATGAAAAAATTAATTTTTTATTTAAATATATTTTTTAATTATATATAAAATAAATTTAAAATGTAAAAAATATATATTTTTTAATTATTATAACTTTATTCATTGTAAAATCATGATAATTAAATTAATACTAATACATAACCTCTATTTATATTGCACCTTGAACCATTTTTGTTTCCTTTCATGAATAGATGATGAGAATCAGCCATGGGTCTAAATCCTCCATTTACGGAGAGTTAATATGTTTATTTTTTTTATATTTAAATTATAATTTTTATTTCAGTTTTTTAAATTTTTTGAGTAATATTTCTTATACATATTTATTATGGGGATTGAATCGGAGTCATAATAATGCAAATGGAATCTTCGCAGGTAAACCACACTCACAAGAATAGTCTCTTAAAATTTTATAATATATTTCAAAAGAAGTTAGATTGCTAATATTTTTTAATACTTTTTATATACGGGTTATGTCATTAATAAGTAACGTTCTTATAGGTAAACCACTATCCTCCTCTTTGAATCCATTTGTACTAGATTTTAATAATTTAACCAGTTAAATCTAAACGTGGCTGCGTATCCTTCTATGCGTGTTTAGGAAGCAACGGATTTAACGCAGAAATCATGAAAACACGATACATACGTTTGGTAAACGACATGTTAAGGAAGGACGTAAACCCAATTCATACTCTTACGTAAGGGATATTAGCTCCTACAATTAAAAGAAGAAAAAAAGCATTTATCGAATTATAAGATCTAAAATCAAACTAATACAAAAAAATTGAATGAATGTCAGGCACAGATTGTATTTAAATAATTTCTTCATTTTATTACTCCACAGGAGCCGTGGGCATTTCAATCGCCAGCGTGACAAATAATTCCTTAATGCAAGACAAAGATACTGCTTGTATAACAAATAATTTGGCATCTAGTCAGGATTTCCATTCCATTTCGTAGCGTGCTTTATAGACAAGATCAATGTGCGAAGAAATCAGGCGATTGATTAACTTACCCCGTTCTATTCCACAGCCTATATAAACATACAACATAAATCTCTAGATCCGTAAAACAAATTATCAAACCAATAGGGCAGAAATAAGTCTGTATACTGCAGAGCTTCCTTATGGCTTTCCGAAGCATTCCCTTCCTTGTCAAGACGACATTGCTGCTAATTTCAATAAAAATCGTTGGTGCTGCTGACGATAATAATAATAATAGTATTCTTAGCGTACCATTGGTGCCGCTCTTGAAGTATTTAAGAAATTCAATGTTTTCGGAGGAATATGCCAATCTGTGGGGCGCCCAGAACCAGAATGTTTCTCCCGACGGATCCATTGTTACGCTCAAATTAGACAACACATCGGGTATGGTTATTATCATGTATTTATGTTGTGTTTATATATTGCTCGGTTGTAGGAGTTGAGTAGCTTACGCGTCTTACTACTTTTAGAAGTCAGCATCTTAGTTATGTAAGTTTCATGTAGTTATGTAGGTTTCCCAGTTTAATACCTGTTTTTATATTAATGAAAACAGAGTATGGTGATTGCAGGCAGCGGGTTCAGGTCGAAGGAGGCGTATATGTATGGATTCTTCAACGCTGCTGTTAAGCTCCAGGCGGGCTACACTGCGGGAGTCATCACTACATTCTATGTATGTATCCTTCTATTCATAATTATCTCTTCTTTTCATCGTGATGTTTAGTAAATATGGCTGGATGGTTATGAAGCCAGACGTCGAATAACCAAGTATATGAGAGATGGCACGACGAGATAGACATAGAATTCCTGGGAACAATACCGGGAGAGAAATACAAATTGCAGACCAATATTTATGGAAACGGCACCGGCGGCAGAGAGCAGCAGTTTCATCTCTGGTTCGACCCGACGGGCGACTTCCACAACTACTCCATCCTCTGGACGCCTCGCCAAATCCTGTATGTATTGTTATGCAATGCACTCCTTCAACTTATAAAATAAATACCCGATTGTTTGCCGATCAATTTATCAGCTAATATTATACTAAATAGGTTTCTGGTGGATGGAATTCCGATACGGACGTTTCCGAAGGTGAAGAGCCTGGGAGTGGTGTATCCGTCAAAGCCGATGTCGATTTATGCGTCCATTTGGAATGGTACTTGGGCTACACACGGACACCCAGTGGATTTTAGATACGCGCCGTTCCTGGGAAGGTACACTAATTTCATAACAATAGGGTGCGAGGAAAAGGACGAGTACTGTTCGGGGGTGTTGTTGGATGAATGCCTGGTATCTCCCACGCTCAACGCACAGCAGATGGCGGCGCTCCAATATGTGCGGAAGCATTACATGGTCTACGACTACTGCCAGGATTTTAAGCGATATCCCAAGGAAATCCCTCCTGAATGTTCAGTTCAACCACCACCATCGGTGCAAGTGAAAGACAATGGTGTCCCCTAACTTATGTCCCAATGCACAAATTATGTAGTATGAATGAATAAATTCAAATAAATAAATAAGAATGTTAACTGGTTTTTATAATTTTAGATTTAAAAATTTTAAATAAAAAGTTTGATAATATTAAATAAATAATATTTTTATAAAAGTTATATATATATATATATATATATATATATATATATATATATATATATAGTGTTTGGAGAGTTGGTTACAACCACTATTTTTATAGTTAATAAGCGTGCATGGTTCAAATCAAAGGGTTGCATCCACCAAATCTATTCCACCTCGTTGTTTTATAGTCCTACGTGAAATGGACCACCATGTGGCCCGAGATTTTGGCGCACTCAAAGTTTTATAGCCCGACGTGAAATGGACCACCACCCGGGATTCGTATCGGTGCACAATCAAAGGATTCGAATCAAACTACTACCTTGGATCATACTACTACCTTTGCAATAGACTTTCCCAAGGTTTGAACCTAGGGTCAGGCTACTACCTTTGCAACAAGTTTCCCCAAAGTTTGAACCTAGGTCTCTTCTTGATAAGTGCCCAACCAAACTAACACTTACCATTCCCCTTAATGCATAAGATAATAACATGGAAGATATGGACCACTGGTGGCTCACGTACTATCATCACCAATCCACCTAACCCTTAAGATAATAACTTGAAAGATATGGACTACCAGGTGGCCCGAATTCGTACCATCATCACCAATCCACCTAACCTTCAAGATAATAACTTGGAAGATATGGATTAGTACTATCATTGCTATGGCGCACACTCAAAGGATTCATATCAGACTAATACCTTTGCAACAGGCTTCCCCAAAGTTTGAACTAGGTAAGTGCCCAACCAAACGAACGCTTACCATTTCACCTAACCCTTAAAATAATAATATGGAAGATATTACCATAAACATTCTTCGACTCTTCCTTACAATAACATGTGGCAAACCATAAGTAATACTATCAAATGTTTAACATCATCACCAATACACCTAACATTTAAGATAATAACTTGGAAGATATGGACTATTCGTACCGTCATCACTTGGCGCACACTCAAATCAGATTACTACCTTTGCAAGAGGCTTCCCTAGAGTTTGAACTAGGTCTCTTCTTGGTAAGTGCCCAACCAAACTAGCATTTACCATTGCACCTAACCCTTAAAATAATAATTTGAAAGATATTACCATAAGCATTCTTGACTCTTCCTTACAATAACATGTGTCAAACTAGAAGTAATACTATCAAATGTTTAAGAAACCTCGAACCCAACAGCCCAAGAAATACTATTATATATTTTTATTTTAATAAAAACCTAAAATCTAATGGTTAATACGATACTGAGAGGAAGATTCAAGTCAAACTACTAACTTTACCCTAAATTAAATATGCACGCAAAGTTTAAACCTAAACCTAAATCTTTTCTAAATAAGTAACCAACTTCTTACCAATCTACCTCATCTTTATAAAAAAACTAAAATCTTTAACAAATACATTTTTCTTCGAGGAATCAAAGACTTCCCGAAGTCTTTTAAAAATATGGCAAGAATAGCTCTAAGAGTCCCTCCGATAAGACGTGGCCGTGTAGGAAAAGATTCGCGAGAAGCAAGGATCTACGTACACGCCGTCATGATAATGTTTTGTATCCATGGCGTGTCAAGAAAGCTTTAACCCACTGGAATAACTTTCTCTCATTAATTCCAACCTTTAAGGATTTCGTGGCCGGAATTATTCCTTTCTCACATGATTGATGTAACAATATGCATTTCTATACTTGTGGAAAAAATCTAACTTTCTGCTCCCTCCTTGCCGGATGACTTGTAGGGGAAGCCATTTAACATAATCAATTGGAAAACATCCCAAAAGGGATGCCACTTTCGGGTAAGACCCAAGGAGGCAGGGGATATCCATTCCGCCAAAAACGCCCAGGACTCGGACCTGGCCTACCACCTTTGACACACTCAAGGAGCAAACAAACACACAAACCCAATTAAAAATAAGTAAATAACAACAAAAATAATAAAATAAAATAAAAAACATGCTCCTTGAGTGTGTCAAAAACAAAAGCACAACCAAACACGCACAATAATATAAAAGAAACCACAACACAAACCACATAGAAAAACACAAGAAACACATAACAAAACACAAACAAGACAAAAACAACAGAACACTACAAAGACATAACCCAAAAAAAAACAAGAAAAATAAACACAACCAAAACCTAAAAAATTAAAAAATAAAAATAAAAAACAACCAACAACAGACAATAAAAAAAAACAAAAAATATAGAAAACACTCACCCATAAAAACACGAAATAACACAAACAAAGAGAAACCCAAGAACAAGAACGAAAAAAAACACAAGAACAATAACAAAAAACATAAAAAAAAAAAACAAAACAACAAAAACACAAGAACAACAAAAAACAACACAAAAACAAAACAAAATAAAAAAACCCACCCACCTTAAAAAACTAAACAAAAAAAGAAAAAAGAAAAAAGAAATAAAAAATGAACAAAACAAAGACCTATCTAGACCAGAAGACTATTAAGGCAAGAATCAACAGAGGAAACAAAATAAAGAATAGAATGAGCTAGGGAACTAAAAAAAAATTGAATGAACCAAAGAGAAGCAAAAAAAAAAAAAACAAGAAGAAACTAGGTACCTTCAGAACTGGAGCCATCCAAAGAAATGATAGAAAGAAGAGCTTCCCTAATTTGAGAAGCCCACCATATAGGAGGGTGGCCATAACAAGTAAGATCACCTTTGTCCAAAGCCCAATTAGCTAAAGCATCAACACTCTTGTTTTGATCTCTAACCACATGATTGTAATCAACTTTCAAAAATCCCATCTGGATTAACTGAATCTTCTCAATAATTCTTTTTATTCTCCAATCCACCTTATGATTCTTAGAAGGATTCTTCAAGATATTAATCATAAGTTGAGAGTCAGACTCAACTAACACCTTTTCCCATCCAACCTTAGTAGCCTCTTGAAGACCTCTGAGGATACCATACCCCTCAGCAAGGTTATTGGAAATAATACCCAAATTCTCAGCAAAAGTAAAAACCAGGGAGCCATCCGAAAGTCTACCAATTCCTCCCACATCGGATTTTCCAGGGTTCCCTCTAGAGGCTCCATCGGTATTGACTTTTCCAAAATCCTTAGGAGGAGGTTGCCAATTTCTATTCCTATCCAATTTACTAATACTCACATTCCCTTTAAGATGGTTGCCCTTAGAAGGTTTAATCTTCAATCTTTGCATCACTTGATCCCATATTTGGTGGGAGTTTTGGGGGTGATTAAGGAGATGATGGACTGATTCAACTAAGTTGGCTATGGTATTTTGCCAAATATAGTGAATATCCTTCCTATCTTGATTAAAAATTCGGTTGTTCCTTTCATTCCAAATATTCCAAAGAAGAATGGTAGAACCCATCCAAACTAATTGCCTAATAAAATGATCAACACCCTCTTGATTAGGCCAATCCCTCCAAATCTGTTCAAAAGTAAAAAAATTGGACCACTGTAAGCCAAGTAAAGTGGCCATTCTCCTCCACAGCTCAGAGGCTAAAGTACACTCAATAAAAATATGGTTGATATTTTCTACATTCTCTTCACACATTTCACATCTAAAAGGGCCATGAAAACCACGCTTCATAAGTTGCTCACTAGTAAGCACCCTACGATGCAATAAAAGCCAATTAAAGAACCTCACCTTAGCTTTTGAGCCCACAATTGAGAAAATATGTCAGAAGAATGGTTGGGATTATTATGGCATAAGGTCAAATAACCTTGAGCAACTGAATACTCACCCTTAGTAGTGTTGTTCCATCCAAAACAATCTTTTTCATGGGACCAAGAGAGGGATCTCATATGAAGGATGCCTTGGATATCTTGTCTTTGCCTTTCTGGGATTTGAATAGGCCAGTCCTCAATAGGGATCCAATATCTACCAACCTTTGAATTACCAGTATGGTACCGGCAATAATTAGCCACCTTTATCCAATTAGCTCGGTGAAGCTCCTCCATCCAAGGCCTCCAATCGAGAAATCGAGTTATCAAAGGCTTGTGACCATCCCAAGAATCTGTCCAAAAATTTGCATGTTGACCATTATGAATGATCCAAAATAATTTTTTCTTTATCAAATCCTCACCAGTCTTAAGAACTACTAAAATGGGAGAACCTTTGGTAGGAAGTTGATAGCGAACAAGGTCTTCAGGACTTTTGTTCTGAGCATATTTAGCACGGAGATTATTGGCCCAAAGAGCATTGGGGTTATGCAACATCCTCCAATATAATTTAGCAGCTAAAGCTTTGTTGTTATTAATTGAAGACCGTAAACCTAACCCCCCTTCACTCTTAGGAAGACATAAAGTATCCCATTTCACCAAGGCCCATTTTCTTTTCTCCTTAGTACCACTCCAAAGGAAACGATGATTGATTTGATCCAATTCTCGAAGAATAGCCTTTGGGATATTCAAAACGGAAGAAACATAAATAGGAATAGCTTGAAGGACTGATTTTACCAAGGTGATTCTACCCCCATAAGAAAGCCACTTGTTGGTCCACTTTCCAATTTTCTTCTTGACTTTGTCCAACAACCAATTCCAATATTTATTTTTTTGCCTTTGAATATTTATGGGAATACCTAAATAAGTGATTGGAAGAGAGGTCTTCTTATATCTTAGCTTATCCAAGACCATGGATTCCTGTCTAGCAGAGCAGTGAAAGAAAATAACTTTAGATTTGTCTTCATTGATCAACTGCCCAGATAGCCTTAGAAAAATAGCTAATGATTTGCTTAATATTAGAAGCTTCCTTAATCTGTAGCTTTACCTAAAATAGTAGAGTCATCCACAAATTGAAGATGAGAGATAGGTCTAGCTCCATGAGCAATGGTAACTCCCTCAAGGGTTTTGTTTTCCCTCTTTTTTGTTATAGTCCTACCCAAGCATTCAACAAGAATGATGAATAAATAAGGGGATAGCGGGTCACCTTGCCTAATACCTCTAGAAGCTGGGAAAGACTGAGAAGGCCTACCATTGATAAGAACTAAGTAGGAAATTGAAGAGATACATCCCATAATCCAATCCATCCAATCCTTAGAGAAACCAAATTGCCTCAAAACTTTGATAAGGAAGTGCCAATCCACTTTGTCATAAGCTTTGGATAAGTCTAACCGAATGAACATGGAAGGAGAATTTTGCATATCCATGGAATGGATGGCTTCCTGAGCAAGAACTATCTCATCTACTATTTGACGTCCTTCCACATAACCCCCTTGCTCGGGGAAATAATCTTATGCAAAAGAGGCTTCAACCTTTCTGCCATGATTTTAGTAATGATTTTGAGAAGAACATTACATAAAGCAATAGGTCTAAAAGCTGAGATATGATCAACCTCTTGAGCTTTTGGAACAAGAGTAATATAATTTTTATTGATAACCTTCAAAATTTCTTTGGCTTTCCTGGCTTCTTCCACCACCTCTAATAAATCAACATGAAGGATATCCCCGAACTCTTGGTAGAACTCAATAGGAAAACCATCAGGACCTAGGGTTTTCCCTTTTTGCATTTTAAAAACTACTTGTTGAAGCTCATTGATAGTAACAGGAGCAGTCAAAATAGAGTTCTCCTCCGAAGTGATAAGAGAAGGGATTGCTTGAAGAACATTATATTGTGAAGCTGAGTCAATGGGAGTAGCGACAAAAATATTGGAAAAGTAATCAACAACAATAGAGTTCATGCCATCCCAAGTATAAACAACATCTCCAGAATCTGATTTTAAGGAAGAAATAAAGTTGTGAGATCTTCGAGCTAGAAGAGATTTGTGGAAAAAAATTGTGTTTCGATCTCCTTCTTTGAGCCATTGAATTCTAGATTTTTGCTTCCATAAGATTTCTTCTCTTTTTTCCCATTCCTCTAATTGAGTTGTGAGTTTAATTTCATCTGCACTTCTCTTCTCTATGAGGCCATCTAAACGGATTTTCTTATTCAAATTTTCAAGATGAGCAATAACTTCATGTTTTTTTTTATGAACATCCCCAAACTCTTTCCAGTTCCAAGTCTTGATTTTGGATTTAATGTATTGCAGTCTTTTGAAAAAATAGAACATCTTAGTCCCATGCCTAGGTTTACCTTCCTTCCACCATTTTTGCACATGAGGTCTGAAGGAAATGTCTCTAAGCCACATTAATTGAAAACGAAAAGGAGAGAAACTCACATTGGTTTTCCACATTTCCACCATGACTGGCCAATGATCCGAACCAGCATTATTAAGAGTCTTCACTTTAGGAATGTGACCATGGATTAAGAAATTTTCGAGAGAGCAAAAACCTATCCAATCTCTCCATTATACAAGCTAAGCCTTGCCTTCTATTAGACCAAGTCATAAGGCCATTATCTGGTTGGATATCCACAAGATGGAGGTTTGCAATATATTCGCTCATGAGGTCAGTGCTTTTGTCCAAATTTCTATTTCCCCCCCTTTCTCATCCAGAGAGAGGATGGTATTGAAATCTCCTCCGATCAAGATCCAAGATTTAGGAAAATGAGAGATAATATGAGTAATATCCTTCCACTATCTTCTTTTTTCCTCCAAATAAGTCGGAGCATAAACAGTAATGCAGAGCATAATCTGGTTGGAATGTCTACTTTGAATAGCTATAGCCAACAAACCCCAACTGCCAACCATATGGTGAATAACTACCTCTTTTGGATCCCAAAGACAAGCAATGCCACCCGAAGTCCCTTGGGAACTAAGGGAAACCACTTTTCTAGCTGGCCAAATTTTATTGGAAATTAAGTCCATATCCTCCATTGACATCTTAGTTTCTTGAAGGAAAACAAGATGTGGATGATTTACCTAAATCATTCTTCTAATTTCATTTTGTTTTGAAAGACTCCCTTTGAGTCCTCTAATATTCCAAGTGATGATCTTCATTAATACCAGGGCTAAAAAAGTTGGGAAGGGCATTAATCTTACCTTCCTCTACAAGCTTTTCACCTTCTTTTACCATATGATATTGATTGGTCTTGCGACCTACTTTTTTATTAGAATCCATCTTCAATTTTTTTTTCCCTGTTTCTTGACTTATTCCAATTGAATCTGAGATGGCTTCTAACCTTGAAGAATGCTCGTACACGACCAAAATTTTACTAGATGGTTCAATAGAGTCTATATTGGGACCTACATTATTTGAAGTTTTGACATTTGAAATATTGTTTTTCTTGTGTAAATTTTCTCCTTTTTTTTCTATTGAAAACCTTTGATTTGTTGGTTTGTCTCTGAGTTCTTCCCTTCATATTTAAATTGTGTTTCTAAGATTTTAGTTTCCATTATTTCCTCTTCCTCACTTGGGACATCATTTGTGGAAAGGATTTCAAACATATTAGCAAATGACTTTGATTGATCCTTCATAACTGGTTTTTTATGAGTGTTCTTCTTCTTAGGTATTTGGAAACCTGCTAAGTTTATATCTTCTTTCTTTTGATCAGGAATTTTATTTGGGCAAGCATTGGCCAAATGACCATATTCATGGCAAATTCTACAACGAAAAGGAATGTTCTCATAGTCCACTACTTGCTCCCAAGTGTCTTCCCCAAATTGTAATGTGATATTTTTAGGTAGGGGTTTGTCAAAATCCATTAAAACACAAATTCGAGCATAAATAATATGTTCAAAATTTTGAGTACAATCAGTAGTCATCATAAAAGTTCCTAAAGAGTTTCCAATTGAAGAAAAAATAGTAGGATTCCAAAATTCAATAGGGAGGCCAAAGATTCTAACCCACACGGGAGCAATAGAAGGCATCTCTTCTTCGGCTTTAAATTTAGTATGCCAGGGCTTCATGAAAAGCCCCTCGCCTTTCCAAAACCAGGGACCCCCTGAAAAGTTTTCTCTCTATCTTCATTATTAGCAAATAAAACAAGAAAATAACCATTTGGATAAATAGAGATTTGTAACTCACCTTTAGTTTTCTAGCTTTTTGCAGCCCAGACTTTGAAAGAAGATAGACTCGGACGAAAACCCATGAACCGAAAAATTAGTCCTCTTTTTTCCAAATCTTCAATGCCAGTCTGAATGTTATCCATATCAAGCTTAACAATAGGAGTTCCATCAGTTGCTTTAAGACATCCTGACTCCGTTTTCCTAGGATCAATCTTAGGCATTCTTAGAGGTTTATGGGAAGCCCTAATATTGATATTAGCATTGGGCTGAGGTTGTCCACCATGAAGGGCATCCCTAAAATTCATTTTTGGGACTGAGTCTTCAAAATTCTTACCCTTGATAGGGGTTTTCACGAGTAGAATTATTTTGTGGGTGCACCTTAGCACCAGATTCACTTGAGATATGAGCCATTTTTTGATCAACTACTTGAAACTTGTTTTGTGATCTCTTTAATCCTTGCCCTAGACGTCGTGGAAAGGTATGGTTTTCACTTTTCTTTTGTGCAGCAAATTGGAAGTCGTTGTCACTCAAGTTCACAGTATGATCTGTTGAAAGACAAATTTCTAACCCATCTTGTATCCCCTGCAACATTTCCTACTAAAATATTGAGAATAAACCACAAAAATATTGGTCGCTAGGGCCCGAAGGCCCTAAAAACCAACCTCTGGAGCTGCTTGCACTCAACCCAGATGAAACCCTCGCATAGCCGCTTGCCAAATATGTCGTTCACACATAGGGATGCGCTAGGATATGTGTTGCTCCAAATGATATGAAAATTGGTGGAGATATTCTAGGGTTTTTCAGGCATCTACCCTCAAAATTTCAGCTCAATCCGAGTCCGGATGAGTGAGATATGACCGAAATGAGTTCGGTAGTTTGGGCAGCTCTGCGAAAAACGTCTCCCTTCTACTAGCACAAGCAAGTCGAATTTTCAATCCAATATTAACATATCAAAAGATGTTAGACTCATCCAAAATGTATAGGCATATGCAAAAATAATTATGTTTATATATTTTTTAAAAATATTTAATTTTTTTCTTTTATATTTTAAATTTAGGTCTTTCATAAGTAAATTCAATAAGACTAATAAGACTATAGTATATGAAAAAGTATTAAGAATGTTCTTAAATTTTATTTTCATTTAAAAATTTTAAAAGATTGATTTTTCCTTTTTACATTTATTTTATCGCATTAAGTTATATAGTTTATATGGTGTTAAAGATATTTGAACTTTGGTGTGAGCTATGTCACCCATATGTCACAATCATTGAATTATGGTCTCTTAATTTTATATTATTAATATCATGTAGTAATATAATTATAAATAGAGACACCTTTGCATGGCATTTTTATAATTTTTTACTTTTCTATAGTAAGTATAGTTTTAATTTTAATAGTTTTATTAGTTGAGGTATTGATGAAAGAAATAAGTACAAGTTATTTTTGTTTTTAAGGTGAAGTTGAATATTATTAAAAACTGTAATTTATTATTATTATTGGTCAATATTTCATTGTAATAAGCATGGCAATAGACATCATAATAGTAATACCTTATATTGATTGAAAATGAAAATTTTCTTAATTAAGACCAAAAAAAATTATACTCCAAGTTGGGTCTTGTTGAAGTTTATTATATTACTTGGTACCTTGCAAGAACCTTATAATTTTTTTATAAATACTTTGTAAATAATTTTGTGTGAAGAAGTTTAGTAAATATTTGTCACTTAGTATCCATTAGATGTTTATCATTGTTAAGAATTTAATAACTATATTTTTCCTATGAGAAATATGAAAAATCATATCTCCCATGAGGTTGAGGAGACGAAGAGTGATTTGAAGTAAAAATATCAAGAGTCTCTTTGTAAAGTCTAGTAATAAGGATAACATGTGAGGATGTATTGTAGTGGGAACTGCAATACATTATTTTATACTATAAAGTATTATATTTATCTCATCCATGTCAATATATTATGTGTTTATTTTTATGAGTTGAATATATGTGATGCATTCTAATAGATCACGAAAGTACATTGAATTTTGTATTCATATCTGAGAAATTTGGCATATTTTCTAAAAATTGTATCTGAGATACAATTGAGGGAACCGGGTAATAGGAAAGTGTCCATAAGTTGCAAAATAATCCTTGAGTTGTGAAAGTATCCAAGGAATGTTAATGAGTCTTCAATGCCTATATGATGTATAGCCTACAACCCTAAAATATTGTATAATCATTTATGTCCACCAAATAGATTTATTCATTAAGAGCACTCAAGTATAATCAAATTTTAATGTATCCATTTATCCATGAGAGCACCCAAGTTAAGACAAATTTGGTGATTCTATTCAACTGTGAGGGGTACCCAAATTATAATAGCCAGTGGAGGAGGAATTACTACTTCAAATAAAATAGGAAGTCCATAAACTTGTGTGCCTATGAGGGTGTTAAAATACTTCTTATGATAAGGCTAGATTTTGCTTTGTTAACAAAGGAAGCTTGTTATGGAATGAGAGAGGCTTATCCTCATATTAATTTGTACTAATAAAAAGTTACAGAGAGTGAAAGAAGGGAAGCCAAAAGAGTGAAAGAAGTAAATCCAAAAGAGTGAATGAAGGAAATTCAAAAGAGTAAAAAACAAAGGGTAGTGAATAGTAGACTAGAAAACTATGTAATAAAGGAGGAATAATGTTGAGTTAGGGAAGACAGCCTAAGTAATAGAAGAAATATTTGATCCAAGAGATAGAGGTTATTAAAATAATAACATTTGGTGGTCAAGAATTTAGAATGTGTCCTATAAAACTAACATCAAAGGAAAATTGCATAGGTTGACATAATAGTCGAGCAAAGGTAAATTATTTTTTGGAGTCTTAGGTTTACTAAAGTGAAAAATCAAAAGGAGTTTTATTAAAGAGAAGAATTAAAAGTGAGTAGACTAAGTAAAAGTGAACAAGATTAGAGGAGTTTAATTTTTGAATAAATATTATATTGAAAAAGGATAAAAGAAGATTTGATATATGAATTATTATTTATAGAAGAAGGTTTTAAAAGAAAAAGAGAAAATATTATTTTAGGGGAACATTATTCCCAAAGAGAGGAAAAAAATATATTTTAATGGTATTTTTCAAAGCTTACTTGGTTTATTTTGCAAACAACATTTTTAAGGAAATATTCAAAAGAATATTTACAAAAAGGAGTAGAGAAATTGAAGTATTAATTCAATAAAGGAAGATAAGACTAGATATTTTGTGATGCTTTATAAGATATGTGATTGTTTTTTTACCTTCAAATTTTATTGAAATATTGAAAGCAAAATAATAGACAAAAGGAATTCCTTGAAAATATTTATTTAAAAATGAGGCAAGAAAAAATATTTGAAAAATCAAACTTAGGAAATTATTTAAAACCATTCAAAAATTTGAAAGTCTTTCTCAAAGGAAAGTGGTGAATGAAAAATATTATTGATCCATAAGGAATTTTTTAAATTCACATGTTTTGAAGTTAAAAAGAGAAAAAGAAAAAAAAAATTAAAAAGCACATGAGAGATTCTATAGATAGTAAAAACAATAGAATGAATTTTGTAATGAAACCTTGAAAAAAATTGAAGAAAATAAAATTCAAAGGATTTAAAAATGTTGAATTAGGGAGTTAAAAGGCTTTTTATTTGATAATTACAAGGATTTTTTGAACTTCCCCTCATCCAAGAAAATTGCAAAAAGCATTACAAGAATTTGTCATAATTCAAGAGGATATTTTTTGACAACACTGTGGAAAATACAAACGTCTTTCTTTCAGAATCTCAGTTGCTAAAAGGACCAAATTTTACTCCTTGAAAAACTAAAATGAAATCAATACTTATTATTGAAAAACTTTGGGAAATATTAACTAGAGATAAAAACATTCCAAAATATGTTATAGTTAGATAAAAAGATAAATAAGAAGATGCAAATGCACTAATACTAATAATATTTGGGATATCAAATGAAATACAAGCACATATAAGTGAATCTAAAACTAGTGAAGTCCTATGTAAGTGAGAATTATTTAGTTTGTTGATCCTAGGCATAGGAAATGAGAAAGAAATGATAAAAGTACTATAATTACTTTTCCATGATGAGGTGGAAGGTGATGATGAGCTTGACATGGATTAATGAGGGTGTTGGATGTGGCTCCCAAGATAACATGATGTATAATGATAATGAATTAAGATGTAATAATGATGTGGTATAAGAATAGTTGGAAAGACATTCAAACAAGATCGATTGGTATTTGTGAATGGTGTAGATAAGACTTTGTTTTCAAAAATTAGAAGAGGTAAATTAGTAATGCTTCAGTTTTGTTGGGGATATATTTTAGTTTTTTTATGAGGTTTGAAATATTTTTGTAAATAGGTTTTGGAAACCTTATACAAAAAAACCCACATCTTTCTTTACCTAATAAAAAAAGTGAATCTAAAGCTTTAAAATATGCTTGGGATAAACTATGCACTATGTTTGAGGGTAAGAATGAAGCCACTATTTTACACCTACACTCACAATTGTAATAACTAAAAGTTCAATATGGTGAAAACATAGAATAATTTCTTAGAAGGATAGCAAACCTGAAATCAAAGCTACAGACTATGGGAGAAAAAGTACAAGAAATATTTCTCATCCAAGTCACTTAGAGCACTTCCATAATTATTTAAAATATTGGTTTCATCTCTCCAAGTAGCAAATAGAAAAGTGTTTTTTGAAGAGTTAGTTAATATCATTAAAGAATATAAATTTGAAAAGCACTTAAGAGAAGAATTATCAAACAATGCCCTTATATCATCAAGAAAAATATAAAACAACATAAAATTATCTTCCACTTCATTGCCAACATTACAAAATGAACTAGAATGAAAGATGGAGAAGGAATAGCCTCATTTCTTCTCTCCAAGGCTTAGATGTTTGTGGAAGTTGCTCCTCCCCCACCTTTTGTGGGGTATCTAGAAAAAGAGGAATGTCTTGGCCTTTAAAAATTCCAAACATAGCCCCCTCCAAGTGGGTTTTAGATCCCTGTGGGGCACTATCGAGAATGTGGATGTGGCTTTACAAGAGAAGGGCAACGACAACCAGAGATCTTCTATGTCAGAAGTGACTATTGAGTGTTCCCTTGTTTTTTCCTTAGAAAGGACTCTAGTTCAAACTCCCAACCTGAGATTGACTACTGAATGGAGTCTTTCTCCAATTTGCTACTTTGACGATGCTTCTAAAGGTAATCTAGGCTTAGTCGGGTCTAGAGGAGTTATCAAATATAGGAATGGCAGGGTTGTGATGGCTTTCATAGAGCACCTCTCCTCTCAAACTTCCTTTATTGTTGAGTCTAGAGTGGATTATCAAGGTATGATGTTGCTCCATGACTTAGGGTTTAGGAAGGTGGTCATGGAAGGGGACTCCTTGAGTCTTATCAACTTGCTCAAGTTAGAAAAATCTCTAAATTGATGTCATTTTAATATAGTTTTTGAAATGAGAAGAATTCTTTAGCTTATGGAGGAAGTACAGATCATGCACATTTGGAGAGAAGGTAATAAAGTAGTAGATTTCCTGACTAACTGGGATGTTACTCACATGGTAATATCTGATTGGAGAGTTACCCTAAAGAAATAAATGTCATTCTCAATGTTTAAAGATCCTACCCTTTTGGGGTGGGCTCAGGATTTTGGGTTCTAATTTCCTTAATATCCTTAGCTAGACACTCTCCCTTGGTGGCCTATGGCATTTTCATTAGGTATCCTTGTGGCTTGGTATGGTGGCATCCTCTATTCAGTGGTCCCTCATGTTTCAATTTGAGTGGTTGCTTAGCTGGTAGGGGGCATATCTTATGGCCGTGCAGGACTAGGGTGTCATGTTTCCAAGGAGAATACTAGTGATCACATGGCCTCTTCTTGAATGGTGTGTGGACCAGATGGGCCCTGGTGGATCCATTTTGGTTTTGTTAGTCACCCTTTCTCAAGGTAGATTGGTCCTTATGTCCTTTCTCATGGTGGGTGTTGTCCCCTCATGGCTCTACCATCATTTTCCATGGTGGAAATTGCCTTCGAATCATATGGCCCAAATTGAGGTGACACAACAGGCTTGACCTAAAGGTGTCTTAGCTTTTGAATTAAATAGGGAGGAGTCACTCTACAATTTGCTACAGTTGATCAAAATTATTGATGATAATTAGAAGTCCATTCTGGGCACCCTCAAGATCACTATTGAATTCACGGAGGATGTGAATCGACTCTTGGGTTACCCATGGAGTTTGTCTCCTTGAGGATGAATGCTTTGGTTAATTTCCATATGCTGCCATGAGTCATATTGGGTTGTGCATTGGTTTTTTGTTAGCGTTGGGTTATTATCTCGACATTTTTTTTATGCCTTGTAAGTACGTGTTGTTCTATTTGGTTCAGTTGGTGATCCTTGTCAAAATTTTGGTTCCTTTTTTAGTCCCCTATAGGATTGGTTGTATATGGTTGTGGGTTCCTCTCAAAACCCTCATTGCTTAATTAATAAAAAAATAAAATAAAATAAATAAAGACACATTAATAGATTTTGTAGATATAATTCACTCAATCAGTGGAATGAAATACATAAGCCTTTTCAAAACAATTAACAAAGACAATATCAATCAAATTAACAATGATATGCACAAACACAACAACAATATCCAAAATAAAAAAATAAAAAATAGAACATGGTTCAAAATGAACAAGAATTAGAGTATAATTAAGGGGAATAGAATAAGTAACTCACGAATTGGTAGACTTTCAGATGGCTCCCTGGTTTTTACTTTTGCTGAGAATTTGGGTATTCTTTCTAATAACCTTGTTGAGGGGTATGGTATCCTCAGAGGCCTTCAGGAAGCTACTAAGGTTGGATGGGAAAAGGTGCTAGTTGAGTCTAACTCTCAACTTATGATTAATCTCTTGAAGACTCCTTCTAAGAATCATAAGGTGGATTAGAGAATAAAAAGAATTATTGAGAAGATTCAGTTAATCTAGATGGGATTTTTGAAAGTTGATTACAATCATGTGGTCAGAGATCAAAACAAGAGTGCTGATGCTTTAGCTAATTGGACATTGGACAAAGGTGATCTTACTTGTTATGGCCACCCTTCTAGATGGTGGGCTTCTCAAATTAGGGAAGCTCTTCTTTCTATCATGTCTTTGGATGGCTCTAGTTCTAAAGGTACCTAGTTTCTTCTTGATTTTTTTTTTTTTGCTTCTCTTTGGTTCATTCAGTTTTTTTTAGTTCCCTAGCTTATTCTATTCTTTATTTTTTTTCCTCTGTTGATTCTTGCCTTAATAGTCTTCTGGTCTAGATAGGTCATTGTTATGTTCAATTTTTTTTTTTCTTTTTTTGTTTTTTTTTTTGTTTAGTTTTTTAAGGTGGGTGGGTTCTTTTGTTTTGTTTTATTTTTGTGTTCTTTGTGTTGTTTTTTATTGTTCTTGTGTTTTTGTTGTTTTATGTTTTTTTTTTATATATATGTTTTTTGTTATTGTTCTTGTGTTTTTTTTTGTTCTTGTTCTTGGGTTTCTCTTTGTTTGTGTTAGTTCGTGTTTTTATGTGTGAGTGTTTTATATGTTTTTTGTTTTTGTTTATTGTCTGATGTTGGTTATTTTTTATTTTTATTTTTATTTTATTTTTTTATTTTTTAGGTTTTGGTTGTGTTTATTTTTCATGTTTTTTTTTCGGTTATGTCTTTGTAGTGTTCTGTTGTTTTTGTCTTGTTTGTGTTTTGTTATGTGGTTCTTGTGTTTTTATATGGGGTTCATGTTGTGGTTTATTTTATCTTATTGTACGTGTTTGGTTGTGCTTTTGTTTTTGACACATTCAAGGAGCATGTTTTTTATTTTATTTTATTATTTTTGTTGTTATTTACTTATTTTTAAATTGGTTTTGTGTGTTTTTTTTCTCCTTAAGTATGTCAAAGGTGGTAGGCCAGGTCCGAGTCTTTGGTGTTTTTGGTAGAATGGATACCCCTACCTCCTTGGGTCTTACCGAAAGTGGCATCCCTTTTGGGATGTTTTCCACAAATAAAAAAATAAAAAAAGAATAAATAACTCACAATAAACTTGTGATGGTATGTATTTGTGATGGTCATGATAAAAAATATATTGCTAGAGTTTATGGTAGTGATAGCTTTAATAAAAATTCAAACATTATTGATTGTATATGGAATATTTGTGATGCCAATGAAAAAGGGAATACCAATAGCATAAGATGGATGTCTCTAGAGAAGAATTTTTTGAGGTATTCTATATGTAATAGTGAAAATGATTATGATAGTATGAGTCATATAGGATTTGTCAGTAATGGTCTAAATTGTGATAAATACTATTGTGATGACTTGTTACCTTTAGAAGGTTATAGAAATCAAGGTAATGATGAATTTGAAGTTTTAAAATATATGGATTGGTATTCATTTATAAAGGCAATAGTTATTTCTATTCTTTCTTTTTATTATCATACCTTTTATCTAATGTCAATGAGCTTAGAATGTACATTTCAAGTCCAAAGTCTTCAAAATAATATCATTCCCTATAATAGACATTTTGAGTACATATTTTCTCCATTTAGGCTCTAAATCGAGTCTTTAAATTTTATCACGAACTAAAATTATAAAATAATAAATATCAACATTAGGAAAATATCTTTGATAATTTGAGAATAGTAATATTCAACTTCTTCAACAAATATATATCAAGATATTTTCAAAATAATATGCTTTTAAAATTTGATTAATTGTCTAAGGATAAAATTTATTGGTTATGGAGAGTATCCAGATCATGTTTTAATTATAATATTCTTTATGCCTAGACATTGACATTGTGTGATGTATTGGATAGGCATAAGGTAATTTTTTTGTTCAATGTATTTATTATTTTATAATATTTTATTATGTAAGTGCATTGAGCCTTGGTTAACCTTGTTATGGTTAAACCCCATTTATTATTTATCATAAACCTAAATCCCACTTATTATGCCAGTTTAGGTCAAACTCTATGATGTAATTGAGGCTTTGGTATTGCTATAAATATGATAGTTTTTAGTTAGAATAAATCACAAGTCCTATTTCGTAAGATCTAGTATAAATAATATAAAGTCTAACTCAAATAATAATATCAAATTCATGAAATAATAATAATATTTTTCAATAATAGAACTCACAAATATTCTTCATACAACATAAGATATTATAGCAAGATATTTCTCTTATTCATTCAATACAATGCATGGAGCTTTGTCCCCATAATATAACTTTAGAACATGACTCTCCAATACTTGACTATTACTCTCCTCACAAATCTGGGAGATGCTTCCTTTCCTATTCCTCACATATGACAAAATTCTCATGACTCTTGACTTTACATTTTACCACATATCATGTGACTCTTAACTTGTATATTTGACACTTACACATATGACTCTTGATCTACTTACATGACACATTGTACACTCTCACGTTTTATACACTTGCACATTTTATTACATAACATTTGGACTCTTCTCACACATTGAAACATGCATTCGATAAAATATAAATCACACACCCTAATCTAATATTTACAAATTTACAAATGCACAATGGGTGTACTTTATCATTTAACAAATAATGTAATATCTCTAAAAAAATACCCCCCTTACACTGCTCATTTTTATTAGTGTTATGCAGTGCCTATGGCTACCCCAATTCTCTTTCATCCTTTCTACATTTTGTATACAACTTGAGTAAATATTTTTTCTTTTGTTTTTTTTAATAAGTATTATGAATTCTAATATGGTAATATAATGGGTGAGAACCAAAATTTCTTCGTCACATTTGAGGTTCTTTTGGATCATCCAATATTTCTTTTGATTTATAAGATATTTATTCTCTTACTTTATTCTTGATAAATTTGAATATTTTTTACCAAGTATGTTTATCACTTTATTAAAATCAAAGATTTGTTGAATTCCAACATGATTTTCAAATTAGGTTCAAATTTGTGGAGGTAAAATTTGAATTTACAATTAAATTTCTAGTATTAATTATATTTCATGCATGTATGCCTTATAATCGGTATGGTCTACTTTTGGTGCAATCAAAATTCCTTTCATAGGGGATCATTCTAACTTTGAATACCTTATAGTTATGACATAGTGGCACCATGGAGTGTAAGATGCTTTTTATTGGAGGGTTATGGGGTTGATTCCCCATGTGACTTAGTCTTTTGGGAATAGAAGGCTTGTTAGGTACAAATGTCTCTATAGAGCCCTTGTTCTCCAATTGGTAACTTGGCATAATGGCTAGAAAGGTATTTTGAAGAGAATGGAAAGGTAAAGGCTCTATGTTGGATCCCCATTGTGAACTTTTCACTTATTTTGAAGACTTGGGTAAGGTTTTATATGGTTTCTATAGTGATTTATCACTACTCATTTACACCTAAGACAAATCCTTGATCATAAGTGATCAAAAAATTTATCTTGAAGAGGAGGGAGTCGAGATAAATCCCAATAATAAAAACTTATGGAAAATATGTTAAGGGAAAAGTTTCAACAAATGGAGCCAAAAGGATCTTTTCTCTTAAAGTGGTTTAGATATTAGAATTTTTGCAATTCTTGAGTAAGTGCCAACAAAAAAATTCTTGGTCAATCTATAGGATGACCTTGAATTTTGAAAAAACCAAGGATGCACAAAAAATAGTAGTAGTATTTATTGTAAAAAGGATCAACAAGTTTGTATTTGTATCATCTTGTAAGATTTTTCTTCATTTCATTTTATAGAGTAGTTGGATCCTAAGCAACTTATAGGTGATTGAACTCCTGCTCTTGGCACAATATTTGTAAATAATTTTTTACATACACACATATATAGAGGTTTACACCAATTTTTAGAATAGCCATCTATGGCTCTCTTATAGACCTATGTTTTTGTTCATGTGTGTGCCTATAGTTTTTAACTATTTATGGCTTTTGCTTATGTATGTTTGTGTAGGAAACCTACATCAATTTTTAGACTAGCCATGTATTGCTATCTTACAAACCCATTTCCTTATGTGCGTATATGTCATTGAAGCTTATCTATGCTTAATTATGTCAAGGAGATGAAGCATTCACTTATGGCACATAACATTCAGTCCTATTATGCATGGATATATTCGTAGATATTTTTGTGCATCATCACCTTTTTAATTTTTTTATCTCATCCCTTTTCCCTTTTAGAGTTCAAATGCACCTTAAGGATCAATCCTAACAAGGATCCAACCTTGTAAAATCTCCTAGAGTACCTTCATTAAGTCAATCACCATGCTCTTGGATATGGCCTTATTGTTCTAATTAGGACAGTCAAATATGATAATAATTTAATGGTATGATCAATGGGACTCCAATGATATGTAATTGGTCCCAAAATCAACTTAGGTTTAGACTTGGTGAGGGTCCTTGCCTATTCTTCCTTGTTGAAGAACCCTTTTGCTCACCTAGTGACTCCTCTCTAGAATGAACATCAAAATAATCCATTACAAAAGATACGAAATTGAAGATGTGGTGATATCCTTATTCTATATCCTTCCATAACAAGTCATTCTCACCTAGTGACTCTATGACAATAGACAAAATGTAGAGGTATGCAGGAAAAACTTGCTACAAAAGCTTCTACTACTATATTTCACAACATTGTCAACTCCTTGGTCAACATTCCCCTAATATAGGAGGATTCAAGTCCTCTATGACCCCTAAGGCCACCTAGTGTATGGAAAAAACTCTTACAGTCTATACCAGTAATATTAACATAATATATTGGCAAAGGCTCAATTATTTTACTAGAACACCTAAAGGAACTCGTATTTGTATACTAGACACATAAAGTTGTAGAGAAATATTTGGATCTAATGTTTTTAATGGCATCACTCAAATAAGAGGCATTCAAAAGATATAAATCAATTCTTCCTTACTCAATTATAGAATGGTATTAATTAGCCTCTTTAATCAAGAATGATTTCATAATAAAAAGAGATAAAAAAGAAGTTAAAATATAAAATAAGTCAACCCTAGAGGGAGAAGTACCTCCCACCCATTGTGCATAAAAAAGTAGTCGATCAAGCATGCAACCTATTTCTCCCAAATCAAAGGATAGCTAGTAATCTATTGATCATCACAAAATAGATTTACTAAGAGATTCTACCAAAGAAATGGTTGAAGAAAGATTATATGCACAAGAACCTCTAGTCCAAAGTAAACCTCTATTAGGATGGGAATATATGAACATAATACTAATAATAGGAAATAAATTCAAGGCATTGGAGATAAGCCAATTAGATTCACCTCTTTTATTTCTATCAATAAGACATAGATGCATTATTTTCTTGAGGAAGTATCAAAGTTGAAGGCATAGGCTAAATAATAGCCTTACCTCCCTTGACTAAAAAAGAGAATATATATATATATATATATATATATCATGAAAATCAATTCTCACCAATTGAAATGATCAAAGACTAAAATTCATTCAAACAATCAATCCAAAAAATGGGTAAAGAATAAATCCTCACAATCAATTTTTACTTTTGGAATTAGAATTGGTAATCATTTTTAGGATTCACATTAAATGCTAAGCTCGACACCTAGTACCAAGGTTGATAAAAATATCATGAGGATAGCCATGTTCTAAAATGTAGATCACTAATGAGAATTCTACATAAAATCATTAAGGATAATAAATTCATAGTAAATGAGGGAGGAAAACAATGTGCTAAACAAGAAATAAATTCAACCATTTAAGTTCAAAAATCTCCATAAAAGGCAAGAGATACCCAAACATTATTTAGTAGTCCTAGGATAGTGATAGAGGAAGTGCAAAAGTGTACAAAGTCACACAAGATAATCAAATGGAAAAGAAAAATGGATCTAATTGAGCAAAAAATCCTAGGTCTAGTAGGACCAGGCTAGAATTTTCCCATGCAATAGAAACATTGAAAGTGCTTGTGTTGGCTTACATATCTAGTATTCAAATACTAAGTGACCTAGTAGAGGATTATTTAGACCAAATAACCTCAAAGAGAACCAAAAATCTAAATGTGGGAGACTTGGAGAGTTGTAAAGTTAGTAAATCCTTGAGTTTTGAGGTTGATTTGGAGTAGGTTCCTAGCACAGTACATGATTTTGAAGTACGCAGTTATTATAAATTGGTGGTATCATGTAAAAAGTTCTATAATCCTATCACCTAGGAGATTAGCTCTCAAAGTAGATAATTTGTGATAAATATTCATGGTTTCATTATCAAGAAAATATTGTTTCTACCTAAAGGAGAAGTGCATATAAGCAAGAAAATAAAAAAGGAATTATTTGAAAATCTCCCAAACAAGGAAAAGATGTCCTTCCTCAGATCAAAATGCAAGGGCATAGGTAAATATTTCCCCAGTCCTCAAAGTTCCCTAGACCTTAATATGTTTAGGGAAAGGGCAAGGGATACCCTATGTATGATGGACTTCCTCTTAGGCATGGAATATGACAATAATATTGACATGACATAGTTAGCAATTTTGTATAGAGTTATATGGGAGTCAAGAATATTAGATTTCATTAAATTGTTCATTGATTCAAAAAGGGATAGATTAAGTTCTTTTTCATTAACAAATACTTTCAGGTACGCCTAATTCTTGGTATACTTGATCTTATTTCAAAACCTAGAAATGATTGTTGACCTAAATTTACAATCGATAAATGGAATAGGAAATGACACACCATTTTATTCTTGGACAAGATATTTGGTGAAAGGTTCATCTTACTATATTTTTTCCAAGCATTTCTATACCCCGAACACTGCATTAATTAGGGAAACATGGTTGAGTCACATATCACAAGACTGTATATCCATTCTAAATGAAATAATCCCTAGGGATTGGTTCTTTGTTGAAGAATAAATAATTATAAAAATGTATGGTTTTGATTTCCTTGTTTACCTTCTACCAAAATATGTCCTTTATTGAGGCTTGGCTTAAGAAGCCTTTAGATAGATTGACATATTAGACTTAAAATATGGAAGTGGAAATTTAAAGGCATCATACTATAAGTAGCTAGTTATCTTGGGAGGAGTCACTCTACATAGAAAGAAAGGGTCTTCTATTGTAGAAAAAAAAGTTGAAGGAGCTAGGACTTTAACAATTTAAATACCAATGGATATATGACCTAGAAAAGAAATTTACTACATATGTAAATGAGATCAAACAACCAAAACTAAATCATGAACATAGAGTAGAGATTTACAAGTTTAGAAATCCTTATGATGATGTAACAATGCATCCTATCAATCTGCCTATTAAAATACCATAAATTCTAAGATCATATGAATCCTTCTATAAAATAAAAGATAGCTTTAAGCCAAGAGGTAAAGTTAGTCAAAATAATATTAAGCTGAGAGGAAAGCATTGGAAAATACCTAAGATAGAGGCATGGTGAAATATTAGGTAGCTAATTGAAAAAAGAAAAGAGGGACTTGATTCAATACAAGAAGATGAAGCATTCAATGAATTGTACAATGAGGAGTGCCCAAACATAGGAAGTTTAGGGTTAGAGAAATTTAATGAGAAGAAACAAGATAACATTACAAATATTCATAAAATTAGGATGGCCAAGTCAAAACAAGAAGAAATAAAGGATCCAATCTTTGAGATCCCAAAAGAATATGCAAATATTCTCATTCCTTGGGAAAAGGAGCTCTTTCTCTCACCAACACAAAATTAATTGAACAAGGAAGGCCAAGGCTAAATATTGAATGAGGGAAGAAGTGGAAATAAAAATATACTAGCCCCAATAATTCAAATAATATCAAAGAAAAGACCCAAAAATCAAGGGGATAATCCCTATCAAAAAATATCCAAGATTTCTCTACAAATAAAATTACATCATCCCTAACCTACTCAATGATATCCCTTGATAAATAAGATATCCAAATATTACAACCATCTAAAGTAGCTCTCTTGGCCTCATATCTACCTTACCCATTATCTAATACCACAATATTTTTATTATTCAAACCATTATCAACTTTATCATCACCCTTAAGTTAGAAAAAGGAAACACTCGATAACTAGGTAGCTTTGACACCTTGACATGTTCTAGAAGATCCAACAATGGATAATGAACTACAATCAATAAAGACAGGCCTAAATCTTAAGGAAAATAATTGTAACCTAGCTAGATTACCATTTTGCTCCTCAAAAAAAATCCCTACTATTTTCAAAAAGCGATTCACTAGTATTAAAAAAAAAAAAAGGACATAATAGAACAAGATTGATTAATAATAGTGATTGGATTATATTTGAAAAATTCACATCCTCAAAATGTAAGAAAATTCACCAAAGAAACTGATAATATAGTAGAACATGATTTTAAATTAGCCAACCAGAAGCTAGCAAGAAGAGAAAAGGAACTATAAGGAACCAAGAAAATATAGAAGGATTCTCAAACATAAGTAAAATACCTTAAGGATCAAATAAATATGTTGACTAAATGATTAAAATAAAAAAACCAAGGCTATCGTGCAATAAAAAGAGAAGAAACTCAATATTCTTTTCAAAAATCCTGGCAATAAAAAGTCTTTGCTAAATCAACAAAAGGATTCCCTACGAAAGGAGCTAGAAGATTTAAAGCAAAATGGAGAAGATGAGCAATGACATAAAATAAAATACCTTACCAAGAAAACTAAGAATATTTACTAGGATGATATTAGTAAGCCAATACCTACACTATTCCCACTATTCAACTTTGTAGATTTAGCTACATTTGTAAGTGTATGGATAAAAAGGGAATTTAAGGAAAATATCAAAAAAATTGGCACAAATTTGAAATAACCCATAGTCTATCAAACTAAACTAGCCAAAATGTATTATGCTAAGATCATGACTATAGTTATACAGAATAGGGAAGCCATGACACAAAAGGTGATTAGCTTCTTTTGGAAAGAACAACTAGCAAAATAGTGCATCAACCAAATTGATAACTTCAACCTGACCATCAAGAAACTTAGAACAAATATTGATTCTAATAAAGATATGTCTTCGTTCCCCATGGAAACAATCTATCTAGCTTAGTTCAAGGGAGAATATTTTGAGTTGATCAGGTGGTACAAGGAACTTACCCTCAATTTTAAAGGACAAATGAGCTCCCCTGGTGCAGAAGAAATAATCTAGGCAATTGGGTGATTGTTAGAATTAAAGATGCAAATACATGAAGTAATTAACTAAACAAGAGAGTTTTTTCAAGATGAAAAATATGAAGCACATACTTTTTATGGTGAATTTAAATAGGCTCAATGCCCATTAGATTTTGAATGGATGGATATCAAGCAAGTGCTTGAAAATATCTTTGCCTGATGATTTATTTGTTAAATTTTCTTTTAGTTTTTTGTGTTTTATTTTTGTAGAGATTATAAAACATTTAACCCCAATACCAATGATAAAGGTAATTTTAATTTTTCCTTCAAGAAAACTAGAAGGCCCTTATGATACACCAAAATTATAGTGTTTTCTCAGTACTCATTTGTGCCTAAGGCAAAGCCCCATCATAGGTGATCAAAACTTTTATCTTGAATAGAAGGGAGTCAAGATAAGTCTTGATAGTTGAAACATGTTAAAAATTGTGTTAAGGGAAAAGTTTTGATAGATGAAGTGGTAAGGAGATAGAGTTAAAAGGACCTTTGATCTCAAAGTGGTTTTGATATCAAAAATTTTGTGATTCTCGATTAAGTACCAACGAAAAAATTTCCAACCAATGTGTAGGATGATCTTGGATTTTGAAAAACCCTAGGATGTACAAGAAATTTAAGGTACTACCATTACCTAGGTCAAGTAAAAAATATGTTAATATATGACATAGGTAGGTGAATTGAGTTAGTATGTTCTTAATTGAGGATATAAAGACCACCTACGATAAGACATCTTGATTAAATGACTTAGACATTCATTCAAGACAAGTATGGTGATTATAGTATCAGACCTGACAACTATTATGATTATAGTCTATAGCACCATGTCAAAATCCTTTTTAAATGTATATGTTTATACAATCAAAGTAATGCAAGTGTCAATGGATAAGTAGATCAGAGTGATGGAATAAGAAGCCTTTGTATTAAATAAATAAATGAGTACACATATTTATAAGGTAAGCAACCCATAATGTAGATAAAAAATATATAATAAAATATCCATCTCCCTTATCTTATCTTCTTGGAGTAAGTACCATTGGAATACATACAATAGGTAAGCTGCATTATTAAATGCAATAATATAATAACTAAGCATAAATATTATGCCTAACATACCTCCTTATTACATTATTAATAATATGTAAAGAGTTTCAAAATAACTCAAAATTGACACATATTAGTACCTTTGTAAATATATCCACAACTTGTTTATTGATCGGAATGTATTGGAGTAAAATCTTTTGTTTCTAAACTTCATCTCGAACGAAGTACCACTAAGTATCAATGTGCTTTGTTATTTTATGGAAAATTAGATTCATGACTATTTTTAGGACACCTTGATTACCACATTTCAAGTGTATTGGTAGCTTCTTTTGAATTCTCATACTTGAAATATGTTACTTAACCATATCACTTTGTACATAGCTCTTTGTGAGGCATGATATTTTGCCTCTGTGATTGATAGTGCAACTGCATGCTGCTTATTTTTGTGCCATGATAAAAGTCTAGATCCTAGATGAAATATGTATCATGATGTTGACTTCTTATCATCTAGTGATCCTACATAATCTGAGTCCATGTATCATTGAAGAAATAATGTATCATTCTTATTACATTTTAATCCATAGTCAATTGTTCCATGGACATTATAAAAAACTCTCTTTACTTCTTTCCAATGACTTACCTTAGGTTCCTGCATGAACCTTAAAATATAGGTCATAATAAATCTTATATTTGGCCTAGTGTTTGTCAAATATAACAAACTCCCAATTAGTTGACAATAGAGAGTTCCAAATACTAGAGATGATTTGTCATATCTAGATAAATTTAACCCTGGTTCCATTGGATTTGCCTTAGATTTACAATTAGTCATCCGATATTTTTCCAAGAGAGTCTTAGCATATTTTGTTTGTGAAATCTTGATGTGATTTTTCTTTAGCCATACCTCTAGGCCAAGACAATAGTGTAGAAGTCCCATATCTATCATATCAAAAGACTTTTTCAAGTCATCTTTCACTACATCCACCATGTCATCTAAATTGATAATGATGAATAGAACATAAACATACAACACAATGATCATTATTTTAGAGAAAACCTTATTGGAATAGATGTTTGCATATGAGGGAATTATTTTAAAACCATGTTGCAATAGGTGATTATCAATATTGACGTACCAAGATCTAGGAGCTTGCTTCAACCCATACAAAGAATTTTTCAGCTTGCAAACCTTTTGTTCTTGTCCTTCAATTAAAAATCTTTTCGGTTGAACCATATACACCTCTTCTTTTAGATCACAATTTAATAAAGCAATCTTGACATCCATTTGATGTAGCTTCCAACCAAATTGTGCTGCCATTGCTTAAAGAATATGAATGGTTATCATTTTAGTTGTTGGTGCAAATGTTTCCTCATAACCAATGCCTTCTTTTTTAGCATAGCCCTTAGAAACAACTCAAACCTTGTATTTATCAATGAATCCATCTACCTTATATTTGATCTTGTACACCCATTTGCAGCCTATGGATTTCTTTCCTTTAGGTAGATCAACCAGCTCCCATGTTTTTTCAAAAGAGGCTTATATTCTATTTTCATAGTTTCTTTACATTGAGGCAAGCTAAATGCATCCTTCATTGATGTGGATTATGTATGCTTCATGAATAAAGACATCAATCCCATATTAAATTATTGATTTTTTATACTTTGAGTGTGTGGTCAAGTGGAACTAATATTAGGAGGTGTATCAATTTTAGCATCTCTATTGGTTTTCTAGATCTATTTTGGTGTTTTTTGCTATTCTAGAGAAGCAATTTCTTCAGGTTCAACAACTAGAATGTCATCTTGGACTTCCTCATTAAGCTCAATGCTAACAACGAGAGCATCTTTAGTATTTGATTGTGGCTTAATGACTTCATCAAATACCACATCTCTACTTATATGTATTTTCTTGGTAATAGGGTCTATCAATCGATACCCTTTGGATTCATCATCATATCCAAGAAATATACATGATAAGGTTTTCTCATCTAGCTTGCTCCTTTTGTTCTTTGGAATATGCATGTATGCTTTGCTACCAAATATTCTTAGATGAGAAATTGATGGCTTTCTTCTAGACCATGCTTCTTTAGGTGTAACTCCTTGTAGTTCTTTTATGAGAGCTTTTTTTAGGAGATACACTATAGTGGTGATAGCTTTAGCCCAATATTGTTGCCTAATATTAGCTCCTATGATCATACATTGAACCATTTACATGATGGAATGATTTCTCCTTTTAGAAACTTCATTCTACTGTGGAGTATAAGCTATAATGTGTAAGAAATTAGGAAAATTATTTGAAGGTATATACCCCCCTCAATCTAAGTGGAGGGCCTTAATGTAATATCTTGACTATTTTTAAAAACACTTAGTGAAATTTTGAAAATACATGAATGCATCATATTTTAGCTGTAGAAAGAATACCCACATTCTTTGAGAGTAGCCATCAATAAACAATTTAAAATATCTCTTGCCACCAAAACATTCTGGCACGGGTCCATAAAGATCGATATGGATTACTTCCAAAGGTGCTTTAGATCTAGAAGTTCTCAATTCAAAAGGAACTTGGGGTTGCTTTCTTGCTAAGCAATATAATTATATTAGCAATATCTGTGAGAGGTTGGGCAAGCCTAACACCATTGCATGCTTACTAAATTAAAGTAAATAGTTTGAATTGAGATACCCATAGCACTTGTGCCACAAGGAGGTGACATCTTTATCAACGGTGGTCATTGTGACATGAGAAGAAGTTAGGGCATCAAGGGAAAATAGGCCATGTTGGTATGAACCACTTGCTATGTGTTAACCATTTTGGATAATGAAGCACATCTTTTGGCCATTAACAACTTTGAAAGCAACCATCATATTTCTATATAGAATTTAAGGAACTGATAGAAAATTATTTGCAAGTCTTGGTACATAGAGAACATTTTCTATGTGACATTCTTCACCTGGAAAAGTAATGGATACATTAACTATACCTTTTACTGGATAAGTCATTTCATCAATGATTGTCACGAGTTTTCCTTCTTTGGCTTCAAAAGTATCTAACCACTCTTTGTCCCCAGTCATGTGCATACTAACACTTTAATAAATGTACCAAATATTGTCCTTGTGTTTGGTTTCACCCTTAGTCATAAGAACCTTATTTGCTTTCTCTGACTCTAATTCTAATTCTTCAATAAAAATATACCCTTTCTATTGTTTTTGATTGGGATGTGGTCTGTATTGAGCCTTCTTCTTGTGTGGTTGACAATGTTTGAGCTACCAACAATATTTTGTGGCATACCCTTCTTTGTCACAAATATTAAAATACCTCTTTAGATGTTGTGGTTTATTTTGGGAAGAAGATGAAGGTGTGGAAGAACCCTTTTGAGTAGAGGAACCCTTGTGATAAGAACCAATTGGTTTCTTATGACCAAATTTCTTACTAATGAGTGCACTATTGGATAGTTGATCCCTCAAATTATTGGTAGTTTCTTCTTGTTGCAACAAATTAACCAACTCCTCAAATGAAACTTGTCTATTTGAGACTTGAAGGGAGGTAATGAGCACTCTAAAATAATTTGGTAAAGCTCTAAGTATAATTGGAACTAAGAGCTTGTCTTCCACTTTCTCTCCCATGGCATTCAATATTGCTTTCAAATTGACCACTCTACAAAGGAATGCTTCTATAGTTTCTCCATTCTTCATGCTCAAAGTGTGTAGCTAGGATTGTAGGTGAAGAATAGTTGATTGATTCTTCCCTTCATAAATGGTGGTGAGTATATCCCATGCTTTCTTGGCACTGTATGCTTCACAAATGTGTGGTTTAATCTCATCAATTGTGGCAAGTGTGATGATCATGAGGGCTTTTGCATTGGCATCATCATATTTCTCTTTACCAGCCTCATCATCATCATCATCATGTGTAGATCTTGTGACTATGTCAGTCATGATGTTCCATAGCTTTTAAAACTATAGTATGGTCCCTATATTTGTCTTCCATGGAGCAAAATTTAGACCTTTAAGGAGCTAAGAATATGCGAGAAACACTTTTGGCGTGGATATTGTGATGGTTCCTTATCTCTCCAAATGGTCTCCCTTTCTATATACCGAAAGTCTAATAGACCAAACCTTTTGATATACTTGCACTTCCTGTAATTCCTGTTGATACATGGAAGAAGCTAGTCCCCTCAATATGCGTAATCATACATGAGAAAGACCTTAATGTACTAGAAGTAGAATGATTCATGGTACGTAGGGAGTACTGAAAGGGATTCACTCTATCTTTCACACCTTCTTAAAAATTCCTCCACATACGCAGGGTGCCACACCCCTTAAATACTTGGAGGAACTTAATTTTAGGGTTTACATCAAACGATAGTATTGAATAAATGGTAATTACAAAGTGAATTATTTTTATTGGCTTTCCCTATTTCTCCTGATTAGTTTATAGGGATAAACCCTAGACATCATTGTTGGAGTTATATTAGGCGCTAAACACAGCAGACCAATCATGACAATATTACCTGTAAGTGCAGGTCAGAGACATCATATTTACCAAACTTTACCTTGTACAAAGTTGCACAAATTTAAGGTTTTGAAATAATTTGCATGTTCTTTTCAAAGCATGGCATAATTTTTGCAAAAAAAAATAGAATTTTTGGAAGCACATAGATTTTGCAAAAAAAATGAATTTTAAACAATAAAAATTTTACTAATCATTTAATCATTAATTTATATAATTAATTGATTAAAAAACTAATGAATTATTTTTTAAAAATTAACTTATAAAATGATTAATTAAAAAATATGGTTTTGCAAAAAAAAAATTGAATCTTAAGGAATAAAAACTAATCATTTAACTAACTAATTAATTAAAATTAATAAAATGATTGAAAATTTTGGAATTTATAGAAGTACATAGCTTTTGAAAAAAAAAACTTAAGTAATACATATTTTAACCAATTTAACAAGGTCATTAATTAATTAAAAACTAATTAAATAATTAATTTAAAAAAAAAACTAATAAAATGATTAATTGGTTGGCTTAAAATGTGTGTGGTGCAGCACAATCCAAGTCTGTTAACCAAGTGTATCCACTCTGTCTGCTACCAAAATTTTTGCAAAGTGTCCCGGTTCAAGCAACTTTCACGACTCTATGCCGACCTACTCTGGCCGGTTATTTAACGGTGAAGTAGAGTGCCTTTTAAAGAGCATGTGGGATTCTCCCACATTATATTTAAAAAATTTGGAGAATTCGCACACGGAGCTCTTCCCTCCACGTGCCCAGTAGCAAGCACAGTAAACTGCCAAGCGTTGTTCAGGCGTTTGGCTATCTAGCCATTCCTCCAAAAATGTGGGATTAACGGTGTAGTAAAATAAATGAAACGAGCGTCGTCGTTGTGCTCAGCTTGCTACACATAGTAGCTCTGCTAAGTGGCTCCTCTCCGCTCCTCCTCCTTCTTGAGCCACTTTTGGTTGTCTAAGAACAGTAGCTCTTTGCTTCTTTGTAGATCTCTGACAACTGCAATGGTGAAACAATTCATGAAAAATGGACTACGAGCAATAAAACTCATTGTTGTTACAGTGATGTCAATGGGGGCAAAGCCTGAAGAAATGACCATCCTGTTCCTCAATACAGCAGTTACATCAATCTTGATCGGAATCTATTATTATTATTATTATTTTTATTAGTAGTTTACTGGCAAAAGAAAAATTCCTGGACTGCTCAATTGCAGTCGACTTGCATTGAGCTCTAGGGAGTCCAATGCCACATAGGCTCTTCCCACAAATTTTATTTTTATTTATATGTTTCCACGGGCAAACAGACAGAATAGCTCTGGGTGTCACGGGGTAGCTCGTTCAACGGTAGCAACTGGATTTCTCAACTGCCAAGTGTGGGGGAGGTCTTCGGCGACACAAATCTTTGTGAATAGCCCACACTTTTATGAGAAGGCGTGTTGGGATATACTGGATATTTTGCAGGGACCGACAACGAAGCCCGCTGGTGTTAATCCCAACACCACCACTATGATCTCTTCAGCAGTGGGAGTAAATTCGCTATCGAAGGATGCAACCACCACCGAACCAGATCCCTATCGATCGAAGCAGTCGAATATGATATCCTCACTGTACGATGTTTGAGGTTGTGAGAAGATCCAATTTGATTGTGGCACAGAACTGGATCACAGTTGTTAGAAAATTAAACCATATCTGACACCTCTGACAAATCGACCTACAGCACCATTCGTTGGATCTTGTTTCATTCAAATTAATTACTGATAGATCAAAAGTAAATACTATCATATTTTTGCATCCAATACATGTTAGAAGTTGGTGGAGCCTTTCCCGCATCATCCTTGAATCCCTAGCATATATTTGTGTTGCGACTTCATTTTGCAGTGTTGGAGAAAATCAAAGCAGAGGAGAAGAAGATAGAACGTAGCAGCATAGAAAATTCAGAGCGGAGAAGACCAGAGAAGCCGATAGTGAAGCAGCTAAGTCTGGAGTTGAGGTCAAACCCCTCAGAAACTCTTGTGTAAAAGTATAATGTATTCTCTTACAGATCTGTGGATGTATTTCCAAATCTTGTATGTGGATGTATTTCCAATATTCAGTAATATAAGCACTTTTTGTGTATTTTCTTTCCATGAAATATTTTGCATTTGTATTTAACTAACTTAGCAAAGTTAGTTCATTGTATATTGCTTTACTTCAGTTCTTCTCCCATTCCACACTAAAATATTGAAATATTTTGGGGTATATTTCCATTTCGCTTTCGCAATAAGCTGAACTTTCAATCCTCTAAGGTTTTTGTCTTAAGTCGAGTAGATTATAATCTATGGTTGTTTGTGTGCTAATACAAGTGGACTATAATCCGCTTACAGTCCTTTTTATTAACTAGCGGCACCCTATATCTTTTAATCCACTCTCGCATAGACTATGATTCCAATCCGCTCCTATTAAGCATTTAAAGGTGTGCAACTTTTTTTATTTTAGCAAGCCCGAACCTTTATCCCACTTCGTTGATGTTCAAGTGTTAATCTCAACGAATTAGAATCTACTCCCCTTTCCAAGTAATTGAGAGCGGGACACAACTTGCGCTAATCCGCACCTCCTTTCGTGTATTTTCTAGTGGATTTCCATTTCGCTTTGAATTTCCTGAATAAGTGATGTTAACTCATTTTTTCTTTGGTCCACTATTTTCTTTGGCATTTCACCTTGTGGATTTCTCCCTTGCATCAAACCGGAGCATGCGAAATTCCACTACAGTATATAACCTTCAAATTAGTATCAGATCTTGAGCCTTCCCATGGACGGTAAAAGTAATGGCTTCCGATAGAAACCCCTTGCGGTTGCAGATCCCACGGTTTAATGGTAAAAATTACAATTACTGGAGCATTCAGATGAAGATCTTATTTAGGTCTTAGGAGCTATGGGACTTGGTGGAGAGTGGTTACCTAGAACCAGCAGATGTAGTAGCATTGAATTCTCTCTTCCAAGCAGAATCATATTTGTTGAAGGATAATCAAAAGAAATATCAGAAAGCACAATTTTATATAATGCAAGCGATCGAAGAACCATCTTCTCGAGGATTGCAGTAGTAACCGAAGTAAAGTAGGAATGGGAAATTTTAGCCAGCTCTTACCAGAGCACCAACAAGGTGAAGTTGGTGAAGTTGTAGATGTTGAGAAGGGAGTTTGAGAACCTGTAAATGAGCGAGTTGAATTCCATGAGCGATTTCTTCACCCAAACATTGGATGTCATCAACCAGATGCAGTTGAATGGGGAGAATGTGGAGAACCAAAGGATAGTAGAGAAAATACTGAGGAGCCTACCAGGAAGGTTTGACTTAGTAGTGATTGTGATAGAAGAATTGAGGGATTGGACAAGCCTCTTTGTAGATGAGCTCATGGGTTTTCTACAAACACATGAGAAGAGGCTGAGTCAGTCATCTCAGTCCTCATTAGAACAAGCATTCAATATGCAAGTATCATTTTGAGACAGTTGTAGAAGAGAAGAATCCCACCAGAATGCCTCAAGTTCTTAAGGAGGAAGAGGATAGAGCAATCGATACAAGCATGGAAGAGATAATAAGTGAGGAGGAAGAACAAACTCCAATGATGAAGAGAATAGCTGCAACTTCCATAAATTAGGAAGAAGAGGAAATGGCAAAAGTAAGCAATTTGGATCTAATCAGAGGTTTGACAAATCCAATATCCAATGCTATTACTGCAAGAAGTTTGGCCACTATAGCTATGAGTGCAGAAAGAAGTTGGCCAAGGATAACAAACAACAAGCCCACTACACAAATGAAGCTAGAAATGTAGAGTGTAGAGATGCTTGTGGGAACATATTGTTAACTTGCAATACTAAGGAGGAGAGCCAGAAGAACACCTAGTATCTTGATAGTGGATGTAACAACCACATGTCTAGGAATAGAGATATGTTCTCACATCTTGATGAAATAGTCAAATTTGAAGTGAATATGGGGAACAATAGCAAAGTACCTATCATGGGAAAAGTAAAAATCATCATCCGCACTAGACAAGGTGAAGGAAGAAAATACAAGATGTCTATTATGTGTCTAGATTGAAGCATAATTTGTTGAGCATTAGATAACTTGTGCAGAAGGGGTACAATGTTCAATTTAAATATGGATCCTCTACCATTAGAGAAAAATAGCATGGGAAAATTACAATAATGGCCATGACAAAGAAAAAATTATTTCCCCTCCAGATTCAGAATGAATTGTTGATGTCATTAAATGCAGTTGTGAAATATGCTACCTGGTTGTGGCATCTCAGATTCGGTCACCTGAGTTTTAGTGTCCTGAACCTGCTGCACAAGAAGCAAATGATGAAGGTTTTACCCCTCATAGAGTAACCAAATCAAGTTTGTGAAGGTTGCCTAGTCGGCAAGCAACATAGGGATGCATTCCCTAAAAGGTAGTCATGGAGAGCTTCACAGCCATTGGAGTTGGTACACTCAAATATTTGCGGTCCTATGTAGACTAGCACATTTACCGAAAACAAATATTTACTCACTTTCATTGATGACTTCAGTCAGAGGACATGAGTTTATCCCATCAAGAAAAATTCAGAAGCCTTCAAAAAATTCAAAGAGTTCAAGGCTCTGGTTGAGAAATAGAGCGGTTATTATGTAAATACTCTTAGAACAAATGGAGGAGGTGAGTACATTTCCAATGAATTTCATAACTTTTGTAAACAAAATGGAATACAAAAGTAGTTCACTGCTAGATATACACCACAATATAATGGTGTTGCAGAGGGGAAGAACAAAACCATAATAGATATGGCACAAAGTATGCTAAAGGAAAAAGGTTTATTACATGTGTTATGGGTAGAAGTTGTAGCTTGTGTAGTTTATCTGCTAAATAGTTGTTCCACAAAGAGTGTGAAGGGCAAAATTCCTCAAGAGCCTTGGAGCAACCAAAAGCCCATTGTGACACACTTAAGAGTTTTTGGGTGCATAGCATATGCACATGTTCTAGATGAGAAGAGGAAGAAGCTATATGACAAAGCAGAGAAGTGTATCTTTATAGGGTATAGTGAAAAATCAAAAGATTATAGGCTCTATAATCCTGTAACAAAGAATTTGATCATCAACTGAGATGTGAAGTTCCTAGAGGATGAAGCATGGAACTAGAAGTCAAATATTGGCTAGCCAGAGCTAGCAATTATTGAATCTAAGGATTTAGAGGGAGAGAGAGTGCCTACTCCTATAGATTTAAGTGATAATAGTGGTGCCAGAAGTAGCACAACCTCATCATCTTGGTCACCTCCACTTGCAACAAGAATCTCCAACTTGAAGACACCAGCAAATACAAGGAGTTTGCAAGATATTTATGAGGCAACCCAGAATCAAACTGATGATGAACATTCTTAGTGTGACCCAATTCCATTTGAAGAAGCAATTTAGAATTAGAAATGGATAGAGGCCATAGAGAAAAATTAGACATGGGAGTTGATGGATCTTCTAGGAGGTAAGAATACTATTAGGGTTAAATGGGTATATAAAACTAAGTTTAATGCCCAATGTGAAGTGGACAAGCATAAGGCTAGACTGGTGGCAAAAGGCTACAATCAAAAGTCAAGGATTGACTATCATTAGGTGTATGCACCTGTAGCCTGAATTGACACAATTAGAATGATACTTGCATTGGCAGCTCAAAAAGTCTGGAATGTTTACCAGATGGATGTCAACTTTACCTTTCTCAATGGAGTACTAGAAGAAGAGGTCTACATAGACTAGCCACCTGGTTATGAACTAAAAGGGCAAGAAGGCAAGGTCCTAAAATTGAAGAAATCTTTGTATGGGTTGAAGCAAGCACCTAGAGCTTGGTACAGCCGAATTGATGCTTACTTTCAGGAGAATGGGTTCATCAAATGCCCATATGAGCTAACTTTGTATATAAAGACAAACGTAGAGGGGCAGATGATAATTATCTTCTTGTATGTATATGATATGATTTATATTGGAAACAACAAGATACTATTTTATCATTTTAGAACAACCATGAAGAAAGAGTTCGAGATGACAGACTTAGGGTTGATGAAGTATTTTTTGACATTGAAGTTAACCATTCTATGGATGGTATCTTTATTTCTCATGGTAAGTATGCAAAGGATGTCTTTAAGAGTTTTAAGTTGGAGGACAACAAACCTACCATCACCCAGATTGCCATAGGCATGAAGTTGAGAAAATCTGACTACAGCAGAAATGTTGATCCAACTCTCTATAAAAGGTTAGTTGGAAGCTTGATGTATTTGACTGCAACCAAGCCATACTTGATGTTTGCAATAAGTTTAATTCGTAGGTTTATGGAGTCCCCAAAGGACACTAACTAGCAAGTAGGAAAAAGAATTTTATGGTATGTCAATGGAACCAGAAACCTTAGAATCCATTATACTAGAAAAGACCAGCTTGAACTGGTTGGCTACACAGATAGCGATTGGGTCGGTAGCATAGATGATCAGAAGAGCACTTTTAGATACACTTTCCATCTTGGATTCGGAGTAGTTTCTTAGTCCTCGAAGGAGCATCCAATTTTTGCTCTATCCACTATTGAAGCAGGGTATGTTACCGCCACCTCATCTGCATGCCAAGTAGTTTATCTAAGAAGAGTTCTGAGTGAATTGAATCATCCATAAGAAGGGGCAACAACTATTTTTTGTGATAAAAATTCTGCCATAGCACTGACAAAGGATCTAATGTTTCATTGCAGTACAAAGCACAATGACATCCGGTATCATTTCATCAGAGAGTTGGTGAAATTTAACAAAATTGAGTTACTGTTTTATAGGTCCAAAGAGTAGGTTGCAGATATTTTCACAAAACCTTTGAAGGAGGAAGAATTCAACATACTGAGGGAGATGTTAAGTGTTAAATTTTTTATGAAATTTGATTTAAAGGAGGGTGTTATAAAATTAAACCAGATTTGACACCTCTGGCAAAATGACCTACTGTAGCATTTGCAAGATCCTGTTTCATTCGGATTAATTATCGGTAGATCGAAAGTAAACACTATCATATTTTTGCATTGAATACATGTTAGAATTTGGTGGAGCCTTTCCCACCTCATCTATGAATCCCTAGCATATATTTGTGTTGCGGCTTCAATTTGTAGTGTTGAAGAAAATTAGAGCAAAGAAGAAGAAGATAGAACACAATAGCATAGAAAATTTAGAGTGGAGAAGACCAGAGAAGCTGAGAACAAAGTATCTAAGTCCAGATTTGAGGTCAAACCCCTCAAAAACTTGTATGTATAAGTATACTGCATTCTCTTGCAGATATGTGGATGTATTTCCAAATCTTGTATGTGGATGTATTTCCAATATTTAGTAATATAAGCATTTTCTGTGTATTTTCCTTCCATGAAATATTTTGCATTTGTATTTAAATAACTTAGCAAATTTAGTTCATCGTATATTGCTTTACTTCAGTTCTTCTCCCATTTCGCACTAAAATATTGAAATATTTTGAGGTATATTTCCAATTCGCTTTTGCAATAAGCTGAACTTTAAATCTGCTAAGGTTTTTGTCTTAAGTCTAGTAGATTAGAATCTGTAGTTGTTTGTGTGCTAAGACAAGTGGACTAGAATCTTCTCACAGTCATTTGTATTAACTAACAACACCTTGTATTCTCTAATCCACTCCTACATAGACTATGATTCCAATCCACTCCTATTAAGCATTGAAAGGTGTGCAACTTTTTTTGTTTTAGTGGGCCCAAACCTCTACCCCACTTTGTTTATGTTCAAGTGTTAATCTCATTGGACTAGAATCCGCTCCTCTTTCCAATTAATTGAGAGCGGGATACAACTTGCACTAATCCGCACCTCCTTCCATGTATTTCCCAGCGGATTTCCATTCCACTCTGAATTTCTTGAATAAGTGATGTCAGCTCATTTTTTCTCTAGTATGCTATTTTCTTTGGTATTTCACCTTGCATATTTCTCCCTTGTTCAAACTGGAACGTACAACATTTCTCTGCGGTATATAATCTTCAACAGTGGTGGAGGGGCTTGTCGCTCACGCTAGACGTCTACATATATGTCTAGAAGCCTCTGCCTTACCATTATGGGAAGAATACAGAATAATAATAATCCTCCTCCATGGATACTCAATTCATTACAAAGGTTGCAGGATTGTCAGTATGAGAACACATTCATCACTTAGAAAAAGTTTTGTGGAAAGGCTTTCATAGAATTTTATGAGATAAAGCATTTATATAAACTCAACTAAGTAACCAGAAACAATGAACCCCATAAACAATAACCATATTCCAATACCAGATTAGCCCATGACTGCAAGTCTAGAGAATATTGGGGTATCCTTGTTCTAATACCACTCATGGCATAAGAAGCCTTCGAATTACATAAAGAAATGAGTACATGCATTTATAGGCTAATGTAGACAAAACATATATAATATAATATTCACCTCCCTTATCTTCTTGGAGTAAGTACCATTGGAATGTGTATAATAGGGAAGGTGCATTATTAAATGAAATAACATAATAACTAAGCATAAATATTATGCCTAACACTGATGACAAAAATATATTGGAACACTCTACTAAATTAGAGTTTACCAAGTGGTAGGTTTTTATTGGTGCAGTTTTTATTTTTTTATTTTTTGGGGCTTATTAAGAAAAATATTCTAGAGACCATAACTTTTTCATACGAAAGCGTATTATACCTTTTGTTTTCCAAATTGCATGATTTTTCAAGATCTATGCACTGGTAGCATTAGTTTATGGACTTGTTATGGTGTTGGGGTTAGATTATATAAAATGGACCATAAATACCTAGTTACATGCCTTAAGAGATAAAATTTTAATGTTTGGTCAACTCAAATGGTCAAAATGCTACAAATTAAGAATCTATGATGTGTCTTTTAGGAGGATAAAGCATTTATTATTAATGATAAATATCAATACCAAAGTTAAAAAGAGGCTCTAGGTTTGTTTTCCTTGTTGATTGAACTAGCATTTTATTTTCATATCAAATAAGAGAGTAACCATGTCAAGGTACGGTGAAAACTATATGAAGTTTTTGGAAAGGTTAATATTACTAAAGTAAGTCACTTGGAATCAAAGCTTTCTTCTCTTAAACTAGAAAATTTTGATAACATTGAAGACTATATTATAAGATTCATAACTTTAAGGGTAGATATTACATATTTTGAAGGAAAAAATAAAGATGATATAGAATATGTTAATATTGTCCTTGCAAATATCTTCATTTATTTTTAGATGTTGAACCTCATCGTTCATGTGATTCCTATGTTATTGGAATCTTAGAATACTCTTACTCTTGACCAACTATTTTATCTCCTAGTTCAATTTCAAGTTGTAATGCAAAATTGTGGCGGTGGAACTCCTAAAATATAGGTCCATGCAAAAGGCTAAGACCTAGGGTCCTAAGGTCCAAGCTAAGTCTTCAAAAGAATATCACATGTGAATACTATAAAAGGGATTGACATATAGGTAAATTTCATCATCTACATCCATAATTTGGTCTAGTCTAAGCCATGTAGTTATTTTTCCAAGGCAATAGTATAGCAAATGGTATGTAGTAGGTTAAGAGATAACAATTTTAACATTGGATGAAACCCCTATCATAGATGCAAATAAGAATGGATGATATAAATATAGCAAAAATATTGAATAGAAGCACCAAGAGCAGAAGGGTATGGACATAAACAAGATTGGAAAAAGCAAATAGCAAAGCAACAAGCAACAACCTACTAAACTGCAATAGATATTAAGGTAATGGTTCCAAAAACACAAAAAAAAATATGAAATTTGGCTAAGTAAGAAGGCTATCTAAATATTTCATGATGTTGATGTTAATTAAATCAAATAATTTCTAGAACCCAACACTCTCTAGAATAGAAAGCTAATAAAGCAATAAATAAACCCAACATTTGGCATCTGAAATCCAATTTTTAAGTAGAATCAAAGCCAATATCACAAGAAACTAGAGATACAATGATGCTAACATCATCAAGACAACATTGAAAATATGATGCAGTTTAAAAGGATGACAAATATTCTAAGGTATTGTGTTCAATATCTAGCATCTAACATCATGCTTTGTAAGGTTTCCAAAGGTGTTAGACTTTAGAGGTGATGATATCATCATAAGGATATTTAATGCCTATCAAGCCAAATCGAAGGCTCGATGCAAAATAAATTCAAGGTAGGAGACCCGACAACAAGGTATTAAGGATCAAGCAAAGAAACCTGACATCTAATATCATGAATAGGTAAATATAGTTGCTAAATTCTTTAGACAATGACATCATCAATATAGAAGAATATATCTAGAACTTGATAAAGAAAAGTGCAAAACCCAACATGAATAAAGGACAAAGGAAACAACACTTAGCTAAGATAAACCATTTGGCAATAGGTAATATTATTTCACACTGCTAACCTATACATAAAGGCTTCAAATCTATCCTAGTTAGTAGGATAACTAATGCCAATCAATCACTAGATATCAATGCTATTAAAAGTTCCCAATGGTCAAAGCCTTATCCACCACAAACCAATATCTGCTTAGCTGACATAGCATAAAAAAAGGAGTGGACTATCATCAGATGGCTAAAATATCATGATTCAACACATGATCTAGATTTACAATACAAATCCCTACCACACACATCATCAAATCATGCTCAAGGTGGTTAAATATAGCTAAACTAAATGCGATAACCCACCTATTTTGATAGGCTTACAATATGCTCTATAGCCAATACTGATTGCATAAATAAGCCCATTTTAAATCTATAAATACTTGAATGTAGGCCATTAAAATAGTCATCCCTTTAGCATTTATAATTTCATAGTTGTATGATTGAGGTTATATGCCTTTTGAATGAAGATTAGATTACGGTTTGGCCTCTTGCTCAATTATTTGTAGAACATGTATGTATGCCAACTAAGTGATTAACCATTTTTATTAAAATTATGAATGGATAATTATGTTACAATTATTTTGCTTTCTAGATTTCTCTCTAGATTTACTATTCATTAGTTCTCGAATGCTTGGTAATGCTTATATTTTGTTACAATTAGTTGTTTTGTCATAAGGAAATTAAGTTGATATGTTAGGAAGATTACTTTAATTCATATAGTGAGACTCTCATGCACTATGTCTCTTGATGTTGCTAAATTTGCACCACTTTTAGCTTAGCTTCTAACCTTTTACATTCCTTAAATTAGTCTACAACACCATTTTAGTTAGATTAGCTAGGACCATAGGAGTCATCTTACTCTAAAGGTTGACTCAGATACACCTATTTCTAATCCATCCAACCTTGGATGAGGTCTTGAGGGTGCATCACATCCACTTAGGTAGATTTTAGACCAAGAGGACATCCACTAAAGAATTTCTTGCCAAAGTTGTAAAGGATTGAAGTTGATTTCTTGAAGCTAGGAGGACATCTTCCAAATGATGAGGTAAATTCAAATGGATCTATCCCAAATATAGAGTCCCATTATAGGATCCATTATTTTTAGAATATATTATTGTCACTAATGTCTTCTCTCCTTATCCCCTTAGTTTAAATTATGGGTTGTGTTGAAATCATAATATGCTTCATGACCAAGCACCAACATTGTGTGATGTATTGGATAGGCTAAAGGGTATTTCATTGTGCAATGTATTTATTATTTCATAATATTTTATTATATAATCCATTTGTCCTTGGTTAACCTTGTTATGGCTAAAAACTATTTGTTATTTATAATTAACTTAAAGCCCACTTATTATGTGGGCTTAGATTAAAATCGACCTCCTGACACTCCTCGTTTCTTATCATAGTGTCATGTACTATTATCTATTGATAATGATTATTTTTTGTGCTTATGGGTGCCCTAATTATATTTCATCCTCTCTAATTTTTGTATAATATTTGGGTAAATATTTCACTTTGATTCATTTTTGGAAAGTATTGTGAATCACAATAGCTTAAACTGCTTCATAACATATTTATCCTAACTAATTAGTTACGAAATGTAACAAACTATAGGTTCTCCTAAAAAAACCTAATCTTAAACACAATAGGTCCATGAGAAAAATACATAAAAATTTCAAATTATTTGTTTCCAATGGAGACAATAAGCCATAATATTTCTAATAAGTAGCTCCAAGTGTATGCTTTCCTTTCATGTTCTTCTATTGGTAGTTTATCTAAATTTGAATTCATGTGTTGATGAAATTAAAATTTGGTTTATCCATGAAAATTTTCTTACATCAATAATATCATTTTCATCTTCAATATATGTGCCATACTCCACCAGGCACTAATATCACCTCTAGCATTAACTCTATTTCTAATACTAACACTTGTTGCAATAGAATAGGTGAAACTTATAGACTTGGTGCTAGACTAATTAGTCTTGGATCCAACCTATATACAAAATTATTATGGTGCCAACCCAGCTAGAACCAATGTATATTGCACACCATTCTCGATCTTGTTAAATCCAAGTATTATAAACAAGATTTAATACTATATTTGGTGCTAAAATATCACCTATTCATGATGCAAACTCCACCTTTGGATCTAACTATACGTCTAGAATCTACTCTACTTTTGGTTCCAATACTAGTTTCCAATGTTAGTTTTTCTTTAGAGTTAGTATAATAACATGTTCTTAGCATCAATATCACACCTAGCATATGTGTTAATACCAAAAAAATAGGTACAACTTCTAGGCTTAGTGCTAGCCTCAATATCCTTGATGCCAACATGTTTGCCATAGTGTTATGAAACCAATGCTTGTTTTGGACACAATATATCCTTTGCCATTATATAAATATACAACTCAGCTTGAGCATTACAAAAATATAAAAAAAAATTGGGATAAAGAAAAAATGACTAGGTTCAATGTGCATGGGATAAAGTGTAATTTTTTTGTAGCAAACTAACTTATATTATTAAAAAATAATAAATATACTAATAAAAAAGGTGGGTTGTATAGAAGAACACCCTAAAACGTCAAGCTAAAAGCAGCCCCATCATCCTCTATAGGGTCCTAGGGATTAAAACATATAAAGAAAAAATACATCTACAAAGGAAGCGGGAATAGCTAAAACATAGAGAGCAATAGAAGCAACACTAGTAGAACAAGGAACCTTTGTTTGACATATTGTCCCACCCAATAGATGGGTCAAGTTATTTAACAATGGGATCCCATCTACATTTCTCATCAGGGTGGCATTATGCTTGTTGATCAAAGTATCCGTTACCATTAGAGTAGTTGTCAAGTCCCACAAAAAGGAATATGGGGGGCCAATACATGGATCCCCATCAGTGTACTTGAGAGGAATGTGATAAAGTAAAAATACATCATCTAGTTTGATCTTGAGAGAGATGATGAAATGGAGAGCTTCCTAAACCTCAACTTTGTTTGGGACCATAATAACCTTGAGATGACTAACTATGACCCCACTTTTGACCTCTCCAGGGATATTGGATTTGATGATTAGCTAGAGATGGTAGGAATGTAGCCATTAATTATGATTTTTTTTACAATGGTTGAGTAGAGTCTATAAGTGCTCTACCTCTAAAGTCACCTTTTTATCTTAGTATTGGATCTATAAAAACATATTAGAGCAAATCATAGATTTTACATAAGTAGAAAAATATATAGAAACACTCAAATTAGTAGTACTAGTATTATTGCAAGCTTTGCAAATATCAAACAAAATCCCTATTCTAAAAATATGCTAGATTTGGTCGATGCTTGTAGGTATGCTAGTCCTATTACTAAGGAGGATTTTATTCCAATAAAATGGCCTAGATATGAATGGTCTAAAGAAGTCATAGATCCAAGTCCAAGTTGCCTAAGCTCTAGGGAAGAACTTGAAAAAATGCTTGGTGTTCTCCTAACACTGGTAGAATGGAAATTTGAGGTTTCTCAACCCTAAGTGATTCAATTGTTTCCCAACTAGTAATCCCTATAAAAGCAAACACCATAATAAATAAGCCAATTTTCGATCTAAAGCTACATCCCAAATAGAGTAGAATTGATATTTTTAGTCCTTGTTGGGGTATTTAATATGCCATTGAGTATTAAGAATGGGAAGCATAGGAAAATGAGGGGAAATATATGAGTATCCATTATAGGGTTTCTAATTTTTGAAGGATGTATCAAAATTCCATTGCCATGATGGATACATACACCTTACCCCAATTTTGTAGAGCATATCATGGGGGACCACATCCTTGATTGCCTAGAATGTTCTCTATCTTGATCTAGAAAATTGAATTAGGACTTGGCTTTTGGCCAAGAGAGCCAATTTTTGATGTTATTGGAAAAATCCAACACAAACTTTATCCCTTTGCAAATTAATTATCGGGCATTAATCTAGGGGATTTTGGTCAAAGGTTGATCTGTGTGCTTGAAAATGGGGGACCACCATACTAACTAAATTTTTATGGATAAACTAATTCTATAAAAGCAATAAATGCATAATCAATAAGAAGATAACAGATACACACGTAACACAGTATTTATTCTGGAAACCCTTAACCAAGAAAAACTAACATAGAATTATCTCCTTTATTGCATAAACTTGACTATATCCAATACAATAATATTCCTCTTTTGTATATCCAAAACCTGATTCAAGTGCAATATATATATCAAAGGCACATGCATAGATCTTAAAATATCATGGTCACAAAAGCATGGGTTCAAATATAGTAACCCAAAAAAACCCATATGGGTCTAAAAATAGCTTAAAAACCCTAACCTCGGTGAGTATAGGTACAAAGTGTCCAGTACCTTTTAGAGTTGACCCCACTAGAATAACATGGAAAATATTAAACATATTTTCAAGATTCTCCTACTTGTTGAATACTTTCCATAAGGGCCAAAAACTGCCATTATCAACTTTCAAGGGCAACCATGCCCATAGATCTTCTACACTAAGAAAATTTTAGAGCATGTATAGCCTTCATTAATTAATCAACAATATTATTCTCTATATCAACTTTTTCCAACATCACCCGATTCCCTTCAACCATATCTCTCACAAAAAGGTACTTGATATCAATATATTTTTACCAATCATGAAAACCAGGATTGCTGGCTAAAAATATTACACTTTGACTGTCACTGTGAATTCTCACAAACTTCTACTTAAGACCAAATTTTGAACATAATATTTATAACCATATTGATTCTGTATAGACCTAAGTTGCTACAATGTACTCTACCTATTGTGGAAAAACCAACTATTGATTTATTTTTACTCATCCAACTTATTGCCGCTCCAAATAGTATGAACACTTATGCACTCGTGTATATTCTCTTGTCAATATCTCTAGCCCATTCAACATCCAAAAATCCTCATATATTTACAATATTACTATCTCTAGATTTCCCTTGGTAAAATATAGCATAATCTTATGTTCCTTGCAAATATCTAAATATCCTCTTCACAATAGTCCAATGTTCCTTTCTTGGATTGGACATATATCTACTAATTGCTCCCACTGCATATGAAATATCAAGTCTAGTATAGACCATTGCATACATCAAACTACCAACAATATTTGCATAAGGATCATGATGCATTTCCTCAATTTCCTCATCTATTTTCGGATAATGTTCAACAAATAACTTTTGATCAATAGGATAAGGAGTACTTACTGGTTTACAATCATGCATCCTAAACATATGTAGTATCAAATGAACATATTTCCTTTGTTTTAACCACAACTTTCTATTTGCACAATCCCTTATTATTTCCATCCCAAAAATAAACTTTGTAGCACCCAAATCCTTCATTTTAAATTTAAAATATAACTAATAATTTAGTAACTTTATCATATCCTTATTGTTACCAATTAGCAGCATGTCATCCACATACAACACAATGATAACAAAGTTTTCACCTTCTTGTTTAAAATACGCACATGGATCTACTTTGATTTTTTCAAGCCCATGTGTCAAAATAAACCCATACAATTTTTTGTTCCACATTCTTGGAGATTGCTTCAAGCTATAAAGGGAGTTTTCAACTTGAATACCAAGTCCTCCTTATATTTTACCTTAAATAATTTTGGTTGTGACATATATATTTCTTCATCAAGTTCACCATGTATTAAATTTGTCTTTACATCCATCTATTCTATTTCAAGATCAAAATTAATAGAAATAGCCAACATAAATATAATTGAAGTTAGTTTAGCCATGGGAGAAAAAATATCACCAAATTCAATTCCCTCAATTTGAGAAAATCTTGTTTCTATGAGGGGAGCCTTTTACTTCTCCAACTTTCTTTCTACATTGTACTTCTTGAATACCCACTTACAACCAATAGGTTTTCTTCTAGGGGATTATTTCACCAAATACAACATATTATTTTTATCCATGGAGTTCATATCTTCCTCCATACCCCTTTTCCAAGACTTATTCACACTTGACTAAAGTGTCTTCTTTACATTCTTAGGTTCTTCATCAATAATTTATATATTAAATGCAAAACAAAAATTGAAGGGCTATAACTTTCTAGGGGTCTTCTCACTTGATCTAAGCTCTTCAAAATTAGAGTTTCAAGTTCTACATATTTATCTTCCTCCTCATCTTCTTACTCTAAATTTTCCTCTTTAGATTCTCTCTGTAGTTCATCTTCTTCTATAGCACCAGGTTCCACCACATGTTCTTCCTTCTATTCCAATTTTACTTGAACTATTTTAGGTTCTTTTCTTGGTTACAATTCCTATTTTGAAACCCCTTTTGTTTCTCTATAGATCACATTACACTGTAAATAATGTTATGTGTTTCTGGGTTCCACAACTTATATCCTTTAACACTAGTACTATAACCCACAAATATGCATTTTTTAGATTTATAGTCTAGCTTAGTACTTTTCTATTTTGGGGCATACATATAAGCATCACAACTAAAAAATATTATATGACTAAGAGAGGGTTTCTTACCAGTCCACACTTATTGTGGAGTCTTGTCCACCAAAATTGATGTAGGAGATCTATTTATGAGGTAACAAGTAGTTAACATGGCTTCTGCCTAGAATTTCGTTTCTAACCCTGCACCACTTAGCATACTTCTGGTCTTATACATCAATATCCTATTCATCCATTCTAAAAATCCATTCTATTGTGGATTATGCAAAGTTTTTTTCTACATTTCTATTCCATTTTCCTGGAAAAACTACTCAAATTCATTAGAGAAATGCTCACCACCATTATAACTTCTCAAAACCTTTATATTTTTCTCTATTTTATTTTCTACAAGAGCCTTAAACTCTTTAAATTTATTGAAAATATTAGATTTGTTCTATAAAAAAATATACCTAGGTCTTTCTTGAAAAGTCATCTATAAATGTAACAAAATAGATAGAAAGAAAATTCCTTCAAACCTTGTAGCACTACTAGGAAACTTGACTTGGGTTTGCTTTCCAAATACACAATTCTCAAAAAAATCAAAATTTAATGGGCAATCAAAAATTTCTTCAACCATACCATGCATTGATTCCACAACATTATCTTTGCTACAGGAATACTTGAATCCACTTACATTACTAAAGAGTTATTGCAATTAATACTTACATTACCAGCCTCAAGTCTAAAAAAAGTTCTTGTACAAACTTCCCTTACCAACACCAAGGCTCCATGAACCATATTGCAACTATCCTTATTGAATATCACATTCACATCCATATCATTCATCTTACTCATGGATATCACATTCCTTGCCAAACCCAAAATATGTAGCACTTATTCCATATTTTAACCTCAACTTAACTCTTCATCACCCTATTATTTTATATATCGAATTGTCTCCCAAGAATACTTCACATACATTTATCTTTTTATATTCATAAAATGCCTCCCTATGAGGATTCATATAAAAAGTATCACTTGATTCAATCAACCATGAGTCATGGCATTCACTTAAGAACACTGCAATTAAGAATAATTCCCCTAAATATTTGTTTGTGGACTTTATTTTTACATAAATTCCTTCATCATATGATCAACTATCATTGACCTTTATCAATATTTAGTCTTTTTTATAATACCATGTTCTACCACACTTCTAGCATTTCCTCTTTTTTGGAGCAACAAATTTACCCTTAGATTTTTATTTCCTTTCTCCTGACTTCTTTTTACTTATTTTTTGAGAACGACCTCTCATAACCAAGGCATCCTTCTAATGATAATCCTCAAAATATTTTCGTCTCATATCCTCAGATAACAATGTTTCTACTATATTCTCTACTTTCAATTTAGAAGTAGTATTGGTGATAGCCATAGTAGGTTATCCCATAAATCATGTAATGAACATAGCAAAGTAATACATGTTTTCTCTTCATCCATTTTTACTTCAGTAAAGTTTAATTGACCTACCATAGTGTCAAAAGTATTCAAATTTTCAGCCACATAATCACCATCATTCATTCAAAGTGAATACAAATTCTTCTAGAGAAAGAGTTTATTTACCAATGACATTGTCTGATACAAAGTTATCAACTTATCCCATAACAAATTTACCATGGTCTCTATCGATACATTCAATAATACCAGATCATATAAGCATAATTTGATAGAGCTCCTCGCCTTCCTATCTATTTTCAACCAATCATAATTTGTCATTGATGTTGGTTTTATTTTGAAGACCCTAATCCACTGATATCTACCAACTAACAGATCCTCCATATTGAGTTTCCATAACTTAAAATTTTATCCATTAAATTTTTCAATCTCTACTCGTGTGCTTCATGTCATTTTTCTTCGTCCATATTCTTTCACGTATGGATCCCACTCAAGAATTAATTTATCAAAGGATTGAAACCCTAAAAAAAAATTTGGGGGCCACCACCCTTGGACCCCCTACTTTTTAGAGGGCTACCATATCCAAATCCTTGAGGCCTATCCTAGCCTCAAACCCTAGTTAATATAGGTATATAATTTCTAGTACCTTTTAAAGTTGATCCCACCAGAATAACATGGAAAATATTCAACATATTTCCAACATGTGTAACATATTTCCATTCCAATTAATCCATGGTCCAATATCCTCCCAATACTTCCAAATGTATTTGCCTACAAAAGTGCTCTAAATCTAGATAAAAACTTTCATAACCAAAAGTGAGGCCACCCCAAGCCTTTTCTAGGATTTTCTCACGTAAGGGGTGGCTGAAGTAATATTTTTCTAGACCAAGATTTTCTAGGCCTCATTTACCTACATGCCTCTAATGATCCATTTGGAAAAAAGGTCTATTAATTTCATTTTGGTATCTAAAATACACAATCCTCTAGATTTCCTTGGGAGACTCTCTTCTAAAGAACTCATAAAATATCATAGAAAATTTTATCCATATTTTTGTACAAGGCTTTGGAGGGGGGCCAACATGATGAATACTAAACGTGGGTGGTGGCTAGAATCTTAGAGTAGACTTTGTAGACATGTTGGTCACAAATCTACCTAAGTACAAAATTTAATCACTTGTGCACCCTAGACTCGGCCAACATTGAAATGCCGAGAGAAAGAGATGTCTCCCGGGCCAATCTCCAGAGAGGGTTGGCTCCCACACTAATCTAAACTAGTTTCAAGACTAGTGATGCAGGAAATAAATGGGAAAATGCGGAAAGAAACAGGAAATAATGCAAAAAGAAAAGGGAAATAATTGAAAGGGATGTAAATATAGCCGAAGCCAATCGTTAATGGGAGAACAACCTCGAACAACAATAACTTCAACTAGATCCTAAAGCTAAGAAGCAACTGACTCTTAGAATATGTATATAGAAATTGGATCACGCATTAGCCATGAGTTCGCTTCCAAATAAACTTCAAACATTCAAATGCCAATATAGCCAAATTCAACACAGCAGAATTTAACTGATATTACTCTGAACTACACAGAAGTAAATCACACAGAAAGCAAAACATACACAACAAATTAGATCACCAACTCCGAAAGACACTAAGAATGGAAGCAATTGCATCTAGGATTTCTATTTCAATTTCTGCAACAAGATCCTCCTCCCTTTTCTTGAGTTTTACATTGGTATTTATAGAGGTCCGTCCTCTTCCTTTCGTATTACAACATTTAATACATGAAACAGATTTCGAAGAACAATCCCCTTAATCAGCCTCGAAGAAATGACAATGCTTGTTTTAATGGATTAAAACCAAAAATGAAACAGAAACAAGGGCCCATATTTCTTCACTAAATGACCATTATCAAGGGAAGTTGGAAGTTGTTAAGAGATCACGAACAGGAGCTTTGAATATTGGAGGCATCTTTAATTCTGGCGGCATCAAAAACTGCCTCAGGTTCTTCCATATTGTGCACATCGGTAATCAGCAGCATTTAATCTTGGAACCGCTTCTTTGACCACGATATCAAAAATAGTTGGATAGCTTTTACTTGATCCTTATCTACTCAGCATGTTCTACTATGCAATTCTGAAGGAAAATGCAAACTGAACTGTATCATGATTTCGGTCACAAAAATGTGATAGGTCGTGAAAACATGACATGTCGTGATATCGTGACGTTTTTACCTTACTGCCTTCTCTTTTTGCCACCAGTCGCAAAAATGCGACATGTCATGAAATCGTGACATCTTCTTCTCATTCAGCTTCATCTCCATGACATGTCGCAAAATCGTGACACTCTCCTCTATCTGGCTTTGTTTACTGCTCCAAATCATGAAAATGAAACATGTCACGACATCTTTCTCCTTGCGCTATCTTTTTCGCCTTCTTACCCGCGAAAACGCAACAGGTCACAAAAACGTGACATGTCATGATATCGCGACATTTTTTTCGTTTGGCTCTTTCATCTTCAACATGTCGTGAAATCGTGACATTTTCTGTATTCTTGCACTTTGATGTTTTTAGGCCGCGAAAATTCGACATGTCGTGAAATCGCGACATTCCATACAATCTGGCCGCCTCCTTGCTTTCGCCTCGCAAAAACGCGACATGTCGTGAAATCGTGATAATTCTCTACACTTTTCCCTTCCTGTCCAATATTTCATGAAATCATGACATTTTCTTGCTTTCTCTATTGTTGCCGCTTCCTGTCGCGATATCGTGACAAGTTTCTCTTACTTAGCTTCATTTCTAGAAATGTCACGATATCACGACGTCTTTCATGCCTTGTGTTTTTCTTTTAGCCCTTTTCGCAATAACACGACATGTCGCGATATCGTGTCAGTCCGTACCATTTGCTCCTTTCTTGCTTTTCTGTCGCGATATCGTGACAATTTTTTTTTGGTGTTCTTCCTTGCTGCTTTTTGTCGCGATATCGCGACAATTTTCACTTTGGTGCTCCTGTTGACTGTTTTGACCGTGAAAACGTGACATGTCGCGATATCGCGACAGTTTTACCCCCTCGCTACCATTGACTGTTTTGACCGCGAAAAAGTGACATGTCGTGATATCGCGACATTTTCCATACTTAGCTAATTTTTGTATTGGATTTGCTCTAACACAAAACTTGCAAAAATTTTTACATGGAGGGACAAACATAAGCATTAATATCTCTACAATTTGTGCATTCTTTTACATTAACAGTAACAATAGAAATAATGTGGCAAAAATACCAACATTCTTGGCGGCTCGTGGGGTATACAGTTCTGCTGTATGCATGAATCTCAGGCCTTTATCCATTGGGCAATAGATTCAAGAAGCTGGAGGAGCAGGAAAAGTAAGTGTTGGTTGATGCTGGACGTCTGCGGGTTGCTGCAACAAGCTCTTGCTGGTTCTCGGCTCTAAAAATAGGACCTTCAACAAAACATAACTTCCTTTATTTCTTTAGAACTACTGCACTTTGCCTAGCTCGGATGAGCTGGGTAATCACCAGGTGCTGTGAAAGGATCTCCATGGCAGTAGTGAAAAGCACCTGAGTTACAAAAATAGAAATGAATGGAGGGATGACCCGCGGATGTGCAGGCCGTATAACGGGAATGGTGAATGATGGAAGGGTGGAAGATGAAGGAGTAGAAATAGTAGATACAAAAACAGGGTGCTATTGTGCTTCCAGCTGCTGGGATGCTATGAAACAGATAATGAAATGGAAGTGGATGGATGACAAAGTACTCACAAGACAAAGGACTAGAAGAAAGGGGAAGTAGAAATGGGAACATCAGAGGGGGGAGTAGAAACAATAGCAGTGGCTCGATTATGTACAGAAGAAGGAGGAGTAGGAGGGGAAGAGAATGAAAATGAAGAAGTGAAGAAAGAAATAGAGGAAAGCCACTAACTGCTGGGAAAGAAAAGAAAAGAAAGAGAAATAATCATACTTGTGGGCTCATGTGCAAAAGGAGCCGAAGTTGAAAAAAAAAAATTCTTTTGTCTTTCTTTTTGTTGTTTTTTTTTTTTATGTACAAAGTAACTCCTGAATTTAGCTGTGAACTCTCGGGAGAGACATGAACCCAAACATAGCTCTATGATCTCCTGGATCCCAGACCTTGGACAGACACTCAGTGGTCTCTTGATTGATAATCATCTCAGAGTCACCAAAGATTTGCAACTGTCACGTTCCAAGTGTCTCAGCCGTCTTGAAACCTAAGCACAAAGCCTCATCTTCTACTGTATTATCTATGTAGCTCCAGTTTAACTGGTCTAAAGAGGAATGTTGAATTCTAGAAGGTAAAATTAGAACAACCCCAATGCTAGTGTCATTTTTGCATTGTGCTCCATCGAAATAGAGCTGATCTTGACTTCCATCATTCTGTTCTTGAGCCTTTTTAGTTTTGAGAATAGAATAACAACCAATCTCAGTTTCCACCATGGCATTAAAATCAAGCATTGAAAACTCATCCTCCAAGTGAAGCTTATCCAGGACTTCATCCATCAAATCAGGATCTTTCAACTCTTCAGTGATCATGTGAACAGAATTTTTGGACTTTTCTTCTTCTTCCATATTCTCTACATGAAAAGTAGAAGGCTTCATATTATAGGTTCAGACTCTTCTTCCTTTGAAAGGAATTTCCAAGTGAGAATAATCCAAAGAAAAGGTACCCTCCCAGCTTGGCAGTAAATTCTCTTGACAAACACATACTGAAATATGGTTCCAAATTGACCACAACTATCTCCTGAATTACTGTAATCTGATGCATACTATGCAGAGCAATAGGAACATCCTTGATTACACCCACTATTTTCATGGGAGTCCTGTCTAACTGCAAGACACCGGGGCTACTTCTTGTATACTCCATTCCCATGACTTCACAAACTACCTTTGGCATGACAGTTGTTGTAGCACCAGAGTCAATCATGCAGTTGTGCACTATCCAACCCTCCATTCTGAGTGACAAATAAAATGGGGGTGGTCTATTTTTTCCAGTGGCTGAAGTAGTTAAGGTCTGAGCAAAAATCATCTGGGTAGGAGTCTTCTCACTATCTTTCATCAACTTCAATGATTCTTGTAATAGATCAACTTGCCCAGGTAATTGTAAAGTATCATAGAGACTAACCTTGGCTGGAATCTTCTTCAATTCTTCTACGATATTGTATGGAGATGCACCAGACTCCCTCTTTTCACTAGTGTCCTCATATTTGCTCCGATATTGCTGGGTAGCTTCTACCCTCAGTATCTTAGTCAAAGATGGGTACTTGAGCTTTTCTTTGGCTCGTTCCTCTATTTTAGCTCTCTCCTGCGAAGCTGATGCTTTTTCTTGCAACTTTTCCTTTGCTCGTGGTGGAAAAAGGTCTTTTAACAGAATATGTGGATCTAGATTCGGTACTGAAATAGGCTTTGGTATTGAAATAGGAGCTTTCACTTGTACTTGTTTTCTTTCATTCTGCATCTTCGGATTAGCCGATACTCTTAATGGTTCCATTTATACTGGATCTACAAGTGATCGAGCTTCTTCCCGCTTCTCATGAGAACTCGAGACTTGTTCTTCGGATGGAACCATAAAATTATGATCCACCTCAGTAATCATATTAGCTTGTCCTCCAGAAGAGCTTGCAGCCAATGTTTGTAGATAGTTCAAATCAACCATACAAGTCTCCTCACCGTGTGGATCATTACATGTAGAGCACCAATATGTTCTTTCTGCCAGGCCAGCTTCCTCATTCGTCAATAGAGTCGGGTTCTTTTCTGGCACTTTGCTTGTTGAAGCCGCTTGTTCTCTAGTGATCGACGAAGGTTGAAATATCCTGGGTTGGAAATCTCTCTCGGCTTGCTTTCTTTCAATGATTGTAATTTTATTTCCCATCGCTCTTATAGCTGAATTAGTAGATTGTACCTCTTGTAACAGAATTATGAAGGGATCAGGATTTGAGGGCACAGGAGGTGCGGGTAGATGTAGAGGTGCTAGCGGTGTAGGTAATGCTGGGAATGAAGTGGGAGCTGGTAATTGCAGAATGCTTGGTGCAGGCAATTGTGGAATAGTTGGAGTAGGGAGCTGGGGAACCGAAATGGGTGTGGTCTAAGGCGCACTTGAGCTCCATGATGGAATAGGATACATGGGAGGCATAGGCTATGAAAATAAACTAGAATACAAATGTTTAGGAAGATCAGGTAAGATAGGCATTGTTACCTTTGGAGGAAGCCTACCTATGGCAATCAAGTCAGCTTTCGCCTTTTGCAATTGTTCAAACAACTCTGGAAATGTAGTTACGTTGGACTACCAGACAACCAAGCCAATGTCTGTGTTAAAAGCTCTAAGATAATAAAATGCATCTAGCTCATGAGTGGGCCGAAGACCATCAGGAATTCTCTGCCAGCTTCTAGTAAATCTGACATTGAAGTCGCCTATCTCCTCCTGTGGGTGCCTTTGAATTGCATGAAATTGGTGCAACAAGGAGTATGGATCAGCTTGTTCATGAAAACTTTTAACTAACAGTTCTCCTAATCCATTCCATGATGTAATAGTGCCTGGTTGCAATGATCGGTACCAATATAACAATTTCCCTCTTAATGACAACACCAACAATTTTATCATTACATCTTTATCTGTTATGTCATGAATGGCTGCCAAAGAGGCTACATCATTAATATGCTCATAAGCAGTCTTACCAGTACCATCATAGGTTGGCAAAGATTTCAAAGCAGCTTGGGGAACTAGATTTTGTGCCGATAAATTCAAGGCTCCCGAACCATTCCATGTCGAGAACTTCCTTGGTGGAGGATGCTGGGCCATTTGGATTGATGGATCTGGATGTAGCAAGCTCATAGCAGTACTGGGAGGAGTTAGGGATGGCACAAACTAACCTTTAGCCTACGATGAGATAACAAATGATGGGTTCATAGGACTTACCAATCTTGAGCGCTCCCTCTAGTTTTGAACATCAATCTCGAAGAATTCGACTGGATCTTTTGAATCTTTGGCACTTGATCTCGTTATCATGAAGCAAATATTTTCACTAGCTTCAAAATTAGAAACTTTCGGATACTATACAGTCACCTTCAGCAGAGTCACCAGATGAACTTACAATCGCCGCTTTGAGGTCAAGACAGTTCATCAAAATCTTGATTCCTCCGGGTGTCAAAATATGGAACTTGTGAGAATAATGCTTATCCCATCGATTGTGGATCTTTCAGAGATAGAAATAGTTTGTCCCACCGAGCGTGCCAAAATTGTTGGTCACAAATATGCCTAAGTACAAGATTTAATCACTTGTGCACCCTAGACTCGGCCAACATTGAAAGGCCAAGAGAAAGAGATGTCTCCCGAGAAAATCTCCAGAGAGGGTTGGCTCCCACACTAATCTAAACTGATTTCAAGACTAGAGATGCAAGAAATAAATGGGAAAATGTGGAAAGAAATAGGAAATAATGCAGAAAGAAATGGGAAATAACTGAAAGGGATGTAAATGTGGCCGAAGCCGATCGTTAATGGGAGAACAACCTCAAACAGCAATAACTTCAACTAGATCTTAAAGCTAAGCAGCAACTGACTCTTAGAATATGTATACAAAAATTGGATCACGCATTAGCCATGAGTTCACCTCCAAATAAACTTCAAACATTCAAATGCCAATACAGCCAAATTCAACACAGCAAAATTTAACTGTTATTACTCTGAACTACACAGAAGTAAAACACACAGAAAGCAAAACATACACAACAAATTAGATCACCAACTCCGAAAGACACTAATAATGGAAGCAATTGCATCTAGGATTTCTATTTCAATTTCTGCAACAAGATCCTCCTCCCTTTTCTTGAGTTTTACATTGGTATTTATAGAGGTCCGTCCTCTTCCTTTCGTATTACAACATTTAATACATGAAACAGATTTCGAAGAACAATCCCATTAATCTGCCTCGGAGAAATTACAGTGCCTATTTTAATGGATTAAAACCAAAAATGAAACAGAAACAAGGGCCCATATTTCTTCACTAAATGACCGTTATCAAGGGAAGCTAAAAGTTGTTAAGAGATCACGAACAAAATATTTGAATATTGGAGGCATCTTTAATTCTGGCGGCATCGAAAACTGCCTTAGGTTCTTCCATCTTGCGCACATCGGTAATCAACAGCATTTAATATTGGAACCGCTTCTTTGACCACGATCTCAAAAATAGTTGGAGAGCTTTTACTTGATCCTTATCTACTTCGCACGTTCTCCTATGCAATTCTGAAGCAAAATGCAAACTGAACTGTATCGGGCTTTTGTTGTTGCTTCAGTCATGAAAATGTGACAGGTCACGAAAACGTGACATGTCATGATATCACGACATTTTTACCTTACTACCTTCTCTTTCTGCCACCAGTCGTGAAAATGTGACATGTCGTGAAATCGTGACATCTTCTTCTCGTTCAGCTTCATGTCCATGACATGTCGTGAAATCGTGACACTCTCCTCTATTTGGCTTTGTTTGCTGCTCCAAATCGTGAAAATGAAACATGTCACGAAATCGTGACATCTTTCTCCTTGCGCTGTCTTTTCCGCATTCTTACCCGCGAAAATGTGATAGGTCATGAAAACATGACATGTCATGATATCGCGACGTTTTTTTCATTTGGCTCTTTCATCTTCAACATGTCGCAAAATCATGACATTTTTTGTCTTCTTGCACTTTGGTGCTTTTAGGCCGCGAAAATTCGACATGTCACGAAATCGTGACATTTCGTACAATCTGGCCGCCTCCTTGCTTTCGCCTCACAAAAACGTGACATGTCACAAAATCGTGACAATTCTCCGCACTTTGCCCTTCCTGTCCAATATGTCACGAAATCACGACATTTTCTTGCTTTCTCTATTGTTTTCACTTCCTGTCGCGATATCGCGACAAGTTTCTCTTACTTAGCTTCATTTCTAGAAATGTCGCGATATAGCAATGTCTTTCATGCCTTGTGTTTTTCTTTCAGCCCTTTTCGTGATAACGTGACATGTCGCGATATCGCGCCTGTCTGTACCATTTGCTCCTTTCTTGCTTTTCTGTTGCGATATCACGACAATTTTTTTTTGGCGTTCTTCCTTGCTGCTTTATGTCACGATATCACGAGAATTTTCATTTTGGTGCTCCTATTGACTGTTTTGACCGCAAAAACGTGACATGTCGCGATATCGCGACAGTTTTAGCCCCTCGCTACTGTTGACTGTTTTGACCGCGAAAACATGACATGTTGCGATATCGCGACATTTTCCATACTTAGCTGATTTTTGTATTGGATTTGCTCTAACACAAAACTTGCAGAGATTTTTACATGGAGGGACAAACAGAAGCATTAATATCTCTACAATTTGTGCATTCTTTTACATTAACAGTAACAACAGAAACAATGTGGAAAAAATGCCAACAAGACACTAAAATCATGGCAATCTGATTAAACGACAAAGTCATGCTCTAATCGATGCCATATGGCCCTTTGGGTAACCATCAAAGGTTAAATAGTGGTCCTAATCTCTTTTTGGATGTTCCACCCCACTTTTGGGAAGTTTTGGGCCATGTAGACATGACCATCCCACCTTAGGATGACCATAATTCATGGTCATCCCACCCAAGGATGGCTACCAACAGTTGTCCTTGGGTAGGACAACCATGGACTTGGACACTCAACAAATTTAAAGGAGGGATAAATGGCACTTATAAACTACCATTTATCTCATCCATTCAAGCATACAAGTATGAGGGCTCATAACTCTCATGCCAAGTTGCAAATTGGAGGCCCAAAATGGATATTCCTTCCCCCTCCAACACATGGTAAGCTTTGGACAAATGGCAGCACCTGCCTCGTATGGCCTCGCATGCCCATTTGACCATATTCCCTCTTGGGCTATAAAGTGGATCCATTCCACCCAATTTTAGAGAGGATTATTTGCAATATTTCACCACAAAGTGCTACCGAGATTTATCCTAAACCTACAATGCGTCTTCCCTTAAAATCTTCATCAAGCGAAGGAGGTTTTCAAGTTATTACAAAACATGCAATATGTTTACAAAACCAACCCATTCGAGTGAATCAGGTCCTCAAATTTGATGAAAACAACCAAATTTGGTGGTCGTCCCACCCCAGGATGGCCTTCAAATTATGACAGTCCTAATTGGCTCACCCTGGGATGGCCAAAAATTGAACTATGATTTCTCTATTGTTTTTGCATATATCAATTCTAGATTAGATTATATGCTCTCTATTAAAATTTGGTGTAATTTATAGTTGTTTTTCTTCTGTTATCATGCTTTTTTTGTTTTGCAAGCCTGAATGGCTCACCCCGGGATGGTCACAAATATGAGGACAATTCCTTAATATTTTTAATTAGATCATTTATAGAGCACATAATATGCATGAATATAAGTTTTGGTAGCATTTGGAGCAATTTTGAATAATCTATTGCACTTTTCCTCTTTCAAGCTCATTGATGCATGCACCTTCACGGTTTCATCTTAATCTGCACATGCTATTATTAAATTTTAGTTTCCTATGTGTAGATACATGTATCACAACACATTATGAAGTATTAGAAAGTTAGAATAGTGATACAACACATTACAGTAGCATCGGAAGCCCGCTCTTCAATTGTGAGTGCGAGGAAGACATTACAAGTGCACCTTGGATTTCTGAAAGGATTCGATCCTTTTAAGTATTGTAATGAATGTATCAATTGAGAGCCATCAAGGGGACATTTTGTAACCACATATTTGACATTTATATTAATATAAGGAGACCTGCCTATTTCCTTCATATACTTGTCATTTTATGCTTGCTTAAAGTGTTGCTTTCATAGTATGTAGATCAAGTAGAACAATAGATGCATCTCATTTACCCTTGTTAGGTGCACTGTTTTTCCACTCTATAGTGGTGATCATGGTGGGACCCTTATTTCGATTTATTTAGCTAAGTTTTGATCCTATTTTTGTGTTTGAAATGTTGCAAGTACTGGATGTTCTGGCCTGAAACGACCCTTGATTCCCTAATTGAAACACCCAAGGACGCCCCCAAAATTTGTATCCATCCCACCCTAGGATGGCCACATAACAGATGGTCTGCAAATTTTTTTTTCTAAAAACAACAACTTCTTAGGCTTTCAAGGCAAGTACCCGGACCTTTACTTTGCATTTATACTATTCAGAAAAGCTTAAATTTGGTTTTTCTTGCTCCCTTTGTTTTCTTGAAAGGTATATCTCACTTTTCTTTAATCACAAGGATAACAAAGAGAAGAAAGATAGAAAAATAACTAAGTAGAAATGCATTTGTATGGTTTGCTTGCTTGTAGCCTACCTAATGGCTAGGTTGCCATATAGGATATACATTTTGTAGGTTCCATTATTCATGCAATATTTCTAAAAGTGAAACATTCTTTATGCATTTAGTGAAGATTCATTGAGTGCTCTCTTGTTTTACTTTCTTTAAGTATAAAAGGAACCACACACACCACGTCTCATTTTGAACACTAGTGAGTTGGATTTCATCACCAACCACTAGTAGAGACCAATGATGGTGGGTTTCATCTCCACCCGTTGGCTCAAATCCTACAAACCCTATTTTTGGCCAAGGCGAACTCCAAGATTCATCATAGTCTATGGTATATAACACGTATTTCTCTTTGGAGAGGTATATCTCTAACTACAAGTGAACTGGGTGAGGATTGGTATGACCTATGCTCCCTGACCAGGTATGGGCTTCATATCCATACTTTGGTGGGTTTACGTGACCAGAATTTCGTTGTTGATTGTTGAGCTATGAGCATACAGGTGAAATCCCCGTAATAAGAGAATATCATCCAAAAAAGAAAAATATGTGACACAAGGTTTTCTTGCAAACAATAAATAAAAACACACAAAATTGTTTTAGGGAACACATAAATCTTTAAAAGAGAAAAACTTGTCTTATTGCATATTTCCATTCTTGTGTGTTGCATTATTAAAATTTTTAAAGGAGATAATCACCTATGGTTGGTAGGAAATAGCAATGGTGTGCGCCTACAACCAAGCCCATTCAAGGGTGGACGTTGTAGAGAGTAGACAAGGAGACACAAGTCACTTTTGATTTAGCCCTAAGGACATCCTCATACCTCCTTGGTGGCCTCCTAATCACCCAAGTCCCATAATAGCTAGTCAATAACTTGACCTACAAGGGATCCCTACGTGAGACACCCCTATAGTTTTTTATCCTAATTTAGGAACATACTCCCAATATTTAGACACTTCACATGCCTTCTTTCAATAACGACAACTACACACTGAGGCACTAACAAATAGAACAATACCATGCATTCGTGTTCCTACTAGGTCTACCACAACCACCTATGGGAAAGAGAAATAGTAACACACTCGTCATGGCCAAATGATCAAACTTTGCCCTTGAACTACCCTAATAGGTTACAGCAACCTAAGTACTAAGATGAGTATGATACTCATCGATCAGGGTGAGCAAACTCAGCCCTTCCCTTCCTCATCAATGAAGGAAGACATGAGGAAATCCTTAATTATCCTCAAGTCCATTATACTATGCAAGCACAATGTGCCTCTATGGTAGTTGAGTATAAATATCACTTGTCTAGGCCTGAACCTCAAGTGAACATGACTACCCTTGATCGAGGGAAGCTCGTCATTGATATTTCAGAATGTTCTAAATGATATAGACCTCAAGGTGATGCTTCTAGCGCTCATAGACCCCGCATAACAGAGTAGATAAATCAAGTAGTTGTGAGATGTGTTGAACGCCAAGCATAATTCAAGCAGCTTCGATGGGATAAAGAACGCTTGGACCGCTTGCATCAATTAGAAAAGAAAATAATTGAATAGCAAACCAACGAGCTATTTCAAAAGATCTTACATGAGAGGGTTCCTACCCCAAGTACCCATAGACAAGAAGTCCATCAAAGGTAACCTACTTTGAATCAAGATAGGCCTCCTAGGCCTAACCAAATTTTGCCTCCTCGACCTCCCACACCTAATCGGGACTTGCTTCCTAGTATGAATATAGATCACCTTCCACAGGAGGTTACCCCTCCTTCTAGGCTAGCTCAAGAGACACCTTATGGGGCCTACATCGAGCATGAACCAAAAGTGGAATATCTTGAAGTGCCTTATGGAGGCAGGGTGGATGACATTCAACCACCATGCAATAGGCTTGATGTTCCTCACCCTCCCCAGCAGGTTCAAAGTAAAGAAGAGGAGATCAAATCCTCTGATGCATATAGAGTGTTTCTAGAACACATGGAATCAATAGAGAACAAGACCTATGGTTCTGGGGCTCAAAATCCCACTTTGCATTAGTTTTGTAGTTAGCCACTTCACCTGTTAGTACCTTCCCCTCCCTATCCAAAGCATTTCAAGATTCCCAAGCTTGATAAGTTTAAAGGAGAGGAAGATACGCAATATCATGCCACTAGATTTTTGAATCACTGCTTCTACATCCAAAAAAATGATGCCTTACTTTTGAGGATATTTCTGCTTACTCTCTCTGGCCCTGCCATAGAATTTTACAATAAGCTCCCAAAGTATAGCGTTTACAACTTTGAGTAGTTTACAGATGCATTCCTAGAGTGCTTCGCCTTTAACACTAAGCGAAATGTGACATTAATTGACCTCACAAGGTTAAAATAGTATGATGATGATTCAATCACAGACTATGGCAATAGGTGGCAAATGCTTCTTGCTAAGCTGTCATACTTAATCCCCATGTTTGATCTGACTCAAATGTTTACTAAGATTTTATTGAAGCCAATTTCCTTATTGCTGCAACTCCAACAGCACCCAACTCTTGAAGATACTCTACTGTAGGCTAGAACAATCAAAGACATTAAAATTTAAGAGGGGGAAATTATGAAACCTAGTAAGAAGGAATGGACTAAGAATCCAGTGCAACCAAAGCTAACAGTAGTCAACCAAGTTGCTATCAATATTCTAGAGCCTACGCAACCAACGCTATCTCAGAAGCCTAAATATCGGGCCACACCTGGAAACTACAACAAGGAAAATAAAAAACCAAGGGCAAAACCAACAACATTGTCCTAAGCAATAATTATACCTAATAATAATTTCATTGAGTCTTTTTTTGAGAGCCTCTGTGCAGCTAAGGCGATTAATTTTCTTGAAAGTTGACCTATCTATCCAAATGCACCAAATCCCAAATGATATCATGAAGACCTATACTGCAAGTACCATAGGAAAAATAGGCATGACGTGCATATGTGCTATAGGTTCAAACACCTAGTACAGTATATGATTTATAGGAATGATCTTCAGGTCGATAACCCTATTGCACCAAACAATTAATAAATGGATGTTTTTAAATACCCATTGCCTACTCATGAGGAACAAGTAAATCTAGCACCACAAGTGAATAAGGTCCATAAGGCACCCCCTAAAAAAGGGTTCATCAACATGGTCAACATTGTGATAAGGAATAAGCATTACCCAAGTCAAGTCATACCATCTATGGTTTCAAGCGATATTCCTTCAACATCATAGCCTCTGCCACCTCCAGTGCAAAACCTTCCACCACGGTCGATGGTCATATTAAATATAAAGCTTACTCATAGCTTGCAAATAACGTTGGCTCGGATTTCCATCTATGAGCTTATTCAATAGTCTCCACCTCATCGAGAAGCTCTCATGGAGATCCTCAAGTCGATTGAGCTATAGCCCTAGGAGTCTAACTCCTTTAACAATTTTGTGGGGTATGTTTGACAATGCATAGAACCAGTAATCACCTTTCATGAGGATGGACTCAAGATGATACTAAATGACATGGTGGATCCTCCCTTGCACATCATCGCATGTGTAAATGGAACACCCTACAAGAGATTTCTGATTGATATTGGTTCCTCTAGCAATATCATCACCATGACTGCTCTCAAACATCTAGGGCTTTCGACATCCCATATTTTTGCATCCACATATACCCTCCGAGCATTTAATGATGCTATATTCTCAATAGTTGGCACCATAGTCTTACCTATTTAGGTGGGACAAAATACCATACCAACATTGTGTCACATCTTAGAGGGTGAAATGGCCTACAATATCTTGTTGGGTAGACCCTGGATTAGGGATATGAAGTGTGTGTCGTCAATCGCTCACCAATATTTGAAGTACACTTATGAAGGGCAAGTACATATTATCCCTATGGACCTTAAGCCCTTCAAATATTACAATGTGGTGGAGCAAATCCTTGAGTCAACCTTGCCATCAACCCATCCAGACTTTCAACTGAATATGTCTAGCCAAGGTCTAACTCCTTCACCGTAACCTTCCATTAATCCATAACCATATTCTTCCATACCATCCTCATCATCAACACCCTCAAATATACCTTCATCATCATTGAATCCTTCATAGAGGAACATGGGGAAGAGGCCTATTGACGAGATCCCTCCAACCATATCTACCATCTCCACAGAAGATATTCCTAGTCCAATAGATGAGGAACCACCTCATGAGGTAAAAATTGAGTCAACTCAAGCCTCACTGCCATCTCATCCATCTCCACCACCACAAGTCATAATGCATCTAGATACCATTGGTTTAGGAGAATACCTGGTAAGGAACATCACAACAACTCTTGCCATTGAGATATTGTAAAACATGGGTCGAACTCATCTTCCCATAGGTACCATTGTACCTCTAGTCTTACCTCCTAATAAAACAAATGTTATTTATGGAGATCTTGACTATGGCATAGAACCCTATCAGTATCATGAAGATGATGAAGAGCCCTTTTATGAGGATATTAATTACATGGCTAATCCTGACTTTGTCATGATATATCTCCATCTCTGCAATTGGCATGGCTATGGTTTGGGATTATATGAACAAGGTACTCGTATTCCTTATCAGCTGCACTATCAAATGTTATATGATAAGTCTGGTCTAGGACACAATAAACCTATGCCTCTTGATGTCCTCACTTATAGTTTAGAGTGCATGAGCCTAAACTATAGGTATGAGCTTATGTGCGATCCCTACGCCAATCCTACTCATGTCCATTCTTTAGGGGATTACTTCCCTACATCCATGAGAGATCAAGAGATATCTCACGATTTCACTCGATCTTACGAAACATGTGAAAGTTCATATACCCTTCCACATGACAATGAGGAAGAATATCAAGGTCCTCCCTATGAATGGATATTTAATGACGAGTTATATTATAAAGTAGCATTAATCGACTCTTCTAGTCTGCATATCGAATATGCATGGATAATCCCATTGGCTGATGAATATGAGGTTTATCTGCATATGTTCCCATTATAGCACCCTATTTGGTGATAGTTTCTATATATAGAAGAGCAAGCTCACCCACATCCGCATCGAACACCTCCAGTAATTTTGCTTCCATCACAACCACCTCCACAAGTCTTGCAATAACATTTTTTTAATATACCCCATCAACCACCCAGATGAGATCATCCATCCATCAACATGATTTCCATAGATCTTTTTGCATCCCTACATAACTCGAATAACCCATCAAAGCCACTGTACCTCAACCTGGAGGTAATCAAATTTTATCAAAGATATTCTCCATCGTCTCCTTCTGAGTATTGGCCTTGCAATGAGATGCTACAATAATTTTATTTTACTCCAAGGACTACTCAATATGTATTTCACACTAAGGTTAAACCATAATTTCCAATCGATGACATAAACCCAACTAATGAAATTCATCTGATCCCTACTCCACACCAATTGGAAGAGGGGTCTCATATGTCAATTGAGCCAACAATTGACAGTGATATCATCTCAGATCCTAAAAATCCTCAACTCATCAAGTTAGCGGAACTCATATCCCCCACTGAGCAAGCCAATTTCATCACTCTTCTCAAAGAAAAGAAGAGATATTTTGCATGGTCATACAAAGACATGCTAAAACTGGATCCAAATATCATCATGTATAATCTTACGCTTGACCCCACTACCAAACCATTCAAGTAGAAGCTATGTAAAATGCATCCAATAGTAGCCTTAATGATGAAATATGAGCTAAAAAAGTTGTTGGATGCCAAGTTCATTATATCAGTGTATTATCCACCATGGCTTTCCAATATGATTCTCATCAAGAAACCTAATGGGAGGATTCGTATTTGCATCGACATTTGTGATCTAAACAAAGCGAGTCCCAAGGATGAATTCCTGTTACCGAACATTGATGCCTTGGTAGATGCCACAAAAATCCACGAGATATTATCCCTAATGGATGGTTTCTCTCGATACAACAAAATTCGTATCAATCCAGAAGACCAAATCAAAACGGTGTTTACAACACCTTGGGAGAAATTTTATTATAAGGTCATGCCTTTCGGTCTAAAAAATGCTGGTGCTACCTACCAGTGGGCTATGACTTACATCTTCCATGACTACATGCATAAAATTTTGGAATATTACATGGATGACTTATTGGCTAAATATTTACTACGCCATGAGCATATTGATGTATTACGCAAAGTTCTCAATCACCTCATCGAACATAATTTTAGACTAAATCCAAGAAGTGTATCTTCGACATCACATCTAGAAAAATCTTGGGATTCATAGTCTCTAAAGGAGGCATCGAAGTTGATCCAAAAAAAGTCAAGGCCATCATTGATATGGCCCCTCCTACTACCATAAAGTATCCACATAGTTTGTAGGGTAAGGTCGCATCTATCAAGCACTTCATAGTGTAGTTATCATATAAGTGTTAACCCATGAAGTTGTTAGACAAGGGGGTCACATTCAATTGGGATGATGAGTGTCAATCTGCCTTTGATAAAATCAAGAAATATCTGGTTTCACCACTAGTCTTGGCTCCTCCCCGACCAGGAGTACCATTCTATTTAAACATCTCAACTACTGATCTTGCATTGGGCATCATGTTAGCCCAAAAGAACAAATTGTAGAAAGAACAGGCTACTTACTATATAAGTCGTACACTAGTTAGCTACAAAATCAAATATGCATACATTGAGAATATATGTGTAGCAGTAGTTTTTACCACCAAAAATATATGCCATTACATGCCCAATCATACAGTGTATGTAGTATCCAAAGAGAATCCATTATGATATATGATGAGTTGTACTTATCATAACAGTCCCACGGTGAAATGGATCATGTTTTTGATGGAATTTGACCTCGAATTCATAAAAAAAAATTAATTAAAGATTAGGTCATCATCGATCAACTCATAGAGGATCCTCTCCAATATGATTAGCCTCTTAACGTAGAGCTCCCTAACGATGAAGTCTTTCAAGGGTCAAAATTACCTAATCCTGATGAGCCTAAATCACAGGCTGACATGACTCTATTTTTTGATGGCTTTAAATATGAGCAAGGAGGTGGCATGGGAATTGTATTTTTCACACCTCAAGGGGATCCAATACCCCTATATTTCAAACTTGATTTCCCATGCACCAACAATAATTTCGAGTATGAAGCTCTACTCATAGGCCTTCAAACGACAATCTCCATGAAAATAACTAAGCTCAACATTTTTGGCGACTCCTGACTCATAGTGAACCAATTCAATGGAATGTACCAATGGAAAGGTCCAATATTGCAATCCTACAAAGCCCTTGTGGATAAAATTTAGATGAAATTTGAATGGTATGACATCGAGGCACTTATTTGACCATCTAACCATTTAACGGACACAATGGCCTCGTTGGGGTCTTTAATCTTGCAAAACCCTTTTTATGATATAACGACCATTCAAGTCAAAATACTATCGCAATCCGTGATTGAGCGTGAGAACATCCACTCCATGTTAAAAGTACACATGATTCAAATTGAACCTTCTCATGAATGGTTCTCACAAATTCACAATCGCTTGAATAATGCCGCTTGGGGGACTTTATTCCCTTAAACTCCTTTTGATAGTAGAACAACGCTATATTTAAAAGTTCTTTCTCAATAAACATTCTCTAGAGATGAACTTCAAAAGGATCAAGTAATTCATGTGATTGAGGCTTCTTCAAATCAAGATTGGTCCACTCAGATAAAATATTACCTAAATCTTGGTAATATCTCTTCTGGACTGTCGCATGCCACCAAACGAACATTTAAGAAAAAAGCAAAAAAGTATGTCTTACTTGGAGATATTTTGTATCATCGAAGCTGCGAGGGTATCCTCCTTTGTTGCTTAGATCATCAAGAGTTAGTTTGGGTGATCACCCAAGCACATAATGGTACATGTGGTGGCTATTTCAGTGACATGGCCATCGCAAAGCACATTCTTCGCATGGGCTATTACTAGCCAACTTTAGAGTGGGATTGATGCACTTATGTTAAGAAGTGTGCAAAGTGTCAACACCATGCTAATTTGATGCATGCACCTTCTCATGCGTTACAACCAATTCAATCAGTTTGGCCTTTTTTGCAATTGGGGTTTGATTTAATTAGGAAAATTTCACCCTCTTCCTCTGGCTATCACATGTTCATCATTACAGCCATCGAGTATTTCAAAAAATGGGTGGAAGCAATTCCCCTTACCATTATGATTGGACCCCGCATTACGGAGTTCATATTACATAATATCATTTATCATTTTGGTATTCCATCCAAATTCATTTTAGATAATGGGCCACCTTTCAAGAATAAATATGTGTAAGCTCTAACAATAAAATATAACATCCAAAACAACTTTTCTACACCCTATTATCCGTAATAAAATGGGCAATATGAGGCATCAAACAAAATAGTGATTACCATTTAAAAAAAAATTGTTAAATATCATCACAAATATTGGCATATGCAATTATCCCTTGCACTATGGGCCTACCACACTAGTATTCAGACACCCACTAGGGCAACTCCATTTTCACTAGTGTATGGTGCTAAGGTAGTCATATCTTTAGAGCTAGATCTTTTTTCTTTGCATATCCACGCAAGAGTTCATCGATGATGACACCATGCAGTAGGATCACCTAGATTAGCTAACATTTATTGATGACCAATGCGTTGATGCTCTTGAGAACATACATTTTTATCAAGAGTGGCTTAAAAGAGCCTATAACATGGAGGTCCATCCTAGAGACTTTTAGGTGGGTGACCTTGTTCTAAAATAGAACCAACCAAATTCTAACTTGTCGCCCCATCTACAGGATAAGTTTACGATAAACTGGGTAGGTCCATTCATTATCACTAGTTATATTGGACCTGGAACTTATCGCATAGCCTTCATTGAAGTAATTAAGGAACCTAAATCCTTGAATATCCTTAATCTGTTGCCTTTTCATGATTAAATCACTACACCCCAAAAATATCCAAAGGTATCCATAAACCCTTTGGTCACCTAAAATCCCCAAAGGTATCCATAAACTCTTTGGTCACCCAAAAATCTCCAAAGGTATCCATAAACCCTTTGGACACCCAAAAAGCTCCAAAGGTATACATAAACCTTTTGGTCACCCAAAATACCCCAAAGGTATCCATAAACCCTTTGGTCACCCAAAGGTCCCAAAGGTATCCATAAACCCTTTGGTCACCAAAAAAGCCCCAAAAGTATTTGGTCACCCAAAAAGCCCCAAAGGTATCCATAAACCCTTTGGTCACCCAAAAATCTCCAAAGGTATCCATAAACCCTTTGGTCACCTAGAAAGCCCCAAAGGTATCCATAAACTCTTTGGTCCCCCCAAATGCCCCAATGGCATCCAATAAGCCCATTGGTCAACTGTATATACATATATTAATCAAAATACAAAAACATCATTAAAACAATAAAAATACAAAAATATTGCATTGCATCACATTGCATATTGTTGCATCATACAATCACTTGCATTAGGCATACCCATCATTGCAGTTTACATTTTAGAGTTGATCATACATGTCTAGCACCATGTTTGTATACTAGACATCCTTCAAAATCAACTTTGTCAAAATTATTTAGTCGCACCCATCTACATTACAATTATCATCTACATTTCCAACCTTTCATATTTGTGTTTGTTTCCCTTCACCTAGTCATTTTTTAGAGGGTGTCTTTAGGGTTTTTAGTCACTCAACCATATCTAGTTTTCTTTTCATATTTTGTAGAAAGCTATCCTGATTTTTATAAGGTAGAGTCTTGCTTTGATTGTACCTTGTATACATAAAAATCCCACCACATTTCCACACTAAATCCAAGTTTTTCACAAGGAAATATGAAACCTACAAAGTGGTCCAAGTTACCTTAAGTTAAAAGTTTACCTTCCTCATCCCCCTGTGTGCATGGTTCAAAAATATTGAGAATTGACAAAAGGACAAGCTCCTCCCTACCCAAATTCCCAAAATAAATAGTGGTTTTCACCACTAACAAAAGCAAAAAGTAAAATAAACAAAGGTTATCACCACTCCCAAAATCCCTTGCTCACCTAAAAAAAAACGAGCAACTCCCTTGAGCAATTCAAAAATAAAAGAAAATAAGGGAGTACTGAACTTGAATCCTCGAATTCTCAACATTTGACAAACCATGAGGTGATCAATGTTTGCATGCGGATGAGCTAGATTTTGGTAGCCTATACTACCTAGTGGTCTAATCCAACTACATACAAAACCCAGGATCATGATATTCATAGGGTGATCTTCAGTAAAAATGGGCTACATCAATCCTATTTGGCACTGGGGTAACTTTATGTATTATCATATTAATGAACTCACGTGCACACATAGGGATATTGAGTATATTGGTCATCCTAGCAAATTCATACCTTGTCAAAAAGAGCTTGCATGGTTAGTATATAGTTTTTTATTAGTTTACTAGAGTTTTTGAGTCTCATGAAAAACTCAAAGATATTCTATAGCATCTTATTATTCATTCAATTCCATATCATTTTATCATATTTTGTCAGTTTACATTTTCACAAATCCATCACATAGTCTCAGGATAATATTACAAAGTGAATTGATGAATTTTATATAGTCTATGGTGCTAACATAGCGTGTCAAATAGTAGTCATATTTCATCTTATATATCAATAAATCACCCATATGATTATGCATGTACACATCCATATCATCAAAAACATCATATTACAATACATGCATCCATCAAAGCATCAGTAAAGCAAACATAAGCATTGCATACATCCAATAAAGCAATAAGGAAACACATGATGACAATAAAACAACTCATATATATGTATATGTATGGGGTAAAAATATCATCATCATACAAGAATTGCCTATAGGCTACAATCAAGTGGGTCCTTAGACCTCACCAGTCCAAAATCTTCAAAAATCACAAAATCATCCCAAAAATAAAATAAAGCAAAATTTCAAGTGAGCCTCATATTCAGTTATTTACCCTATAAACTTGGTGGTTGCAGCGACTTGCACTCCATGCAATCTAGTAAGATGAATAAATTACCATAAGGCCATTTGAACCAAATTATTCATTGATGAATTGAAATGTCTTCACTTCAATCCCCAATAAGGTCATTGCATTTGGACTGCTCCATGAGAATGAGGTATTCATTTCCTTTCTTCTATGAAATCTCATGAAAAATAAAAAAATCAAAAACAATTGAAACATCAAAAACCACCTCAAAAACAACAAAAAGCACCAAAAATGGCTTAAAAACCACCAAAAATAGGTCAAATCTAACAAAAGTTCACTTTGGATCAAGATTGAACCAAAATTTTCATGGATGAATGGAAAATTCTCTCTTTAAATCCCAAATAAGAACTCTATGGTTGGACTACTCCACATGAACCAGGTATTCAATTCCTTTCCTCCATGAAATATCAACAAAATCATCAAAATCCTCGCAAAACAAACACATTTTACAATGGGTAAATTTTAAGGAACCCCAATCAATTCATATGGATCAAGTGACTCATCACTTTTATCACTAGTCATTCCCCCATCAACTCATGACTTGAGGGGGTAGTCATAATTAACAAATTCATAATCAAAATCAATAATCAAACACTCAATCATACAAGTTGTGTTCGTCCAATGAATCATTGACAAAGACAATCATACCCCTACTTGGAGAAAAAAACAAGGAAAAATTTCAATTAAAATTTTTTTTGGCATTATGGAACTGTGAAGGAGCACATGCATTGCCTCCTCATGACTGAACAATGTCCAAGATCATGTAAGCCTTATGGGAGAGGTTGTACTTGAATCAAGTTATTTAGCTCGTCAAAAGAAAATATTTAAGAATGCATGCTATTTCCATGATTGGGTCATCTAAATTTGGTTAGGTTACTCAATAACCTTAATAATTTGACATTTTAGACATTTATTTTTGCTCAGCGTTGTGCTGCACACAACACATCCAAAAAAGGGGCATCTATAGACACTAAAATCGCTTCAATATAATTAGACGACCAAGTAATGCTCTAATCAACACCATATGGCCCCCTTGGGCAACCTTCAAAGGTTAAATAGTGATCTTAACCACTTTTGGGAGGTTCTACCCCACTTTTGGGAAGTTTTAGGCCATGTAGGCATGGTCATTCCACCTTGGTACGGCCACAGTTCATGGTCGTCCCACTAGCATTTGTCCCTCGGTGGGACGACCATGGTCTTGGACCCTCAAAAAATTCAAAGGAGGGATAAATGGCACCCAAAAACTACTATTTATCCTACCCATTCAAGCATGCAAGTATGAGGATGCATAACTCTCATGCCAAGTTGCAAACTACAGGCCCAAAATGGAGATTTCGTCTCCCTCCAATGCATGGCAAACTTTGGACAAATGGCGGCACCTGCCTTGCATAGCCTCGCATGCCCATTTGACCATATGCCTTCTTGGGATATAAAGTGGATTTATTCCACCCAATTTTTAAGAGGAGTCTTTGCAATATTTCACCACGAAGTGCTACTAAGATTTATCCCCAACCTACTATGTGTCTTTCCTTGAGATCTCCATCAAGCGAAGGAGGTTTTCAAGTGATTATAAAATATGCAATATATTTATAAAATTGATCCATTCGAGTGAATCAGGTCCCCAAATTTGATGAAAACACCCCTAGGACTAAGTTAGACCCAATCCCAGAGGAATTGGTGGTAAAAACAACCATATTTGGTGGTCATCCCACCCCAAGACGACCTCCAAATTGTGATAGTCCTAAATAGCTCACCCTTGGTTGACAACAAATTGAATTATAATTTCTCTATTATTTTTACATAGATCAATTCTAGATTAGATTATATGCTCTTTGTTAAAATTTGGTGCAATTTATAGTTGTTTTGCTTCTGTTATCATGCTTTTTGTGTTTTGCAAGCTTGAATGGCTCATCCCAAGATGGCCATAAATCTCAAAACAATTTTCTTACTATTTTTAATTAGATCATTTATAGAGCACATACTATGAATTAATCTAAGTTTTGGTAGCATTTGCAACAATTTTGAATAATCTATTACACTTTTCGTCTTTCAAGCTCATTGATGCATGCACCTTCATAATTTTAACTTAATCCGTACATGCTATTAATCAATTTTAGTTTCTTGTGTGTAGATCTAGGTATGACATCACATGAGGAAGGAGAAGAAAATTATAATAGTGATACAACACATTACGGTGGCATCGAAAGCCCACTCTTCAATTGTGAGTGCAAGGAAGACACTGCAAGCGTACCTTGGATTTCTAAAAGGATTCGATCCTTTTGAGTATTGTAATGAGTGTATCAATTGAGAGCCCTCAAGGGAACATTTTGTAACCACATATTTAAAATTTATATTAATATAACGATACCCGCCCATTTCCTTCATATACTTGTCAATTTATGTGTGCTTAAAGTGTCACTTTCGTAGTGCTTAGATCAAGTAGAACAATAGATGCATCTCATTTACCCTTGCTAGGTGCACCATTTTTCTGCTCTACAGAATTGAAATCTACCAGCTAGAGAAAAATTATTGGAGAGCCACTTGTGTAACGTATATTCCACTTTGTCCAATATATATTGCTATAACATTCAAGATGAAGATTGCAATAAAAAAGGATACATAAGAACCTAAATATTTCTTTGTGCTAGATCCATTTCTAGTTATAACTATGGAACCAAGTAGGCTTTGTTATGAAGTATTATTTATATGATTAAGTCTTATTCCATTAGATTTTGGACCCTGAAGCCACACAGAATGTACTTAATCATTGTAGGACATGCTCAATGCCATGTCTGTATTCAATGAGAATGAGAAAGGAGTCATTTACAAAGTTCCTATTAACCAGTTACTATAAGATGCCTCGAAGGGTAATCCCTTTCATCCTCCCCTTGGATATAACATCTACTAAAATATATCAAAGTCATTCAATTTCCAAAACATATAAAGCAAGAGAAAGATGACACCCTCAAAAAATGGATTTCTAGAGACCAAAGGATAGGGATTACCAACTATTAATAGTAACGCAAGCAAGGGCATAATTAAAGATCATTTGAATAGTGCATAGAAAGGTATAGCCAAATCCTAGAGTGTACAACATATCCAAGATGAAAGGCCATTCATTCCTATCACAAGCTTTAGAAAAATCTATCTTTAGGAATATAGAATTTTATTGGGATTGCCTCACTCATTTCATCCCTTTCCTAACAATAATAATGTTATCTAGAATACATATACTCTTAATAAAATTAGTTTTCTCTAGTTGTATGATCAAGGGGAGAATATTCTCAACCCTAAGTGTGAGGGATTTGATTATAATATTCTAAGAGAGATTAAATAAGGTGATGGGTCTACAATTACAAATGTTTTTAGAGTCACAAGATTTAGGAATGAGATTAATGTTACCCCTATTTATCAAATGGCCTAAAGAATTGGTCTCAAGAGCTTCTACATAGACTTGATGTATATATGGCCCTAAATTATCATATAGAGCTTATAGAACTCATAGGGTAACCCACAATATTTTGGATCCTTATCATTGACCATGAAATAAATCATAACCTTGAGTTTATCCTATGAGAGAGAGTTGTCACAAAGGGCTTACTAGGAGCTAGAAAGCTATCATGGAACCACATTAACACATTTTTGTAGGGTATGGAATTGAACTAAGAAAGGATCCTAAACTTAAAATACATGTTGATAATTCCAAATAAAGTCCTACAATATATCAGGTAACTCAATAAAAACTTGTTGACATTCATGGATCATTTTGATCCTTTGAGCAATATTTATTCCTCAAAGAGACCAAAAAAATACCTTTGAAACCCTATCATCATATTTAAGCCAATAGAATATGGATTTAAGTTGGGCCCAACAAGTTGCATGAGCATCTATTATTTGCTACTATTTCCAAAGCTTGGCTACCCAAAGATGTAAAAAGGGTAAAAATGGTTGAACTTCCAACTCTAGGGTTGCATGATGGAGGTCCAATTTGGTGGCCTTGTATGAGAAATGGTGGAAGAGGGCCAATTTTTTCCCATGAGTGTGAAAGAAGTGAGTGGTGCATTCAATCACACTAGTCCACTAGTCAATCCACCCATTGGTATTGAGCGGATGTGGCTCTATATTTTAGATGTGTTAGATGTGGGTAAGTGAAGGTTTATGAGTGACCAATGATGTGTTCAAGTAGAACTAACTGCTCAAATTTGATGCTCTACCACTTGACCATTCAATGTAAAAGAAAATGGGGGACTAGTTTGAGAGTACTACCTTGAGTAGTGGTTCAACCAGTATGGAGAAACAATTGGTAAAATTAAAGATGGGTTGTCTAGATAACATCACCCTATCCAATTGCTTGAGTATCCTATTAGATATAACATGCATGTTGGACCATGTTTTCCATAGTTTTTTTATCTTTGGGATAGCCCATTTGGATCATAAGGATTAAATTTATCGCACATATGAAACCAAGTCATTCATTTTTCCATTTTCCAATGCATATTGTGGCCTCCAATTTTGTCTATCACCATATCAAACATGTTAAAGTTGAAAAAAATAATCCATGTAGTAGAAGGAAAGCATTCTGCAAGCTAGATGCATAAATGTACTCATTTGATGATATCATTGGAAGCATAGATATTAACTAACCCCAAGCATGTGGTTGTTGATATTGAAAACCTTTCATAGTGTGTTATCTATGGGGTTGCATCCATGAGCCACCAAGTGGGGATGCTAGTGAGGCGAGATGAAGGTGGTAATGCCATCTTAGCCTAGCTCATGGTCACTATGGATGGTGTGTCTCACTGGCTAGATGATCTAAAAAACAATTGACAATAAGAACCCTGTAGTTTTTTGTGCCTACAAATACAAGAGTCCAAGATCTAGGAAGTTTTATGAACCTTGTAAACCACACATTTTATCTTGAATTTAATAAGACCCCAAACATTACAAGATATTAACTTCATTGGTAAAGGGATTCTAACAAAATATCCTCACCATCAAGGTACTCCAACACCCCAAAATTATTAGTGCCCTCAGGACCAATTTTGTATCTCCCCAACTATGACCTTAGAGTTTTTGTGCATAGATTTCCTTTGCATGAACTAAATCCATAAAGTAAAAATAAAAAAACCTTGGTTAAATTTTGAATCAGCTTGAACTTGACTCTATGAGGAGCTCAAGCTGAGCTTACTAAATATAGCAAGGTAGCTTCACTGGGAATGCACATGTAAAAATATCTCACTAGGGTATAGGATTCGAATCACTTGCAAGCACTATAAAATTTTGACAATGGTAAAATCACATCAAGAGAAGAAAATTTACTTCTTAGATTACCTTTTATATGAACTTCCTATGTCATTTGATGGGTGTCATCTTCGCTTGTCCTTTGACCTACATTGTTAGTGATAATTGTTGGCCTACTAGTGTTGCGGACCATTTTAAACTTAAAGGGACTGACCAAAACATGTCATACAAACCCTACTTCAAAGCAATAATAATTCAAAACATAACACTCTCAAACCCTAGAGTGCTACCAAAAGTGTTTTAGCTAATATATATTGCAAAGGACATTTCCACAAAAGAAATTTACATGGTTTACAAATGATGGTTCTAGGTTCAACAAGAAAATTATGTCATGCATCCATCATAATGTAACTATAATGCCTAATCCTAGGTTGTAAAACTCAACTTTATTTTTTTTAAATAGCTACAATTAACAATTTATCAAGGCTTAAGAGTATATTATATCATGTTTTACCGACAAGGATGCCACTGGCATTATTAGTGATGTGACCCAGGTTCAATCCTCATAGCAGACATGTATAAGAAGTATTACACCCCCCACAAAAAAAGAGAGTAGATTATATCATTAATATTTCTAAGTATACAATTTTGTGTACAATGTTTGGTAGGTGCAACAAAAAAATGTACCTACAAAATTTTAATTTTGAAGAGAACATTTGGAAGTTATTCTTCTAACAAGGAAAAATATAAGTCTAGAAGTTACTAAAGTTTGATATTTGAATATATTGTATTTTAAAGGTAGAATTTACGTATGACTTAAATCATAGGTTTATAACCCATAATTCTTAGTGTATGGTCTAAGTCCATGACTGCTTACAACACCATATTCATTCATGATATCAACTATAGCAATGGTATTTATCTTACTTTGAAAATATGATGTTACTTGTTCATGATATCAACTCCATCAGTGATTTCAATATTATTATTGGCATTATCTTTACTCTTATTTTAGCATCAATATGTATGGTACTAGTGCTAGTAGAGGTGCCAATGTACACAATGCCATTCCAGAGCTTGCCTAATATTATAGCCTAGGAAATTGATGACTTTGGTATCATAAATATAGATATAGAAGGGAGTCTCAATTTTACCCTATCCAATTCTACTTTCTAACATTATGAAAGAAAATAGATTTTGATTCACAAGTAATGTAAGTTTGCCAAAAGAGATAGCAATGGTTTTGTGTACATTTTTTAAAGGTTGGCTTTTATTTTCCATATGTAGTATTATTTGGTATGGATATCTTAGGTAAATTGCATATTTGGAAAGTTTTATAATTAGTCCCAATATATTTCAAATTGACTAACCAGCTTAAATAAATAAAAAATACTAAACTAATTTTATTTAAGTTTAGAAACCATATTGTAGTTCTTTTCTTTGTGAGGATGGGAAAAGTTAATAGAGACTAAGTATAGTTGGTGTCGTCCCTTATGTTAGTTTCCTAGGAAAGTGCATCCATTTATATTGTCACCATAGGTTATAGTTAATGCTAAAGTGGTTAAAATTGGGACCACTTTGTATATTTTCACTTCAAGGAACAACCATTTTCATGTTGTTCTCATTTTAAGATGGTAAAATTATTAAATTTAACCAGGATCACTATGCATATCTCATGTGTGTTTTACATTTCTCATTTAATTTAAGATAAATTATAGAGTACTCAGGGGATTTAGATAACTTTCTTTTCTATAGAAAAATAAAGTTCAAGCATATATTTTTAAAAATATGGTATTTTGCCCATTTATTCATTGAAGGGATTCTATTGCTAAATGGGATATACCTAATTATATTTTGGTTTGTATTAAAAGTCATAAAAATCATAAGTTTCATTTTCTTCAATAAATTATATGAACTTAAGGTAATTCTTGATTCATAATCCAACCACTAGGGAAACTTTGTGTACACATATTCCATAGTTAAACATATAAACAATAATCTTTAAATAGAGTAAAATTATAATTATATATTCAAAACTAAATATATGTACATCCTTATGAATCTTAGTCACATTCATCATGGTTAACAGGTACAAACATTCTTGTTCTAATATGATATGGTCATTCCAATAAATATAGCAATATTTGAGGAATAAAATGATCTTGGGAACCTATATTTGAGCATAAGGATTTATATTCCTATGCTCCTCCCATTCCCATAAGTATTTCAAAAATGAGATATTATAAGGATTGCATTTGCCATAAATTTAAAGTGTAGATATATGATTATCATCTCACCATTTTATAAACATACATATATGATCAATTCATGGTATAAAAAACACACACAACACGTGCATTTGTATTTAAGCTTGTAATATCCTCACTAGGTTAGGTTGAGTAATGCATCCATCTTTAGATAAATTTCTTTGATATAGTTCCCTCATTATCTAACCTTAATGAAGCTCAACTTGCTTTGACATTCATTTATAAGAGGATACCCCAATCCTCTCATGTGATGTCTAACATGAAAAAGCTACTACTTTGCTCCATTTTGAATATCGTAGCAAGTCCTTTCTACCCTTCAACCTAAACCCATGATTGAAACTTAAATGCATAAATTTATATATTTATAAACACAATATAATTTAGGCTAGCATACAATGGAATAGTATCACAAAACTATAGGTCTTTTAATATATGCATACATTATTGGTTTTCATGATAAAATATAGAGTGCTTGACTCAACTTATTCATATACTATAGGACAAAGAGGATTACTTTTAGATATTATAGTTTTACTATTACTAGGTTGTCAAATTTAAATGATGAAGAGTTACTTTTATCTTTATCTTTGCAATTGTAGCTTTTCCTTCTTCATCCTATAATTCAATTTTTTTTCTCTAACATGTTCTCTTTTTTCCTTCCTCCTATTGCTTTTTCTGTTTGCTCTACTATTTTTCTTTTTCTTTTTCCCACCATATTTGCATGATGGAAAAGGGATTAATAATGTCACTCTTTCTAATCCACATGTGATTCCAATTCTTATTCATGTCACTTTTTCCACCATCACCATAGATTTAATTCATGTGAGAGAAGTAGATTTAGTTTTTCATAATTCAATTTTATAATTAATTTAGAAGTTAGTGAGCAATGTGTTGGTTGGTAATGAGTTCTATGTTATTTTTATTTAATGAATTTGAAATTTTATAAGACTCCATAATTATTAAAATAATCCAAAGTATCAAGGTCATCCATTAAAATTAATAAATTTGAATTATAAATTGTATTGTCTTAGTAATATCTTCTCCTTGCAATGATAGGACATATGCATATACTCCTCACTTACCTTCAAAACAATACAAGTTCCAAATCAATTATAATTTTAGGTTACAATCAATAATGAGATAATTTAATGCTAATATAGAAATCTTATAGCCTTTGAATTACCTTATCTCACCTTCAGTTATGGTATTTACCCTATAAAACACGTGAACACTTTAATTTTTACATATGATTAGTATAATTTTATGAAGTTATAATATATATATAATCTAATTTATGAATATCATATATCAAAATTATTGCATAAAATCATAACCAGAAGAAACATTATATTCAATATAACATGATAATCCATTGAACTAAAAATTACAATAGAATCAATTTTCTCCTTATTGTATTCTGGTAGAACCCTGGAGGTTCTAGCTAATATTTAATAAATAAATAAATATAATAAAATTAATTTAAAAGAATCACTTTGATAAAGAACCATTGTTTCACTGGTAGGAAGGTCCCTCCAATGCATTCAATAAACAATTATATATTCTTATTCATGGATGATTTGTGTGAATGGCCAACCTAATATATATATATATATATATATATATATATATATATATATATATATATATATATATATATATATATATATATATATATAACCTAAAGCTACATTGGTGAAGAGACGTGATGGTTCACATTAGGAAGAGACGTGATGGTTCACGTTATGAAGAGATGTGATGGTTCACTTTATGAGTTAATAATATAATAATTAAATGATTAATAATACTAACTAATAATGTTAGGATGGAGGATCCTAACATGCCACCCTCCTTAAAAGAGCTTTGTCCTCAAATCTCAAAGTGAGGAACTTTATCTTTTGTTTTCCAAGCATATTTTTTTCAAGTTCTTGTACTATTTTAATGTCACTTTTCTGAAGGCAAGGATATCTTGAAGGTCGAAGTGTTAGTGGGGGGTTTCCAAGAACAATAGTAGAATCTTCCTTAGGATAATCATGATGATGATGGGAGGGAAACCCTTGGGTTTCCTCAAACACTTTAGAAGGATGCATCAAAAGTGGTGGTAATGCTTCCATATCCTTTTTTTGTTCCCTGGGAGAGCCAATAGTGAATGAGTGTATAATAACCTTTTTGTGTTGTTTTCGAATATGTTTGGTTATATGGAAATAACTCATAATTGGGAGGAAATTTGAGTGTAGTTCTTGTAGAGTGTAATTTTGGCCATAATGGGTCATTTCGAGAATGTCTACCTCATCCTTACCTGATGCATCGATCACTTCTGGCATATCAACCGTATTGCCTTTATCATTGTGATCAGGTGTTTGGGATATTTCTTGCTCATTGTCCTTGTTTTCCACATCTTCCTCCTCTTTCTTATCTTCCATGGCTTCCTCATCTTCCTTACCTTCCTCATAATTTCCATATTTAGTGCTATCTTTAGGTGTATCTGTCACTATGTCTACCTCAATTGCATTTTTGTCATTGGGAGAACTACAAGGAATAGTTGCATCTAAAATATATAGTGTAGGTGTAATACATTGATGATTGTGAATAAATTTCTCATCACAATGATAGCAAAGGCCTTTTGCTTGTCGTTATTTCATTTCTTCAAAACTGAGATGTTTAATTGGTAGGGTTGGGTTAAGTTTGGGGGTTGTGTAAGTGCTTTGTGTCTTTCCATTATGCGTAGGTTTGGAGGCAATGTAAGTGGTTTGATATTTCCCCATAGGTGGTTTCCCTAATTGACGTTGTGCATTGATTTTATCTTTGGCTAATTTGGCCAATCCAATAGTCTGCATCATGGTACTAGGGTTGAAAATTTGTACCTCTAGTCGAATCTCTTCCTTTAATCCACTGATGAAACAATATATGAAAAAAAATTCATCCAACCCTGTGTATTGTTTGGTGATATCCTTAAATTGAATTTCATACTCACGCACGAAAGTGTTTTGATGAAGGTCCCAAGTGTTTTGATGAAGGTCCTTGAGAAAATCCCACATGGTTGGGTCCCACATGGCTTTGATACCAAATGGTAGAACCCTGAAGGTTCTAGCTAATATTTAATAAATAAATAAATAAAATAACATTAATTTAAAAGAATCACTTTGATAAAGAATCATTGTTTCATTGGTAGGAAGGTCCCTCCAATGCATTCAATAAACAATTATATATTCTTATTCATGGATGATTTGTGTGAATGGCCAACCTAATATATATATTTAACCTAAAGCTATGTTGGTGAAGAGACATGATGGTTCACATTATGAAGAGATGTGATGGTTCACATTATGAAGAGATGTGATGGTTCACTTTATGAGTTAATAATATAATAATTAAATTATTAATAATACTAACTAATAGTGTTAGGATGGAGGATCCTAACATATTCCATTGATAGTGTATTCTCTAGAAATAGTTTTATCACAATAGTAGTTATGTTATCAATTACCTCAAAAACTTGCTCCATTCAATCAATTTTTTTTGTTTCTTGAGGTTTCTTAATTATGGTCTATTCTAGAGTCCTCTTGACTAGTTTCCCTTGGTTCTTCCACTAAGTAGCTACTATCTAGGTTTTCAATTTTATAACTTCCTCTTTCAACATTAGTTTGGTCATCTGATGAATAGCTATATGTGTTTTTTTTTAACAACATATAAGTCAAAATAATATAGGTTGAGCACTTTGTTTCAGATAAATCTATTCTAAACTAGGATTTGATACTAATAACCTCTCCTTAAAGTTAAAAGTCAACTTATTTTTTTTTGTTTAAAATAAATATAATTAATAGCTTAACAAATCTTGAAAGTAAATTACATCATTCAAATTCATATTCATATATATATATATATATATATATATATATATGTGTGTGTGTGTGTGTGTGTGTGTGTGTGTGTGTGTGTGTGTGTGTGTTTTGTTTCTTGAGGTGATATAAAAATTTTAAGCACACTATAGTTACTCTTCTAATGAAACAATGAAATTTTCTAAAATTTTAAGTTTGTCTCGGTACCCAGTGGTATGTGGTTGGTGTTTCGTTTCAGTTACCTTAGTTCCAATCACAAAGAGGAAGACCTCCTATTATTATGCCCCATGAAAATGTACCCCAAATGGTACCAATATTTGTACATTACTTCATCCAAATAAATAAATATAAATATAAATTTCAGAAGTTGAAGTTACTTATAACATGAACTTCTAAGTTTTGTGTGCATTTTGACTTCTCATCCTCTGGTCTATCATCATAACCACTTACAATGCCACATTCATGGCACCAACTGTACCAGTGGTACCTATATATGTGGGTGTTGATACCAACCTCATCTCCACCAATTTCAGGGTGTATTTGACACCAACATTAGTTTCCAATGTAATCTTCATTATTGGTTCGAGATACCTTGTAAAAATAGTAAAAATAGATCATTTCCTTTATAGAAGAGTTGAGTAAATTGGCATTCACAACTTTAAGAACCTACTCATCTCAATGCATTAGCCGCTTACTCCTTAATGACAATATTTTGTTTTTCTTTTTCTTATATGGATGAAAGGAGTTTTGAAAGGACCTCCAAACCTTTTACAAAAAGGAGCTAGTCCCCAACCACAAAAGGAGACCCGAGAGAAACCAAACACTAAAAAACATCAAACATAAACTAGCCGCAAAGAGAAACCAGCCCTGGAACCCAAGAACCCAAACAAAGACCAAAAAAACTAAAGACCCACATTCCCACATAGGGACAGACAACACATACACGCAGACTCGAAGAATTAAAATAGAGCCAACAAAAAGAACCCACTACGAGAAAAGGGTCCACTCAAAATTTAGATCCACTAGGGCCTGCCTTGTTCTCATATTTGAACTCGTTAATTCTTGTCATCTGCCAGTCCATGACAGCCAAAACCTCCTCAACACATGAAATCGTTTCTTGCATGGAATCAATCATAGAGCACTACAATTTCATCAGAAACTAGGATTCTGACTCTTTCTTACACTGCCAACTCTTAGAGTTACTTTTGGTTTCTTGGGTGGTGGTAAGTAATCCTTGGAACTCAGATCATCGACCATCATCGAAGCCTTCCTTTTATCCACCAACTTCATGACTAGGCATTTAGATCTCCTTGTTCCTTCCTCACTAGCTCTTGGTCCTGTAGGCAGGGACTCTAGCATGTCCCTTGGTTGCATGGCCAGGGGAGTAGCTTCAACGACTTCCTAGTTTGAAGCATCTAAATCCCCTAAAACAGAAGAGGTTGGTTAATCAACGATTGGGAACTAGACTCTATTTAAGCAATTAAGAATACTATCACCATCCAGGCCACACAACTTGACCACATGATCAAAGATCATCTTTAGCAATCCTTGGTGGACCAGATCAGAGGCCACCCCTTTCTTAACATTAGAAATTGACCTAGCCATAGATTGAAATAGAGACGGAACAGTCATCGTTTTATTATGATGGAGATGGTTCAAAATCATGAAATGATAACTCCACAGTATCTCCTGGTTCTCATCCAGGGTAAAAGACTGCATAAATACTAGAATAACGTGATCCTACGGAGCTCTTAGGGAGTTACGTTCGAACCCATTTTGGGTTTTGATCAGCTCCTCTTCATCTCCCAAGAAAAATTGAACCTGGAATACTTCTCCCAATTATGCACCATCATGTTCGTCGTCAACCCGGTCACCTCAACAATTAAAGGAATATTGATTTCGAACTCCACTGTGTCCACTCTGAATCAAACTCCACTGTGTCCACTCTGGCCACCGCTTCGCGCCTGGAGTATACCAGATGTTTAGGTGGCCATTAAACCTCAAAAGACATTGTAGAATATTTTTTTTTTTTCAAAATCTTATGAACCTCTTCGTCCACCCTAAAGGATTGTGGCTCCAAGATCAGGGTAGACATCGTGACACTCTCACTAGCACCACACAGAGAATCTTCGAAAATAAAGAAGCATCCACGCCTCCACACCTCCTCACCACGGATGAAAAGGATGCCTAACCAAGAAGAAAAGGCATGACACCTCGGTCTGTCCTCCGCCCGATTTAGGGACCCGTGAATCTCCACATCCGACGAAGGATAATGACAATATTTTCCGACGAAGGATAATGACAATATTTTGTTAGGACGGCAACATTGTTGTGTGACAATGATAATATTTTGTTAGGACGGCAACATGTTCCTTGTATCTACGTTTAGTTCATCCAGTGCGCGCATATCTCCTCTTTATGCAAAACGAATCAACCGTGAAAATTAATGGTCTGAAATAATTTCAAGCCCGTTCAAAGGAAATTATCACATGACAGAAGCAAGGACAGTAAGGTTACAAATAAAATGTAATGCATCTCCAATATATACACCTGTGATAAATTGTAAAGTTGTGTGAAACATTAAACTGTTTGTCCATAGCATTTCCACAGAGCTCCATCGATCATTGCTTAGTGTTAAGCACTCTGCATTTAAATCTTCTGTTTTATGGGTCTCCGTTCTTATCACTACCCCTACGACAACGTATATTATAAGGTGACTTATACAAATTTAAAATTTAAAATTTTAAAAAGTCACTCACTAGAAATCTTTAAATTTATTTTCTAATAAATATTATAAATAATATTCTTATATTAAAGGTTTTGATCTTTAATATAAGAATATTAAAGATCAAAACCTTAAAACAGGACTGATAAGACCCTTTCCGTATAAACTTAGTTTAAAAAAAATGTGATTGATAAGACCGCTTCCGTATAAACTTATTTTTAAAATATTTTAAACGATGAAGTTATGTGATTGATAAGCCTTGTCCTCTTTCATATAAACTTAACACGTGTAGGTCCGCAAAACAAATCATGACGCCAATATCGAGGGCAGGGAATAAGCGTGCAGAACTTTCATATGGATTGCCGGCTTATTTCATTCCAACTATAATTCACGGTCGTCGTCATGGCGTACTTGTTTCTGATTTTTCCGCTAGTCCTTTGCGAGAATAGTGCTCCCACTGGCCACAATGAAAATACTAATCTCAACGTGACCACAGTACCAGAATTTCGAAGATTTCACTGTGGATGTAACCTATTTTTTTTATGTACGATTTTTTTCCAAGTTTTTCGAATAATATGAGACTCTGTGGGATGCCCACAACCAAAATGTTTCTCAATACGTCAGATTAGATAGAACTTCCGGTATGTTTATCACCAGCCGTGTAGATATATCTATGTAATTTTTTTTTATACTAGGAGAATTGGTAACATTTTTTATCTTTAATAGTTGGGTATGGGGTCAAACATTCTCCTCAAGGTTTCTGCCTCCCAACACAGATCAAATCATTGAACCTGCCTCCATAACCCCTGCCTCTCTTCAGCAAGGCCCAGAGTGATGGAGGTGGCTTGAAGCTGCCTCTATTACCCTTGCCTCTCGGAGTGAGGGAGACTCCAGTGGCTCAAGTGAGTTGTGAATCGGAGTTGGTACTGTCCTCTCTGGTGAGTCGGAGTTGGTACTGCGGTCTCAGTGGACTCAAGTCAGACAAGCAATGGTACTGCGGTCTCAGTGGACTCAAGTCAAACAAGCAATGGACTTAAGTCAGACTATATTCTTTAAATGTTTCTCTCATTTCTATGTTTTTAAAAAGTTGCTTTAATTATCCTGATTAAGAAATCTGTAAACAAGTTAAACTAAAAATTATTAAACTAAAAATTATTATTTCATAATTAGCATCATAAATTTAATATTTACTATAGAATTTGGATGTACATATTTTGGTTAGAGTGAATTATTTTCCATAAGTAAAAATACTGTGAATAATTCTCTTTAAATTCTTATACTAAAGATTCACCTAGTTTAATTAATAATCGCTTATTTGAAAGTTAGAACTAAAACATTAAAAGGTACAACTAATACAAACGAAACCATTAATTTCCTATTGAAAATTATAATAGCTTTATGTTGCATGTTAAGGATCAAGTTAATATTATATGTATTCTTTGTTTTTTAAACGTGTACATATGAATGTAGGCACAAGCAAGTCTCATATATGAAAATTTTCATATTATTTAAATAAATAAATATTTTATAAAAGGAAAATTATATAAACTAATTTCCTCTGAATATATTTTAGATAACCTTCATCTCTCCAATACTTTACCTTGTTAACCTTTATATGTATTCTTTGTTTTTTAAACGTGTACATATGAATGCAGGCACAAGCATATGAATGCAAACACAAGCAAGTCTCATATATGAAAATTTTAATATTATTTAAATAAATAAATATTTTATAAAAGAAAAATTATATAAACTAATTTCCTCTGAATATATTTTAGATAACCGTCGTCTCTCCAATACTTTACCTTGTTTACCTTCGTTGGTACAATGGCCCATTAATATATTGGCCATAAATACATTTATATTATATGATGTCCGCATGAAATGATGGATATTTGCCCACGTTATTTTTAACCTTTGCAGTGCGAAGGCATCCCCGAACGAAGAAGAGTCTAACTACCGAGAGAGGGTCAAAACTCCTTTGTACGTACTATTTAAACCCCTAAAAGACTCCTCCATACCGAATGTGGGACTATTGTCCCTGATGTAAAAACAAACATTTTTGCTGGTGTCGCAGGTTTTCGGTGCCAACTAGTCACTGAGAAGGTCGTGTGTTAGCCATGCAGGCTTGCTACGGTAAAACCCTACGCATCATTGGCTTATTGACATCGCCGTTGTAGACGAGAGTCGGAGACTTTCCATTTCTACGCAGACGAAGATCGCCTCAGCGTCGGAATGAACCATTGGCGTGAAGCCATTAGAGCACCTATATCTCAACGATATCAACATCGGTGTCCCCTCGTATACTGACGTAGGATAGCACCTGCTCCTTTCTGGCCAACGTTCACGATGCGACAAACATTCGTCCACATTTTTGGCCTATTTTGATCCTGCATAGACAATCGTTGAAACCCTCCAACGGTGCTTCTATTTGTTGGCAACAATTTTTTTTGCTAGCTAAGAGCTTCCATCATTTTGGTGCCAGATCGATTGAGCTCGCTACGCTGGGTGTTACGGCTCTTCCGGCATGAAATCCCCCCGAAGTTGAAAGGGTAGCCGGAGCACTTCGAAAAAGCACAGTGGGCAAAATCCCAAATTGGCGTTGCGATGATATCACCAACATTTAAAAAGGGTCGAGGCCCTCTATTGATTTCAACCACCTATAGGTGGACAGATTGCCCCACGTGGGGCCGTTACTTGAAGCACCAGTTCTTGGCGCTAGATTAATTAATTTTGTTTAGTTTAGTTAAGCAATAAAATTGTATTCCAATTTGCAATTTTACATCTTTAGCAACCCTCATTGTAAAAGCTTAAAAAAGGCTAGATTTTTTGCAAATTTTTGCACCTCACCAAGTTGGGGAAAAGTTTTTGTAATTGCCTACAAGGCAAGAAATTGTGAAGCCATTTGTTTCACTTGTAAGTGCTAAAACCATAGCACCATTGTAATTGCCTAAGAGGCAACAATTTGAAAGCCTTTTGGCTCATTGTAAGTGCTTGCAAATAACACCATTGTAATTGCCCTACGAGGCAAATTTTTGTACTCTTTTTGAGAAGAGTTTGGTAGCCCTCCTAACTTACACAAGGGGTCAAATGGCTAGTGATTTGGCAAAGCAAATGGCCTCTATAGTTGTTTTAGTTAGCCTCTTGGCTGATAAGGTTCAAAATATAACTAGGCCTAGTGGGTATAATCCAGCCCTTGACCATTGCAATCAAGTCAAATGAGAGGTTAAAATTTATGATGAGTCTAGAGATCCAAACATCTTCAATAGTTGGATTCTCCATATGGATACCTAGTTTGACTATAGAAAAATTCACAAAGACAACCAAGTCTCTTTTGCTAAGGTCTTGATACAAGATCACCATTCCACTCAAGATCCCATTGACACTTGGGATGAGTTAGTAAAAGCATTGAAGGAAACCTTCTATCCTTCTAATTTTTCTAAATATATTGACTTCCAATGGCTTCATTTGAGGTAAGGATACCACATGAGTGTCCAAGACTACATTGGAAAGTTTAACAAATTGAGGATTCTAAATGGAATCTTGGACTCAACTCCAAAACTCATCAATAAATTTAAAAGTGATTTGCAAGATCCACTCTTTAGGGAGTTGAAGTATACACCTTGCACCACTTTGAATGAAGTGTATAATAAGACACAACTTGAAGAGGAGAAAATTGCTACTAAGTCAGATGCATCTCACTGTTCTGGTGCTTCCAAAGCACCCAAACAAGTGCAAACGTAGCAACAGCCACAACAATAAACAAAGGCACAAACATCTTCTTCTCCTTATCCTTCCTCCTCCTCTTCTTCTTCCTCTTATTTTAATGGCAAAAATTTTTGTAATCATTGTAAAATATGAGGGCATACCGAGTCAGAGTGCTTTAGAAAGAAGAATAGTTTACTTGTAAAGGAGGCACCACAATATGGACCCCTTGAGGTGGGAAGTGAGGCTAGGAATTATGAAGAACTTTAGGGTAAACTCAACCATGTGACCCTCATGCACCAAAAAAGTCATCATGATAGTCTATTTGTCACAAGAGCACATCTACTACACAACTTTGTTGTGTCTTGCATTTTTGACAACAGATCGTAAACCAATCTCATTGTTAAATCTATAGTCAATTGGCTCAAATTGCTTATCAAACCCCATCCTTCCCCATATTCACTTGGATGGAAGGATGAGGATACGACCTTTGCAATCACAAAATGTTGTATTGTGTCTTTTGCCTTTGGACCACACTATGTGGATCGAGTCACTTGTGACGTGACTCCCATGGACTACTATGGAATGATTCTAGGCCAACCCTATCAATACGATAAGCAGGCTCAGTATGATACTTTTAACAAAACATACACCATGCATCATAAAAATAAGAACTTTCTTAATCGAAATCTTCCACAAGCCTAATTATTTATGTTTTCATCAAGGATTACCTTAGTCTCTTGGTTTAAGGACATGCGTGCTTCTGCTACTAAGGAGGTCATTCCTCCTCCTTCATTAGTACCTCCTCTTGTTGCTCCTCTTGTTGTTCCACCTTGTGTACTTTAGTGACCTCTTTCAACGCCACCTCCATAGATTCTAGATGTTCAATAGACTTCGTAGCTTCCACAACAGGCACTTGCTCTTTGTCTTAATCTTCCACATGGCGAGGGAGTGATTTCTTGATGCTGTTTATCTACACCAACATCTCGAGGCTTCCGCGATCTTCTTCCACCTGATTATGAGATACGTATGCAACATTTGGTGAATCACCCTTCCACTCGTATTGTAAAAGCATTGGAGTCCTATGCTTCTTGAGTGGGGAGGTATGATGAGGGCATCACGTCCAATTGTTGTTATTTCCTAGGCATAGATATTTTATTTATTTCCTAGGTCATATTTGCAAATAAACCTAACGTGAGTCTTCAACTCACGTAGGCTTTTAGTTGATGGCATATGCTGACTACTAGTTGGCTTTAGTCGTTATTTAGTTAGTGAGCGATTAGGTTAGTTAGCATTTTATTTCATGCTTTCCTATTTGTCCTCTCATACAAGATATGGGGCATATGGTTAATGTATTTTAGGCACTTGAGGCCTATTTAAACCTTTGGGAATTAATAAAAAGCAGTTTCCTTTGAAACCTTATCATGAAATGAGATTCATATATTGGTTTCTTAATAATAAAAGTCTTCTTTAAAATATGAGGTATTATTGTATTCTAAGCAATTGTTGATTCTTTGGCATGATTGTTTTTATGTCTTTGCTATAAAAATTTGAATATTTACATGAGATAAATCTTTCTTAAATTGTTTTTATTTATTTATTGATTTTTTAAAATATTTTTGTAATTTGAATAATATGGAAATATAAGTATGAGCAGTCCCCTCCCAGCCATGACACCTCATAAGGCCGAGACCTATGCTAATTAATAGGGGGTTTACACAAGTTTGATGCAGATTTTGCCTTCGGACCCTAGAAGATACTGTGGTTTAATGGAGGTAAAGAGTTTTTGGGGGTTTCTACCTCAACTTCTATTTTTCAAATCCCAGTTTAGGATTAGTAAAGGAAAGCCCTTTGTTGGTGCTTGGATGGTCAGAATGTTGCCTAGAACCCTTCAAATCCCATTGTCTTGGTGTGGGTATTGCTTGCCCTCTTTGAAGGTTTGTTTCTTGGTTTGTACAATTTTCTATTTTTTGGTTGGATGGATGAGGTGGAGACTCATCACCTCTTTGTTTTTCTATCTGATGGTGGAATTTTTGTTGATGGTAATTTTGGATTTGCAAATGCATCAATGGTATTTGACTTCTCTGTGTTCTTTTGTTCCTCTTATCTTGTTTATTTGGGTTAGGCCCTTCTCTTCCAGTGGTCTCTTTTTTGTCCAACTGTAATCTTTTGTTTGTTGGATCTAGTTTATCCTTGTTAAAGGTTTGAGGATCCTCTTAAAACTCTTATATCTAATAAAAAATAAGAGATTAACAAACAAGCACACATAGGCTATAGCTTGAACCTTAGACCTGAAAAAGAGTCGTTACACTATCCCAAAATAGTCTACAAAATTAACTATTAAAAAGATATATCCTTAATCAAATAAACTTTTTAAAATAAAAAAATCTATCATAATACCCTTAAATTTAATAACATGATAGAAAGCATTCCCGAACCAAGCAGAAGCTGATTACCAAGACGCAATCGACAGTAAGAGTGTGCACTTTTCTATTTAAAATACCAAAAGGCGCCCACATCCCGAATGTGGGACTATTATGCCTAATGTAAAAACGAACATTTTGCTTGTGTCGCAGGTTTTCGGTGCCAAATAGTCACTGAGAAGGCCATGTGTTGGCCATGTAGGTTTACACCGGAAAGTTCACAATCTTCCGTAGTGTCAACGACCATCTTGCTGCTATTACTTCCTTTGCTTAGCATAAACTGCCGTGCCCTGCCTTACCTTATAAGTATATAAATAAATAAATAAAAACATAAGCGTCTTTGGCAGGCCACCGTATCCATTATACAGAGATATGTTCAGTACCCATCTGTAACTATTATATATATCCTTGATTTTTGTGGGATATCCATATAGTTAAAATTTAAAAAAATATTGGGATTTTTTTTTGTAGAATATTTATATGGTTAGAATTTTAATTTTTTTTTTAAGGAAACCCAAATTTAAATGTAAAGATAAGACTTGCTACTTATTTATTTTTAGACATAACACGCATTCAAAGCTAAAAGTTGAAGTAGATAACTTGCATTATGTTGTGTAGTACAAACCATTTAACAAAATGTAAATACTTCACCCACCCAAAGTAGGTATAGACCTTTGAGTAACTCGTGATTACATAATATAAAACAAACTTATCACAACCAAACCAAAAAAATTATGTATTTAAAATATTATATTATAAATATTAACATAAAATTATTTAAAATATTATATTATAAATATTAATATAAAATTATAGGAAAATGAAAAGTATTTTTACAAATGATTAAAAATAGTGTCAAGATTATTTGATATTCTTATTCCTACACATGTGGACATATAATGCGGAATTTGGATTTTGCATTTTATAATTAAGTATGCAAATTAAGAAATGTGTATGATATTTTTGATGTTATGAAATTGAAACCATTCTAAAGATTGTTACACTAAGATCTTCAATTCATGGTTTAATTAATTTATATTTAACAACGAAAAAATATGAACTCCATGTAAATATACTTATGATTTTAAATTCTATATGGTTTTTGTATTCATTAAAAAATTAATTTTACTTAAGATTTATAAAAAATTGGAGAAGATGTAAGACACATGATACGATTATACTTTTTGCATGTGTAAATAATAAAAAATAGTTTATATTTTATGTTAAAATGATCTTTTTTTTTTTGTAAATAAGATATTTTATATTGCTGGTAGGGTTTTTAAGGATCCCTTAACCTGATTACAAAAACAACCATTATGGCAGTGTCATAATAAAAGATAAGTTGAAAGACTTTAGCAGGGTATATACTAACATAAGCAAGATACGAGGATGCAACCTCAGACTTGAGATTCCAAAAATTATAGCAGTAACTAGAAAATGAGGATGTTGCCTCAAACTTGAGGATTCTACCAGAATAGATACAATATTTAAACAAAAAGCTATGACTAATGATGTGCATGCTTCCACGTAGGGAAGACAAGAAAATAAAAAGACTTATAATAGCTGAACCAAACTGGGTAGTCGTAAGAACAACAAAATAAGGAATGAGGAAATTAGTCCTCAGTCGAGGTTTTCTCCTCTTTCTTAGTATCATTCTTATCGGTGTCCTCAGGCTCATCTTCCTTGGGTTCAGTCTTCACCGTGACCTTATCTACTTCAGAGCCTCCATCCACTTCCTAACTAGGCTGGCCACTGTAGAAGAGTTTTTGAAGTCCTTCTTTGATGTCCATCATGTAATTTACCATCGAGTTCATCATTGTCATGGTGGAGGAAATGATGAAGTCCTTCAGCTTGTTTGTTGTCATCCTGCATTTCTTCTTCATCATTTGAAATATCTATGATGTTGTGCCTGGTGGTCAGGTTTTGAAGCCTAGCTGACTTCCTCATTGTTTCTTATGCATTGTCAAAGCTGATGCTTTTCCTTGTCCTCAATTTGATAATATTTTGCATCGCCTTTTTCTTCCTCTCAGCAAGGGGAGGTTTGACCACAGGAGATTTAGTAGAGTTTGTCGTGACTGGGTTAGGCTTAAGGTTGTTGGCCAAAATATATGTATAGATAAATTTGAACATACCTTGATGGTGAGGGAGGTCGTGGCTTTTCTTGTCTCTGCAGGACAAAATGGCATGATTCATGGAATTGAGGAAGAACATGGTAATGTTGAGGGGGTTAATATCTCTGAAATGATTAACGAACACCAAATGATAAGTTTTGAAGGATTTTTTAGGGTTGTCAACTATAATGAACTCCATGATAGGTTTCATCACTAAGTCCCAAGGAGAGTTGAAGTCGCTCTTGAAGATGCTAGGGCTCTTGGCTTTTTTAAGGATTTTTTCGTTCCCTTGAAACTCCGCTAATTCAACCTCCCAATAATGCTTGTGATAGTGGATGGAGCAACCCTCGGGGTTTTGGCCAGTGATGGACACTAAAATATGGACATCCATAATGAATTTTCTACCACACACAAATATGACCCCATTGTACCAAGTCTTAAGGCAATGGTGATGTCAAGGTCATTGCCAGAAAACATATGGAGGAGAGAGAAATTTTTTTGTCTTGGAGAACTTTTTCTGCTAAGGCATCATAAACAAGAGAATTGGGCTTGATGAACTCACTAGACAAGATGGGGAGGGGAGGGTGACTAGTGAAACATAGATGGGGACTGGAGGAAAGAACAAATATGAGGGAACATGAGCGGGCAAAGGGTGAAATGATAGGAATTAAAAGGACAGGGAGATGGGGAGGGGGCCCAGCTAGGCGGTGGAAATACCTAGCCAAAAAAAGTGGGGAAGTGGAAGGCCAGGCGTGGAGGCAGACAAGAGGTAACTCGTGAGAAGGATGGGTCTTACACATAAAAAATGCAACCACCTCACATAGGGAATCACATCACAGTGAAATGTGGGTTTAGAAAACCTGCCACTATCAGGAGAAACCATTGGGATAGGTCTAGGGAGACTAGTAAGGAATGGCTCACATCCCAATATCCTAGGGGTTAAAACCATTAAGGATTGCGAATCCAGGTTGTCATGACTGTTAGCCAAGGTGGAGTTCATATTGTTCTACCACATCATACCACTGTGAGTGTGGTAAATGTCCTCATCATGGATATCAGTGGTGAATCGGTAATTGAAGATGTTCACGCCATAGGAGGTGTGGTTCTGGATTTGGATCTTGTATGAAATATTAGAAAAAGTGCATCTTTAGACATCTTCACGCTATCTGCATTGAAAATTACAAATTAGGACCTACAAAGGTTGACAAGACAGTGCCAAAATATGATAAAAAGGTTAGCATGCATTCCAAATAAAGAGGCCCAATGGGGGATGGTTAAGAGACGGTATGTGATGAAGAGGTCGAAGTGGTGGGGTAGTGGAGGATGATGTGGACTAGCTAGTGGGAGAATAAATGATGATGAATAGGGGTGGAGGGGATAGGAAGGTGGATATGGAGAAAGCAAAAGGACATATGGATGCTGAGGTGGCGATCAACATTACGAATGACAACGATAATTTTTCAAAAACCATGATGAATAGGAATAGTCACGTGGAGCATGACACTTCTTGATAACCTGTTAAATTTAAGCATGAGGATAAGGTTGGCCATCCTGAGGAAGGACCTCCTACCGAGGAAGGTTGATTTATTGTCTCTCTTGATCTGTAATGGCTTGAACTTCCTCTGGGATGTTATCATACTAGATCTGAGAATTGACCGTGTTGACCCTAATGTTAGCTAACTTATCAAAGACCCTGTTAGATTCTCTAAAATTATGCTGAAAGATAACTTCTTGCAGTTCGAGGACTAAAGTCCTAGCTTCCTCAATATAATCTCAGACTCTCCAGGAAGGTCTAAAATTTCTATTCTTGAGGTAGTTAATAATGTTAAGGGAATCACCTTCAACTATTAGTTTGGTGTAATAGTTCTTGGAGAAGCATAAACCTCTCAATATGATTTTGGCTTCAACACCATGGTTAGTCTGATCACCTAGCCCCTCCACAAAAGCTAGGATAATTTCTCCTTTGTGGTTTCTTAGGACTCCTCCAACCCCAGCATTCATGGATTACCCTTTGCAGCTCCATCAAAATTGAGTTTGTGCCATCCTATCGAAGGAGGTTTTCGGATAGGCTCAATACGAATGTTGGCAGGAAGGTGGAAATCTTCTAAGGATAAACCTAGTTCTGTGTCAAGGTCAACTTCATCCTTGGAGGGAGGCTTGGAAGATGGGAGAATAAGAGAGGTATTTTCCAATGCAAAGGCCAATATTTTAGAGGAAATGAGATTAGGAACATTAGGCTTACTGGAGAAAACTCTACTATTTATTTCGATCCAAATTTGCCAAAGGAAATGGTGAAGGAAAATCTTCCAGAAGAACTTGAGGCAAGGGTCATGGAATGGGGAAGGCCAATGAATGAAAAGGTCTCTTATGGAGTAGGGTCTAACCTACTGAATGTGGAAGGAATGGAAAATAGAATCAAGGATGGATGAGGAAATAAGGCAATGGAGGAAGAGGTGGGAAGTAGATTCCAAGGCATAGTGGCATAGGTAGCATCTATTGGGGATGGGTAAGCCTTTTTTCATGATATGCTTGATGGTAAGGATTTTATCTTGGATGGCAAGCCACGAAAAAAAAGGAAATCTTAGGAATGAGATGCTTGATCCAAACACTGTCAAAAGGAAGCAACAAATCCTCATTGTCAAGGAGGAGAAGATAAGCCAATTTAATAGAGAATTCTCCACTCTTAGTAAGTTCCCAAATGATCTGGTCCACACAATTATATGAGGTAATGATAGTGAAAGAGATGAGGGAGTTCAACAAATTAGACTCAATGGGAAAGGTTAGACTGGAAATGGAGATCCACCTTGGGCTCCTACTCTGAGCAATAATAAAATTAGAAACCTTGTGTCCTATCCTGACATCAGTAAAGGGTTTGAGTTTGGACAATATTGAATCATTTAGGAGGGTTTCTTAGGTGATCCATTTGTCATTCCAAAAATCAATGTTTCTTCCATCTCCCATTTTCCACCTTATTCCTTTCTTTATGATGTGCTTAGTACCAATTATGGAGTTCCAAAAAGCTGATCCCCTGCTAGGAATATTCTCACTAAGGAAATCACCATGTTGGAGGTACTTCCTTTTGGCGATGGAAATCCACTCATTATTGTCTCCTGAAACCAATATCCAAGCTTGCTTGGAAATCAAAGCGGTGTTTAGGGAATGAATTCTTCTTAGCCCTATTACTCCTTTATTTTTAGGTTTGTAGACCTTGCCCTAGGCTACAAATGGATTATTTATTTGTTTTTAGCTCCATTCCATATAAATTTTTTTGAATTTGCTCTATCATTAAGGCAGCTATCGTTGGAGCTTTGAAAATGGATAGGAAATAAACAAGGATGCTTTGCAGAACAACAGTGGTCAAATTACTTTTAGCAGCTCAGAAAAAAAGGTTTCCTTTCCATCCTACAAGTCTTTTTTGGATGCGCTCTGTAACATTGTTCCACATAGAGGTTGTAGGTTGCCCACATAAGAGAGGCATGCCTAGGTAAGTGGCTGGGAGGTGAGCTATAGAGTAGTCTATAATCCTTGCAATCTTGATCTGTCTTTGCATGGGAGTATTGAGGAGGTACAATTTGCTCTTGTTGAAGTTGAATTTTTTACCAGTAGCTACTTCATAGACTTGAAGGATGTATTTGATAACTTTAGCTTCAAAAATAGATGCACTTGCCAGTAGAATGGTGTCATCCACAAATTTTTGGTGGGAAACTAGATTGGTCTGGGAGGATGCCTTGATCCCTGATTGCAAATCAGTTCTACATACAACTTGAATAGTTCTACCTAGTTATTCGGCTATGATAATGAATAAGAATAGAGATATTGGATCTCCCTACTTGATACCTCTACTGCTTTTGAAGTAACCTATTGGAGAACCATTGATGAGGATAGAGAACTGGGGGGAATATATGCAACTTCTGATGAGGTTGACCCATTCAGGATGGAAACCAAACTTATGCAGAATAGCTAAAAGGAAGTTCTAGTTGACTCTATCATAAGATTTATTCATGTCAAGCTTGAGAATGCAAGTGGGATTTTTAGTCTTGGAAGCAGAATGGAGGGCTTCATGTATGGAGATGACTCCATCGAGGATGGATCTACCTTGAACAGAGCTTCCCTGGTAAGGGTTAATAATGGTGGGCAGGATAGTCTACATTCTAGTGGCCAAGATTTTTATGAGGATTTTATATGCGACATTGCAAAGGCTAATGAGTTTATAGTCAGGAAGGGACTTGGCAGCTGGAATTTTAGGAATGAGGGCAATGAATGTGGAGTCGAAACCTGAAGAACACAAGCTTATACTGAGAGGGGGGGTGAAAAGTATAAGACCTCTTTTTACTTTTTCCTTTATACTTCAAAATAGTAAAGCAATATACCCAAAGCAATATCAAAGCAATGCACAATATCATCCACAAAGTGACACCAATTTTAACGTGGTTCACCCAGAATGGCCAGGCTACGTCCACAAAACTTTTCTCTAAAAGTTATCTCAAAGTTCTTTGGGAATCCTTCCCAATTACAATGTTTATGAGCCTCGGCCCAAAGGAGATACCTTCCCCCAATCAGAATTTATGAGCCTCTGCTCAAAGGAGATACCTTCCCCCAATCAAAATTTATGAGCCTCTTGCTCAAAGGAGATACCTTCCCCTCTCGCTCTAGAAATGATCCCTCGGAAGATCAACTGCCTCTACCTCTTGCCAGCACGTGGAACTCCTTTCCACCGAAGACCTCCTATCCTCAATGCTTAGCCTAAGAGACCTTCGCCTTCTATGATCACGTCCATAGTAGCTCAACAACTCTGTACCAAACATAGTCAATCGGTCTAGTACAAGTCTTCCTCTGTCTGTCAGATCTGTCCAACTCTTGAACAAATCAATCCTCTACATACAAGCCTTCTCAAAGACTTGCCAACTATCCTCAGGTTCTTCTCATAGAACCAATGCACCTCTGTCCTCAAGTTCTCTGATAGAACTATCAAACTCAGCTCACAAGTCCTCTGCTAGGACCTGTCCAAATCTGCTCACAAGTCCCCACCGAACCTGTCCAAAATTGCTCACAAGTCCCCACATAAACCTATCCAAAACCTACTCACAAGTCCCCATCAAAACCTATCCAAAACTGCTCACAAGTCCCCACCGAAACCTGTCCAAAAACTGCTCACAAGTCCCCACTGAAACCTGTCCAAAAACTCAGCAAGCTCACCAAGAAAAACTTTCTTAGTAGGAAATCACAAAGTGAATTGTTAGAGACCCAATGTGATTTTTCAAACTCATAGAAGCATAAAGAGAATTTTTAGAGACTCAATATGTTCTATACTCAAATCCCAATCTCAAAACTCAACTCAAATCAACTCAGCTCAATCTCAATCTCAAATCTGAAAACTCAACTCAATATCTGAAATGGATAGGATAGAATGTTTTCTTTCAAGAACATGAAACCCCAACAATTGCCAACTATGCAAAGAATCACATAACAATGATACTCATGTTCTTTTCACCATCAATTAGGGTTTCAACAACAATGCTCATCAAACAAGGTTTAGTCAACCAACACCATTCAACTCAACATCAACCTTGAAGCATTCAACCAATCATCACAAGAAAAGGAAACAAGTAGAAATCCTTTTCCCTCCAAAGATATTTGAACAAAACAGCCACCAACACAATATCACCAAATGTAAAGAATAACTTGCTCAAATCAACTCAATGGAGTAAGCCCAATATCATGAATCAAGTAAAGCAATAACTTGATCAAACAACCTCTATGGAAGCAACTCAACCATCAAACTCAAAACAACCAACCAAGGGTTCCACCAACTCAATGCAAGTAGCAAGACTCACAAACATAAACCCTAGTGCACAATGCTTCCACTACCTCAAACCAGAATTATGCATTCACCAAAACTCTCATCAAGGATAACAATGCATAAGAAGTCTTCAACAAACCAGAAAATAGGATTTACACCCAACCAAAGGAAACCTAGTTGAAAACCTTTTCACTCCAACCTTATTTCAGAAAACATACACCAATCATACTCATAAGGAAAATGTGCCCATACCTTTTTGGAGTAGAAGAAAATTGATCCTTAAATCTGTCACCACACACAACCCTCAAACTTCCAACCAAGTTAGGGTTAGAACCAAGATAAATGAGCATATATAAAAACTTTCCTTAATACACCTTTTAGCTTCTCTTCTTTAAAAACAACCACCAAAGAAGCCAAAAACACAACAACCAAAACTTACACCTTATATCTCCATTTTTAAATTTAGCATAGCAAAAGACTAATCTCAAAAATACAACCAAAGAAATATCCCCTTATTTCTCCTATGTCTTTTAAACAATGCTAAACAATGCCAAAAATCATATCAAGAAAATAATCACACCTTATAATGGCTGCCCTTGAAGAATCCAAAATTCGCGGCACAAAACACGTTTTAATAAAAACGTGACTAATCCATGCATAGCTCCCTCCGTGGGGATCAAAACGTAGACCTCCGCCTACGCAAGGCCCAAACGCAGCCTTCGCTGCCACTAGCCCACAAGGGGCTTACGAAGTCCAAGATGGACTTCCTTCCACATAAACGGTCAAGCTTTCCGAAAGCTTTTCAAACCACGAGCTCTCCTCTTTCGCAGCGTAAACCGAACATTCGATCGCAGCCAAACCAATTAATTGCCTTCGATTTTCCAAGAGGTTTTAACCTTAGGAACCTTCTCATATTTATAGTCCATACGTGGACTTTAGAACACGTCGGTTGCAAAGAAAAGTAATTTCGAATTTAATCAAAATTTGCTTTCTAAAGGGTTTAAAAACCCTTAAAGTATTTTTAATAAATTAAAAATAATTTCTCCCTTAATTAATTAAATAATTAATTAATTAAAACCTTGAAGGGTTTTAAATAATAATTAAATAAATAATAAAGAGAACCTCCATTGGTTTTAATAAAAACCATTGCCAATGGAATCTCTCCGGATTCTCTTAAAAATATTCTCTTGGAATCTTCCACCTTTGAAGCCAACACATCCTCTTAACATTAATGTCATTTCCTTTTGACATCAATGACAACTCATAGACAAGAAGCTAGGATCTCAAACCCAAAATTGCCAACAATCTCCCCCTTTGTCATTGATGGCAAACCATGCTTCTCAACAACACAGAAACTCAACATAAACAGCTCCCCCTGTCTTGAGGCTCTCCCCCTTACTCATATCTCTCCCCCTTTGTCATCAATGGCAAAGGGTCACCTTTGGGGCTTGGGACTAAGAATGAGCCTCTTAGCTTAGTCCCTCCCCCACCTCCTATTGAGGTGTTTAATTTCGAGGTGGGAGTAAAACTCCCAACAGGCACTGATCATCATCAGTGTCTATAGCTGCCTTACCATGTCTTCTCTTGTTCTCCTTGTCCATATTCCTGTTCCTATTCCTGTCACTGTTCCTGTTCCTGTTATCATTCCTGTTCTTATCCATGCCTTGATCCTTGGACCTATTCATACCACTGTTCCTGTTCCTGTACCTTGGAAGTTCAGCTCTACACTGTCTAGCTATGTGACCTTCATTGTTGCACTTATAACAAGTAACAATGTTATTTCTTTTAGGCATACCTGTTCTTTGAATCCACCTATTCTGACTAACCCTGTTCTTGTTATTAGCCTTGCAGAAAATTGCCTTATGCCCAAACTGTTTACAAGAGTAGCAATACCCTTGAAAGAAATTACCACCTCTGAAACTGTCATTTACCTTCCTTACTTGAGTCATGCAATGTGAAGCCATGTGACCAAACCCGTGACAAGCAAAACATCTGCCATTAAACTTTCCTGTAAATGACCTTCTAGGTCCTGTAAACTTTCTCCCCTTTTTTGTTTCCTATTTTCTCTTTTCGTGCATCTATCACTCAAGGACTCTTTCTCTCGAAATACTCTCCTCATCGGAACTCTCTTCTTTTTGGAATCTCTTACCAGATTCCCCAACCCGTTCCTTGTGTTTCTTACCAAAATCAAGACCTATTTTATTCGTTGCCCTTCTTTGATCTTTGATGATGGACTTTACCTTTTTGGAGCTATCTTGAAACCTGTAAAGCTTATCCTTGTACTCTTTAGTTTCCTCTTTCAAAGAAGCCATTTTTTGTTCTAACTCATTATACTCAAGAACCTTAGACTCTAACTCATCCTTGAGTTCTTGTGTCTTAGCTATAGAGAAGTCAAGACTTTCTATAAGATCATCTCTCTCCATACAACATTCATCTAACTTATCCTTGAGTCTAGCATTCTTCTTTCTTTCCTTTTCCAAAACACTAAGAGCACTAATAAGTTCACTTTCAAGATCCTTTATTTGTTTGCTTTTTGAATCATCAAAGCCTTTTTCAGATTTCTTATCACTAGAGGTGCTACCCTTTTCAAAAACCATACATGCATCTTCCTTATAGTTTTTTGAAGCATCCTCATACATACTAGAAACCAAATCATTATTTGTGCAATCATCCTCAAGGTGACCAAAATTTCCACATCTAAGACATTTCATGATAATGAATCTATGTTTTGCTTCTTCCTCTTTTTCTGATATGAACAACATCTCATTTTCATTATCACTTGAAGAACTTTCACTATCACTACTAGAACACTTACTTGCTTTGTCTAGGTAGAAACTCTTCTTGTGCTTGTGAGAATACCTCTTTCCTTGATTGCTGTGCTCATATTTGTTTTTCCTGTGATGCTTGTGCTTTTCAGAATCCTTGCTCTTAGAATCTTGTTTATCTTCATCACTTTCATTCTTGGGAACAATACAATCAGTAGCATAATGACCAAACTTTCCACAATTGAAACATCTTATATTTTTCATACTTTTGTGCTTTCTAGAGAACTTGCCTTTCTTGCTGTAATATGCCTCTTCATCACTAGAAGACTCATCACGAATAGGTGTTGCATTGCCACTTGAATAATCCATTGTGTTCTTTACTAGCTTTTCCTTCAAGTCGTTAAACTTTTCGAAGGCACCTGCTCTGATACCAATTGAAGAACACAAGCTTATACTGAGAGGGGGGTGAACGAGTATAAGACCTCTTTTTACTTTTTCCTTTATACTTCAAAACAGTAAAGCAATATACCCAAAGCAATATCAAAGCAATGCACAATATCATCCACAAAGTGACACCAATTTTAACGTGGTTCACCCGAATGGTTGGGCTACGTCCACAAAACTTTTCTCTAAAAGTTATCTCAAAGTTCTTTGGGAATCCTTCCCAATTACAATGTTTATGAGCCTCGGCCCAAAGGAGATACCTTCCCCCAATCAGAATTTATGAGCCTCCGCTCAAAGGAGATACCTTCCCCTCTACTTTGGAAATGATCCCTCAGAAGATCAACTGCCTCTACCTCTTGCCAGCACGTGGAACTCCTTTCCACTGAAGACCTCCTGTCCTCAATGCTTAGCCTAAGAGACCTCTGCCTTCTATGATCACGTCCACAAGCAGCTCAACAACTCGTACCAAACATAGTCAGTCGGTCTAGTACAAGTCTTCCTCTCGTCTCGTCAGATCCGTCCAACTCTTGAACAAATCAATCCTCTACATACAAGCCTTCTCAAAGACTTGCCAACCGTCCTCGGGTTCTTCTCATAGAACCAATGCACCTCTGTCCTCAAGTTCTCCGATAGAACTATCAAACTCAGCTCACAAGTCCTCTCGCTAGGACCTGTCCAAATCTTCTCATAAGTCCCCACCGGTACCTGTCCAAAACTGCTCACAAGTCCCCACCGAAACCTGTCCAAAAACTGCTCACAAGTCCCCACCGGAACCTGTCCAAAAACTCAGCAAGCTCACCAAGAAAAACTTTCTTAGTAGGAAATCACAAAGTGAATTGTTAGAGACCCAATGTGATTTTTCAAACTCATAGAAGCATAAAGAGAATTGTTAGAGACTCAATATGTTCTATACTCAAATCCCAATCTCAAAACTCAACTCAAATCAACTCAGCTCAATCTCAATCTCAAATCTAAAAACTCAACTCAATATCTGAAATGGATAGGATAGAATGTTTTCTTTCAAGAACATGAAACCCCAACAATTGCCAACTATGCAAAGAATCACATAACAATGATACTCATGTTCTTTTCACCATCAATTAGGGTTTCAACAACAATGCTCATCAAACAAGGTTTAGTCAACCAACACCATTCAACTCAACATCAACCTTGAAGCATTCAACCAATCATCACAAGAAAAGGAAACAAGTAGAAATCCTTTTCCCTCCAAAGATATTTGAACAAAACAACCACCAACACAATATCACCAAATGCAAAGAATAACTTGCTCAAATCAACTCAATGGAGTAAGCCCAATATCATGAATCAAGTAAAGCAATAACTTGATCAAACAACCTCTATGGAAGCAACTCAACCATCAAACTCAAAACAGCCAACCAAGGGTTCCACCAACTCAATGCAAGTAGCAAGACTCACAAACATAAACCCTAGTGCACAATGCTTCCACTACCTCAAACCAGAATTATGCATTCACCAAAACTCTCATCAAGGATAACAATGCATAAGAAGTCTTCAACAAACCAGAAAATAGGATTTACACCCAACCAAAGGAAACCTAGTTGAAAACCTTTTCACTCCAACCTTATTTCAGAAAACATACACCAATCATACTCATAAGGAAAATGTGCCCATACCTTTTTGGAGTAGAAGAAAATTGATCCTTAAAGTTGTCACCACACACAACCCTCAAACTTCCAACCAAGTTAGGGTTAGAACCAAGATAAATGAGCATATATAAAAACTTTCCTTAATACACCTTTTAGCTTCTCTTCTTTAAAAACAACCACCAAAGAAGCCAAAAACACAACAACCAAAACTTACACCTTATATCTCCATTTTTAAATTTAGCATAGCAAAAGACTAATCTCAAAAATACAACCAAAGAAATATCCCCTTATTTCTCCCATGTCTTTTAAACAATGCTAAACAATGCCAAAAATCATATCAAGAAAATAATCACACCTTATAATGGCTGCCCTTGAAGAATCCGAAATTCATGGCACAAAACACGTTTTAATAAAAACATGACTAATCCATGCACAACTCCCTCCACGAGGATCGAAACACAGACCTCCGCCTACGCAAGGCCCAAATGCAGCCTTCGCTGCCACTAGCCCACAAGGGGCTTACGAAGTCCAAGACGGACTTCCTTCCACATAAACGGTCAAGCTTTCTGGAAGCTTTTCAAACCACGAGCTCTCCTCTTTCGCAGACATAAACAGAACATTCGATCGCAGCCAAACCAATTAATTGCCTTCGATTTTCCAAGAGGGTTTAACCTTAGGAACCTTCTCATATTTATAGTCCATACGTGGACTTTAGAACACGTCGGCTGCAAAGAAAAGTAATTTCGAATTTAATCGAAATTTGCTTTCTAAAGGGTTTAAAAACCCTTAAAGTATTTTTAATAAATTAAAAATAATTTCTCCCTTAATTAATTAAATAATTAATTAATTAAAACCTTGAAGGGTTTTAAATAATAATTAAATAAATAATAAAGAGAACCTCCATTGGTTTTAATAAAAACCATTGCCAATGGAATCTCTCCGGATTCTCTTAAAAATATTCTCTTGGAATCTTCCACCTTTGAAGCCAACACATCCTCTTAACATTAATGTCATTTCCTTTTGACATCAATGACAACTCATAGACAAGAAGCTAGGATCTCAAACCCAAAATTGCCAACAAAAACTTGAGAAATTATTTTGTAGGACTGAAACTCTTTGATGGTCTTGCAACCATCAGGATTGACAATATCCCATAAGGTTTGAAAAATGTGAGTGGGGAAACCATTTGGTCCTGGGGATTTGTCAGGATTCATGGAGAAAAGGGCAGATTTAATTTCATCATCCTGGATAGGAGCAATAAGAGAGGAGTTGACCATTTCAAAAATTGAGTTAGAAGGAATGTGATGAAGTAAAGCTTCTTGGGATGCTGTTGAGCAAAGGTTGTCATCCTCAAGCATGATTTTGAAATAAGTGCTAGATTCATTCCTGATTTCATCTATGCCAGTCGTGAGGTTGCCATAACCTTTAGTGAGTTCCTTGATGTGATTGTTGCTTCTATTTATAAGGGTGGACACATGAAATAATTTAGTGTTTGATTCTCCTTATTTGATCCATAGAGCTCTAGATTTATTACGCCAATATGTGATCTAATATTTCTTTGAGAGATTTTTTGTTGCAAATAGATTACCAAAAACTTCCTTGTTCCAGATTTTTAGATCTTCTTTGAGGCTTTTGATTTTCTAGGCTAGTTTGAAGGAAACAAGTCCTTGAATGTCTTTTTGCCAACTATGAGATACTCTTTGACGAAGATCAGGATGATGAAGCCACATAGCCTCAAATATGGATGGACTTTTGTAGGGGTTATATTTATCAATGTCCAGGATAAGAGGGTTGTGGTCTGATCCAATTTTTAGAAGAGGATATAAAGCAACATCTCCAAAATACTGAATAGATTTCTATGAGAGGAAAATCCTATCTAATTTGACTTGAGATCTAGCTCTTATGTTACTCCAAGTATATTTAGCCTTTCTGAGATTTAAGTCCATTAAACAATTTGCATTGACAAACTCATTAAAATCCTCCATGCTTTTAGCTAGGGTTTTAGAACCTCCTTTTTTCTCTAAGCAATAGAGGGGGGTATTGAAATCACCTACAAAAATCCAGGGAATGTTTTGAAAGGAGTATTTCATACTAGTCAGGGTATCCCACAACTAAGCTCTCCTAGTAATAGTGTTAGGAGCATAGACATTGGTGAGAATCCAAGATGAGTTTTTGTTGAGATCATGAAAGAGGACACTAAGAAGCCTATCACTGGAATGGAGAAGATGTACTTCAACTAAATTATTGTCCCATAAGTAGACCTCCAGATGTACCTCTAGCATCACTGACCACTATACCTGCATTCTTCCATATTTCTTTAGCTATTGAGGCAGAGTTGTTGGCATTGATTTTTATTTCTTACATGATAATGATAGAAGGTTTGATATCCTTTCTCATATACTATACAATTCTTTGTTTGACTGACCCATTGAGGCCTCTCACATTCCATGATAGAATATTCTTTTAGAAGATTTTGGGGCTTTCCTGCCTCCTCTCCCATTATGATGAGGGGGTTTGGAGCTTTTACTCTCTTCCTTAGACTAATACGTAATGTTAGGAAAATGGGTTTTTTGAATTCTATTTACAATTTCATCTGCTGTTTGGGAATTCCAGATATCCTCTCTAGATGGCTTGCCTCTTTTCTTTTCACTACCACAATCTATGGGAGATTTGGTAGTACTTCTAGTTTGCTTGGGGCTAAACTTATAGGGAATGATTTATTCTAAAACAGGGCTCTGAGGCCTGATAGTCTAGCTTAGGCTAGGTGATATTATTTCCTCCATGGGATTCTTATTGGAGATGGCTACACTTTCATCCCAAGGGCTATGAGATGGACCTAATTTGGAAGGGGTGTTGACAAAACTGAGGTCAATGTTCAGATCAGGGGGGATTTGAGGATCTGTCTGAAGATTGAGATTGGCTTGAGTTTTTAGGGGAGGGAGGTTTTCCTCTTGCTGGTTGGGCATAGAAGACAAAGGGATTTGAGAATTGGTAGCCACAACATTTTGAGAATCCTTGGAGGAATATTTTAGAATAGGGGAAATCGGGGCAATTCCTTGAAGAAACTTATCAGATTCATTTAAGATATTAAACCTATTAGGAGACGTGAAAGGGGAAATTACTTGATGGAGCTCCAAGTTTACCATTTCCTTGCCTTTGAGAGAGTGAGGCCCTTCTTGATATTTAGGGGGCTTTTGTTGTTGCTGGTAAATTTTTTCTACCTGACTTTGTTGCTGCCATTTCTTCTAGATTTTGGAATACCCACTGTTGTGTGAGTTTTTGTTGCCTCTGAAATGGTCAATGTTGGCCCCTCTGGGTTGGGGTACTCTTGTCTTCTTCCCAAGATATTTTTTTGAGTGAGATTATATTTTGAGGGTAGGGCATTGAGACCTTAGATGTCCTTGGGTATGGCATTATACGTAGAAGGCTGATTTATTTTCATACTCCAAGGGCTATTTTTTATAGAAATACTTGTGAGTTAGATTCACATAGGTTGGTAGCTCTGAGGCCAGATTGGAATTCACACAAATTATAGCCATGTTCATAGGCTTATGGGATTTGGTGATAGGGTCAATGGCAAGGAGTTTTCCTATAGCATTTGCGATGGATAGAAGGACATCATCATGCCAAAAATGGAAGGGAATATTTGGGATGCATACCCATATAGGTGTAAAGTTTATATCCTAAGTATCAGGATCAAAATATAGGTCCCATTTCCTTAGAAATAAACTTTTGTGCCCTAAGAACCAAGGGCCTCTAGTGAGGATACATTTCATGTCCTCATCATTGCTAAATATGATGGTAAAGAAACCTTTGGACAAGACAACCAGTTCCAAGTCACCTAGAGTTTTCCATTTGGTGACAGCCCACCTGTGGATGGTCTCGATGTCAGGCCTTCCTCCAACAAAATTCCCCACAAAAGCATGGCGTTCCATGGTAAGGTAGCTATCAGTGATATCATTGGGTATGTTTATATTTTGACCATCATGAATGATTGAAGTGGTTCGATGTTTGTAAGGACCTCATCCATTATTGGACAAGATGTTGGCATAGGAAGTCGCCTTGGTTTTGTCAACAGTGGGACCCTTAGCTATTAAATGTGGGGCCCCATTGTCAGGAGGTTCATATCCCCAAAAGATGAAAATATCTGAATCTTACTTATGCTCAGAGATTTCATCCTTGTCCTTGTTGGTGTATTTGGTACCTGAGCTCCTACCTTCCTTACTTCTGATATTCTCCTTGTGACTTGTCCTGCTACCATTTTTTTGGCTGACCAGTCCTCCTTCCATCTTTTGCTCCTCCTCCTTCCATATTCTGATTTGAATTCTTGTTTCAAGAGTATCATTAGGTCATATCATCATGATAACTTCCTATATAATCAAGAGTATCATGTTAAAATGGTCTTTCTAACAATGACATCTCATGTTTTTCAACTAAACACGGATGGTTTTGACATATTATTATAGTTCATAATAATCTAATATTTCCATTTCTATGTATTAATTATTATACAAAATTTAAACTATTCTTTCTTTATATATATATATATATATATATATATAGCCAAAATTAAAAACATATAAATTTAAAACTCATACAAAAATAAAATAATAAAATAATATAAATTTTAGTCCATGGTAATAATGGAGGAATTAGACATGGACAAGGTATGATTTGGATATCTATATCAATGGTGGAAATGTGAAGAACATAATATTCATGAGGCACCTTTGCACTAGAGAAATGCAAAATATCCTCTTCATTCTTGAAGACGGCTCTTGTTGTATATGAATCATTCTCAAGATTTTCTAACAAATAGTCAATTGCCAAAAAATATGTAAAATTTATTCATGCATGTGTTGTACACCACTTGAAAGAATGTGTTTACATTTATATTTTAAGTAAATGGTTTCTTACATGCTAAAAATAAGGGACTTTATATGTGCATGTAATATACATTACTTGTTAGAGTTGTTCTATATTTTTCCAGTAGTTACCATGCATTTTGGAGGTCAATAAGGTTTGTAATAGTAATAAAATTTGCTTTTACTTTAGAGGATGATACAGTTGCATCATTGAGTGACCTTGTGAATGTTCATTTCCTAGACAATAAATTCTTTGGATGGTTCACTAAAAATAATGTCTATCAATTTCAATACAATGAAGGTTAGCTAATTAAAGTGATGTAATTTTTATTTATATCTCCAAAACCTTTGACTTCTATTGACCATCACTTTTAAGTTGATGATACAACCACTTGCATGGTTATTTCATAATAAAAAGATGTTATCTCTAAAATATTAGGTATAATTGTACTCACTATAAGTCCTTCTTAAGTAAACATTAGTTATAAGAAGCACATGATTAGTTTAAATCTTTGTTGTAAAGACTTGAAAATTTAGATTAGATGATTTTTTTCTTTGGTTAATTTTGTGATTCAAAATATATATATTTTTAGATGTTCATATAATTTGGATAAGGTATGGATATGATTTTTTAGATTTAAATAATAAAGGTTTTATCCTTTGACAAGAAAACATTAAAAAATTAGAGTGGAATAAAAGATATGCTAAATATCTTAGATCAAAAACCAAATTATTTCTTTTTAAAAGGTTTTACTACTCTGTCTAAAAATGTTTTCCTACCATAACGAGTTTGATCTTATATTTTTACATTAGAAATCATACCTTGAATTTTTCCACATTATCAAATAATATAGCACAAACACAACATACCACTTTTGAATTCAAGACTGCTGCAGCCAGTTACCCAAGTGGACGAGATCAGCTAAATCCCATAAACTTACAATTTAGTGGTAATGATTTTCTCATTTATCGTTCGTATATTCCAGCATGAGGACTAAACCATAGTGAGGGATATCCTCTAGGGCCCATAAAACATAGAGGGGAATTATTATAATCCCTTACCTTCACACATTGTACCTTCAATATTCTAGTTGACTTGTTTATACTCTGTGTAGAAGTGACTAGTGTATTTATGCCTTAGTGACTAATTGGTGTTTTACTTTTTCCCAGAAGTAGTTAGTGCGATGTCAATTCCCTGATATTGGGATTCATCACACTATACGATTGCAACTCATAGGGATTTGTCCCATACCAAACCCTGTGTCCAATCTAGAAAAGTTTGACAAGTATGGTAATTATCACAGTGCTCTTTAGGAACAATCTAGAAAAAGTGTCTCATACCACCTTTTTGTTCTAACCTTATCGAGTCATTCAATGACCAATCCTATCAGTCAACAGTTGCCTCAAATTAATTATATGCCTACTCGCACCCTAATAATACTGAATGAATATTTGAATCAATTTTGGTTCAAGTTCCTTAGGAACTTATTATTTCATTTAGTATATATTTTTCCTAAACAAGTATTTATGATATCTTAAGTTTGTACTTCTTCCTTTAGAAGTAATTTTGTTTTAGAAAGAATATGGTGAACAAATATTTTGCAAAGGTTTGCTATTTTGTTCCAAGTTATATATATTTAAAAAGGAACTATTATTTATCTAAAGTTTAGATTAGCCCATAAAAAAAATATGTATTAATAAATCATTTTAGAGATCTATGTTCATACTTTTTCTCCATGGATTTTAAACTTGTCCTCACCAAGTGAGCAGACCTCCAACATAAGCTTAATATCTTACTTAAATGATGTGTTCGATTAACTATGACACAATATACTTCAACACTAAAAAGCTTTTCCTATTGTCTAAAGATAAGCAAGGCAACTTATGGAAAACACCCATCTATGGCGTCGCTAACCAACCTATGAAAATCAAACTAGACAACACCCTTAGGCATCCTTTGCCTACTTGGCATTATTAACTATTTTAATATTATATCCAAACAAATTCCAAAGCTCTCTCATTCAAACATTCAAATGAAATCATAGAAATATAAATTGAATTATGATACAACTTCATAAAGTAATACTTGGAAAATATTCAGAAAATAGAATGTATTGAAACTTCATATTAAACACATCTTCAGAACATTTTTACATAATCAATTTTTTTGCATTACAAAATGTATCAATATACAAAAGGTTTCTTAAATTCTAAAATAAAAGTGGACTCTGCCCTTAAGTTTCTTTTCACATACATGGGAGAGATTTTCTTATTTTATATTTTCACTCATTTACAATTTTCTCAACTCATCATAATGAGTGCTATTGCTGCAGTGCACTATCCAACTATGTAAAACATATTAGGTGGACCTTCATACATATTTAGTTTATGATTGCTTTTCCATAGAAGATTTTTTTAAACATGTTATGGCTTGTTGCCTCCACATCGCAGGTTTAAAATTGACAATCTACATTCAAGATGTTCTCACTGTGCCCACTACTCTCTTGTAGATTTAAACTCGCATTAGAACAAAATGGATCTGCCAAGAATCATATACAACTAATGACATGCTCATGCAGCTAACATGCATACAAATTTTTTTAATTTACACATAATGCATTGGAGCTTCACTAATCCCCTTACTCGAGATCCACACAAAAGTTCCCAATTTTTTTTATTTATAAAATAACAATAGTCTATAATTCCAATTTAATTTAGGTAAAGGTTTCACATTTCACTTCCTAATTACTACAAAACTACGCTCACAATGTCAAGGCAGTATCAACAAGCAATTTTCACAAAAATACATAGAATTATACCACGACAAACTAGCTTCTTCTAGATTTCCATTGCACTCAGTATAATTCACACAAAGCATAGCAATTTGTTCAAATACAACAAAGCCTTCACGTAAGAAAAATAGAATTCCATTGCCTTCATTTTCAAACAATCATGACAATGTTTTCCAAACAATATTATGTTCACATAATCAATCTATCACATATTTTCTTCCATAGAGCATAGCACAATCATACCAGCAATTTCACTATCACAAACTAGCGATTTCATTCTTACACACCAGTGATTTTATCATCACATGTAAAATAAGTATTAAAAGCATATTCATCGTAATGAGATTTATTATAACCAACCTGTTTACTCACTTTCCCAGAATGAAAAATAATTTGAAAATTTTATATTAAAACAAGATCATTTACAAGTTGGGGTGAGACTCCTCCCAGCCTTAACCGACAAGAACACTTGTTTACAACAGTAAAAGAAGATCAACATTGGAGCCAAATATCTTAAACCATATTTTTATAAGTATTGTCTACTTGTTTACAATAGTAAAATAATATCAACATTGGAGCCAAATCTCCTAAACCATATTTCTACAATAGCTATCCAAAATAGCTAAACATTGGATTTGCTCATCAACCTACCTAATCCTATCATCCTCATTAGCCATGTTATCGCACCACTAAACCCATACCTCCTTCTTAGTACCCATCTTAGCCAAGAAGTCTATCACTTTATTTAGATTTCTACTCACATAAACCATAATCACATCATCTAATTCCCTATATAATTCCTTAATTTGGGTGACAAGAATCCTCAACCTCGAATTCTTCAAAGCAAATTTCCTCATCATATTATATTTTACAATGCACCTAAATTATATTGTTATGATGTTTCAATGGTATCTTGAATGTGAGATATTTTTTAATGTGTATAGTAATAAATTTTCATCTTGTACAATATATTTGATTTATATGTTTTTCTCGATAGAGTAGAGTTGTGAAGTTTCTTGTATGTACATAATTTATTGTCTTATATAATATTTAGCCCTTTTACAATACATTTCATTAGGGTTACCAACTACCTTATTCACCTATCCCCTATGGGCCCTTCACGTCCATAAACTAGCTAGCTATATTCCCTCACCTTTTCGACCAACCATATCCATGTTTCAAAATGCCCACCTAACAAAGAATTTATAATATAAGCATGTGTATGCCATATTTTATGTAGTTATTATGGGAGAGAAATGAAAATATTTTTCCCTAGTTAGAGACATGGATAAACAATATGGTATACATATTACCAATTTAAAGAAGAATACTAATATAGCAATGAGGATTAAGGCTAATTTCTTTCCATCTTCTTGAATTGTAAAAGGTGGCAATGGGTTTTCCTTGGGTTAATAGTTTTTAAAATATAGAAAATAAGTTCTTAATTTTATTGCATATTATTTCTTTCCATGTAGGTGTTGGACATTTTGAGTCCCTAAGCTAATATGTTGTCATTGATGTCAAAAGATCATTTAATGTCAAAAGGATCAATGAAGGGTTTTTGTGAAAACCAAGATAGGAAAAATAAAAGGTTTTATTTAAAACCATGGACAACATATTTGATCTGGGTTTTTCTTAAAACCCAAGTTGGGCTTTCGTTTCATCGAAAAAGGTGCCCCGGTGATGGAGATATTTAAGTTTTAATATTTGGTTTAAATTTTAATTATTTAAAATTTGAATTCAAATTTAAAACTAAATACGCAAGATTTCCGTCGACGTCATCAAGCAAATAAAAAGTCATATTTCCATCGACGTCTTCGATATGATTAAAGGACTATATAAAGGGGGCTTCAATTGATTATTATTTTATCCTTGCTCGTGCAATAAAATCGTTGGCTATCGAATCGTTTATGAGCTCGTGCGAATTTCTTGAGAAGTGAAGCAGTGAATAAGACAAGCAGTGTTCGGAGAAACAAACATCATGGGCAGCGTGGCGCATTGGCAAGTGGGCCTTGGCTAAGGCATGGGGTAGATAAAAATGCCAAGGATCGAATCCCCTTGACACTTTGTATTTTGTGGAAGGCGTGAGAAAAGCGCTTCGGCGCCTTTGGTTTTGTGGAAGGTGGAGAAGGGCATAAGGCACGTTGTGCCTTTCCCTTTCCAATGAGTGGCTAGCTCGTGTGGAATCTTAGCCACGGCTAAGACACTCGCGGTATGTGAAATTCGGGGGTTCGAATCCCCTTGAGGAGGTAATTACGTTTTGCATTAATTTAATTTTATTTAGCCCTAAGGTTGGAGTTATAAGGTGGTTAGTGGAAATTAAAGTTTTAATTAAGCTTTTTTATTTGGGTTGTATTGATTATTGCAAAACTTGAGGGGTTTAATGATTTATTTGATGGTTATTAAGAATTGAATTTAGGAGAAATAAGGAGTTGTTTTAAAGTATTTTTGAAAGGCTTATTGATTGTTATTTTGATAAGGGTTTTATTAAAAAGGGACTTTGGTGGATGTGTTTATTTAGTTGGAGTAAAAAGGGTGTAAATTGAGTTATGCTTTATATTGTGATTATTTGAAGTCCACTAACCCTTATTGAGATTGGAAAGGAAAGTTGTGTTTAAGTGTGGCAGATTTTGTGGACAACTCCTTGGCATCAAAAAGGTATGGGCACATTCTCCTATTGATTGTTTATGGTGGTTGATTTCTGAAATATCTTTGGAGAGAAAAGGATTGATTGTGGTTTCCATTTTTGAGAGTTGTTGGTTTAATGCTTCAAGGTTTTCTGGTTTGTGAGTTGTAATTAAACCTTGTTTTAGAAGCATTGTTGTTGAAGCCCATTGATTGTGAAATGAACTTGAACTTGAGTTAGAGAAGAACATGAGTATAATTGTTATGTGAGATTTGTGATTGAGCATTGTTGGAAACATTTTGAGTTGGTTAAATACATGCTTGGACTAGGGTTTGTGAGAAAGGATTGTTCCTTGAGGTGATTGGTTGAGTTGAGTTGATTTAAGCCTAGTCAAGTGGATGCATGTGGTTGTTCAAGTTCCTAGAAATAAACTATTTCATATTCTGATTTGAGATGAGATTGAGTTGAGTTGAGATTGGGATTTGAGTATAGAACATATTGAGTCTCTAACAATTCTCTTTATGCTTCTATTGAGTTGAGATTGGGATTTGAGTATAGAACATATTGAGTCTCTAACAATTCTCTTTATGCTTCTATGAGATTGAATTGAGATATTGATTGAACATTGAGCTTAGAACATATTGAGTCTCTAACAATTCTCTTTATGATTCTATGTGATTTGAGACAAGTCTTTGAGAAGGCTTGTGGACTGATTTGAGTTAAGCTTTTGTGAAAGCTTGCTATGCAAATTTGAGCAAGTCCTAGAGAGGACTTGTTGAGCATATTTGAGTAGGTTCTATGTGGACCTGTTGAGCATATTTGGACAGGTTATGTGTGGACTGTTGAGCATATTTGAGCAGGTTCTATGTGGACCTGTTGAGTATATTTGAGTAGGTTTTATGTGGACCTATTGAGAAGATTTGAGCAGGTTTTGTGTGGACCTATTGAGCAGATTTGAGCAGGTTTTGTGTGAACCTATTGAGAAAAATTGTACTAGACTAACTGTACTATGTTTAGTACAAGAGATTGAGTAGAACTGTGCTAGACCGACTGAACTATGTTTGGTATAGTATTGAGACAGAGCTTTGGAGGTGATAGAGTATAGAGGATAGAGTCTCAGTGGATAGAGATCCAACAGCCAGGACAATTGAAGATAGATCTGAGTGAGGAGTCTTCAAGTGGAAAGAGATCCACCAATCAGTGCAACATAGAGACAGAGTCTTCTAGAAGATCACTAGCCAGAGCGAGAAGGGGAAAGAGTTCTCCTATGGAAGAGATCCATGAACTTGAGATTAGGGGATCAACATCTCCTTTGGATAGAGATCCATAAACATTGTAATTTGGGAAGGATTCCCAAGAGATTATTTGAGAAATATTTAGAAGAAATATTTTTCCTGTGGAGGTAGCCCACATTGGGTGAACCACGTTAAAATGATGTCTCTCATGTGTGTGATGTTTATTGTTTCATTAATGTTGATGGTACTATTTGGGAAAAAGGTTTATGTTATACTGTTCACCCCCCTCTCAGTATAAGCACATGTTCTTCAATTGGTATCAGAGTCGGTCTCTCCGTGAAGAGTCTAACAGCTTGGAAGAGGATCCTCTAGAAGCACACACAACTTCAGAAAGTGAAGAAGAGACTATGTTTGATATTAAAGAAGAGTTCTTCTCGGCTCTCAAAAAATTGGAAAGACTTAGAGAAGAAAATTCAAGCCTGAAAGAACAAATTCAGAAATATGAAGAAGTGAGAGAGGAGTTCTTTCAGAATCTCACAGAACTCAAGATCAAGGTGGAAGAAGGAAGAAATATTGAGCAAGATATGATAGATCTATTGAAAGCCAAAGAAACAGAATGTGGAGGATTGGAAGCAGAAATTGTTCTCCTAAGGAGTAAAATTGAAAAAACTAAGTTACTACAGGAAACATAATATGAAAAGCAGAAAGAGGAATCAAGCTTCCAAAAGGCAGAAACATCAAACAAAGAAAAGCAAGCAAAGGACATCAGAAAAGAAGAAAGCAAAGAAGAACCCTGGATAAAGGTTAATCACAAAAGGAAGATGACTTCATCACAATATCCAAGGTCTCCAAATAGGTTACATAACTTCTTCCATGGTCATTGTTTTTCTTGCAATAAATATGGACATAGAGCTGCTCACTGTACTCATCATGTTGGTTACAATAGAAATTTCAATTCCTTTGCACTTCTCATGGATGATGATGTTATATGTTACAAATGCAATAACTTTGGACACAAGGCTAGGTGGTGTAAAATGACATTTCCAGAATCTAGAAAAGTTATTCCAACAACTAGGAAGAATGTTAGGGCAAATTCTATGTTAGTTCAAACAACCCTGCATGCTCAAGATAAAAATGAACAATGGTATCTGGACAGTGGTTGCTCTAGTCACATGACAGGAGACAAAGACAAGTTCATCATTCTAAAGGAAACAAATAGAGGATCAGTAAGTTTTGGTGATAATGGATCAGCAAAAATTGTTGGAAAAGGTACTCTAAGTCTAGACAATGGAAAAACAAAAACAGAGAATGTTTTGTATGTCAAAGGGTTAAAACACAATCTTCTGAGTATAAGTCAACTTTGTGATCAAGGATACATGGTCACCTTTCATCCAGATAGATGTGAGATAAGAAAAATAAAAACAGGAAGAATTATTGCAAATGCAAAAAGGACCCCAAACAACTTATACATGTTGAATGAAATCAAAGGGGAAAAGTGCTTTATGTCACAAGATGATGAGAGCTGGTTGTGGCATAGAAGGTTGGGTCATTTGAATTTTGACAACATAGTCAGCATAAGCAATAAACAAGCAGTTAGAGATTTACCCAAAATAAGGAGACCACAAAATACAATTTGTGGACCGTGTCAACATGGAAAGCAAACTAGGACAACTTACAAACCAAAAGGCTATATGACTTCTGAGCCTTTGAGTCTAATACACACTGACTTATGCGGTCCTACCAGAACACAAAGTCTTCAGGGTGAGAGCTACTTCATGTTGTTTATAGATGACTATTCCAGAATGGTTTGGGTAACTTTTTTGAAAGAGAAGTCAGAGGCTTTTGAGAAATTTAAGGCATTCAAAAAGTTGGTTGAAAATGAAATAGGTAAAATGATTAAATGTCTTCGATCCGATAGAGGAGGAGAATTCACGTCAAATGAATTCATAGAATTCTATGAACAACATGGAATTAAGAGGGAATACTCAGCAGCAAGAACTCCCCAACAAAATGGAGTAGTTGAAAGAAAGAACAGGACTGTTGAAAACATGGCTAGAGCTATGTTAAATGAATCTAAGTTGTCAGATGGGTTTTGGAAAGAAGCAGTATCTACAACTGTATACATAATTACTAGGGCTCAATTAAGGGTAAATCATCACAAAACTCCCTATGAGCTTTGGAAAGGAAGACCTGCTACTGTAAAACATTTCAAGATTTTTGGAAGCAAATGCTACATAAGACGGGAAGATCAGAATTTGGGAAAATTTGATCCTAGATGTGATGAGGGAATTTTTCTTGGTTACTCTACAAAAATCAAGGCTTACAGATGTTACAACAAAAGAACTCGCACTATGGTAGAAAGTATGAATGTAACAATTGATGAAAAAATAGATTCTAGAGAATCAATTCAGCAAACTGTATACCAAGAAGATGGATGTTGTCTAGAAGAATTTTGTGAGGAATCAGATAATGATGAAGAAGAAATGCAAAGGCTTCTTCCTAAGACTCCTTCCAGGTATGTACAGAAACATCACCCAAAATATCAGATCATCGGGGATCCAGATGAAAGACAGACAAGAAGAAGAATAATAAAACCATCTCAGCAAGCAAATCTTTCTTTGTTATCTAAAATTGAGCCAAAAAATTTCACTCAGGCTAGTGAAGATGAATTTTGGATTAAAGCAATGAATGAGGAATTGGATCAGATAGAAAAGAGCAAAACTTGGGAACTTGTTCCACGGCCCAAAGACAAAAATGTGATTGGTACAAAATGGGTTTTCAGAAATAAGTTAAATGAAGATGGACAAGTGGTCAGAAACAAAGCAAGGTTAGTATGCAAAGGTTATGCACAAGTGGAAGGAATTGATTTTGATGAAACATTTGCTCCAGTTGCATGACTTGAGGCTATAAGGATGTTTTTAGCTTTTGCAAGTTTCAAAAATTTCAAGGTATATCAGATGGATGTCAAGTCAGCTTTTCTAAATGGGGTTCTAGAAGAAGAGGTCTACATTGAACAACCAGAGGGATTCATACTAACAGATACACCAGAGCAGGTATGCAGATTGAAAAAGGCATTGTATGGTTTAAAATAGGCTCCCAGAGCATGGTACTCAAGATTGGATAAGTATCTACAGGAACAGGGATTCAAGAAAGGAATAGCAGATAGTAACTTGTATATCAAAAATGAAGGAAATGATCTTCTAATAGTGGTTGTTTATGTTGATGACATAATTTTTGGAGGAAACAATGACAAGATGTGCAAAGAATTTGCTAAGAGTATGCAAAATGAATTTGAGATGTCTATGCTTGGTGAATTATCTTTCTTTCTTGGTCTTCATATTTCACAATCAGGAAAGGGAGTGTTCCTTTCTCAAACCAAGTACATCAAGGAGATGCTGAAAAAATTCAGGTTAGAAGATTGCAAACCAGTAAGTACTCCTATGATCACAGGGTGCAAGTTGAGTAAGGATGATGAATCTCCAGAGGCAGATCAGAGACTATACAGATCCATGATTGGCAGCTTACTATATGTCACAGCTACAAGACCAGATATAGTACAGTCAATGGGATTAGTGGCAAGATTTCAAGCAGCACCCAAGGAAACACATGTAGCAGCAGTAAAAATAATTTTTAGGTATCTAAAAGGAACTATGGATTTTGGGCTTTGGTATCCTAAAAGTGATAGGTTCTCACTCACAACATATACAGATGCAGACTGGGCTAGCAGTATTGATGACAAAAAAAGCACAAGTGGAGGAGCCTTCTTTCTTGGAGAAAGTCTAGTCTCCTGGTTAAGTAAGAAGCAGGTTTCAGTATCACTATCTACAGCAGAGGTAGAATATATTGCAGTAGTAGCCAGTTGTACACAGGTGTTATGGATGAAGAGAACTTTAGAAGACTTCAGGATAAAGCATGATCAGCCCATTCCTATACTTTGTGACAATACCAGTGCCATATGTATCTCAAAGAATCTGGTAATGCACTCCAGGATGAAGCATATTCTGATTAAGTATCATTTTTTGAGAGAACAAGTGTCAGATAAATAGGTCATATTGGAGTATGTCACTACAAAGGAACAAATAGCAGATATTTTCACTAAACCACTCTCAAAGGAGACATTTGAGTATCTCCGAGGTAAATTGGGAGTGAGACTCCCACCCTAGAATTAACCACCTCATGTGGAGGTGGGGGAGGGGCTAAGCTAAGAGGCTTAATTCTTAGCCCCGAGCCCCAAAGGTGACCCTTTGCCATTGATGTCAAAGGGGGAGAGATTTGTGTATTTTGGGGAGAGTTTTTGATATGAGGAGAGTTTTGATATCTGAGAGAGCATTGAGCCAGGGGGAGCAAAGTCCCTGGGGGAGCAAAAAAGAAGGTCAGATTTTAGTAAAAGGATTTGGGTTGCCATCAATGACAAAGGGGGAGATTGTTGGACATTTTGAGTCCCTAAGCTAATATGTTGTCATTGATGTCAAAAGATCATTTAATGTCAAAAGGATCTATGAAGGGTTTTTGTGAAAACCAAGATAGGAAAAATAAAAGGTTTTATTTAAAACCATGGATAGCATATTTGATCTGGGTTTTTCTTAAAACCCAAGTTGGGCTTTCGTTTCATCGAAAAAGGTGCCCCGGTGATGGAGATATTTAAGTTTTAATATTTGGTTTAAATTTTAATTATTTAAAATTTGAATTCAAATTTAAAACTAAATATGCAAGATTTCCATCGACGTCATCAAGCAAATAAAAAGTCATATTTCCATCGACGTCTTCGATATGATTAAAGGACTATATAAAGGGGGCTTCAATTGATTATTATTTTATCCTTGCTCGTGTAATAAAAGTGTTGGCTATCGAATCGTTTATGAGCTCGTGCAAAATTCTTGAGAAGTGAAGCAATGAATAACACAGGCTGCGTTCGGAGAAACAAACATCATGGGCAGCGTGGCGCATTGGCAAGTGGGCCTTGGCTAAGGCGTAGTAGGAAAAAAAAATGCCAAGGATCGAATCCCCTTGATTGTATTTTTTTGGAAAGCATGAGAGAAGCACTTCAGCGCCTTTGGTTTTGCGAAAGGTGGAGAAGGGCATAAGGCACGTTGTGCCTTTCCCTTTCCAATGAGTGGCTAGCTCGTGTGGAATCTTAGCCGTGGCTAAGACACTCACGGTATGTGCAAGTCGGGGGTTCGAATCCCCTTGAGGAGGTAATTACGTTTTGCATTAATTTAATTTTATTTAGCCCTAAGGTTGGAGTTATAAGGTGGTTAGTGGAAATTAAAGTTTTAATTAAGCTTTGTTATTTGGGCTGTATTGATTATTGCAAAACTTGAGGGGTTTAATGATTTATTTGATGGTTATTAAGAATTGAATTTAGGAGAAATAAGGAGTTGTTTTAAAGTATTTTTGAAAGGCTTATTGATTGTTATTTTGATAAGGGTTTTATTAAAAAGGGACTTTGGTGGATGTGTTTATTTAGTTGGAGTAAAAAGGGTGTAAATTGAGTTATGCTTTATATTGTGATTATTTGAAGTCCACTAACCCTTATTGAGATTGGAAAGGAAAGTTGTGTTTAAGTGTGGCAGATTTTGTGGACAACTCCTTGGCATCAAAAAGGTATGGGCACATTCTCCTATTGATTGTTTATGGTGGTTGATTTCTGAAATATCTTTGGAGAGAAAAGGATTGATTGTGGTTTCCATTTTTGAGAGTTGTTGGTTTAATGCTTCAAGGTTTTCTGGTTTGTGAGTTGTAATTAAACCTTGTTTTAGAAGCATTGTTGTTGAAGCCCATTGATTGTGAAATGAACTTGAACTTGAGTTAGAAAAGAACATGAGTATAATTGTTATGTGAGATTTGTGATTGAGCATTGTTGGAAATATTTTGAGTTGGTTAAATACATGCTTGGACTAGGGTTTGTGAGAAAGGATTGTTCCTTGAGGTGATTGGTTGAGTTGAGTTGATTTAAGCCTAGTCAAGTGGATGCATGTGGTTGTTCAAGTTCCTAGAAATAAACTATTTCATATTCTGATTTGAGTTGAGATTGAGGTTGATTTGATTTGAGATTAGGATTTGAGTATAGAACATATTGAGTCTCTAACAATTCTCTTTATGTTTCTATTGAGTTGAGATTAGGATTTGAGTATAGAACATATTGAGTCTCTAACAATTCTCTTTATGCTTCTATGATATTGAATTGAGATATTGATTGAACATTGAGCTTAGAACATATTGAGTCTCTAACAATTCTCTTTATGATTCTATGTGATTTGAGACAAGTCTTTGAGAAGGCTTGTGGACTGATTTGAGTAAGATTTTGTGAAAGCTTGCTATGCAGATTTGAGCAAGTCCTAGAGAGGACTTGTTGAGCAGATTTGAGCAGGTTCTGTGTGGACTTATTGAGCATATTTGGACAGGTTCTGTGTGGACCTGTTGAGCAGATTTGAGCAGGTTCTGTGTGGACCTATTGAGTATATTTGAGCAGGTTCTATGTGGACCTGTTGAGCATATTTGAGTAGGTTCTATGTGGACCTATTGAGAATATTTGAGTAGGTTCTGTGTGAACCTATTGAGAAGAATTGTACTAGATCGACTGTACTGTGTTTAGTACAAGAGATTGAGCAGAAATGTGCTAGACCGACTGAACTGTGTTTGGTATAGTATTGAGACAGAGCTTTGGAGGTGACAGAGTATAGAGGATAGAGTCTCAGTGGATAGAGATCCAGCAGCCAGGACAATTGAAGACAGATCTGAGTGAGGAGTCTTCAAGTGGAAAGAGATCCACCAGTCAGTGCAGCATAGAGACAGAGTCTTCTAGAAGATCACTAGCCAGAGCAGAAGGGGAAAGAGTTCTCCTGTGGAAGAGATCCACGAACTTGAGATTAGGGGATCAACATCTCCTTTGGATAGAGATCCATAAACATTGTAATTTGGGAAGGAGTCCCAAGAGATTATTTGAGAAATATTTAGAAGAAATATTTTTTCTGTGGAGGTAGCCCACATTGGGTGAACCACGTTAAAATGATGTCTCTCATGTGTGTGATGTTTTGTGTGATGTTTATTGTTTCATTAATGTTGATGGTACTATTTGGGAAAAAGGTTTATGTTATACTGTTCACCCCCCTCTCAGTATAAGCACATGTTCTTCAGGAGGGAGATATTATATTAGACAATCTTTATCATGACATACATTGGCTTTGGGTGAGGATCCAAAAATAAATAGAAGTGTCAATATAATTTTGTGATGGAAGTAAGAGAGTTTTTCATAATATAGACCTCATATGCTACCTCTTGAAATGAGGATCATTTTCATATATTCTATTATGTACCCTTTTTGGTTCCCATGATCATATTCTCTAATATCATTAGAAATCAAAGTTATAATTTCTCATATATGATATCTCCCAAAATTTTCCTAGTTGATCTAGTAGAGCAGTAATTTAGATATCCATGTTTATCAATGCTAGCAATTAGGATTTCAAATTATATGAATTAATCCAAAGGTGAACAATTTTTTTTTTTTTATTCATCCTACCTTATCTACATGGTATGGTGTTTAGCATATTATGGATAAATGTATAATATATTAATATTTATATGTACATATTAGGTATTATTGACCTTAAATTTTATATCAATTTTAGTGAGTGGGATTATCTATGATTAATCATTAATATTTTAACTTTTCAAGAGTACACATTTAAGCATCTACTTAGCATACAAATTTGAAATATTTGGGGCCTCATAACATGAGTATATTTTGTAGAATACATAAATAATATATAAGTATACATGTGTATATATATACACATGTATGTATGTATGTATGTATGTATGTATGTATATAGATAGATATGGTAGATGCATAGGTTTATAAAATGCACTCATATGTTACAAAATTTTAATTTATATTTAACAACGAAATATATGAACTCCGTGTAAATATACTTATGATTTTAAATTCTATTTGAGGCACCATAACATGATAATATTTTGTATATACATATATGCAAATATACATATATGTATACATCTCTCTCTCTCTCTCTCTCTATATATATATATATATATATATATATATATATATATATATATATGGAAGATGCATAGATTTATAAAATGCGGTCATATGTTATAAAATTTTAATTTATATTTAACAATAAAAAATATGAACTCCATCTAAATATATTGATAATTTTAACTTCTATGTGGTTTTTGCATTCATTAAAAAGTTAATTTTATTTAAGAATTATAAAATTTGGAGAAGATGTGAAACACATGATATGATTTTACTTTTTTTGTGTGTAAATAATAAAAAATAGTTTACATTTTTATGTTAAAATAGTCTTTCTTAAAATGACATCTCATGTTTTTCAACTAATCAAGGATGGTTTTGATATACTCTTATAGTTCACAATAAAATACTATTTATATGTACTAATTATTATACAAAATTTAAACTATCCTCTCTCTATAGGAAAAATTTAAAACATATAAATTTATAACTCATAAAAATAGAAAATAATAAAATAAAATAAGTTTTACTCCATGGAAATAATGAAGGAATTGGATATGGACAAGCTATGGTTTGGATATTTGGATAAATGGTGGAAATGTGGAGAACATAATAGTCATGGGGTATCTCTACACTAGAGAAATATAAAATATCATCTTAATTCTTGAAGGTGGCTCCTCTAATATATGAATCATTCTCAAGATTTGCTAGCAAATAAGTCAAATACTAAGAAATATCTAAAATTTATTCATGCATGTGTTGTACACTACTTGGAATAATGTGTTTCAATTTATATTTTGTATAAATGGTTGCTTACATTCTAAAACTAAGGGACTTTAAATTTACATGTTATATACATTATTTGTTACACTTCTATATTTTCAAGTAGTTACCATGCATTTTAGAGGTAAATAAGGTTTGTAATAGTAATAAATTTTTCTTTTTCTTTAGATGACAATACAATTGCATCATTGAGTGATCCTATGAATTTACATTTCCAAGATAGGAAATTCTTTGGATGGTTCACTAAAATAATGTCTATCAATTTGAGCACAATGAAGGTTGACTAATTAAAATGATGTGATTTTCCAAAACCTTTGATTTCTATTGACCATCACTTTTAAGTTGATGATACAACCACTTGCATGGTTATTTCATAAAAATAAAATGTTATCTCTAATATATTAGGTATTATTATATTAAGTATAAATATTCTTTAAGTAAACATTAGTTATATCAAGTAGATGATTACTTTTAGTCTTTGTTGTAAAGACTTGAATGTTAAATGAGATATTTTTTTTTCTACTTAATTTTGTGATTCATATTGAAAGAACATATTTTGGATGTTCATATAATTTGGATAAGTATAGATATGAGTTTTTAGAGTTAAATAGTAAGGGTTCTATCCTTTGATAAGGAAATATTCTAAAATTATAGTGGAACTAAAGATATACTAAATATTTTAGCATCTTTTTATCACAATAATTTTAAATAATTTTCTTCAATTTGATGACCCCATACTCCCCCTTCATAAAAAATTACATCTATGGAGATTATAAATTTGTGTGTTTTTAGATTGTAGAGTCTATATGCCTTTGAATACTCAAAATACCCAACGAAAATACATGCTTGACTTTTGGGATCAAGTTTCTTTATTATCTCATCAAGAATGTGTGTATATGCAAGACAACCAAAAACTTTGAAGTGCTTTACATTTGGTTTTTTTCTATACCATCCCTCATATGGAGTTATCCCATCTAAACTAGAAGTCGAACTCCTATTCAAAATGTAAACACTTGTCCTAACAACATTAGCCCAATACATGTTACTGAGTTTCTTTGTTTGAAGCATTGATCTAGCCATTTCTACAATAGTGTGGTTCTTCCTTTCTGCCACACCATTTTGTTGTGGGTTGTAGGCAGTAGTGATTTGCCTTTTGATACCATAATCTTTACAATATTTGAGAAATATGTAGGAAGAACCTTAGCAATTTTAGGAAAGAGGAAAGCATAAAAATTTGGGTTATAAATGTATATTCTCCAACTATAGTTATGCCTCGTGAAAGATGTAGGAAGAACCTTAGCAATTTTTTTCAAATACAATGATGATTCATTATGATCTATGGATTCTTGGGAGTGATTTTAATAATGTTCTATCTCCTTTGGAAAATAAGGGTGGAATTCAAGGATGGTCTAAATCAATGCAATATTTTTATTTATTTTTCAATTCAAATGATCTTTAGGATGTTATTCCCTCAAGATTTCAATATACATAGGATACTAGGCACATTGGGAAAATATATAGTAGAAATATTGGTTAGATTCTTGTTATCCAATAAATGGTTTCAAATAAAGTATACAATATTTTCAAATATTTTATTGTGAGCAGGATCAAATAACAAAACCATTATTTTTTACTTGTGAGTTACCTAATAATGGTCATCCAAAGCCATTTAACTTCATTCTATGTGGCTCCAAGGCCCTAAATTTTTCTAGATGGTTATGTTATGGTGGGATGAATCAAAATTTCAAGAATCATGTATGTACAGGTTCATTCAAAAGTTGAAATATTTTAAAGGAGAAAATTAATATATGGAATACCAAATATTTTGGTAACATTTTTAAAAAATAGAAAGAAATAAAATCCAAGCTCAAAACTTTACAAGAGATAGTAGAAATTAATGGAATGGATTAGGATTTTTATGTGAAAAAACAATTACTTTCTTATTCTCATAACTCATTGAGAAAGGAGTCATATTGGCTCCAAAAATATAGAGAGAAATGGCTCAAGAAAGGAGATATAAATACAAAAATAAAATTATGCTATAACAAAAATAAAAAAATGTGTTCATAATATAAAAAATATTATAACTCTACATGGAAAAAATACCGAGGACAAAGAAGATATAAGGAAGGAAGCAATTAATTATTTAAAAAATATTTTATTAGATTCTAGGCAAGGTAAGGAGGCACGAGAAAATATTTTATAGAATATTCCATCAAATATCACTTAGGGACAAAAAGAAAGCTTGATGAAGAAGATATCTATGGAGGAGCTCCATGAAGCAGTTTTCTCTTTCCATCCTAATAAGTTCCAGTGGATATTTTGCAATTTTCTTTCAAACATTTGTGATTTATTGAAGAGTGATATGTTAGTTATGGTTGAAGAGGCCCAAAAAAGGAATTCTATAATAAGTGATATCAATGCTACTTTTATTACCTTGGTTCCCAAGAAAGGCAACACAAAATATTTTGATAATTTTCTTCCAATAAGCCTTTGCAATATGATTTATAAAATTATTTAAAAAATGATGGAAAATAGGTTGAAGGGCATTCTAGGGTGTCTTATATTAGAGGAAAAAGGTGGCTTTGTTCATGGTAAACAAATTATTGATGGTATATATATTATACAAGAAGCCATACATTCTCTTCATTCCATGAAAATACAAGTATGCTTTTGAAATTAGATATGAACAAAGCATATGATAGGATTTCCTCAAATTTTCTACAAGTTATTCTCATAAAGTTTACTTTGATTATAGTTGGTGTGAGTGGATTAAATGTTGTTATAACACTACAAAATTTTATAATTTTATAAATGTTTCTCCTGTTGGTTATTTTATGTCATCTTGTGGACTTCATCAAGGTGATCCACTTTCTCCTTATCTATTAATTATTATGGTATAAGCATTAGGGAGAGCCTCTTTAAAGGTAAAAATGGAAGGAAAAATATAGGTATTCAATTTGCAAAAAATTATTCCTCCGAATCTCATCTCTAATTTTTTTTATGATAGTTTTCTTTTGGGTCATACCTTAGTCAGTGATGCCATGAAGTTTAAATTAATATTATCATGCTATGAAAATGCTACTAGATAGTTGGTAAATACTAAAAAATCTATATTTTTTCATTAATACTACTCTATATTTACAACAAATTATTGTGAATATTTTAGGGTTTAAAATTGAAAAATTTTCATCAACCTACTTAGGTATTCTTTTTTTCTAATAAAGGAAATAAAAAAAGAGCATTGGATATCTTTTTGGGATAGATAAATGTGATTTATTAACCATGGTAGGAAGGCTACAACTCATAAATACTACATTGCAATTTATTCCTATTTATATGATGTCACTTTCAAGGCTGTCAATAGGTATTGCATCGAAAATATATAAAATTCAAAGAGACTTTCCATGGATAGGTTGTGAGGAAAAAATTAGGTTTCCTCTTTGTAAGTGGAACAAGATTTGTAAACGAAATAATATTGGAGGAGTAATATTGCAAAATTACAGACTTATAAATTTTGCATTAGATGCAAAGCTTAGATGGAGATTATTCAAATATCGGGGAAAGATTTAGGTAAAAATATTACTTCAAAAATATATAGGTTCTCTTGATGTAATAAAATTATTTAGGAAAATAACTCTATGCAAAGGTTCATCAACATGAAACTTCATACTAGAGAGTTTGCAATTGATAAAGAAACACATTAGATGGTCAGTCAATGAGGGGAGTTATTCAAATATTTTGGTTTGATGCTTGGTTGAATCCTTACCCTCTTATATTTGACTCAAAATGGAAACCATTGGCTCAAGCATACCTAACATGTAAAGGTCCAAAGGTCAAAGACTATATTATTATGAATAAAAACTCCAGGTCATGGATTTATTTTAGTAACCTGGTTGAAGAAGAGGAACTCAAAAAAATTACATGTAACTTTAAAAGATGCTTTAGAGAGTTTTATTTACCAATTTTTATATTAAAGGATGAGTTGGTTTAGTATTTATCAAAGGATGGTGGATACTCGGTCAATTTGGGATATGAGGATTTAGAAAAATCAAAATTTCTTTGTCCCTAATATTTCCCTTGGAAGATTTTTTGGTCATTAGAGATTATGCCTAAGGTCTCAACATTTCTTTGGTTAGCAACTCAAAGTAATATTCTTGTAGGAGAGAGTCTACAAAGAAGAGGATATTATGGACCCTTAAAATGTGCCTTATGTGAGAAGGATTTAGAAACATCAGACCATTCACTTATTTATTATCCATTTGCTCACACCATTTGGGGTATTTTTTTTTAAATATAAAATTATATTGGGTAGCTCCATCAACATTGAAATAGTTGATAAAATGTTAGATTAATTATTTCAAAGCTAAAGCATTATGTATTCTTTTGAGGATTGGCCTTGCTATTATTTGTTGGAATTTATGGCTTGAAAGGAATAATAGTATTTAAAAAAAAAATCCCAAAATCATGCCCAAGTTTGGAACCGTAATATAGCCTCTCTTGCTGAATGTCTATAAATATGGTGCTTATCATGGGAAGTCTCAATTGTAGAAAAATATATGCTAATAACTTGGATATATGATTTGAACATACATGGAAGAGTCATATATGAAAATATAATTAAAACAAATGATCTACTTTGATATATGGTAAGATGGACATATCCAAAAATTGGGTTTATCAAAATTAATTGTGTTGGTGCTTCTAATGGAAAATGTGGAAAAGCTGGTGGAGGTGGTGTTTTTAGAATAGTGAAGGAAAAAATATCCTCATTTATTGAAAATCATATGGAACTTCAACTAATAACTATGTATAGGCTAGGGTATGTCTTATAAGGATTAAAATTGCAGCAGAAAAAATATGGAAATATATTTCAATTTAGGGGGACTCACAAATTTTCATCAACGTTATTAACAAAAATGGATATGGAGACTAGATAAAAAATAATATTATTTCTGATTTTCATCATCTATTGCTAGATGCAATCTCCTAGTAGTGTGAGCATATTTATAGAGAAGGAAATTGGGTAGTAGATAAATTAGCGAATTATGGTGTTGATCTTCATCCTTGTAAAATTTAAATTTTAGAAGGCAACTTGCCAAGTGAGATTTTATGTCTTAATAAAAATGATGTCAAGGAGTTGATTGTGGAAACATAGCACTTTGAGGAAGTTGAAGAATATATATAAGAGAAAAATAAATTAAAAAAATGATGATAAATAGGTATGCTACATTGAATGTAATATTTTGGTATTTTGATGGGAGTGGTCCTCGATAGAAGCCACATATAACTTATTAAAAAAACTAAAAAACTAAAAAAATTGTACTAGTCAATAATTATTATCTCTTGAATTATTAGCCTTCAGTTCTCTATCAATTTTTTTTTTCCTTTTATCTTTAAAGCTATGATATTGGGAACATGTTGAACAAGTTTTTAATAGTATCTTATCAATCCCATAAATTTTTGACTTCTAAAATATTGGTAGGGGCTAGCCTATTTATAAAGTCAAAATATTTGATAGGTCAATTGATATTACTTTATTTAATATAATATTATTTATATATTGTATTTACCTTTAAAAGAAGGATCATTATGAGATTTTTACATACAACTTGTATTCTCTAATACATTGTAGAACTCATCTTCGGTGCTCTTTATGTTTTTATTATTTCTTGGAGTAGATTAGAATGTTACTGAGAAATATAAAAATGTATTGGTGTATTTATTAGTTCAAATTTATTCATCAAATTTATAAATATTATTGGTGTATTTATTAGTTCAAAGGAACAACTGTGAACTCATACTTTCCATGATGAGTTTTAAATGATATCTTATGGATGTCAACACCCTTTAAGTACAATTGGTGATACCTAATCTCAATTAATCTTTAAAAATATCATTGTTCCTTTCAATTTATCAAATTGATCATCTATGTAGGAAAAAAGGTACCTATTATTAGTGGTGGCTCTATTCAACTAACTATAATCAATGTAGATACTTATTAACCCATTTTTTTAAATTAAAATTGTTAGTTCCCCCGTGGTGACACATTAGGGAAATAAGTAGATTCTAAAGTTGTATATTTGGCTCACTTAAATCAATAGTTATTATCCTATAAGGTTCCTTTGATACCAGGTTGGTTCTAGGTACAAGATCTACTGAGTAATTGATCTCTTTTAAAGTTATAAAGACACCCATAAATTATTAGTATTTGGATAGGAACTAGTCATTGTTTCTCTCTTATTAAAATAATCACCCTGGATCATGATAGCAAATAGTTGGTATCATTTCCTACATATTATTTTGAGTTGTAATATAGAAATCATCTCCTAAGACACGATATGAGCTACTGCTTAGATCCATATCTTCTTTTCCAAATCATAGACACATTCAACATTTTTTAAACAATCAACTTTTTCCCAATGACTACTAAGTCAATCCATGTTTATAATAACATCATATTATCCCAAGGGTATCATCAAGATATCTAAATATGTGGTCAAATCCCCAAAATCAACTTCACACCTCTTCATGTTGCTCTTAATATATTAGAATTTTTTTTAATCCTTTACTACTTGCTAAGGTTTCCAATCTCTTACTATACCAAACCAATATTACCTACCAAATAAGATTTAAAAAAAAAAGTAGAAGCTCTAATTTTTATCAAAATAGATACCAAATGACATGAGATATTACCTAAAGTTCTAATCATAGTAGTGTAGTTTCCAACATGGTAGTTTCCATAGCTACATACATTTAATATTAATTTGATGCATTAGCCCCTGATTAAATAGAGCATTCTAGATTGAGAGTACTCTATAGAAAAATAAATACCCCTACACAAAATGGATCCTCTTGGTGGTTCCAATTTCTAATCACAAGAATACATCTATTGTAATTCTATTATGGGTTTTAGATAGAAAAGTAAGGACTTGATAAGATGGTGCAAGAGGTTTGGATGTTATACCTTGCCCTAAAATTCCTCCTCTAAAATTTCCAATATATCTTCATTTCTTAAGCTTCCATGACCTCTATTGAAGTTAATTAAGTTTATATATTTTTTGTTAATATTGAAGGGGATTATGACTAAAGTTTGAAGGATTTTATTGAAGAGATATTTTTTCATAAACGATCACAACATAGATTTGAATGAATGAATCAAATGAATGTTTACCACTTTAGGAGGGCTAAGTCCTTTGCCACTTAAGGAGGGCTACGTCCTTGCGAATACATAGATGAATATTATAAATTTATTGATGATCAAATATAAATCAACCTACTTCTATTAATATTATTAAATCAATGAATAGATGATAATTGGAAATATAGCCGACTTGGCTATATTGGTGTTGTAACATGGCTCCCCTCCTTAGAAAGCTTTGTCCTCAAAGCTGGAAATGTCTCAAAAATACTTTATATTTCCCATGTAGCAACTTCTACTAGTAGGTCCTACCATTTTATTAAAAATTATTTAATGTGACGAGATCGAATATGACATGGTATGTTTTGCAATATTGTTTCTGGTTGAAGATTTATGTGTCCTTTATCAAGTACTGGAAGCTCTGATTGGGAGTGTACTTTTTGGCCAATCACATTTTTGAGATAGGAAACATGAAAAAATAGATGTATACGGGATGAGGGAGGAAGCTCCAATTGATATGCTACTTCGCCTATGCGATGAACTATCTTATAAGGACCATAAAATTTTGGAGCCAACTTTTGACTAGTCTTTATCTTCAATGACAGTTGTTTGTAAGGTTGCAAACATAAGAAAACCATATCTCCTATATTAAATTATCACTCTAAACAGTGTGATTCTTGTTTTTGCTTCATACAATTTTGTGCTTAGATTAAATTATCTTTAATAATGTTGAGCATTGTTTTTTGATGTTGGAATCAATCATTTACTTGAGCTACTTTGGAATATCCTAGAACATAATATGTAATTGTTGGTGGTTTGAACCCATACAATGCTTCAAATGGGGACATCTTGAGGGAAGAATGGTAAGAAATTTTATACCACCATTCTGCTAATAAAATCCAATGACTCTATTGATACTTCTTATATTGAGCAAAGTAACATAGATAGGTATCCAAACATTTATTAACAATTTTAGTTTGACCATCAGTTTGGGGATGGCATGCTTAAGACATATTTAATTTGGTACCACTGATAGTAAATAATTCTTGCCAAAAATTGCTAGTAAATATGGTATCACGATCACTTAGAATAGTTTTGGATATTCCATGTAATTTGAAAATGGAGTCAATAAATACCTTAGTCAAAAGTAGAGCACTGAAGTGAGCATACTTGGAAAGATGATCCACTACTACAAAAATCATTGTTTTACCTTCTAAATTAGGAAGACCTTTAATAAAATCCATTGATATGTGTTCCCATTGGCGGTCATGAATTGGTAATGGTTGAAGAAGTCTTGTATATTTGACTATTTCACCCTTATTGCATTGGCATACTTCACATTTGGCAATAAATATCTTGACATAAGATTTTAATCCTTTCTAATAAAATTATTTTTCACCCACTGATATGTTTTCAAAAATACTGAGTGCCTTGCTGATGAAAAAGCATGTGATTCTTCAAGGATCATGGATTTAATGGTGGAATTTTTTAGAATGTAAATGCGATCTTTCTTGCATAACACCTTGTCAATATATGAAAAGTAAGTATGCTTTGATGATCCTATAGTCATATATTGAATAATTTATAAAATTTTAGGTGTTAACCAACCATTCTTCTTGGAGTTGAGAAACCCATTGAGAACAAGGACCCAAAATAGCATTGATGGAAACTTCATATTCATATTTATGGGATAATGCATCTTCTACTACATTTTATTTGTCCTTATTATACTCAATGATGAAATCATATCCCAATAACTTTGTCATCCACTTGTTTTGTTATGGATAGGAGAAACGTTGTTCTAGAAAGTGCTTAAGACTACTATGATATGTTTTTATGATGAAATGATTGTTGAGTAAGTAATGTCTCCATTTCTTGACTGCATGTAAAATAGCCAAAATTTATTTCTCATATGTGGATCTCCTAAAATTTTTACCTAAAATTTGCTTGCTTTCGAATGCCAAGGGGTGACCATCTTGCATTAATACTGCTCCAATACCTATGCCTGAAGAATCACATTTAATAATGAATGGTTTGTGAAAATATGGAGTTGCCAATACCAAAGTAGTACACATAGCTTCCTTGAGTGTCATGAATGCTTGAGTGGTAATATTAGACTAGTGAAAATCATCCTTTTTTGTGAGGACGGTGAGTGGAGTTGCAATTTTACCATAATTGTGAATAAAATTATAATAATAACCTATAAGACCCAAAAAACCATGATTTTTTTATGGTTTTGGGTAAAGACCAATCTTGAATGGCTTTAATTTTATTAGGATACACTTTAATACCTTCATGAGAAACGATATGACCCAAATATTAGACTTCTTGAACACCAAAAGAAAACTTGGATCATTTGATAAAAAGTCTCTACTTATGTAATACATGAAAAACTTTCCCCACCTGCATTAAATTATCCTTCCAAGATTTGCTATATATCAAAATATCATCGAAGAAGACTAAGAAAAAATTATGAATAAATGGATGGAAAACTTGGTTCATGAGACTTTGTAATGGGGAAGGGGCATTGGTGAGACCAAAAGGTATGACCAGGAACTCATAATGACCTTCACAAGTACGAAAGGCAATTTTAAGAATGTCCTCATTTGTAACTCGAATTTGATAAAAATTAGGACACATGCACCAAGAATTATCTTTACGACAAGCTAAAACCATTGGTGATGAATAAGAACTAGTGCTATGATGAATCACACAATGTTCTAATAGTTCTTGGACAATATTTTTAATTTCTATTTTTTAATGTTGAGGGTATCGATAAGGATGCAAATTTGGAGGGATACTTCCAGGGATAAGATGTATGGCATGGTCATGAGATCACTTGGGGGTAGCCCTTTTGATTATTTGAATACTTCATCATATTTAGACAATATCTTGAAGATATTTTGAAGGAATCGTAGGGGTATCTTGTGCTTGAGCTTCCATGCAATTAATTTGAGCTATGAATCCATAACCTTCCTTCTTGAAAATATTTTCCATGTAGTGTGAACTCACCACCATGGAAGGTGGAGCTTGAATTCCTTAGAGATGAATAGTCTTTTCGTTCTCTTTCCATTCAAAATATAATTTTATAAAATTAAAACTAACAACTTATAGTTTTTCTAACCATTCGACATCCAAAATAACATCTGAACTTCCCAAGTTCATAACGAAGAGAGATTATTGCCAAGTGTAATTTCCTATTTGGATTGCAACTATAGATGTTCTTCCAACACATTGAGTATTTCCTCCATTTACAATTAAAACTTGAAACTTATCTTGATTGGTAGTATTAATGAACAAGTTCAATGCTTTAGTAGTCTTAATGCCAATAAAGTTATGTGTGCTACCTAAATAAATCAACACATGAATATGTTTGTGACTAATAAATCATGATACCTTGATTGTATGATGAGTTTTTATCCCCATAAGAGCATGTACTGAAATAGCCATAGTGTCATCTTCTGGGGTTGCTTCACTAGTATCTATTGAGGTTTGTTTTGTATACATGGGTGACTCTTGTTGAGTGATATCTTCTGCTTCATCTTCTTCATCCTTATTTTCATACTCTATTTGAAAGGTTTGTCATGGTACACATGCTTGATATCTAGGATGATGATTACAATATTTAAAGCAAAAATATCTTGATGATTGTTCATTTTTGTGAAAGGAATTGTTGCGATATTGAGGACGAGTATTAGAATCTCACCTAGAAGATGTCCAATTTTAAAACTTTTATTCAGCGATCTTAGTGATCCTCATGGTATCATCCAAAGTGCAGGGATCATGTAAGTCCACTTCGAGTTGAATATTTTTCTTCAAACCATGACGAAAGGTGGACACCACCATAAAAGCTTTTACATCTTTCGTATATGCGAGAATACTTTTCAACTCTGAAATGTAATCTTGGATAGAACCAATTTTTTTAAGATCCAATAGGCGTACGATATAAAAAGAAGAAATACCTTCATCAAATATTTTGAGGAAAGGATCTTAAAATTTTGGCCATAGTATGGTACGTTTATGTTGATGCTACTGCCAAAAAAACCACTGGTAAGCTTCTATACCCAATTTGGAAGAGGTATAAAACATTTTTGACTTCAATAATATGATATAAGTGTGGAATACCCTCCATTTTAGCTAGCCAACCACATGGATTTTCCCCCTCAAAAATGGGCATATCGGTGCACAGAACAATAACCCCAAGAGGCCATTAGTAAAAATTGAGTAACTTCCCCCATATCTATGTTACTATCATTGTGACCTAAGGGAGGTTCCTGATTCGCAGTATCATCATATCTATGGAAATTAGTAGAAGAAGGAGGTATTTTAAGATTTTGTTTTAGTGCTAGTTTTTGGAGAACTTCCGCCATTTTGCTCATATTACTAGTTATTTTAGAAAGACAATCTTGTAAGTCTTGGGGGCCAAAAGAAGGGACTATGACTTCCTTATTGGAGATTGTCATGGGATGAGATGGAAGGAGCCATAGGATTAATTACAGAGTGATTTGGATTAAAATTATTAATGCGTAAAGAATAATTATGTTGTGTACCTTTATTTCACGAAGGTCTTTTGGACGAATTTAATGATCCTTTTTTTGGATTATCTTCACTATGTAATATTTTGTTTGGTCCTCTATTCCACATGTCACTCATGCAATTTATTTCATGAAGGTATTCTTTATGAATTTAATGATCCTTTATTTGGATTATCTTCACTATGTAATCTTCTGTTTGGTCCTGTATTCCACCTGTCACTCATGCACTTGATTTACCAAAAATGATTTTGTTATTTGATGCAAAAATATTTTGTTAATTTGAAAAAAATTGTTGTCAATTTGAATTGACACTTAATTCATGTTGCAACTACGAATTTGGAATTTGAATCACTTTATCCAATGGCTATATTATTTTGACCCAACGACTACCTTGAGGATACGATAGAAGACCCGAAAACCTTTGAGAACATGAGAGAAATTCTGACAAAAAACCTAAAACTAAGACACTAGTATTTAAGTAGACTAACAAGACTTCAATCAACATGGGAAATATGTTGACTGACCAACAAGGATAATGTGGATAATAGGTAGTTAATACCTGGAACCGTGACCAACTAGAATTATAGAACTGATGCTGACTACACCATGTGGTACCAAAGAGGATAAACACGTCATTGAATGCCAAGAACAACATGTAAATGAGAAAGCCTTATGTGACCAAGGTCACACTATCAATAGCTATCAACGCGATTAATATATGCCCTTATTGGTGTCCACACAAATTGTATGGAATACAGTTCATGGCCAAGTCAAATATATATCTTACGAACATTCAAAATTAATCCACAATCCTTTAGTACATAACTATGCACTCACTTGATTAGAGGGTACCACAAATAATTAGGTTTTTATGTGAACAAAGATTTACTTATTTTATTTAATAGCAACATCAAATTTTAACTCCTTCATCGACTTGATTGGGGATGGTTTAAGCTTCGTATTCTAGATATTTTGTTGACGTGTTTTTAAATAAATCTTGACAACATGAATTAAATTTGAAGAATTTAGTTTATGTTGTGATAACCCAAATTGGCACCATCTAAATTGTCTCAACAAAATTTACTTTGAGGAGCTTTAAAAATCATGAAATCATTTAATATTCTTCTTTGATGTCAGGTGCACTATAATTCCACCTTGTATAGCGTTATGCTTCAAAACTATGATGACTAACTGATTTAGGGTTTACAACACCTAAATCTTGCTTGGAGAACAAAATGTCCTTGACATCCTTCACATGATTTAGGGATGACAAATATTTAGGATTTCTAATCATGATATTGGACTGCTAGAATGACTATGATGCTTTTCTTTTGTAATACTGGATAAAGCAATACTTCTATGGGCTTGAAAAATGGATATTTTAGCAATAATTATAGCGACTATCACACTAGAAAACCATAGATCCTTGTCTATTGTACAAACTGCATTTTGTCTCGAACAATTTCATTTATAAAGAAAAAATTCTCTACATAGTATTGAATTCCCAAATTTTGAAGGCTTTCGTCTACTCTCCTCCAATAATGTTGTGTCACCAAGCTTGATGCAACTATTCACTAAATCCTAAAAGTAAATGGATTGAAAGTGTTAGCCAAAAACAAATTTCCACTTTGCCTAGTTCATGCTCTGATGCCACTTGAAGAGATATTTCTTTGTAAATGAACACAACATAGATCTAAATAAATGAATCAAATTAATATTTATCACTTTAGGAGAGTTAAGTCATTTGCAACTTAAAGAGGGCTACGCCCTTGTGAATATGCATATGAATATTATAAATTGATCGATGATCAAATATAAATCAACCTACTTCTATTAATATTATTAAATCAATGAATATATGATAATTGGAAATATATCCGACTTAGCTATATTGGTGTTGTAGCATTTTTGTTGACCTTAATAAAATATTTGCTCTTTAACCTCAAATGGATCTCTAAGACCATCTTCCACAACTAAGGTATTTTTATAAGTCTTCTTCCAATTTAATGGATTATCCCTAATAATTTGTGATATTGTTCATCATAAGCCCATAAAAAATTAGTTCACTTGAATAGCCTCATTTTTTAATTGAGGGTTATCTCATTTAGAAGTTTTGAAAAGTTTTTCTCATGTTCCATACCTAACATACTCCCTTGTTGAAGGTTAATAGAACTCCTAAATCCTTTATTTAGTGTACACTTAATATACTATCTATTTATTAATATTTATTTGAAATATTCTTATGTTACATCATTTTCATCATACCCATTATCAACTCCCTACTGTTTCACAATATGGTTGTGGATCCTTTTAGTTGAAAAATGAGTATTTTAGCCTTCTCTTGGTTGGTGTAATTATCCACTTTAAAGCAATATTGCATCTTAACAAGCTAATCTATGGTTGGTTTCCCATCAACAAGTCCCATGAATTAATTGGTTTTACCTTTTTATGGTTTTGAATATATCTATGTGTTCAACTCCTTAACTGATTTTATCATTCCAGCCCACCCTTTTTAGAATTAATTTCCTCCTTATTATTGTCAATCAATAATGTATTCTATAGAAATCAATTCATCAAAATAGTAGTTATGTTATCAATTACCTCTAAAGCTTACTCCATTCAATTAAATTATTCTCTTGTTGAAGTTTCTTGATTATGGTCAATTATAGAGTCCTCTTGACTAGTTTTCCTTGGTTATTCCACTGAGTAGCTACTCTCTAGGTTTTCAATTTCATATCTTCCTCTTTCAACATTAGTTCATCCATATGATGAGTATTGATGTATCCTCTGTTCCTAGTAACATCTAATTCAAAGTAGTGTAGGTTAAGCACTTCATTTGAGATAAACGTATTCAATCTAAACTTTAACTATTACAAACTAGGATTTGATACTATGTATAATATCCTATCCTTTTTTGTTTTAAACAATTATTATTAACAATTTAAAAAAAATTGAAAGTAAATTAAATCTTCAAAAATTCTAAATATATAATTACATGTGTAATGTTTTTTAGGGGTGAAAAAAGTTTACAATTTTTTTTTATGAAGAGAGCACACTTTAGTTATTCTTCTAATAAATCAAAAATTAAAATTTCCTAAAATTTCACATTTAATTATATGATATTTAAGAAGTTGAAGTTACTTATGACATGAAACTCCAAGTTTTATATGCATTTGGACTTCTCATCCTATGGTATATCATCATGACCACTTACAATGCTACATTTATGCATGGCATTAACTCTACCAGTGGCACATATTCCTATTTCAGTGATATGTGGGTATTAGTACCAAATTTATCTTTGATAATACCACTCAATTTGTTCAAGTTGTATTTGATACCAACATTAGTTGCCAAAATTATCTTCATTATTGGTGTGAGATACCTCATAAAATAATAAAAGTAAATATTTTCCTCTATCTAAGAGTTGAGTAAATCAGCATTCACAACTTGAAGAACCTACTCATATCAAATCATTAGTCTCTTATCCCTTAAAGACAATATTTTGTTTGGATGGAAATATGCTCCTTTTATATACATTTAAGTTCATCTAGTGTGCTCATATCTCCTCTTTATAAAAAACAAGTCAAGCATAAAAATTAATGGTTTGAAATAATTTCAGGTCCGTTTAATGGCAATTATCACATGATAGAAGTGTAGGCAAATATTTTAGGATCCTACAATGTTGGTCTATGAAAACCTAAGAACAACTTCTACACTCAGACAAGGGTTCTCAGTTGAACCTCATAGTTTTGTTTGAGTTTCTTTGATGGGAAAGTTTTGGGTTCACCAAGGATTTTTATAGATTTCCCTAAATTTACTTTTATTTGTTTAGTTTGCATACACCTAATGTTTTTGTCCAAATAAATATGGTTTAAAAGGATGATTATGCAATGCTTATGAAGACAACATGCAACAAACAAGATTCCTAACCTATATGCCTTTTATAATTCCTTGCAATAATGAAAAAACTAAGGTAAACATTATAAACTAAAAGGAAAACCTCTTTTTCTTTTTTGTGAGCAAGGGCACAAGGAGGAATGCATAGATAGCCTAAAGATACAAATGTTACATGCAATTTTATTTTGAATGTCTAGATGTAAAATATCATATTTCCTTGACATGCAATTTAATGAAAAATCCTAATTCTTTAATTCCCAAATTTTTAATTTTCTATTGAAATAGGGAGCAACCAATGAAAAGTGTATCAATATTGAAATAAAATATCATGAAAACTAGACTACACAAATATTTGAAGAGGAATACATCCATATCTTGGGCTCTAATTTTACTCCTTTTGTGACTAGTTTCCTTTCTTTTTTTCCTACAAATCTAAGAAGACAAAAGGACTACAAAATAAAAGGAAAAAATATTAGATATATCCCTTTTACATATAAATATGCAAAACCTATATGTATTTTCAAATTAAGTATTTTCCTTTATTTATTTTATTCTATTTACAAAATAATGAATTGAAGATATTAAACCTTCATACAATGGAACATATTCTAAAATGCTTTTACAATTCAACATTTGGTCGAACAAACTAAAAGAAATGATCTTATATGATGGTTACTGATATGTTGCTTTTATGGGAAAACTTGATAAGAAAATGACTATAAAATAAGATAAAGTTATAAGATCTAATTAATTGCTATCTAAGATATCCCTTAACAAAAAGAAATTATTGTCATGAAAGGAACAATAACAAAAAAAATACAACATGCATTCACTAACCCTTAGATATATCTTAATTTTGAAATTTGGGATCTAAGATTTTACACCTTCATCAACATACACATAAAAATTTAAAAATGATGAAAACAAATCAAAATATACCTATTTCTGGAGTAAAAGTAAGATAGAGATGATAATATGGACTTGCTTCTCAAGAGTGCATGAAAAATATTCACTAGGAACAAATTCGTCATAGGACTACAAATTCCCCTTGGGACTACAAATTAACCTTGGGATTGCAAATTTGTCTTGGGATCAAAAAATTTCCCCAAGATCATAAATTCACCTCGATATTGCAAATTTTCTCTAGGACCACACATTTTCCATAGACATGCAAATTTTCTATAGACCTGCAAATTTGCCATAGCCCTGCAAATTTGCTATAGACCTACAAATTTTTCATAGACCTGTAAATTTTCCATAGACCTACAAATCCACCACAAACTTGTAAATTTATCACATACCTATAAATTTTCTATAAACCTACAAATTTTCTCTATAACTTGCAAAAATAGAAAAACAAAAACCTATAACCATAAAGAAAACATTGAAAATAATTCAATAGGTTTGGGGCCTGTCCATTCAATATAGAACAACAAACTAACTTGATTCAAGGATAGCCCCAAATTTTCCACGTAATATTTTTGAAAATAAAATTGAGTTTGCCTAGATACAAAATTATTTAACTAAAATTATAAAATTTCAAGAAGAAAAGAGAGAAAGAAGCCAAATCCTAGCTTCCAATTTCTAGTTTTTGAAGCTCCCAATGCGAAGGCTCAAATTATTGATTTTGGTAGCATTATCACCATGCAAGAATTCCTCTAAGGTCTCTCCAAATATATCTATTGAAATACTCTTGTTAAATATCTTACTAAAATTTTCTTGCTTTCCAAAGAGGTCTAAAGTCTTCCTATTGGGTCTTTTTGCCTCCCTAGGAGCACATTTTATAGAAATTCCAAGCTTTAGAATATTTGTCATGGATTTATGAGGGAATTTTGACATGTGTAGCTCAAAATAATGAAGTATCTAGTTAGGCCAATTACATGGGTTAATTGGATTGTTAACACATTCTTTCATGGAGTTAATATCCTTGATTGATTGTTGCATGGGCTTATTGGAGGTGGATTGACTATTTAACTACCTTAATTAGCAATTCAGATATGTCACACTAATTTTTGGTTCAATAAAACATAGAATAAATGGAACTGGTGATAATAGGGAGTCATACTGCCAAGACTAAAGTTTTTTTAGTGATATTGCAAATTCATAATGGGCCTAAAAATTTGCCATAGGCTAGAAATTTGTAATGAGACTATAAATTTTCCATGGGATTGTAAATTCACCATGGGCCTAAAAATTTTCTATTACGATAAAAAAATGTCATGTTTATACTTATTGGAAAGCTATTTTTGAGATATTTCTAATGGTACTAGTTTTGTAAAATTTTGAGTTGATTTGATCACATTTTACGAAGTACAAAGTTGGGTCAAATTCATCATGAGAGGTCAAATTCGTTACATGGAGTCAAATTTGCCACGAGGAGTTAAATTTTCCCTAATGGTAAAACATGGTTGTGTTTATACTTATTAGAAATTCCTTTTTGATATCTTTTCAATGGTAGAAAATTTGTAAAACTTGGAGATGATTTGATCAAGTTTTGTGAAGGACAAAGTTCATGGGTCTAATTTGTTGTGAGAGGTCAAATTTATCACGAGTCAAATTCACCTTGAGAAGTTAAATTTGTATTTATGGTCAAACATGGTTGTGTTTATACTCATTGGAAAAAATGAGAACTTTCCAACAGTACCAAATTTATAAAATTTGGAGATGATTTGATCAAGTTTTGGAGATGAGAAAATTGAGGGTGCCTTTTACCTAAAATCTGGGTATAGCAGGGTGATTTGGTCAAATTTGTCAAAGAGAGGTAATGTGTTGGGTGGTATTTTTATGGGATAAAATTGGATGTCTACAAGAAACAAGGATATTAAGGTTACAAATAACATGTAATGCATCTCCAATATATACACCTATAATGACATGATGTAAAGTTTTGTGAAACATTTTTGTTTGTTCATAGAATTTCCACAAAGCTAAATTAATCATTGCTTAGTGTTAAACATTCTACATTTAAATAACTTGTTAATGCGTCTCACATTGTTATCACTACTCCTATTATAACGTATAATATAGACAGACTTGTGTAAATGGTAAGAACTAAAAATTAGAAAAGTCTCCTCACTAATTTTTTATTTTTTATTAGAACCAACAATTATATTAAATTAAAAAAAGAGGTTACAATAAAAAAAAATTTGGAGAGATCATGAATTAAGGCCCAAGGCCACTCACATGATCAAAATAAAAAAATAGCCAAATAAACTAGAATAAAAATACAAAACCATCCCTTAAAAGGGTAAAAAAAACATCATAACTAAGCACAAGGATCCGCTCCTAGAGGTGGAGGATAATTATTTGGGCCAAAAGAGCCCAAACCATAAGCATTATCTATAGGTGGATTGATAGATCAAGAGTTATTAGGAGCAATAGTATTCATCAAAGGAAACATAAAACCCCAACCAGGGGGAGTAGAATTGATTAAAGCTAAAGGTAGTAATGGAGTAGAACAAGCATGAGAAGGAGGAGAAGTAATCAACCGAGGAGATGAGCCAGGGCTCCAACCATTAGCATGATTAGTCAAGAAATATATAGGAATCCAACCATGTTATGGAGAGCGTGAACATGAATTATGCCTACTGTGAGAACTAGGAGGATACTGAGCCCTACTATGAGCATTGGAAGAATGGTCTGAGGCTCAAGAACATCACCCCTTCAACCTACTACATTGAGGCCTCAGAGAAATTGAGGGACCTTAGGGTAGAGGGAGGTTAGGTGGAACCCAACTGATAGTGCATGGAGCCTCACACCAAAGATTTATAAGATTCATCAAATGAACCAACTCATGTCCCACATTTGAAGCCTATGAATGGTTTTGAGAGGTAACAACAGAAAGCAACATAATATTTTCATTTGTAGAAAACAAAAAGGAAATTAAATCTCAAGAATAGATAGCAACATTCCTAGATTTCCATAGTTGAAATAAAATGATTGCACAAAATAAATTTCATAGAGCAACAATATAAGTAGACCAACAACTATTATCACTAAAAAAAGTCATCTGCCATCTAAAGATATCATGATGAAAAAGTTTAAACAATGAGTGAATCCAAGCCTAGGTAGATTGAGAATGAGGGCAAAACCATAACAAATTCTTAAATGTTTCAAAATGACCATAATAAGGACACTTAGGATTAGGAAGACCAACCCTATTGAGCCTCTCTCACATAGGAATACCAACCCTATTGAGCCTCTCTCACATAGGAATACCAACCCTATTGAGCCTCTCTTGCATAAGAAGACCTTAATAAATAAGAGACTAAAGAGAAAAGAAAATCTTAGGTTCAAGATTAAAATACCAAATATGGTTCAAACGAGCAATCCAAGTGGGTCTACCATATCTCATTAATCTTGTCAATACCAAAGGAAAAAGGGCTAAGAAGTTGATAAAGAAAGGAACAAGAGTAGTTCTTAAAAGTAGTATCTACATTCCAATGCCAATCCCTCCACCAAGAACTCAGGGGCTGAAGCCTAAGCTTATGTAGCATGACATTCAACATAAGCTCATAGATCTTAATAATGGAAGGAAGATCCAAGTTTTGGAGATTAAATTTATGCTTGAGGGAGGCCAAGGAATCCAATCCCTAGAATGCACTAAATATTTAATAAAGCAAATACCTTTATAAAATAGCCTCAAAGCTTTAACCCCTAGCATATAAGCAAGAAGAACCAAAGAGTTATATAAAATAGGAGACCACTAGATATTCTAAGAATTGAAAAAAATACCAATATAAAAACCATCACCAATCCATTAAAGATGAGGTTTCACCACCTTAAAATCCTATCAAATACTTTTAACAACAAATGAATCATGAGTCTTATATGGGGTAAAAGTAATGATAAGAGTGTGAAGGTTAATATTATCCCAAGATTTACACCCATAAGGAAACCCTGAAGAGATACGATAGTGAATTAAAACCTTCCAGGATTCAGGGCCTTCAATAGCTTTAACCACCCCCATAGAACACAAGGAAATGCTATGCATGTAGATGTCAATGATACCCATACCACTCTTATCATTTGTTGGCAATTTTGGGTACTTTGGGTACATTGGCTTTGCTCAAGTATATAAGTTGTCATTGATGTCAAGAAGCTTTTGAAGGAATTTTATTTGATGTCAAATAATTTGTTTTGATGAAGGTTACGGCATGACAGTTTCAAAGGTCTTTTGCAAACCCCAAGCTGATAGGTTCGAAAGAAAGTAAGTTGGAAAAGTGTCACGATATCGCGACATGTCACATTTTCGCGACTTAAGCAGGAGAGAGAAAGCATTTTAGAAAAGTGTCGCGATATCGTGACATGTCACATTTTCGCGACTTAAGCAGGAGAGAGAAAGCAAGTTAGAAAAGTGTTGCGATATCGTGACATGTCGCAGTTTCATGACTCAAAAAGGACAGAGAATGTACGGAGTCAGAAATGTCGCGATTTCGTGACATATTGCAAGGAAAGTTGTACGGACGAAAAAAATTTCACGATTCCACGACATGTTGTAGGAGAGAGATTCCGAAAGAAAAAGTTTCACGATTTCACGACATAATGCAGAAGAGAGAGTGCCTAGTGTGAATTGTCACAATTTCATGACAAGTTTGAAGAGAGAGAAAGTAACACGAAAAGTGTTGCAATTTTGTGACATGCTGCAGAGTTCGAAGTGAGAACCGTCACGATTTCGTGACATGCTGCAGATGAAAATGTTCCAAGTAAGAACTGTCGCAATTTCGTGACATGCAGCAAAGGAAAGGTTTTGAAGTAAGAAATGTCACAATTTTGCAACATGTTGAAGAGAAAGCATACGGATGCAGAAAGTGTCACGATTTTGTGACAGAATGAGATGGCAACATACGGTTGGAGAAAGTGTCACGATTTTGCAACAAAAATAGAAAGCAGGTCTTCAACAGGAGAAGAGTCACGATTTCGTGACAGAAGAAAAATGAAAGAGCATGGAAGAAGAAGCATCATGATTTCATGACAAATTCAAGAAGGAAGAGCTCAAAGGCGAAAGCGTCGTGATTTCGTGACATGTTTCATTTTTGCAGGTGTAAGGCAGAGAAAAGCACAAGGCAATGAAAGTGTCATGATTTCGTGACATGTTCCATTTTCTCTAGTGTAAGCAGAAAAGGGTGCAAGGAAGCGAAAGTGTCACGATTTCACAACATGTTCTGATTTCATGGGTGCAAGCCGAGAAGAGGTTAAGAAAGCGAAAAGTGTCACAATATCGTGACATGTATTTTTGTGGCAGAAGCTACAGAAGAGTTACAGAGGTAGTGAAGCCGACAAAGTCAAATTTTAGCCGATGAATATTAGGGCTTGCAGCCGACGAAGATTAGGGTTTGCATTTGTTATAACAGCTGACTAAGATTAAAGTTTTCTTCATGAAAATTTTGTTATAAAAGGAGGGCTGTTTGGAGAGTTGATGTGAAAAAAAATGGATGTGTGTTGATGTGCGACGTTCGTAGATAGTGCACAGAGCAAGAAGTTTGATCGTCGAGAGCAGAGTGCGAAATTTGATCATAGTGTGCAGAATGCATTTCGTCGAATCATTCTAAGTGTGAAAGATCGCAAAGGAAGTAGAGTATACGAAGACGGTGCCACTGTGATTGCGCAGAGGTGCAAAGGTTTAAGTTCGATCAAGTGCGGATGTGGTTGCACAAAGAGAGCAGAGGGCATAGAGAGCACAAAGGGCAAAGACGAATGCGGAGTGCTGATGCTTGAGGACAAAGGTGCATTGATTCTTTGAGAAGAACCTGAGAACAGATTTGGCAAGTCTTTGAGAAGGCTTGTGTGCAGAGGATTGATTTGTTCAAAGTTGGACAGATCTGACAGAAAGAGGAAGACTTGTACTAGACAAACTGACTGTGTTTGGTACAGGTTGCTAAGATATTGTGGATGTGATCATAGAAGGCAGAGGTCTCTTAGGCTAAGCATTGAGGATAGGAGGTCTTCGATGGAAAGGAGTTCCACATGCTGGCAAGAGGTAGAGGCAGTTGATCTTCTGAGGGATCATTTCCAGAGCAGAGGGGAAGGTATCTCCTTTGAGCAGAGGCTCATAAATTATGATTGGGGGAAGGTATCTCCTTTGATCCGAGGCTCATAAACATTGTAATTGGGAAGGATTCCCAAAGAACTTTGAGATAACTTTTAGAGAAATTTTTTGTGGACGTAGCCCAACCATTCTGGGTGAACTATGTTAAAATTGATGTCACATTGTGGATGATTTTGTGTATTGCTTTGGGTATATTGCTTTACTGTTTTGAAATATAAAGGAAAAATTAAAAAGAGGTCTTATACTATTCACCCCCCCCCTCTCAGTATAAGCTTGTGTTCTTCAATTGGTATCAGATCCGGTGCCTTCGAAAAGTTTAACAGCTTAAAGGAAAAGCTAGTAAATAACACAATGGATTATTCAAGTGGCAATGCAGCACCTATTCTTGATGGGTTAGATTTTGGTCTTTGGAGTGCAAGGATGAAGGTTCATATAATGGCACTTGGTAATGAGGTATGGGAAGTAATTGAAGATGAGTACACTATTCCTGTACATGGTCCAAATACTAAAGAAGAAAGGCTCCTACGTCACAGCAATTCAAAAGCAATGAATGCAATCCTGAAAGGCTTACAGAAAGCAAATCTCACCAAAGTGATTCACTGCAAGACAACTAGTGAAATGTGGAAACAGCTGCAGGTGGTTCATATAGGTGATACAAATGTCAGAAAGGCCAATTTGAGATACTTCAAAGGTATGTTTGAACAACTCAAGATGAATGATGATGAAAATATTAGTGACTACATGCTTCGTATGGATGAGGTTGTTAACTCCATGAAAGACTTAGGTCTTGAGCTTGCTGAAAATGATGTTTGTGATAAGATTTTAAGATCTCTTCCTAATAGATTTAGTGAAAATATTTCTGCTATTGAGGAAGCTAAAGATTTGGATAAGTTGAAAAAGGATGAGCTCCATAGTATACTTGCAGCATTTGAGTTGAGAACTCAAGTGAAGGTTGATGTCAAGAAAGAGGCAGCTTTCAAGGCTACCAATAAATCCAAGGGGAAACAACTTCAAGAGAGTGATGAGTCTTCTAGTGATGAAGAGGCATATTACAGCAAGAAAGGAAATTTCTCTAGAAAGCACAAAAGCATGAAAAATATAAAATGTTTCAATTGTGGAAAGTTTGGTCATTATGCTACTGACTGTACTATTCCCAAAAATGAAAGTGATGAAGATAAACAGGATTCTAAGAGCAAGGATTATGAAAAGCACAAGCATCACAGAAAGAACAAATATGAGCACAACAATCAAGGAAAGAGGTATTCTCACAAGCACAAGAAGAGTTTCTACCTAGACAAAGCAAGTAAGTGTTCTAGTAGTGATAGTGAAATTTCTTCAAGTGATGATGAAAATGAGATGTTGTTCATATCAAAAAAAGAGGAAGAACCGAAACATAGATTCATTATCATGAAATGTCTTAGATGTGGAAATTTTGGTCATCTTGAGGATGATTGTACAAATAATGATTTTGTTTCCAGTATGTATGAGGATGCTTCAGAAAACTATAAGGAAGATGCATGTATGGTTTTTGAAAAAGGTAGCACCTCTAATGATAAGAAATCTGAAAAAGGCTTTGATGATTCAGAAAGCAAACAAATAAATGATCTTGAAAGTGAACTTACTAATGCTCTTAGTGCTTTGAAAAAGGAAAGAAAGAAGAATGCTAGACTCAATGATAAGTTAGATGAATGTTGTATGGAGAGAGATGATCTTATAGAAAATCTTGATTTCTCTATAGCTAAGACACAAGAACTCAAGGATGAGTTAGAGTCTAAGGTTCTTGAGTATAGTGAGTTGGAACAGAAAATGGCTTCTTTGAAAGAGGAAACTAAAGAGAAAGGATAAGCTTTACAGGTTTCAAGATAAGTCACTCATCAAAGGTCAAAGAAAAACAACAGATAAAACAGGCCTTGGTTTTGTTAAGGCACACAAGGAAAAAGTTGGAGAGTCTAGTAAGAGACTCCAAAAGGAAGAGAGTTCTGATGAGGAAAGTATTTCAGATCATGAGTCCTTGAATGATAGATGCACAGAAACAGAAAACATAATTTAGAATGAGAAGAAGAAGTTTTCAGGACCCAAGAGGTCAAATAAAGGAAAATTTCAAGGCAGATGTTTTACGTGTCACAAGTTTGGTCACATGGCTTCACATTGCATGGCTCAAGTGAAGAAGGTAAACGACAATTTCAGAAGTGCTAGTTTCTTTCAAGGGTATTGCTACTCTTGTCAACTGTTTGGGCACAAGGCAGTCTATTGCGAGGTAAATAACAGGAACAGGTTTGGTCAAAACAGGTTCGACCAGAACAGGTTTGGTTAGAACAGGTTTGGGCAGAACTGGTGGATTCAAAGATCAGGTTTACCTCAGAGAAACAACATCGTCAAGTGTTTCAAGTGCAACAATGAAGGTCATATAATCAGACAGTGTAGAGCTGAAATTCTAGAATATAGGTACAGGAATAGTGGCATGATCAGGTCCAAGGATCAAGGCATGAACAAGAACAGGGATGAGAATAAGAACAAGAACAGTAACAAGAACAGGAATATGGACAAAGAGTTTAAGAGAAGGCCCGACAAGGAAGTTATAGACGCTGATGATGATCAGTGCCTAATGGGATTTTTACTCCACCCCAGAATTAATCACCTCATCGGGAGGTGGGGGAGGGACTGAGCTAAGAGGCTCATTCTTGGTCCCGAGCCCCAAAGGTGACCCTTTGCCATTGATGACAAAGGGGGAGAGATATGAGTAAGGGGGAGAGCTTCAAGTGAAGAGGAAAGATTCAAGTCAGGGGGAGCAAAACTTCAAAGGAATATTCTCAGTTGTGGGCATAGTTTGTCAATTGTCAGCACAATTGGTTTCAATTTTGGCTCTTGAGAAGTGTTTTCAGTAAAGGTTTGCCATCAATGACAAAGGGGGATATTGTTGGCAATTTTGGGTACTTTGGGTACATTGCCTTTGCTCAAGTATATAAGTTGTCATTGATGTCAAGAATCTTTTGAAGGAATTTGATTTGATGTCAAATAATTTGTTTTGATGAAGGTTGCGGCATGACAGTTTCAAAGGTCTTTTACAAACCCCAAGCTGACAGGTTCGAAAGAAAGTAAGTTGTAAAAGTGTCACGATATCGCGACATGTCGCATTTTCGTGACTTAAGCAGGAGAGAGAAAGCATTTTAGAAAAGTTTTACGATATCGCGACATGTCGCATTTTCGCGACTTAAGCAGGAGAGAGAAAGCAAGTTAGAAAAGTGTCGCGATATTGCGACATGTCACAGTTTTGCGACTCAAAAAGGAGAGAGAATGTACGGAGTCAGAAATGTCGCGATTTCGCGACATATTACAAGGAAGGTTGTACGGACGAAAAAATGTCACGATTTTGCGACATGTTGCAAGAGAGAGTCCAAAAGAAAAAGTGTCACGATTTCGTGACATAATGTAGAAGAGAGAGTCCGTAGTGTGAATTGTCACGATTTCGTGACAAGTTTGAAGAGAGAGAAAGTAACACGAAAAGTGTCACGATTTCACGACATGCTGCAGAGTTCGAAGTGAGAACCGTCACGATTTTGTGACATGCTGCAGATGAAAATGTTCCAAGTAAGAACTGTCGCGATTTCATGACATGCAGTAAAGGAAAGGTTTTGAAGTAAGAAATGTCACGATTTCGTGACATGTTGAAGAGAAAGCGTACGAATGCAGAAAGTGTCACGATTTCATGACAGATTGAGATGGCAGCATACAGTTGGAGAAAGTGTTGCAATTTCACGACAGAAATAGAAAGCAGGTCTTCAATAGGAGAAGAGTCATGATTTTGTGATAGAAGCAAAATGAAAGAGCATGGAAGAAGAAGCGTCACGATTTTGTGACAAATTCAAGAAGGAAGATCTCAAAGGTGAAAGCGTCGCGATTTTGTGACATGTTTCGCTTTCGCAGGTGTAAGGCAGAGAAAAGCACAAGGCAGCGAAAGTGTCGCGATTTCGTGACATGTTCCATTTTTGCTAGTGCAAGCAGAAAAGAGTGCAAGGAAGCAAAAGTGTCATGATTTCACAACATGTTATCCTTTCGCAGGTGCAAGCCGAGAAGAGGTTAAGAAAGAGAAAAGTGTCGTGATATCACAACATGTTGTATTTTCATGGCAGAAGCTACAGAAGAGTTATAGAGGCAGTGAAGCAGACAAAGTCAAATTTTAGCCGACAAAGATTAGGGCTTGCAGCCGACGAAGATTAGGGTTTGCATTTGTTATAACAACCGACTAAGATTAAAGTTTTCTTCATGAAAATTTTGTTATAAAAGGAGGGTTGTTTGGAGAGTTTATGTGAAAAAAAAATGGATGTGTGTTGATGTGCGACGTTCGTAGATAGTACGCAGAGCAAGAAGTTCGATCGCCAAGAGTAGAGTGCGAAATTTGATCGTAGTGTGCAGAGTGCATTTCTTCGAATCATTCTAAGTGTGAAAGATCACAAAGGAAGTAGAGTGTGTGAAGACGGTGCCACTGTGATTGCATAGAGGTGCAAAGGTTGAAGTTTGATCAAGTGCGACTGTGATTGTGCAAAGAGAGCAGAGGGCGTAGAGAGCACAAAGGGCAAAGACGAATGCGGAGTGTTGCTGCTTGAGGACAGAGGTGCATTGGTTCTTTGAGAAGAACCTGAGAACAAATTTGGCAAGTCTTTGAGAAGGCTTGTGTGCAGAGGATTGATTTGTTCAAAGTTGGATAGATCTAACAGACAGAGAAAGACTTGTACTAGACCAACTGACTATGTTTGGTACAGGTTGCTGAGCTATTGTGGATGTGATCATAGAAGGCAGAGGTCTCTTAGGCTAAGCATTGAGGACAGGAGGTATTCGGTAGAAAGGAGTTCCACATGTTGGCAAGAGGTAGAGGCAGTTGATCTTCTGAGGGATCATTTCCAGAGCAGAGGGGAAGGTATCTCCTTTGAGCAGAGGCTCATAAATTATGATTGGGGGAAGGTATCTCCTTTGAGTCGAGGCTCATAAAAATTGTAATTGGGAAGGATTCCCAAATAACTTTGAGATAACTTTTAGAGAAAAGTTTTGTGGACGTAGCCCAGCCATTCTGGGTGAACCACATTAAAATTGATGTCACTTTGTGGATGATTTTATGTATTGCTTTGATATTTCTTTGGGTATATTGCTTTATTATTTTGAAATATAAAGGAAAAAGTAAAAATATGTCTTATACTGTTCACCCCCCCTCTCAGTATAAGCTTGTGTTCTTCATCATTAGGTATGCAATAGATATCCCAAGCAACTCGATGAAAACCATGCAAATTATTCCCCTTGATCCAAATAAAACCCCTAAGGGATTTGATCAACTTATTATAAGAATTCTTAGAAGGGGCCCAATAGGATGAATAGTAAACATGGGTGGCAACAAGAATCTTAGTGCAAACCTAAAATTTACTAGCAAGAGAAAGGGGATGTGAGGCCCAGTAAGAAATCTTCTTTTCAATTCTTTCAATAACATATTGCCATAGTTTAGAGGGCAAGCAGTCAAAATCAAAGGGAATTCCTAACTTAAAATGCTTACCCCTCTAAAGCCAAGGCCATAAGAAATATAGAGCAGAAGAAGCAAGGAAAAAATAGAGAGAGTTAGACCATTGGATGTTGGAACCAGAGGCCTTACAAAAAGTGTCAAGATAAACCAAAGTAGTCAAAATAGAAACCTCATCCTCACTAATAGTAAAAAAAGAATCATCTACAAAATGCCCATGAATAAGCTAAGTGGAATTATCAAGAAAAAGAATACCTTTTATCAACCCCTTAGATGCTTGACTGAAAAGAAGATAGGAAAAATATTCAACCATAAGGATGTAAAGCAAGGGGGACAAAGGACAACACTGGAAAATAGAACAAAATAAACCAAAATTATTTGACTTATGCCTGTTAATAGTAAGATAGGCTGAAGTATCAACAAACAACATATTGATGACCTTAATAAAAAAGGTTCCAAACCCGAGAGCTTTGAGCATGGTAAGAATAAAAGGCCACTCAATACAATCATAAGCTTTCTCAAATTTGAGCTTAAGGAAAAGTGACTTTTGGCTAGATACATATGCCCATTCTAAACCTTTTCGGATGACAATAATATTATCCAAGATATAACGCCCTTTAATGAAACCCATATACTCCAATTTGATAATTATAGGAAGAAAAATATGAATACGAAGAGCTAAATCCTTGTCTAAGATCTTATAAGAAACATTAAGCAAAGTAATAGATCTTCAACTGGTGATAGAAATAACATCAAGATATTATTGGAGAACCATCTGATGTTCTAGAGAATATTTTTGCACTTGAAATATAAGCTTATAATGATCCACAAAGGTTGACATGATATCAATAAGAGAAGTCACCCTATCATAAGAGACTTGAATAGCCTTGATCTAGATTTTGTCTTGCATAGAATAAAGATATATAAAAAAGGATTTGGATGGGTGATCACCCACCCTCATCCAATGCAAACGAGCTAAAATTTGAGCCCCCTTGGCTTCATGTTGTTCATGAAGTATAAGTTGTTGGTGAAAATTGATAACCTTCTTTTGCAACTACCGATCGTACAAATCATTTTCTAGTATTTTCTAGTAAAGATAAATTGTGTTGATACTTCTTTGTGATAGCAAAATGAGCACACTTTTTGACATGTTCCATCTATTTGCTAAAATACCACATGAAAGAGGTAGTATGGTCAATCATATCATTCCACCAAGAAATCCAACTAATAGAATGAGGAAGCTAAGGTCATAAATTCTAGATTCTTTCAATCATATAAATCATGCCAAGGTGTTGTAATAAAGAAGTATTTAAATAGAATTGATTACATGAAAAATTGAATTGATAGCCACTCCACTCAATCTGGAAGGAAATAAAGAAATGATATAACAATGGGAATTGATCCTAGATCATCACAATATTATTATTGGTGATGGAGAAGGAAAAAAATTGTTTCTCTAACATCATAACTCGATCAAGGTGCTTACAAAATCTGTCATTACCAGCATAAAAATTGGACCAAGTGAACCAAGGTAGAGGTGTGCATTTGCATCAACAAAAAAGTGAATAAAAAATAAACCATCTGCACTTAAGAAAAAACCAGACCTCATGCTCACTAGTGCACCAGTGTAATGGGAGGTGACCAAATTTATCTTTAGCATACTCAACCATATTAAAGTTGCCACAAATAAGCCAATACACCATCAACAAGTGATCTTCTAGCTACCACCAAAGGGCAGAATTACTGGGCCCATCATTAGACGTATAAATGCTGGTAATGCCTAGGTAGTTTGCATTAGTATTCAATAGAATCCAAATTACATGATGAGAGGGATCCTCGCCAAGCCCTAGTAGAAAATCCTTAAATTTACAGGATATTAAGATAGAAGTGCCACCTCAACCATCTTCATGGTGAGTAGTGAAGTGCACAAATTATCTTGCAATATAGCTAAGAGAAACATCTAACAAAAAACCAAAGATTTTAACTTCTTGTAAGCAAATAATATCAACATGACCAATAATTTGTAGAGTAGTTTTAATAGAAATTTTTCTTGAGGACTCTGTAAGTCACCGAACATTTGATGAAATAAAATTCATGAAGGAAGAATATCCATGGAGCTGCCTCCCAAAGGACTACCCGCATTGTCAACCCACATTGAGAAATTATTAAATAGAGAGACCTAAGAAGGATGAAATAAATCACTAATAGTTGAAGGACGACACTTAGCCTCCTAATCTCCCCTCAATGATAATGAGCCATCCTAAGAAGGACTATGCGAATGCCTGGAGGGTGGAGGTATTGTTTGTGATTTCCCTTCCTCTTAGGTAGATTTATGCTCTAGAGATTTCTCGATAGGAGGAGCTTGAGGAGCCAATATAGGATGCACAAGAACAACAAGAGGTTGAGATGGTAGTTGTATAACCCTATCTTCACTAGAAAACATCGATTTAGGGTTGGTCACCCTCCTATTATTAGAGATTGTGATCCAATCACCCTGAACAGAGGGTTTCGTAGGTGTAAGCACAATAGGAGGAGTAGAGGCAACCACCAGAGGTTTTCGAGCAACCAACAGACAGTTCTTGATACGATGAGAATTAGATTGACCTCAAAAGCAAGTATTAGGTAAATTAAAGTAAACAATTTTTTGCATAAAATGCTCTATCCCAACCTAAATATCCATAAATTTTTTGAGATCCTATGCAAGGTCAACCTCAACATAGATTCTCTTATTGGATCATGCCGAGAAAAAATGTTCTTCTTCTTGATAGATCACCCAACCAATGGGTTTGACAATATCAGTAATAAACACCCATAAGGGCAGTGGAAGACCAATGAATTCAAGCTAAACTGGGACTTTCAAGGCAACTTGTTTTGAAACTAGAAAGGAGTCCAAGGACAATCAAAGTATTATGAACAAACCAACAATTGGACTTAGAAACTACAGTTAGCAATTGTGAGGGTTCTTTAAAGGAAAGCAAAAAAACCTTTGATAATATTGCGAATACCAACAACGCCATCTAAAAATATTCTTACAATAAAATTCAACCAACAAAATAAATAATAAGACAATGATTCTCATACCATTTTACAACTTAATTTTATTTTTTAATAAATACTATAAATAATATTCTTATATTAAAAGTTTTGATTTTTTTATGCTACATGTAGAGTCCCGTGGGATACCCATGTGGTTAGGACTTTGAACTTTCTTTTAGAAAACCCAAATTCAAATCACCATGAAGTGTGTATACATAAACTTGTCGGGGTCACCCATGTGGTTAGGGCTTTGGACTTTCTTTTAGAAAACCGAAATTCAAATCACCTTAAAGAGTGCATAAACTTGTGTACCAAAAAATAAATAAATAAAATAAAGCAACTATGAAAATAAAATTCCTAGTAGACGTTGCGTGAGAGAGATTCTTTGATATGAAATACATGTGAAATAAAAGTAAACCTTAACCCGGTTCAAAGGAAATGGTATACACCTGTTTGTACAGGGCTCTCACAATTATTGCATTGCCTTCTAATTTGCCACTTCTCAAGATTTTCATCCCAATTCTTAGCCTGATATGAAATAAAAGCGAAATAAAAGTAAACCTTAACCCAGTTCAAAAGAAATGGTATATACCTGTTTGTACAGGGCTCTCACAATTATTGCATTGCCTTATAATTTGCCACTTCTCAAGATTTTCATCGCAATTAATGGTATATGCCTGTTTGTACAGGGCTCTCACAATTATTGCATTGCCTTATAATTTGCCACTTCTCAAGATTTTCATCCCAATTCTTAGCCTGGTTTACGCACAACCCTTGTCTGCAATGGAAGGGCATAATCTTGATCCCAATTCTCAGCCTGGTTTACTCACGACATGCCAGAGTATAAAAATATATATTAAAGTTGTTTTTATAAATTTTAGTTTGTTAATAAAAATAAAGTTAGCTAAATTTTTAAAAAATACCAATGAAGAATTCCACTACTAACCAATCTCATTAGTAGACCCGTTAACTTAGGTATTAAAGACTTTTAGGTTTGATATCACGCTAGCCTACATTTCTTTATTACGATTAAAAAAAAACTTTAATTTTAAAAAGCCATAAAAATGCACTCAATTTCGAACCGTTTTATCGATAAAACCCCTTCCGTATAAACTTATTTTAATTTTTTTTCAAACGAGGAAGTTAGATGACTGATAAGCCCCGTCCTCTTTCATATAAACTCAACACATGCAGGTCCGCAAAACAAAAGATGAAGCCAATATCGAGGGCAGGAAATAAGCATGCAGAGCTTTCATATGGATTGCCGACTCATTTCATTCCAACTCTCATTCACAATCCTCCTCATGGTGAATTTGTTGCTGATTTTTCCACTTGTCCTTGGCGAGAATAGTGCTGCCAATGGCCACAATGAAAGTACTACTCTCGACGTGACCACGGTGCCACTGATGAAGTATCTTAGAAGTTCCAAGTTTTCCGAAGAATATGCGAATTTATGGGGTGCCCAGCACCAAAATCTTTCTCAAGACGAATCCTCGGTTACACTAAGACTAGACAGAACATCCGGTATGCTTATCACCATTACCAGTCATGTAGGTATATCTATATATTACATTGTTCATACGTTAATGGAAGCAAAATCTGGGTGATTGAAGGAAGTGGATTCAGGTCCAAGGAGGCATACATGTACGGTTTCTTTAACGCCGCTGTTAAACTCCAGGGTGGCTACACTGCAGGAATTATCACTTCATTCTATGTATGTGCTCTCATATTCATGGTTTCACTTCCTTTCCTTGTTCTAAAAATAGTACATATTCTTAATGGATTTGACTGTGGACTGCAATGAAATGGGCAGTTGTCAAATAACCAAGTGTATGAAGGATGGCATGACGAGATAGATATAGAATTCCTGGGAACAATACCGGGAGAGCCTTACAAATTGCAGACCAATGTTTATGGAAACGGCAGCGGAGATGGGCCCAATCTGATCGGTAGAGAGCAGCAGTTCCATCTCTGGTTCGACCCAACGCAGGATTTCCACAATTACTCCATCCTCTGGACGCCTCATCATATCCTGTATGTATTGTTATGTAATATCCTCCACCTGATTGAATTCTTCCCCTTATTCTTCTCAGCATTTCATTAACTATAATTGCTACTTGTATAATAGATTTATGGTAGACGGTATTCCGATACGAAGGTTCCCAAAGGCGAAGGGCCTCGGAGTGACATATCCATTGAAGGCGATGTCGGTGTATGGGACGATTTGGGACGGTTCCTCGTGGGCCACTGACGGAGGGAAGTTCAAGGCCAATTATGCGTACGAACCCTTTCTTTCCAGTTACTCCAATTTTATAACAGTAGGGTGTCAGGATAAGGATGAATATTGTTCAGGGGTGTTGTTGGACGAATGCATTGTGAATATGTCGCTAAACCCACTGCAGATTGAGGCCCTACAATATGTGCAAAAGAACTACATGGTATACGACTACTGCCAAGATTACCAGCGATATCCCGAAGGCTCCATGCCTGAATGCTCCTGTTAGCTTATTCATGAATCTATTCACTAAGACGTATATAATTTAGCGTCGAAGTGGAAATGACAGTAGTTTATTCATGTAGCAAATATTTAGGTAGATTTTAGTTGTAGAAAAAAAAAATTATTGATTTAATACCTATTCACCAAATGGCGTTCAATTAAAATAAGGAACGACTCTACCAACTTTGTGTTCCATTGAGGAGGACGCCTCGCTTCTGGTACAACAAAATATGAGCTTACAGAACCCATGGAGTGATTATGGTAAATAAACCAAAGGTTACCACGGTACTCATCTCTCTTCTGTGAGGGGAAAATGTTTTGACTCAATTTGTTAAATTTGGGTCTTACTTCAAGTGTGACATATAAAGGTATTGCATTTAAATATTTAGGCTTGACTGTAAGGTCTAGAGGAGTTCCTTTTGAAAAGGTTAAAGCGTTTTTATTGTTTCATTTCAGTCGTTGTGCACTTTTATAATATCTTATGAAAAATAATATTATTTAAGTTGTGTAAATGAAACTGACCATCGTTCTATATATTAATTAAAAATAATTTGATAAATAATTGTTGAAATTAATTAAAATGCTAAGTTATAATTTTATATTAAGAAAATTAAATTAATTTTTTATATATTTTTTTATTTTTTTTGGTATTTTCTCAAAATTTTAATAGTGATTTAAAATGAGGTTATTTATATATCATAGCTAGTTATTTTTAATAAACTAATTTTTATTCTTAAGTACCTTTTCATATTATCAATTAATGTCTTTTAGAACACAGTTTTTAAGTTTTTAGAAAGTTACTTTAATTGTCCTTGTTAAGATATTTGGGAACATGTCAAACTAGAAACTAATATTTTGTTATTAGCATAAAAATTATTTAATATGTAGTATGAAATTTGGATTTGAATATTTTGGCTCGAGTGGGTTAATCCTCTAAAAAGAAATACAAACTAGTTTTTGTGAATAACCTTCTTTAAATTCATTCTTATACTAACAGGTTCAATCAGTAGTCCCTCCTACCTTATTCAATTCTCGATAAATATACTTAAATGTAAAATCTTCACTTCGGTCTATGGTTTCTTTTATTTGAGAGAATATAGGTAATAGATCCATGTTTTCCATCCTGAAAGTACCAAACATATCGCCACCTACGAGTCTCCATAAATTTGAATTTTTAGTATTGCTTAAGATTTTGCCATCTAAACAAACAATTTAAGTATCATTATTTTAGCATAATCATTGGAACCATATCCTAGTTCATCCTTGATTTTGAAGTAATGATAGTTATTAATATATAGTAATCCTCTTGCCCCACAAACTCTAGGTATCCCCTAACTAGTCTAATTAAAAAAATAAAATAAAAACAAGCCCCTAATTTATCAATTTTGTAAAGGATGATTTGTATGATTACCTTTGCTATTATCAAAACCTTATGATTACTAAAAAAAATTCGATGATTTGGAAGAATATTTTCTAGGTAGGCTTCTCTTGATCTTGAAATGTTCCTACATTCCTTAATATCTATACTCCCCATGATATGAATAGCATGATATTTATAAAACCTTTGTATTACCTATTTTCAATCCAATATTTCAAATACTCTCCTCGAGAGTCTTCCTACCATCCTACAAGAAGATTTAACTGTGCAATAACCTCCCTTCAAACCTGTATAGTAAAAGAGTAAGGTACCAATAAATAATCTATTGTTTCATTGCCTAACTTACATAAATGACACCTTCCTAGATCATTCTAACTCCTTTTCTGTAATACCTCCCATGGTAGAACCTTAATTTTCATGGTAATCCATAGGAATAATTTTACCTTTAATGGAGATTATTTATTTTACAATAATTTCAACCACCATGCTAAATCATAATTCCTATCTTCAAAAATAGTCTTATATCTCAACTTTAGAGTGTACTCCCCCATAGCTCCATTTTTTGTCTAAACTAATTTATCAGCTTCCTCTCACATGATATGTTTAGCTTTAAGTCTTCCACATATTCTTCCCATTGATGTGCCTCCTAGCCTCTTGATATGTTTAGCTTTAAGTCTTCCACATATTCTTCCCATTGATGTGCCTCCTAGCCTTAAAACCCTAACTTGACTATTGCCTTCCATCCTTATATCCACTTTATAGATAATTTTAGATCAGTTGCTTGGGTAAGAGTTCCAATAACATTAGTTCTTAAGATATGAATTATATTATCTGGTAATATATGTATACCTCTGTAACTTATGCAAGGGTCTAATCCTAGTCTTATTCTTGATCTATTTCCTATTTTTCGAGCAAGCCAATATCCTACAAGATTAAAGGCCTAGATTATTGCCTTCCAATATATTGAAACATTATGGGTTTGATTTACCAAGGCCCTTATCCACTCCTCAACTGTGAGTGACTCTAAATATTTTTCCTAAAATATCCTATTCTATAAACCTACCTTTGATATTATCTTTCAAATGTGCTTGGATACTAGATCCTTACCAAATAAGTGGATATTTAAAACTCCACATATTCCATTTTATTGGGCTTGGATAAGGATTTCCATTTAACCAATGGAATTCCTTACCTTTCCTTTTTCCTATCCATTAAAACCTATAGCTTGTCCAATTCTCATTTTGGTATGTGAACCAAAAATCTCCAATAAACTAGTATTGCCTCTAGCATAGACTTGACCAAAGTCAATATCCCCTATAAAGAGAGCCATATGTTACACCATATACTAATTTTTCTTTCCTCCTTCTTTATAAACCATATCTAGTCTTATCTAGAGTGTTATTTAGATTTATTACAAATTCAATACTAGTAGATTCTCTCATATTGGGATCAAACTTCACTCATTCTAATTTTACTCGAGTGACAAAGTTATTCTCTTTTAGCCACTTATATTTAAACTTAAAAGGGCAAAGTATTTTTTCTCCCCTTTGTATACAAATAGCATGATGAGGTGGTGATCAGAGTCTGCTCTAGTCTTAACCTATGACCTTAGTCTATAATCACCATTTTCCAAACTCTCCATGACTAAGAATCTATCTATCCTCTTAGAAATTCTATCAACCCCACCCTCCTTTTTCTACAAGTTGAAACCAATTTAATTAAAGAAATTTTATAAGTAAATTTTAAATTATTAATAAAATATTATTATTTTAAATATAAAAAATTTAGTTGATTTTCTTTTTTTAAATCGATTTAGCTTGATGTCTCTTTATTATAAATAACTTTTAGAGTCAATAAAAATTCAGTAATCTATTAACATATTATTGGTAAATATATGCTACATTTAAAAAAAAAAAAAACATTATGGAAAACTCTATCATAGGTTTAGGTTTTATAAATAGAAGCAAACTGACATAACTAAAAAATGACTATAATTAGTTATGATAATAACATTAGCATTAGGATGAAAAATTCAAATCACAAATAAGTGGATTACCTCTATCTTGCTATTGATGGTTAATCATCCATCCTTAATAAATTTGTAACATGAATTGATTCAAGTACAAACTTATGTCAATGTTCATGAGGATGATTTTGATGCCCTAGACCCATATTCATTTTACTTATAATTCTATTGAGGTTGTAATATTTATTTTGTAGATTTTTCTTCTTATAATATCATGAAAATTATCAACAAAAACCATGCTATTAATTAGAATTTAATATGAAACTTACTAACATAATCTTACTTAAAAATTAATTTAGATTAAAATGATCACAATATTATTGTTGAGATTCTAATTTTTTATATTAACATAGGCTTAGTCCAAAATTGCTTTAGGGATAAAACCAAAATTATTTTATCAAATCATTCTAGCCTATGGTTGAAATTTGATAATATATACAACCTCTAAATTTAAAGGCATGATTTATTATGTGTAAAGTGAAAAGTTATCTAATCTTGATTTGATAAAATTTATACACTTTATAGCTCTTACATTTTTTACTTTTTACATTGGCAAAACATAATACCCCTATAATTTATGTTACTTATTTGTGGAATAAAAGGTTAATAAAGTTAGAATATTTTTCTATATAGATAAAAAATTATAAAGTATTGGAATTAATGGCATAAGTTTAACACCCAAAAAATTAAAAAAAATTAAAAAGTGAAAAAGGCAAAATCTTATGCTATGTAGGTAAATCCTTTTAGATACTTAGCATTAAACATCAAAGTATTTAATATAAATAGATAAAAATAAAACCAACTACATTATCCAATAAAAAAAGACAAAAATAATATTTAAAGAATAAAAAATGGAATAAGTTTCTTTTATAGACCAAAAATTCCTCTCACTAAATAATAAAGAATCTCTAACTAATTATGACTAAGTGGTTGGTTGGGTAGCACTATAAATAACAACCATAATACAATACATAGATCCAATAATTATCAAATTAATATTTATCATTTAATATTAATAATTACAAGGATCATCCCATAAGGTGAATATGCCTCATGAGATAAATAGAAATATTCATATTCCAATGTTATTCATGGCCTCAAGTGAAGATTGAAAATATCAACATCTTTCTTTTAGTTGAATGGGGACCATAAAGAGATAATCTTATGAAACTTTCTCCTTTAAAGAAATCTCTTTTAGGTTTCACAATACTTTCTAAAAATGAACAAAAGCATATCATTTACCGCATGTTTTATGCAAAATAATAAAGAAGTAAAATAAAATAGCAATATAAAACAAAGACAAAGGAAAAAATAGTAGTGTTCTTGTGGGAACTCATCCAATAGATCATATCGATGTCACATTTATATTATTTATTAATTAAGTAAGAGTATTTATACCAAATTCTCAATATAAATAGTTGCATCATCTATGCCAACATAACATAAGGGCTTTGGGGTTAAATATAAATTACAAGTCTAACCATATGGTCATCTAACCAATGTCTCTAGGGCTTACATACATCAAATTATAGCAAAGTACATTATATAGTGATTACTCCTTGGCTTAAGTAAATATTACCTATAGAATTGCATAATTAGTTGTTGTTATCTATATAATTACATTAACATTAGTTGTAGGATTACATCATCAATTGTCAATTTTGGTCGATTAGGTTATATTTCTAATATTCTAACTACCCCCATAATTATAATTAGGGATTAATGAGATAATATGTTAGAGGTGGTAACATCCACCTCCCTCCATAATAAATTTTTGATTGGGCCATAGAATATTTAAGCCTCCATAACCATCAGGAAGACTATAGTGTGATCTAATGAGATGGGATTATTTTATTAGAATTAATGTGTACTTTATATTTTGATGTTATGATATGTGTCCTTGACACTTGTCATGTTCTCATATAGGCCGCATGATTATATATTGTACTTATTCTTGTATCAATATATATCATCTATTTCAGTCCCAACATTTGGTATCAGAGCTTAGGCACTCTCTTGCCCTATGTAAACCCTTAAGGGGAGATTTCCCTCATGGAAATCCCCTTGTTTTTTTCCTCCATTTTTTTTTCTTCCATTTTTTAATGGATCAAAAACCAAATAGCTTGAGAAAACTCATGGTTGTCCCTAAATCTTCATTGCTTGAAGTCATGAGATGTTGAGGAGTATAGTAAAAAATATTTTAACAATTTTTTATGTTGCTATAATTTTTTTTTACAAGTGTGCATACAAAGCGGAGTGATATGGAGGTTAGCAAAGAAGTTTCCAGTGTTCCCCATTTGAGTACAGTCAAACCTACAGTCATACATCACAGTAGAAGATCCATAGAGTGTGATATCGAGATATATTTGCATTGATATCGATTATGGGTATATTTTTTCTCTCCTTCAATCATTTGCAACTTTTGAATGTTCTCATTCGGCACATTGAGAAGAAAATAAAAATGTAGCAGTACCATATGAGACCCTGAGAAATGGACGATTGTTGCTCCAAACAAATGATAGAGTCTAACCAGATCCAATTGTAGATCCATTGTGTTTTTCATGGATGGATGGAGTTCAAGAAATCCAATGCAGAGATATGCGATCATCTACGAAGAAGCTTGTAATCATTATATTTTTAGTTCTATGTAGCCACTTGTTTCCTATGATAGAGATCGAGTGGGAAACACCAGAGGAAACTTAAGTCTTATTTGGAATTTTGGTACTGTACCAAGCATGAAGGGAATCCATTTATGATCTCGGGCGTATTTACCCTACATGTCTATTTTAAGACCATCTGCGACCCCCGAAGAAACTATATTTTGGCATTGTTGTTTTGGTCCTAGCTGGCTTTGATCCAGTTGAAGATGCCATCCCAATGCCAATCACACATGGCTATGTGCACGTGTTGTACTTCCAAAATATATTTTGTATCTGTGTAAATACTTACAATCATCTAAAAGAATTTTGATGGAGGAAAGCAGTGGATCCATTGATGCATGACGAATGGATGGATACCTCAACCTACGTAACCAATGATTACTGCACCAGATTTTTATGACAAAAACCCTTATCACTTGATATCATGTTTTTTTATGATATGATAATGGGACTACATCGACAGTCTGACACGATATCGAAGATGTGAGCTATGTGTTTTGGTGCAGAAGTGTGTTGATGCTTTTGCAGATCATTGTGATCTATGTTGTATTTTATGCAACATATGAGCAATAGCTCCAAATCTCCATTGATTAATCTAATATCATGAAGGACGCGTAGCCCAAGCCACCACATGATTTTTTCATTTATTTTATCACTAAATGAGGATGATGCGCCACTTGCATACTGTGGCCAAAATGGGTTGTGCAAGTCTGTTTGATTTTTTTTGAAGCTTTTTTAAAATACATTTAAAAATATATTTGGAGGTATGCAGCTCGTTGTTGATCGACCCAAGTGTAATTACCTATGTTTGATCTCCTACGGATTGTGCAGTGGTCGGACCAATTGAATATGTTGATGATCTTGTCTTTATAGGTCGTCGTCGTGTTTACTTGCATGGATGTGAAACGTGTTGAAGAGATTTTTTGCAGCTATGATTTCATGGAGCTTCATGGAGAAGCCAAATTTCTTTACATTCATGGTGGCAGAGACCTCGGATGCTAATGCTCACATCAAGAATGACGTAAATTCTATGCTAGAGAAGTTGGCTAAATAGGACGAACGGTGATTGTGATGGTCATCAATGTTGTGGATTTGATGGTCATCGATGGTGGATGCTTGTAGATTCTCTGATGGAACAACCAAGCGAGAGTGAGATATTCGTCTATGGCTTGGAGGAGTTCAAATGTTCCTAGGGTGAAGAGCCTATTGCAAGAGCCCCAACGTTCACTTTGTACAGACTACAAGGAACTGATAGGAATTGTTACCATATATTTCTATAGCAAGAGTTGTATTGAGGCACTTGGAGGTGGCATTGTAGTCAATCCAAGCATGGATGTTGCAGCTAATTTTGAGGCTGAGTTCACATCAAATCCTGAGTTATGCTATGGAGCACATTAATGGTAGAGATATCTATTTTTTTGAAGTAGCAGATCCACCATGACCCTAATCAACCTTACACATGGAGTCCTATCAAAGTATAGTGGTGTGCTTATGTTTTTTTCCCACACGCTTAAGATTTGGTAATGTTTTTGTTCCCGTAGTAGTGGCATGAGTTGTGATTTTTTTCTATGCACTAGATAGATTCGCCTGACCATGTATTGACACCTGGGCGATGGAGGTCGAGCAGGTGGAGGAGTGGTGCAACATAGCGGTAGGTGGCAGTGGAGCGAAGAGCTTTCTAATATTATGGTAGGATGCAACAAGATAAACATTGAATTCCATGATAGTTGGTTGAACAATCAAAACGTTCTACTTCATGCCATTTGTTTGACGTTTCAAGATTAGTGGGTGGGACCCACATAGTTTACATGCTCCTCAAAGCATCCATATTTTTTCTTGTTCTCGCTATCATTATTTTTTATTTAATACATAATGAGAGCGCATTTTTTTTTTGGTAGATAAGATACTTATCATTAATACCGGTTTTTGCAGGTTGACCCAAAACCTTTTACAAAAATCATCCCAAGGCTGTTAATGAACATGTCCTTTCTAAGGATCCTATATATGTAAAATCTACATACTGCCAAAGCCATTACATTCGATAAGGCACACAACCTGTTATCACTAATACAAACAAAAAGAAACTTCCCATACAACATTCTGGGTATACCCCGATAAAACACACTTGCATCATAATTACAAAAGATGAAACAAACAAGGATCCCTTCCTTGAAATATAGAAGAAACAAAAATCTACAGACACACATAACCGAGTACTGAATAAAACCCCCACAAGCTTTGCAATGATAGCAACCGCTGCAGAGCTTAGTCATCCTCATCATCATCCTCCATTGCCTCAGCTTCATCTTCCTCATCATCATTGTCATATTCCTCGCTCTCCTCAGGCACCTTCACATTCTGGTGTCCCTCATTAAAAAACACTTTGGTAAGGGCTTCATTCAATTCATGCATGAGCTGAGCAATAGTGTTGGAAGTGTTGAGCACAAAGCGCTTCAGGGTTAGAAGTGAGGGGTCAGGTTCCTCATTTTCCTTAATATTAATAATGTCCTTAACCTTGTCTTGGTCTTACTTTTTTTTGAGTTGCACGAAATACCTAACAGCCCCTTCCTCAATGCGTAATATTTTCCTTGCAGGGCCTCATTGAGATGAATTACCCCCCTCTCGAAAGTTCCTCAAGGTTTTTTGGGGCGGCTTTGGCCTTGTCAATGGCAGGGAGCTAGACTGGTGGGTCTAAGGCAATAACCCACCTGTAAATAACCTTAAAAAAACCCTGGTGAATGGGCTTGAGAGACCCCCCCTTATTATGGCAGGAGTTGATTGTGAAGGTCATGGAACTGATGAGAAATTGGGGAAGACTGATTGGGTTAACATCACAGAAGAAATTAACAAAGGCATAATGGAAACTAAGCAACACACATTTTATTAAAATTAATGGAGGTATTTTATTAAAATTAATGGGGGTATTTTATTGAATGGACATGAAGGTTGGCCCATTATCCTTTTCAAAGTGGAGGGCCATTTTTATTTTTTAATTGTATGGAGAGTTATAAACTTGGAAGGAAAATTTGACCTTTATGATTTTTTCTTTGGGGACTTGGGAGTCCTATTGAAAATGCGTGAAAATGGTTGATAATATGGTTTTTTTGGCCATTTTTAAATATTTTTTCCACATGGAGAGTGGACGTGGAAGGCCCACATGTCCACTTTATTGTATTTCAAAATATAAATGCCCCATTGACACCCAAATATAGGGATATTTATAGGCGTTAGAAAGGTTTTTTCGAGATGGACACATTGGTGGTGTCCAATTGTAATTTTAAGGCTTTTCCCTTTGCAATTTCTAGCCTCAAAGATCATTTTATCATGGAGTGCACTCTCGGTTAAACCTAATACTCCCAAAGCAAATTGTATGTGATCCTTGTACCTAGTCACCTTCTCTATAATACCTAGTGGATGCAGCAGCTGGTTACCCATGCATTCCAGTAGGATGAGGAGGTCACCATAAGAACACCTACTCTAGGGACTACATACATAGACACCCTATAATCTATCTGAGGACTTTTTTGTATCAACTTTTGAATACTACATATGAAGACACTTTAGAAGATTCTATTATCTTCTTTCTTCTTCTCCTTTACATTTGGCGTATATGGCTCATTTTTTTGTATTTTTTAAGTGCATTTTTGATAGAGACCGACACTATTATATGGCTCACGTATTCTTTAGATTAAGGTATATTTTCGGTAGAGACTGACACCTTCTAGATTGAGTTTCACCATGAGGGGGATGATATTCATGGTGAACCTAGTTAGTGATCTACAAGAGGCAACATACCTAAATGATGACCTATAGATGAAACTAAACCAATAGAAGTGGTTGATCTTGACGCACCCAGGATGACCTTGAGGTACTTAGATGGCTGACCCAAAAGCAATAGATCCAAGGAAGTGGCTGACCCTGAGGCAAAAGACCTAGATGTATACACAGTTGATCTAGCATTATTTACAGTTGGAGAGCCAAGTGCAAAGAGCAAGAGTTTAGGCTAAATCATATAATAAACAGGATGTTAGAGTTATTTTTTTAGAAAAGTACACATTAAGGGAGGATGTTAGTATTAATGTGTACTTTATATTTTGCATGTTATGATATGTGTCCTTGACACTTGTCATGTTCTCATATAGATCTCATGCCTATATATTGTACTTATTATTGTATCAATACATATCATCTATTTCAGTCCCAATATATTTGAATTGTTTATCCCTTAACAAGAGTGTTATATGTCCTAAAATCTATACTAGAAAGAGATATTCTTATACCTATAATAAGTTATTAAAAATATGATAAGTATGAGTTAAAAAATTATGTGATTTTAAAAACTAGGTTAAAAATATTTTGTATGTGAAAGCTATGGCCTCCAAATTTTTGGTCTTATTAATAGTTAAATATACGAGAAATTAAATCCTCCATACCTTAAAAATAAATGGTGAAATTGAATCTTTTACTAGACCTATCTACCACTATATAATCTATAAAGTAATTGGATTCCAATTGTCTTAGTTTTAATGGTCATTAATATGAACAAGGAAACACGAATATATATATTAGTTTGAAAACCCTAACTCTCTCTCATCATCAATGTTAACAAGGAAATGCAAAGATGAATTTTGAACCCTATTAAACCTAAAGAGAGTACCTTAGGATGGATGAGCTATCCAAGACACTAATATTTATGTCAAATGTGGACTATACCCCACCATTAGATGAAGGGAGGGGATTTAAGTCAATTTACGTGAATACAATTTTCCCTATATAAAATATGTCTTCTTGATACTTGAATGTAAATCCCAAATAGGAAGAGACCTTACCACTAGCTTACCAATTGCTATAACTAGACATATTGTAAGAAAGAGATGCACCTTATTCCTTGAAAGAAAGAATGCAGTGTTGCTAAACCCAAGAAGGAAAGGAATTAGCATGGATAAATCCATAAAAATATGAGAAAAAATATTAACCTTAATCATGTTGTCCATGATGCCATCAATTGCAGTCTAAATATTAGGCATCCTCATTGGATAATTCCTAGGATGTGGAAAAAAATGGTGAAATATGTTTAATAAATGGAACTAGATCAATTAGAACTTGTAAATTATATATTTTAAGTCTTTCCTATATTAATTATATTCAATAGGATAGAAATCCTAGACAAACCTACCTTACTTTGTCCTTGAATTCAATAAAAATTATAATATTTCCCCCAAAAACTATGTTTAGAAATATTTTAAACTATGAAATCATGAAATATTATTATCTATAGACACTCAATTATATTTCCTATATTAGCTACACATCATGTTACCCATCATACATTTGAATAATTTGACCAAATCACATTATTGTACCTAAATTTGAGGTAAAATTCCTCATCAACTTTGTCCTTCCCAATAGTAGGTCAAATAGACTGTAAATCTTACAAAATTGGTATCGTTGGAAAGCTTTCAAAACAATATTTACAATAATATTGAGCATATAAAATTCATACTCGCAATGAATTTTCACTAACAAATTCATTCCAATATTGAATTTGACTTCTCATAACCAAATTGATCCCCCTAACTTTGACCTTCATAAAACTAGAGCAAATAAACTACAAATTTCACAAAATTTATATAATTAGAAAGCTCTTAAAACAATAATTACAAGTATAGGCATAACAAATTCACACATATAGAAACTTTTGAGCAATGAATTTGCACTTACAAAAAAATTGCATAAGCGAATTCATGCCAAGATTGAATTTGGAAAACCATCAACAAAAATTTTAGTCTTGGCATCATGACTCCCCATCACTATTAGTTCCTTTTGCTTCATGTTCGATCATATTAGAATCTACATTAATCTATTGGAAATTCCAATTACATGCAATTAATTTTATTAAATTTAGAGTAGAGTACATAATTTGGGTCATGTAAATGTACCAGCTTAGGTACATAGGATAAAAGATTGCTTTAGGGTGAAGTTATCTAGTTACTTCATGCAATGTAATATATGCACAAGTGGCAATATACAAGTTGTAATGTGCAAGGTGTCTCCTTGTACAACTAGGTAGAGTGTTGGCCAAGGAATCTATCTTCCCATATAAAGAGCTTCATAGTGGTATATTAGACATCAATTCAAGATCTTATCTAGTGCAATGTAGTAGATAGTACAACTCTTGTATGGGGCATAATATAGCTCTTTATATTATTGTATAGGAGTGACCATTTCGTCCATACTACGTTGTAATTTCAACATTTCTATTTATAGTATATTTTAGTCATATTGTTGTTTCACTTTCTTTCATATTTTTGTATTTCATTAGGACTTGTGTTAGATCTCTCCACTACATATATCCTCAAAATATAACATTGGTATCATATCAATGGTAAATTGAGATAGGATGACCTACATCCATCATAAGAGAAGTCTAGTAGGTCAAGAGGAATATGGAGAGTCACCATTACTATTGTTGGCCTACATATTTGCAAATAGGATATACCATTGAGTTTCTCTACATGCAAAAGCTACCATTAGGATTATTTGATAGAAATAGCCACAATAGTCAACAGGATTAGAAAAGTGAGGATTAAAATAAATCTCAATTGCAGAAAACCTAATATTACATTTGGCTAGAGTCTTTCCATAGAGTTGCAAAAAATCGTTAAGACTAGGACTCAACATTCAAACCACTAGTTTAACAAATCAACTAGTAAATATTATTATCTCTAAAATTACAAATTCTTTAATTCTAATTTCTAACAAATTATTGTAGGAAAATGAGACTCAATAAAAAATTAGGAATCTTTCTACAATATATTTAGGAAGAATATCTTCAAGAATAATTTCATCATTTGCAACAACAAGGAAGAATATTGAATATTTCAAAGATCTCGAAGAAGGTCCCTTTACAAGAGCTACAATTTTGCAAAGTGTAGAAGTAAAGAAAAGTCTATAGTAGCCTTATAGTAGACTAAAATAAGTAGATACTCCAAAATTTGATTCAAGGAAGAGATAGATTATTGGTGATATCCATTCAAGATTAATACCTACAAATTAAAGAAGTAGAAAAGGCCATAAAATCCTTGATCAAGAAGAAGGCCATAGAATTCTTAATTCTGAAGAAAATTCTAGAGAAAAATTCTTGATTTAGAAGAAGAATTCTTGATTCATAAGTAAACTCTAAATAAGAGTTATTTAAGAAACCTTCGAAGAATATTTCTTGATTCAGAATAAAATTTCATGATTTAGAGGAAAAATCTATAAAGGAGTTCCTAAAGAAGACTCTAAAGAATATTCCAAGAAATAGGATATTGGTTATCTCCTTTACTAATTAAAGACTTCTCTCAAAAGAAGCTGAAGATATCAGGAGAAGATATCATAAAAATTTCTATTTTTGGAAGAAAGAGAACTAGGAGAGTCCTATTCAAATCCAAAAGTAGTATATTTTAGAGATCCAAGAAATAATATCTCATCTCCAACACTTCTAGAAGTAGAAGGCTGAAGAAAAGGTCTCAATTGGATGACCAGAGAAGCTGCAAGATAGAAGATCTTGGAGAGGTCTCATGGAGAATAAAAATAAGAAGGCTTGGAGAGCCTTGTTGTAGAGCTTGTAGAAGCTTCATCAGAAGAGTTCCTAGGATAACTCATTGAAAAAAATCACTATCAAAGAGAATACCCTGATAGTGAAGGACTTGGAATAATTATAACCATCCAAAAATAAGCCCAAGAGGAGAAGAATCTAATAATTAGTGCCTAATTTGAGAAGAAGAATTTGATGAGTGCCAAATCCTAGAAGAAGAATCCAGTGAAGACCTCAATAAAATTATAATCTTGAGAAGAATAAAATCCTATTTGAAGTTAGAATTTGATAAAAAAAATTGAAGGAATATTCAAATAGAATAATCCTACCAAATCTAGGAGATTTGAAGATTACCTCTCATAGCAAGAAGACACAATTGAGATAAAGGAGTTCTCTTAATCTATAGAAAAAAGTAGAATATCACTGGAAATATGAATCCACCAAATACAAGGCTATAGATAGAAAGTTTGAGGCTACAGATTGGTGAAGTAGAAAACTATTTAGGATAGCCAATAAAGAATCTATGTATCCATACACTATAAAGAAACAACTTGGTGAATAGAAATACCAAGATTTACATCATCTAAAAAATCCATTAAACATAAGAAACTAGGGTGCAATTAGTTGAAATTCAAATTAGGGTTCATTATCAAAATCCATTAAGCACCATATTTGGATTAAAATTTGTAGAAGAATAGATTGCATTATAGTCTTAAAGTGCAAAAAAGAGAGAATTCATTTTAAGGAATATTTGCAAAATAATAAGAGTTGTATATTTTTTAAATAAATAAAATTATCATCTACCTATTTTCTATCTAGAAATCAAAAATATTATATCCTACAATATTGATTGTAGTGGAATTTTACATAATACTTATTAAGGGTTCATTACATATTACTCTTAAAAGTTGTAGAGCTTATTAAGTGCATCTCAAATTATTTTGAGAGTTTAATGGAGTGATAAGGTGAGATCGTTAGTGCATTAAATTGGTAGTATTTTTAATATCATTTTCTCTACACTAATTAATCTGAAAAAAGGTTAGTTTGTGTTTTTTGATTAAGGATCAAGAGAACAAAACCCAACAAATTATCAAAGTTTCTAGAGACACTATTTGGTGCATACAACCTGCAGCATCTTGTGGTCCAAAGAAACCACCAAAATTAGATATGATTCCTCCAAGGAGTGGAGAATAAAAGCCACTATCAAAATCATCTATAGGAGCTTCAAATCAAGACTTGGTGAGTCTCAAATTCAAAGTGCTCTAAAGGCCATTTATAAAAAGGTGCATAAATTACTTCTACTAAAAAGAGAGATTCTATCTAAGAGGTTATTAGCTTGGGTTTATTACCAAATTCACAAAACAATTGAGATAATTGTCTAGAAAAAGAGACAATATCAAATATACCATCCCCTATTTCAAAAGCTACCATAAGACCAGAAAAATGAGATTACAAAAGGAGGTGTAAAAAGATATTTTATATACAAAGTATTTACATTTGTATTTCACTATTCTAATATGCTCTGCATAGGAAAAAGGATACGCATTCTATGCCAAAAATTCACACTCTTTACAAGGATAAAAAATCTCCAAGGCAGTCGTACAAAATTATTCTCCTTGCAAGGGAATAGAACCACTCAAAAGGCTCATATCTTCTACATATTGGATAGTCGAATCTACAAGCAAGCAAAGTAAGGAGAATCACTACATTAAAAGGAAATATCATCTATAAAAAGGAGGTCATAATATATTGAAGTATGTATATCCAAGGAGCACCATTGAAGTAGATCAAAAAATACACACAAGCATTGGAAAAACATTGCTCCAAGATTCCAAGGTCCTGCTTACTATTCCAGCTAGAACCATCTCATATCAAGTGCCATCGAAAAAATGAAGCGTTGGTCATGTTACATGATTAATAAGGGTATTAAAAGATATGTTGGAGAGGCATTACATAGAAAATCCCATGCATGAAGGAAAGGTGACACTTGTCACCTAGAAGGAAATCATAACGTTTCCCACATAAGTTCCTATTAGTTACAAGCTTGACCAAGAAAACACTCAGGGAAGAAGATCAGTAAGAATGAGTTCTCAGCCAAGATCGTAATGCTACGTAGAAAATTTTCACAAACAATAACAAGCATCTCAAGCACTCAATGGTAACCACCGTGAAACTTATCACAAAGCCCAAAATTCTCCATATAATAAAAGGCATCAAAGGCCACAAAGGATAATATTCAGAGCTTTCGTATTAATCATAGCATTTACAACATTTACATATGCCTGGATCACAGTTTGGAAGAGAGGTGAAGATCATTAAAGGCTCTATTTAAGGTATTCAAGGAAGGTAAAATATCCATAGTTGAAGCGCCACCTTCCAAACATTGAATTCAAAGGTGAATCAACGTATGCCATAACACTCAAGGAAAATGCATTGAAGAAGACTATCATATACATCGAAACCTACATCGAATAAATAGGGAGTACATCACCAAAGGTAGGTTTATACTTCCTCAAAATTGCTTTCATTAATAGGGAGTTATAAGGTATAATATAAGGTTGAAACATTAGGAGAAATTAACCATATTTAAAAGCAATATATAAAGGGAGAATATCTAATAAAATAGCCTAATATTAAAATATTAAAATATAGGATAAATAAGGATTTCTACTTGAAAAATTAGAATTTTTACTATTGCAAATAATTGTTTTCTAATATTCCACATCAAGGAGTTATAAGTAATACTACATCAAAGTAGGAAATTGGAAATTAGAACAATAAATATAAAATTATTAAAGGCTATAAAAAGAAGTTTATGAAGGAATATTTAGAGTTGGAAATTAATTTATATACTTGTCTCAAAATAAATTAAAGGGATAAAAGAAATATAACTATTAAAACCTCATAGAAATAGAAAGTGCTTAAGTTCAATAGGAGTAATAAGGTATAAAAGAAGTTGATTTTTGCTATTCAAAAAACTCTACAAAATCAACTTAAACTTGAAGTATTATTCTCAAAATCACTTTATCTATCATATAGAATTTTTAAAATCACTAGGGAGACATAAGACATTCTACAAAAGTTGATAATAATAGCATTAATCAAATATTAACAAGTACTCAATCCATTTTGGGAAGCATAAGGTCTCTACAAAATCTACAAGGACTACTATTTCACATATTTTAACTAGGGAGATATAAGGAAGCCTACATCAAATATAAGCTCATACTTCTAGTAAAGTCATAAGGTAGATTACTTTAAAAGGATTCTATTATATCAAAATGGAAAGTAGATCATACTCTCATATAGAGATACAAGAACTAGGGACACATATTGCATCATGCTATAAATACAAAAACAACTCTAGCATGAATAATTCAACAAAGTAGAAATATACATGGTACATTGACTCAGGAGCTAGTCATCACATGACTAGAAATCTATAATTATTTTATTGTTTTTAAATCACTAATGATTATAGACTAATAATTGCATATAGCAAAAAATATCAAATACACATATATGTATGTGTAACACCAAGCAAATCATTTCCAAACTTTCTACTACAAAAAGTATTGTGTGTTCCTCGATTAACATTCAATCTCATTTCAGTAAAAAATTAGTAGAAAACAATTGGACAATCAATTTCAGATATATGAATGGGATCAATGCATGCCTTATTATGAACCAAAGTGAGATAGAAGCAACATGATCAATATATGGAAATACATATATTCTAAATTCAATGGAAATCTCACAAGACATTATTGTATTTCAAGATGATACTAACACATTTCTTGAGGAACAGGTTGAAGAAAATTAAGAACCAATGTTACCTAAAGATAAGCATAGAAGAATCAAAATAAAAATATGATAGGTCAAAAACACTATTCTCTACTCAACCATCTAGAATTTGAAGAAGCAATAGGACCAAATAAATACATTCACAAAAATGAAAACAAAGGAGGATGGATAGAAGAGGATGATATTCCTAAGCAAGTTGAAGAACATCTGAAGAAAGAAGATCCATATTGAAGATTGAAATATTCAATACCCAAATAATGTAATATAGGGGGGTGTTAGATTTAGAGTATATTACATCATTTGGATCATGTAAATGTACCACCTTAGGTACATAGTTAGGATAGGAGATTAATTTAGGGGGAATTTATCTAGTTACTTCATGTAATGTAATAAATGCACAAGTGGCAAAGTGTAAGTTGTAATGTGCAAGGTGTCCCCTTGTACAGTTAGGTATAGTATTGGCCAAGGAATCTATATTCCTATATAAAGGGCCTCATAGTGGTAGATTAGACATCAAGTCAAGTTCTTATCTAGTGTAGTATAGTAGATAGTAGAGCTCATGAATGGAGCATAATGTAGATCTTTAGCTTATTGTAATGGAGTGACCATTTCCTCTATATTGCATTGTAATTTCATCATTTCTATTTATAGTATATTTCAGTCATATTGTTGTTTCACTTTCTTTCATATTTCCTATATTTCATTAGGACCTATGTTAGATCTCTCCACTACATATATCCTCAAAAGCTAACAAATTTAGCAACCACCTCCAATCATCCCATGCAACTACCAATTAGATATAGTTAATTCAATAACTACCTCTACTAGATCATGTAACTACCAATTAGAGGTAGTTAACCCCCTAATCAACTTCCAATCCAATATTACAAGTACTAATTAAATCTAGTCAACTAGACACCTCACTCTAAGCCAATCTTACAACTACTAATCAAAGCTAGTTAAGTAGACATCTCAACTCTTAAAATTGGATCATAACTAGATGACTCACCTCCCATGAGGTGCATACATCCAACTTCTTGTGATCACCCTAGGTGATAATTCTAAACTTCTTTTCAACTTCAATAAAAGAGACCCTTGGGGTTCCAAGAAGGCTACATAGAGAAAGCACAAGAACATGTAAAATTTCATAGATATATATTAGCATTGCATATATTTTGGACATAGCATTATTGATAGATAATAATATTTTTGTTGATATTTTGTATAGCTTTGTGAATTATATATTTTGATAGATTGGTGGTTAAATCAAGGTATTTGGCACTATTTTTGCAAGTTGATGTTGGATTCTATTACTAAGACAAATTCAGAGTCCAAATTCAAATTGGTTGTAAATATGAACTCATGGTCTAGTCGTAAATTTGTAGCCTAGAAGGAAATTTGCTATCATGGAAATTTTTTTGTCCAACAATAATTTTGCATTTCCTATAGAGTGACAAGCGTGTTAGTATAATATTCCATCTTAGAGGTCTCCATTTATTTTTTTCCTTTTCATCTTGATCAATTTTTTATTATATGAGTTCATGTAATTTCAAATTAATTTTGTTACAAAACCTTAAATGGTATCTAAGGGCTTGATCCATGGATCAATATAGGCATTTGTTTCAATCCAAAAGGACAAGCCTCCAAAATTCATCGATCTATTTTTTCTCCACTATTGCAGTTATTTCGCTCTAATTTTATAGGTTTTATAACAATTTTATGTTGGTTCGATAGTGGTATCACATTATTCTATTAGTCCTATATGAATATAAGATCACAAAAGTGAATTCACGCTCATGAAAAATTGCATTTAGGGCAAATTCATCATCATAGCAAATTTGTAGTCCAAGAATCAAACTTTCGCTAGATAAGGAGGGCACTTGGTCAAACCAAGGATTTTCATAATCACTTGGTCAATTCGATTATGGAAAAGGAACAGTAGGAAAATTCCTTGCTGATTTGAATTCGCTCTGGGGCGGGACGAATTCACCTGCAACAAAACGCCGAAATGGTACTGTCCCAAATGTCCTGCCTAGAAAGCTCCAAAAGACCTACAAACTTGGGGTTAGCTAATTGGGGGCATTTTGGGAAGACCCAGATGGTCAGATTTTCCCAATTTGGCCTCCGTCAGTGGGAATTTGATAATGCTACCTGCAAGTTAGTGAAGGCGAACGAAGATAGAAACATGATCAAAATTGCTCAAAACAAGACGACATTTAAATGACAACCTATCTAAGCATCATAGAATGGAATGCAAAACTGAAAGAAAGCAAATCTACCATAGATTTCCAATCACTCCGAAGAGGGGCGATTAGGACTATAGCAGTGCAGGAGGGGGCGCCCATGGGGCAGGCCGCCCGTCGTTTAGGGCCTGATTTCGGTACCAATCCACTTGGGATGGGTCCAAAACCTCTTGTGGGGTATTGTCGACAAATTGGGTGGGATATTGTGACCAAATGTCAGGTTTGGTTTCGGATTTGTGCTTCCAATAACCACCCTATGACCTCTTCTCCAAAAGAGATCAAGGATGTGAAAGGCACAACTCAAAGAGGAATAGGTGTGAAAATAAAATGACAGCACTTCGTTGCTCCAAAATGCTCCTTCTCTCCATTTTTTTTGGGGTGAGGAAACTCACCAATTTATAGACCTGGAGGTCTCTTGAATTGGGCATGCAGAGGCACCACTTGGCAATCATGCCTTCCCAGGGGGAGGAGATTCCTCCCTGAATAGGGACTTCATGACTACCCTTGTAACATCCTCTAACGCTCGAAAATGCTCACCCACACTCCCATGCGATGAAGGAAGCGTTAAGTGGCGGATCTGAGCTGCCATTTGTCAAGATTTGACTTTTTGCCCGTCAAACCTGCAATTCGCCCCACCCTGGAGCGAATTTGGAATTCATCCCGGGGTGGGGCGAATCCCAGTTTGAATTCGTCCCTGGGTGGGACGGATATTGAGCAAAGTGCCTGAAGGTGCCAAATTGATTTTTGACCTTCCAAAACTACTGTCAGAGTGGTTAGGACCACTGTTTAACCTCTGGGGGCTGCCCTTGGGGCTGTGTGTGTCAATGCGATCAGTGTTTGTAGTCACATAATCGGATTGGTGCTGTTTTTGTGTCTACAGATGCCCCTTTTTGGGATGCGCTATGCAAGGCGCAACACCGAGAAAAAATAGATAACCAAAGCACTAATGATTAGGGTTTCTCAGTAACCTAACCAACTTTTGATGCCCCAAGTATGGAAAGGGCATGCATTCTTGAATCCTTGCTTCGACGAGCGAAGGAACTCAATTCAAGTGTTAACCTTTTTCGGTGAGGTGTTACTTGATCTTGGACATTGATCAGTCATGAATAGGCAAAGGGCGCAACCTTTTGTCTATGGAACCTTGAGTTCATGATTCATGAAATGCCAAGTGATTGATCAGTTTGTGATTATTGCTTGTTTACTGCCCCAAGCAGGAGCGTGATTGTCTTTGTCAATGATTCTTTGAATGCATGCCATTTTCCTTAACTGGGTGTGTATTTGTTGATTGGTGACTAAGTGTGACTACCCCCTCAAGCGACGAATCGATGAGGGAATGACCTTCATGAGAAAAGCGACGAGTCGCTTGACCCAAGATGACTTGTGCAAGGGTGCCTTCAGATGTTTAGCATTAAATGTGTGTGCAGTTTTTCGACATTTAGACCTATTTTTGGTGGGTACTAACCCTTTTCGGTGACGCTTTTTGGAGCTAAAATTGTCGAAAATCCATTCTCCCATGGAGCGGTCCGGCTATGATAGCCTTCTTAGGGAGTAGGATAGTGACAATTTGTGGCCCCAACGCCTGCTTTGGATGCCAAGAATGTCAGGTGCCAAGGCGCCTTCGTTCGGCAATGTTATTGCTATTTTTGGTTGGATTTTGACCCTTTTGGCGACGTCGCTTGGGGATGAAATTCTCAAAAATCCGTCCTCCCGTGGAGTGGTCCGGCTATGGTAGCCTTCTTAGGGAGGAGGATAGTGAGGATTTGTGACCCCGACGTCCATTTTGCATGCCCGGGATGTCAAGTGCAAAAGCACTTGCATCGGGCAAGTTTATTAGTTGTTTTGGTGCATTTTTGTTCATTTTTTGCTGTTTTTGAAATTTTTGCAAGGTCAGATGACCGGATATTGTAGCCTGTGGGCATTTTTGATGATATATATACAGATGATTTTATTTTTGTTACACATGTGTCGTGATTTGATGTTATGCCTAATGATTGATGAATGTGTATGTATGCATGTTAATTTACATTGATGGATGCATGTGTTATGATGAATGCAAATGTTGCTTAATGTATATGATATGCAAATGGCAATGAATGAATTGAATTTGTGATTTTTGGTGGTGGCACCATAGACTGTTCAGAACTTATGGCTTTTTGTCTTAGGCGATTGTTGTGGTAAATGACTTTTTATGTATGGTATTTTGTATTTTCTGATGGTGAAGTAGGGCGGAAATATAGTTACAGTTGGTTTATAATGTAGTTAGGTTTTCTGAGACTCAGATGTTTTAACTAACTATCCAAAATTGTATTTTATCTTACAAGACTTTTGAACAAGGTATGAATCTGACTTGTCTTTGACCCGAGTTATTTCACATCCCTATGTGTGCAATTGAGTTCATTTTATGTGGTATTTGTCAGGATACCGCCAGTGCCAGATAGGTTGTCAACCAAACCTGTACTGAGGATCACCTAATTAGCCCCACTAACTCCTTTGTTGTATTTAGTCAAATTAATCTACGGTGCGATCGTAGGATACCATAAGCTAGCTCATCCACATGCAAACATTGATCTGCACACAAGTTAATGTGACAGATATATCGTCATGCGGGAGGTTTGCCACCAGTGACCGATAGGCTATCAACCAAACCGGTATCGAGGTTTATCTCATGACCTTCGGAATGCTGAGAGTTCCAGGGATTCAAGTTCGACTCCCTTATTTTCTTCAATTGTATTGGGATACTTGCTCTTTTATAGTGATAAAAATCACTGTTTATTTTTGTTATTTTTCTTTTGAGCAAGGGATTTGAATAATGAGTGATGAGAATCACTATTGTATGTGCCTTTGGATGTATGCACTTTGGTTGTGATGTCAAATTTTTGGAGTTTTGACCTTTTGCAAATTTTTATGATGTTTGCAACTTCTTTTGAGAACTTGGGATTCTTGGGGAATTGGGTAGGGAGGATGCTTGTCCTTTTGCCAACTCTCAACATTCTTGGGGTCATTCGCATAGGGGGATGAGCAAGATAACCATTTCTCTTATGGTGACCTGGATTGCTTTGCAGGTTTCATCTTTCATTCACACAACTTGGGAATTTTGTATATGTTTTAACTTGTGTTGGGATGCTACGTAACAAGGTGTGATCCAAGTAGAACTCTACCTTCGTAAAATCTGTCTGACTTGGTACAGTACATGGCTAGAAAGCTAATGATGACTGAATGATAGAAATCTCTCGATACATTAGGAAACAACTGACTATGATAGGGGAAAATAACGTGAATGGCGGTTATAGGCGATGAGTTATTGATAAAGTGGAAAAATGTAGAAAAATGATGGTTTTGCCAAGTAATGACAGTCTATGGTGCTTTGACCTTTATGACCACAAATATGCACTGTATGGATGTGATGCTTAATGCAGCTATATATTTTTGTATTTTTGAGGGATTGATTTTTGTGAATATGCAGATGAGATGCAAAAGAGCTCTGTACTGTTATGATGATTTTGCGTATGCATGGGAATGAGATGCAACTTTTTGTTATTTTTGATGATTTTATTGTTTTTGAATTTTCTTGTTTTTGACCAAGCGATTGAGGAATCCTTGGGGCCTTTGGGTTGACCAAGTGATTATGGAAATCCTTGGAGCTTTTGGGTTGACCAAGTGATTATGGAAATCCTTGGAGCTTTTGGGTTGACCAAGCGATTATGGGAATCCTTGGAGCTTTTGGGTTGACCAAGCGATTATGGGAATCCTTGGAGCTTTTGGGTTGACCAAGCGATTATGGGAATCCTTGGAGCTTTTGGGTTGACCAAGCGATTATGGGAATCCTTGGAGCTTTTTGGGTTGGGCTATGGCTCTTTTAAATATGGAAGGGCCTCAAATGACTGATGTTCAAGGGTTCTAGTTCCTTGATTCTGTCAGGAGAGGCTAGCCGGTATGTTCCAGGTCCTATTTTACTATCAATGACATAAGGACCTAACCAGTTTTCCGTGAACTTGTCCCTTAAATGGGGTGGCAAATTAGAGTTCTGTTGATTCTCTTTCAATACCAAGTCACCAACCTGAAAGTCCCTCAGGTGAACTTTCATGTTGTATGCTTTCTTAAGTCGCTCTTGGTAGATACGTAAATGCTCGAGAGCATTAACACGTCGTTCATCAAGCAACGTAAGCTGGTCTAACCGGGCCTGCCATGCAGTGTCATCATCGATGAACTCGTGCATTGATATGCGTAAGGAAGGAATCTCCAACTCGAGAGGCATGACAGCCTCAGAGCCATACACGAGCGAAAATAGAGTTGCCCCAGTGGGTGTCCGAATGCTAGTGCGATAAGCCCACAGGGCAAGTGGGATCTGAATGTGCCAATCTTTATGACTGTCTGCGACTATCTTTTTGAGGATGGCGACTAGCATTTTGTTCGATGCCTCTGCTTGCCCATTTGCCTGTGGATAATAGGGTGTCAAAAAATTGTGCTGGATTTTGTACTTTGTGGTCAAAGCACGCACATATTTGTTCTTGAATGACGTCCCATTATCCGAGATTATCTTGGATGGAATACCAAAATGACATATGATGTTATGCAAAATGAACTCCGTAATGCGGGTTCCTATCGTAGAGGTAAGTGGAACTGCTTCCACCCACTTGGTGAAGTACTCTGTGGCCATTACGATGAACGTGTGATGGCCTGACGATGTAGGGGAAATCTTTCCAATTAGGTCTAAGCCCCACTACGAAAATGGCCAAGCTAACTGGATCGGCTGCAAGGCCTGGGAAGGTACATGCATCAAATTAGCATGATGTTGACACTTCACGCACTTCCTTACATATGTGCAACAATCTCGCTCTAAAGATGGCCAATAATAGCCCATGCGAAGAATGCGCTTGGCGATAGCCATACCACTGAAGTGGCCACCACATGTACCATCGTGCGCTTGGGCGATTGCCCAAGTGGACTCTTGCTGGTCCAAGCATCGAAGGAGGATCCCTTCATAGCTATGATGGTACAAAATGTCTCCTAACAAGACATGCTTTGCCGCTTTCTGCTTGAATGCTCATTTTGCGACATGCGTCAATCCAAGTGGGAGGTTACCTAACTTGAGGTAGTCCCTGATGGGTGAATACCAATCCTGCTGATCAGAAGCCTCGATGGTATGAACAACCAATCCCTCTTGAAGTTCATCCCTAGCGAAAGCTGAGCGGGAAAGAACTTGTAAGAATAGCGTTGTGTTGCTATTAAGGGGGGTAGGGGAGAACAAGGACCCCTAGTTGGCGTGCTTCAGACGATCATGGATTCGAGAGAACCTATCCTGAGGTGGTTCAATCTGGATCATGTGGATTCTTGGCGTTAAATCAGAGCTTGCACGCTCCATCACGGATTGCGATAGTGTTTTGACTTGAATGGTTGTCATATCACCAGAAAGGTCTTGCGGGATTAGTGACCCCAAGGAGGCCATAGTGTCCGCAAAATGATTCGATGATCGAGGGAGTGCCTCGATGTCGTACCATTCAAGCTTTGCCAGGAATTTGTCCACAAGGGCTTTGTAGGCCTGTAGAACTAGGCATTTACATTGGAATACCCCTTTGACTTGGTTGACAATTAACAACGAATCACCAAAAATGTTTAATCGCTTGATGTTCATGGTGATTGTTGTCTGAAGACCTATGAGCAAGGCTTCGTATTCTGCATTATTGTTGGTGCACGGGAAGTCTAATTTAAATGACAGAGGCATTGGAGCCCCTTGCGGTGTGAAGAATACAATTCCCGCACCACCACCTTGCTCACATTTAGAACCATCAAAAAATAGGGTTATGTCGACCTGTGACTCAGGCTCATCAGAATCTGGCGATTCTGAGACATGGAAGACCCCATCATCGGGTAGTTCTATGACTAGAGGCTGATCGTCTTCAAGAGGAGCCTCTGCTAGTTGATCGGCTATGACCTGTCCTTTGATGGATTTTTGTCCAATAAACTCTATGTCAAATTTTGTCAACAACATGATCCATTTCTTCGTGCGGCTACTATGATAAGTACGACTCATCATGTATCACAATGGATTCTCCTTAGACACAACATACGTAGTGTTGCTCAACATGTAGTGGCATAGCTTTTTGGTAGCAAACACCACTGCCAAGCAAAGTTTCTCAACGTATGCATAGTTAAGTTCATAACTGACCAGGGTGCGGCTAAGATAGTAAGTAGCTTGCTCTTTGTGAAGTTCATTTTTTTGGGCTAGCATGGCGCCCAGTGCCACCTCAGTAGTTGAGATGTATAAGTAGAATGACACTCCTGGTCTCGGCGGTGCCAATACTGGTGGTGAAGCCAAGTATTGTTTAATGTCATCGAAGGCTGATTGGCACTCGTCATCCCAGTGAAATGCTACCCCCTTGTGCAATAATTTGTTCATGGGTCGGCACTTGTCAGATAGTTGCGCTATGAAGCGCTTGATTGACGCGACCTTTCCCTATAGGCTTCTGAGCTGCTTGATGGTAGTTGGGGGAAGCATTTCAAGGATTGCCTTGACTTTATTGGGGTCCACCTCGATGCCTCGCTTTGAGACTATGAAACCCAAGAGTTTTCCAGATGTGACGCCAAAGACGCACTTCTTGGGATTCAGTATGACTTTATGCTCCATGAGGCGATCGAGGATCTTGCTTAAGTCATCGATATGATCTGGGCACAAAAGAGATTTGGCCAACAAATCATCCATGTAATCTTCCAAAGTTTTATGCATGTAATCATGGAAGATGTACGTCATGGCACGTTGGTAGGTGGTGCCAGCATTTTTAAGGCCAAAAGGCATGACCTTATAACAAAATGTCCCCCAAGGCATTGTGAACGCCATTTTTAGTTGGTCCTCGGGATTGATACGAATCTGATTGTATCCCGAGAAACCATCCATGAGGGATAGCATTTCATGGCCTACTGTAGCGTCTACCAATGCGTCGATGCTAGGCAAGGGAAAATCATCCTTAGGACTCGCTTTGTTTAGATCTCAAAAATCCGTGCATATGCGAATCCTCCCATCGGGCTTTTTGATGGGCACCATGTTGGACAGCCATGGTGGATAATCCATGCAGATGACAAACTGTGCATCCAATAGCTTTTGCAATTCATCTTTGACCATCAAGGCCACTGTTGGGTGCATCTTGCGTAGTTTTTGCTTAACTAGCTTGACTGTCGGATCAAGCGTTAGATTATGCGTGACTAGCTATGGATCTAGCCCCGACATGTCTCTGTATGACCATGCAAAAACCTCCTTCTTCTCTTTGAGAAGGGCAATGTAGTCGGCTTGCTCTTCGAGGGATAAACTTACCCCCAGCTTGATAATCTATGGATTCATTGGATCTGAGCCGATGTCTACGTCAGTCATCTCCTCGATCGACATGTGGGATCCGTCTTCCAACTGGTGTGGAGTCGGGATCAAATGGATATCATTTGCTGAGTTTAAATCCACGTTGGGAACCTCGGGTTCCTCTTCAGCATGGAAGATATCCTGAGTTGGCCCTGGGGTAAAATGAAGCATCTCACCAAAAGGCCAGTACTCTAATGGGGATGGAGGTGAATTGACGCGATCCCAGTCTATGGCATCTATGTCTAGATGCAATGACCGTGTTGGATCGGTCGGATTGTGGATGGGGGTGGTTAGGTCAATGGAGATCATGTTGATGAAATGATTTTGGTCTCCATTACCATGGGTGTGGCTACTCGAACAACCTAGATGACTCCTGCACTCTGGATCGGGCTCTGTAGGGATTGGCATGAATGGATCGGCCCTATGTGCTGATAGGAGGACAGGGTCTACCCTCGGCACTGATATCACTCTAGGGTCTCGGGGTGGAAGGTGCTCTTCGTATACCTAGAGCGGCGGATCCAACACTTGGTCCCACCCCACTGGGTCTACGTACCACTCATGCCCTGGCACTATGTTCATCTATTCAAATATGTCATTAATCTCCAAGGGGTATCGATGTTGCATCTACCGCATGTGATTAAGATATGCCATTTTTGTCTCGTCTTCGTAATCACTATCGGAGATCCAAAAGCCCTCATTGGCTTCGACAACTATTTGAGGCATTACAGGCTCGTCTTGTTCAAGAAAATTAATCTGGCCCCATTGTGGTTGTTCCACTCTCCGTGGGGGGACCTGATTCTCTTGACGCGACACTGGCTCGATTGGAGCCTCTAGGGGGAACATTGTCAAGAGGCTCTCTTGATAGTCATCCATGGGGATCACTTGAGAGTGATTACTATCTGATTCGAAGGGGTCATATGATGCTGGTTCATACTCCGATTCATCCTCCGAAGATCCCTCTTGACACTGTCTATAACCTCCTTGAAAGTGAGTCCTTGAACTTTTGCCTCTCTCTAGCAAAGGGACAGGGTTATTGAGGTTAACAAGGGTGGTTGTTGACCATGGGAGGTAATCCCCCAACTTATACGTTGTGTTAGGGTTGGCATAAGGATCTGATGCCAATCCACCCTTGTTGCCTATCCCTAGGCCTTGCATGTCCTCTACCAAGATGTCTAAGGGCAGGGGGTGATTGAACCCTACTCCTGACTTGTCATAAGGCATTTGGTATCTTGGTTGGCAAAGGACACGCACTCCTTGCTCATACCTACCTAGCCCATATCCATGCCAATTGCATTGGCCAAGATATCTCAGAGCGAAGTTCGGGTTAGACAGATAGTTGACATCTTCTACAAAGGGCTCTTCATCTTCGTCCTCTTGCATGCATGGCTCCGTACCATGATCAAGGCCCCCATACATGAAGTTGGTCTAGTTTGGCGGGCAGCCTAAAGGAACAATTGTACCGATGGGGAGGCGAGGTCTCCCCATGTCCTGCATGGACTCTAGTGCGGGCGTTGCTACAACATGCTGCACCAGATACTCCCCCAGGCCCGTATTGGCCATTTCAACAGTGATTGTTGGCGATTGAGGGGGAGGGAACGGAAGCTCTTCCTAAATCCACTCCATGTTGGGTGAATTAGGAGCTTCCACTTCCATTTGACTAGGCATCTCTTCAGTAGAGATGGTTGATACTATTGGCAGCGCCTCTTCCAGAGGTTGTGCCTCCTCCATGGGTCTCTTCCCTTTGTCCTTCTATTTGGCCATGATAGGTGGCATCTTTGGTGAAGGACCTGACGCTGAAGATGTACCTGACTGGGGTCTTGGTGGATTTGTCACCGGGGATGCTTGCGGGATCGGACCCTGTCTAGATGGATTTAACTAAAAATCCAAATGCGTCGATGGAAGGGTCGATTGCGGCATCAGTTGCACCGCATTGCAATACTTGAAGGGTTCCAGGTCCATCGGGACTACATGTACTTCCCCTTCAAATGTATATTTCAAACACTGATGAGCTATTGAAGGGACACACTTCATGTCCCCCTAGCAAGATGTTGTAAGCCATCTCACCCTCCAAAATATGGCACAATGTAGGTATCATCTTTTGTCCTACTTGAATAGGTAGGACGATTGTGCCAACTGTCGAGCAGATTGCATCGTTGAATGCTCATAGTGTATATGTGGAGGCCGTGATATGAGATGCCGACAACTTCAGATGTTTCAATGCCACTGTAGTAATGATGTTACTGGACGAGCCAGTGTCTACCAACACCCTCTTATACGGGATCCCGTTGACCCATGCGATAACGTGTAGGGTGGATCCGCCATGTCATCAGCTACCGATTTCACTTCATCCTCTCGAAAGGTGATGACAGGCTCGGTGCATCATTTTACATGCCCCACAAAGTTGTTGAAGGAATTCGCTTCTTGGGGCTGCAACTCGATGGCTTTCAATATCTCCATTAGAGCCTCCCGATGGGGCGTTGATTGTTGTATAAGCTCATATATGGAGAGCCTAGCCGATGTGGTCCTCAAACTCTGAGTGAGTTTGGTCCGAATCGTGGCCGCGGGTCTAGGCGAAGGAAGTTGCGTAGGGTGTTGTTGAGGTTGTGACATCGATGGAACCTCTCTTGTGGCTGCCTCAAGAGCAACTCCTGGGTATCTCTTGTTCCTCATCACTATGCTTATCATTCCTACATACCCTTGCATGGGGCAATTATGTTGCACCTCATTGACTTGAAGGGGTTTTTCCTGTGCCTCATGGGCAGGCAAGGGGTCTTTGAAGACTCCCATCTGCTGGTTGTTTGGTGCTACGGGGTTGTCCACTGCCAACGTCTTGTTGTCAATTAAGTCTTGTATCAAACCCTTGAACTTCTAGCATGCATTGAGGTCATGTCCTCTCCGCTTGTGGAACCTACAATACAAGTCCTCCTGGTATCCCTTAGGCTTCGATGCATTGGGATCTATGGTTTGAATTTTTGGAAGGTTGATCAAGTTCACCACTGACAAGCGATCAAATAGGGAGTCCCTAGACTCCGTATAAGGTGTGTACTGTCATCGAGGGTGATGCTACTGATTTTGCTCCTGCTTCTGGTTTTCTCTTTCATAATTATTAGGAGGCACTGCCTGATAGTTAGCCTTTTGAGGCTATGTTTCTTGTGCAGGCTTAGGGACATTTATAGCAACTTGATTTACCATGGTGGGTTTTTGTTGTGCAGTCCCTATTTTTGTGTTCTTATTCCATTCTTTCTTCTTAGGTTTGGCAATCTCGCCATCCTGTATCTTGATCTCTTCGATAATTTTGGCTTGTGCCAGAGCTTCTTCTAAGGTGGCATATTGTTGTAGCTGCAATAGCATAGAGATCAATCTCAAACAACTTCTTGAGAACATTTGTGTCAGGTCGGACATAGGAGGGAGGTAGGGTAGCTTGGAAAGCAGAGTCCTCCACCGATTCCCGTAGGCCACCATAGTCTCTTCCTCATACTTCCTAAGGCTGGCCAGGTCACTTAGTGATGCCTTCTTCTTGGTGTTGAAGGCAAAGCATTCGAGGAACGCATCCACTAACTGATCCAAGTTACTGATGCTGTGTTTTGGTAATTGCATGAACCAATCTGAGGCAGGGCCCGCGAATGTAGTTATAAAGGTTCTCAACAACAAAGCATCATTGTCCTGAATGCCAAAGCATTGGCTCAGGAACCTCGTCACATGCTCTTGGGCATCCTCCTCACCCTTGAAGATTGCCAACTGAGGCAGCTTAAAGTGTTCAGGGTAAGGGGGTGCAGGCACTGACGGATGCACAAGATGACTGCGGAGTTGGCGTAACGTGGGCTTTTGGGGCCCAGAAGCTTTGGTTTCCATAGACTCCAAACGCTCTAGAAGCACTTTATATGCATCAAAAGACTTAATCTCTTCCTCTTTAGTTTGCTCCCATTGTGGGTTGTGGGAGACTTGAGGCCTATGGAGGGGTGGCCGGATAGCAGCCCCTCCACCTTGATAGGGCATTTCAGCCCGCTCCTCTTCTTGTTCATACTCCTCATAGGCTTCTCGAGGAGTTTCTAGGCGAGACCTATGACCATGGGTGGGTCCCCACGGAGGGAACCCATCGTTGTTCCGGGGAGTGGCCTCCCATTCAGGTCTAGGAGGTCTTGGAGGCAGCACTTGGTAGGGTCATGGGGACCTATCTCGTACCAAGGGATTGCGCCTCTCATATGGTTCTGCCCTTTGGGTGTGAGGGGTTGGAAGCCTCTCAGGCATCGTGTTGTGGAGCAGCTCATCTGTTTGGCGCTGAATGCGCTCCTTGCTAAGGCGGTATAGATGCTCTAGCTGTTGTTGATCTTGCTCAAGCTACGTAATCTATGCTTGGTGGGCGGCATGTCTGGCGACTACCAGGTCGATCTGTTCTACCATATTGAGCCTAGGAGGCCTAGATGCCTCTCCTACACATTTGTCTCGGTCGCGGTGACCTGAGATCTCTATAGGTCACTTCCCCCTATCGAGGTTAGCGGCATTCACTCGAGGCTCTGGCCTCGAAAGATGATTTTGGTAAATAGCAGGTGCGAAAGCGCATTGCTCCCACGCTGTATATTGCTCTTGAGGAAGGTAGGGGTCTTCCTCGTTTTCCCTTTCATAAGTGTGAAAGGGGCGGGCGGAGTTGGCTCGCCCTGCCAGAGGAGCTTTGTGCTCCGGATTTGTCCTATTGTTTTTGACAATGAGAGGGGGCAATGGAGGGATGACATACTCCTGTGGCCTCGCCTCATGGACCCTATGTTCTAGCACTTCATCACGCGATGGCCACTCATATCGAGCTTCTAAGGTATCTTTCCCATTTATGTCGAGTGCCACGTGTAAGGACTCCTCCTGAAAGGGTCTATGTTGGATGGGAGTGCCCCTCGAAGGGGTGCCCCTATAGTCCCATTCTGAGATGCCACGATGTGGACTCTCTTGTGGGCCCGGCCGCCAAGGCAGAATGGCCAAGTCCTTGGGACTATAGCGGAGGTGACTTGTGCCCCCTTGTACACTCTTTGCAGCTTCCGCCCTTGCTTGGGCTTGGCTACGGGTGTACACCATGGTGGTATCTCTCTACAAGCTATGTAGGTTTTTATCTCTTTTATGATTTTTTTTTATGATTTTTATGCTACACTAAACAAAAAATATCACACACGCAAAGCGATGATTATCTCATTTAAATATTGAAAGTGTGTCCTAGACCTGGTTTAGTGTGTTTTGATTTTGTTTTGAAAGCTTTTGTAAAGAACGTTTAAATGCAAAATGATGGCTCTTATGACTCCCATAGATGGTCGCCCCTTCGATATACCATTTCCAGGCCGATATACCAACCTCTCTATATACCCGCCCTTACGTGAGGGAAACTATAGGTACGTGAGAGCAGATGGTACGTGGAACGTAGGCGGTACGAAAGGGGGATCACCCTATTTTTGACACCTACCATAGAAGACTTATCCTCGTGCACTGGGAATCACCCCAACTACACTCGATCAGATTTCATTAGGATTTACGTCTAGCAATAGTAGCGATCGGGGTTTATGAATGCAAAATTCAAGCCAAGGTGGTGATGAAATCCACCGTTGGTCTTGATCAAGGGTTGGGGTTTTATGACCAGCTCCTTGGTGTTTATGTTGCCACGTGGTGTGTGGGGTTCTTTTTATTTTGCAAAATGGAAACAAGCAAGCAGTAAAGGAAAACTTTCCCTAAGCAAGCGAGTAATCCAAAAATAGAAAAATTGAAGACATAAATTGACAAGGAAAGTTCAGAATCCTTACCTCTTCTCTGCCCAAATCTGTCGATTCTGAGTTTCTGCCTAAAAACCGCACAGACAAAAATTCATCCCAGGGGGAACGAATTATAGGACTGTATTCATCATAGGGTGGGGCGAATTCCCATTCGTCCTCGGGTAGGATGAATTACATCTTTGTATCCGCCCCCTGATGGAACGAACAACAGTTAGCATATGAAACTCGGCACCTACAAGCAAAAACAACCAAGTTTCGATCAGATCCCTGATCTTAAAAAATAGAGGACTAGGTCCCACCATGATCACCACTAAAAGCATGAGGATACGAAAGCAAAAAGGAAAGCAGATAAGCGATGCGAATCGAACTTAGAATGAATGCTAAATCCTACAAATTAAAAGTGCTTGAAAAGAGGGAAAGCATGAACGAATCAAAAAATTTGAACAAAATCCAATAAATAAGATAGCCCTTTTTATTGATATTGTTTCAATATTCGGTTACAATGCGCTTCCTCCCTTTCCAAGGGCTAGGAGCGTTAAACATGCGTTCTAGTCACATCCATGTGTGTCGTTCCTTCTTCCGCGTGCCCACATGTAAAAATGGGTGGACCAAATGTCACCGCTGCTCACGTGGATGAGTCTTGGCTCCTTGCTACTCCTCTAAGGTCCAGATCCTACATTCAAAGAAACAAGGAGCAGTCAATAGCACCTACGGATGAAATAAAGCATGCAATCCCCAAGCCTACGATAAGCGAATGAGAAAACTAAATTAAAATATGACTAAAATGAATCCAAATGCTCTAAAAATTTTATAGGGACATCAAGACATCACCAAGAGGGCACTGCAAAAGGAACAGTCAGAAAATTCCTCGCCGATTTGAATTCGCTCCGGGGCGGGACGAATTCACCTGCAACAAAATGCCAAAATGGTACTGTCCCAAATGTCCTGCCTAGAAAGCTCCAAAAGACCTGCAAACTTGGGGTTAGCTAATTGGGGGCATTTTGGGAAGACCCAGATGGTCAGATTTTCCCAATTTGGCTTCTATCAATGGGAATTTGATAATGCTACCTGCAAGTTAGTGAAGGCGAACGAAGATAGAAACATGATCAAAATTGCTCAAAACAAGACGATATTTAAATGAAAACATTAAGGGAGGATGTTAGTATTAATGTGTACTTTATATTTTGCATGTTATGATATGTGTCCTTGACACTTGTCATGTTCTCATATAGATCTCATGCCTATATATTGTACTTATTATTGTATCAATACATATCATCTATTTCAGTCCCAATATATTTGAATTGTTTATCCCTTAACAAGAGTGTTATATGTCCTAAAATCTATACTAGAAAGAGATATTCTTATACCTATAATAAGTTATTAAAAATATGATAAGTATGAGTTAAAAAATTATGTGATTTTAAAAACTAGGTTAAAAATATTTTGTATGTGAAAGCTATGGCCTCCAAATTTTTGGTCTTATTAATAGTTAAATATACGAGAAATTAAATCCTCCATACCTTAAAAATAAATGGTGAAATTGAATCTTTTACTAGACCTATCTACCACTATATAATCTATAAAGTAATTGGATTCCAATTGTCTTAGTTTTAATGGTCATTAATATGAACAAGGAAACACGAATATATATATTAGTTTGAAAACCCTAACTCTCTCTCATCATCAATGTTAACAAGGAAATGCAAAGATGAATTTTGAACCCTATTAAACCTAAAGAGAGTACCTTAGGATGGATGAGCTATCCAAGCCACTAATATTTATGTCAAATGTGGACTATACCCCACCATTAGATGAAGGGAGGGGATTTAAGTCAATTTACGTGAATACAATTTTCCCTATATAAAATATGTCTTCTTGATACTTGAATGTAAATCCCAAATAGGAAGAGACCTTACCACTAGCTTACCAATTGCTATAACTAGACATATTGTAAGAAAGAGATGCACCTTATTCCTTGAAAGAAAGAATGCAGTGTTGCTAAACCCAAGAAGGAAAGGAATTAGCATGGATAAATCCATAAAAATATGAGAAAAAATATTAACCTTAATCATGTTGTCCATGATGCCATCAATTGCAGTCTAAATATTAGGCATCCTCATTGGATAATTCCTAGGATGTGGAAAAAAATGGTGAAATATGTTTAATAAATGGAACTAGATCAATTAGAACTTGTAAATTATATATTTTAAGTCTTTCCTATATTAATTATATTCAATAGGATAGAAATCCTAGACAAACCTACCTTACTTTGTCCTTGAATTCAATAAAAATTATAATATTTCCCCCAAAAACTATGTTTAGAAATATTTTAAACTATGAAATCATGAAATATTATTATCTATAGACACTCAATTATATTTCCTATATTAGCTACACATCATGTTACCCATCATACATTTGAATAATTTGACCAAATCACATTATTGTACCTAAATTTGAGGTAAAATTCCTCATCAACTTTGTCCTTCCCAATAGTAGGTCAAATAGACTGTAAATCTTACAAAATTGGTATCGTTGGAAAGCTTTCAAAACAATATTTACAATAATATTGAGCATATAAAATTCATACTTGCAATGAATTTTCACTAACAAATTCATTCCAATATTGAATTTGACTTCTCATAACCAAATTGATCCCCCTAACTTTGACCTTCATAAAACTAGAGCAAATAAACTACAAATTTCACAAAATTTATATAATTAGAAAGCTCTTAAAACAATAATTACAAGTATAGGCATAACAAATTCACACATATAGAAACTTTTGAGCAATGAATTTGCACTTACAAAAAAATTGCATAAGCGAATTCATGCCAAGATTGAATTTGGAAAACCATCAACAAAAATTTTAGTCTTGGCATCATGACTCCCCATCACTATTAGTTCCTTTTGCTTCATGTTCGATCATATTAGAATCTACATTAATCTATTGGAAATTCCAATTACATGCAATTAATTTTATTAAATTTAGAGTAGAGTACATAATTTGGGTCATGTAAATGTACCAGCTTAGGTACATAGGATAAAAGATTGCTTTAGGGTGAAGTTATCTAGTTACTTCATGCAATGTAATATATGCACAAGTGGCAATATACAAGTTGTAATGTGCAAGGTGTCTCCTTGTACAACTAGGTAGAGTGTTGGCCAAGGAATCTATCTTCCCATATAAAGAGCTTCATAGTGGTATATTAGACATCAATTCAAGATCTTATCTAGTGCAATGTAGTAGATAGTACAACTCTTGTATGGGGCATAATATAGCTCTTTATATTATTGTATAGGAGTGACCATTTCGTCCATACTACGTTGTAATTTCAACATTTCTATTTATAGTATATTTTAGTCATATTGTTGTTTCACTTTCTTTCATATTTTTGTATTTCATTAGGACTTGTGTTAGATCTCTCCACTACATATATCCTCAAAATATAACATTGGTATCATATCAATGGTAAATTGAGATAGGATGACCTACATCCATCATAAGAGAAGTCTAGTAGGTCAAGAGGAATATGGAGAGTCACCATTACTATTGTTGGCCTACATATTTGCAAATAGGATATACCATTGAGTTTCTCTACATGCAAAAGCTACCATTAGGATTATTTGATAGAAATAGCCACAATAGTCAACAGGATTAGAAAAGTGAGGATTAAAATAAATCTCAATTGCAGAAAACCTAATATTACATTTGGCTAGAGTCTTTCCATAGAGTTGCAAAAAATCGTTAAGACTAGGACTCAACATTCAAACCACTAGTTTAACAAATCAACTAGTAAATATTATTATCTCTAAAATTACAAATTCTTTAATTCTAATTTCTAACAAATTATTGTAGGAAAATGAGACTCAATAAAAAATTAGGAATCTTTCTACAATATATTTAGGAAGAATATCTTCAAGAATAATTTCATCATTTGCAACAACAAGGAAGAATATTGAATATTTCAAAGATCTCGAAGAAGGTCCCTTTACAAGAGCTACAATTTTGCAAAGTGTAGAAGTAAAGAAAAGTCTATAGTAGCCTTATAGTAGACTAAAATAAGTAGATACTCCAAAATTTGATTCAAGGAAGAGATAGATTATTGGTGATATCCATTCAAGATTAATACCTACAAATTAAAGAAGTAGAAAAGGCCATAAAATCCTTGATCAAGAAGAAGGCCATAGAATTCTTAATTCTGAAGAAAATTCTAGAGAAAAATTCTTGATTTAGAAGAAGAATTCTTGATTCATAAGTAAACTCTAAATAAGAGTTATTTAAGAAACCTTCGAAGAATATTTCTTGATTCAGAATAAAATTTCATGATTTAGAGGAAAAATCTATAAAGGAGTTCCTAAAGAAGACTCTAAAGAATATTCCAAGAAATAGGATATTGGTTATCTCCTTTACTAATTAAAGACTTCTCTCAAAAGAAGCTGAAGATATCAGGAGAAGATATCATAAAAATTTCTATTTTTGGAAGAAAGAGAACTAGGAGAGTCCTATTCAAATCCAAAAGTAGTATATTTTAGAGATCCAAGAAATAATATCTCATCTCCAACACTTCTAGAAGTAGAAGGCTGAAGAAAAGGTCTCAATTGGATGACCAGAGAAGCTGCAAGATAGAAGATCTTGGAGAGGTCTCATGGAGAATAAAAATAAGAAGGCTTGGAGAGCCTTGTTGTAGAGCTTGTAGAAGCATCATCGGAAGAGTTCCTAGGATAACTCATTGAAAAAAATCACTATCAAAGAGAATACCCTGATAGTGAAGGACTTGGAATAATTATAACCATCCAAAAATAAGCCCAAGAGGAGAAGAATCTAATAATTAGTGCCTAATTTGAGAAGAAGAATTTGATGAGTGCCAAATCCTAGAAGAAGAATCCAGTGAAGACCTCAATAAAATTATAATCTTGAGAAGAATAAAATCCTATTTGAAGTTAGAATTTGATAAAAAAAATTGAAGGAATATTCAAATAGAATAATCCTACCAAATCTAGGAGATTTGAAGATTACCTCTCATAGCAAGAAGACACAATTGAGATAAAGGAGTTCTCTTAATCTATAGAAAAAAGTAGAATATCACTGGAAATATGAATCCACCAAATACAAGGCTATAGATAGAAAGTTTGAGGCTACAGATTGGTGAAGTAGAAAACTATTTAGGATAGCCAATAAAGAATCTATGTATCCATACACTACAAAGAAACAACTTGGTGAATAGAAATACCAAGATTTACATCATCTAAAAAATCCATTAAACATAAGAAACTAGGGTGCAATTAGTTGAAATTCAAATTAGGGTTCATTATCAAAATCCATTAAGCACCATATTTGGATTAAAATTTGTAGAAGAATAGATTGCATTATAGTCTTAAAGTGCAAAAAAGAGAGAATTCATTTTAAGGAATATTTGCAAAATAATAAGAGTTGTATATTTTTTAAATAAATAAAATTATCATCTACCTATTTTCTATCTAGAAATCAAAAATATTATATCCTACAATATTGATTGTAGTGGAATTTTACATAATACTTATTAAGGGTTCATTACATATTACTCTTAAAAGTTGTAGAGCTTATTAAGTGCATCTCAAATTATTTTGAGAGTTTAATGGAGTGATAAGGTGAGATCGTTAGTGCATTAAATTGGTAGTATTTTTAATATCATTTTCTCTACACTAATTAATCTGAAAAAAGGTTAGTTTGTGTTTTTTGATTAAGGATCAAGAGAACAAAACCCAACAAATTATCAAAGTTTCTAGAGACACTATTTGGTGCATACAACCTGCAGCATCTTGTGGTCCAAAGAAACCACCAAAATTAGATATGATTCCTCCAAGGAGTGGAGAATAAAAGCCACTATCAAAATCATCTATAGGAGCTTCAAATCAAGACTTGGTTAGTCTCAAATTCAAAGTGCTCTAAAGGCCATTTATAAAAAGGTGCATAAATTACTTCTACTAAATAAGAGAGATTCTATCTAAGAGGTTATTAGCTTGGGTTTATTACCAAATTCACAAAACAATTGAGATAATTGTCTAGAAAAAGAGACAATATCAAATATACCATCCCCTATTTCAAAAGCTACCATAAGACCAGAAAAATGAGATTACAAAAGGAGGTGTAAAAAGATATTTTATATACAAAGTATTTACATTTGTATTTCACTATTCTAATATGCTCTGCATAGGAAAAAGGATACGCATTCTATGCCAAAAATTCACACTCTTTACAAGGATAAAAAATCTCCAAGGCAGTCGTACAAAATTATTCTCCTTGCAAGGGAATAGAACCACTCAAAAGGCTCATATCTTCTACATATTGGATAGTCGAATCTACAAGCAAGCAAAGTAAGGAGAATCACTACATTAAAAGGAAATATCATCTATAAAAAGGAGGTCATAATAGATTGAAGTATGTATATCCAAGGAGCACCATTGAAGTAGATCAAAAAATACACACAAGCATTGGAAAAACATTGCTCCAAGATTCCAAGGTCCTGCTTACTATTCCAGCTAGAACCATCTCATATCAAGTGCCATCGAAAAAATGAAGCGTTGGTCATGTTACATGATTAATAAGGGTATTAAAAGATATGTTGGAGAGGCATTACATAGAAAATCCCATGCATGAAGGAAAGGTGACACTTGTCACCTAGAAGGAAATCATAACGTTTCCCACATAAGTTCCTATTAGTTACAAGCTTGACCAAGAAAACACTCAGGGAAGAAGATCAGTAAGAATGAGTTCTCAGCCAAGATCGTAATGCTACGTAGAAAATTTTCACAAACAATAACAAGCATCTCAAGCACTCAATGGTAACCATCGTGAAACTTATCACAAAGCCCAAAATTCTCCATATAATAAAAGGCATCAAAGGCCACAAAGGATAATATTCAGAGCTTTCGTATTAATCATAGCATTTACAACATTTACATATGCCTGGATCACAGTTTGGAAGAGAGGTGAAGATCATTAAAGGCTCTATTTAAGGTATTCAAGGAAGGTAAAATATCCATAGTTGAAGCGCCACCTTCCAAACATTGAATTCAAAGGTGAATCAACGTATGCCATAACACTCAAGGAAAATGCATTGAAGAAGACTATCATATACATCGAAACCTACATCGAATAAATAGGGAGTACATCACCAAAGGTAGGTTTATACTTCCTCAAAATTGCTTTCATTAATAGGGAGTTATAAGGTATAATATAAGGTTGAAACATTAGGAGAAATTAACCATATTTAAAAGCAATATATAAAGGGAGAATATCTAATAAAATAGCCTAATATTAAAATATTAAAATATAGGATAAATAAGGATTTCTACTTGAAAAATTAGAATTTTTACTATTGCAAATAATTGTTTTCTAATATTCCACATCAAGGAGTTATAAGTAATACTACATCAAAGTAGGAAATTGGAAATTAGAACAATAAATATAAAATTATTAAAGGCTATAAAAAGAAGTTTATGAAGGAATATTTAGAGTTGGAAATTAATTTATATACTTGTCTCAAAATAAATTAAAGGGATAAAAGAAATATAACTATTAAAACCTCATAGAAATAGAAAGTGCTTAAGTTCAATAGGAGTAATAAGGTATAAAAGAAGTTGATTTTTGCTATTCAAAAAACTCTACAAAATCAACTTAAACTTGAAGTATTATTCTCAAAATCACTTTATCTATCATATAGAATTTTTAAAATCACTAGGGAGACATAAGACATTCTACAAAAGTTGATAATAATAGCATTAATCAAATATTAACAAGTACTCAATCCATTTTGGGAAGCATAAGGTCTCTACAAAATCTACAAGGACTACTATTTCACATATTTTAACTAGGGAGATATAAGGAAGCCTACATCAAATATAAGCTCATACTTCTAGTAAAGTCATAAGGTAGATTACTTTAAAAGGATTCTATTATATCAAAATGGAAAGTAGATCATACTCTCATATAGAGATACAAGAACTAGGGACACATATTGCATCATGCTATAAATACAAAAACAACTCTAGCATGAATAATTCAACAAAGTAGAAATATACATGGTACATTGACTCAGGAGCTAGTCATCACATGACTAGAAATCTATAATTATTTTATTGTTTTTAAATCACTAATGATTATAGACTAATAATTGCATATAGCAAAAAATATCAAATACACATATATGTATGTGTAACACCAAGCAAATCATTTCCAAACTTTCTACTACAAAAAGTATTGTGTGTTCCTCGATTAACATTCAATATCATTTCAGTAAAAAATTAGTAGAAAACAATTGGACAATCAATTTCAGATATATGAATGGGATCAATGCATGCCTTATTATGAACCAAAGTGAGATAGAAGCAACATGATCAATATATGGAAATACATATATTCTAAATTCAATGGAAATCTCACAAGACATTATTGAATTTCAAGATGATACTAATACATTTCTTGAGGAACGGGTTGAAGAATTATTAGGAGGCACTGCCTGATAGTTAGCCTTTTGAGGCTATGTTTCTTGTGCAGGCTTAGGGATATTTATAGCAACTTGATTTACCATGGTAGGTTTTTGTTGTGCAGTCCCTATTTTTGTGTTCTTATTCCATTCTTTCTTCTTAGGTTTGGCAATATCGCCATCCTGTATCTTGATCTCTTCGATAATTTTGGCTTGTGCCAGAGCTTCTTCTAATGTGGCATATTATTGTAGCTGCAATAGCATAGAGATCAATCTCAAACAACTTCTTGAGAACATTTGTGTCAGGTCGGACATAGGGGGGAGGTAGGGTAGCTTGGAAAGCAGAGTCCTCCACCAATTCTCGTAGGCAACCATAGTCTCTTCCTCATACTACCTGAGGCTGGCCAGGTCACTTAGTGATGCCTTCTTCTTGGTATTGAAGGCAAAGCATTCGAGAAACACATCCACTAACTGATCCAAGTTACTGATGCTGTGTTTTGGTAATTGCATGAACCAATCTGAGGCAGGGCCCGCGAATGTAGTTATAAAGGTTCTCAACAACAAAGCATCATTGTCCTGAATGCCAAATCATTGGCTCAGGAACCTTGTCACATGCTCTTGGGCATCCTCCTCACCCTTGAAGATTGCCAACTGAGGCAGCTTAAAGTGTTCAAGGTAAGGGGGTGTAGGCACTAACGGATGCACAAGATGATTGTGGAGTTGGCGTAACGTGGGCTTTTGGGGCCCAGAAGCTTTGGTTTCCATAGACTCCAAACACTCTACAAGCACTTTATATGCATCACAAGACTTAATCTCTTCCTCTTTAGTTTGCTCCCATTGTGGGTTATGGGAGACTTGAGGCCTATGGAGGGGTGTCCAGATAGTAGCCCCTCCACCTTGATAGGGCATTTCAACTCGCTCCTCTTCTTGTTCATACTCCTCATAGGCTTCTCGAGGATTTTCTAGGCAAGACCTATGACCATGGGTGGGTCCCTACGGAGGGAACCCGTCGTTGTTCCGGGGAGTGGCCTCCCATTCAGGTCTAGGAGGTCTTGGAGGTAGCACTTGGTAGGGCCATCGGGACCTATCTCGTATCAAGGGATTGCACCTCTCATATGGTTTTTCCCTTTGGGTGTGATGGGTTGGAAGCCTCTCAGTCATCGTGTTGTAGAGCAGCTCATCTGTTTGGTGCTGAATGTGATCCTTACTAAGGCGGTATAGATGCTCTAGCTGTTGTTGATCTTACTCAAGCTACATAATCTATGCTTGGCAGGCGGCATGTCTAGCGACTACTAGGTCGATCTGTTCTACCATATTGAGCCTAGGAGGCCTAGATGCCTCTCCTACATATTTGTCTCGATCGCGGTGACCTGAGATCTCTATAGGTCACTTCCCCCTATCGAGGTTAGTGGCATTCACTCGAGGCTCTGGCCTCGAAAGATGATTTTGGTAAATAGAAGGTGTGAAAGCGCATTGCTCCCATGCTGTATATTTCTCTTGAGGAAGGTAGGGGTCTTCCTCGTTTTCCCTTTCATAAGTGTGAAAGGGACGGGCGGAGTTGGCTCGCCCTGCCAGAGGACCTTTGTGCTCCAGATTTTTCCTATTTTTTTTGACAATGAGAGGGGGCAATGGAGGGATGACATACTCCTGTGGCCTTGCCTCATGGACCCTATGTTCTAGCACTTCATCACACGATGGCCACTCGTATCGAGCTTCTAAAGGATCTTTCCCATTTATGTCGAGTGCCACATGTAAGGACTCCTCATGAAAGGGTCTATGCTGGATGGGAGCGCCCCTCAAAGGGGTGCCCCTATATTCCCATTCTGATATGCCACGATGTGGACTCTCTTGTGGGCCTGGCCACCAAGGCAGAATGGCCAAGTCCTTGGGACTATAGCGGAGGTGACTTGTGCCCCCTTGTACACTCTTTGTAGCTTCCCCCCTTGCTTGGGCTTGGCTACGGGTGTACACCATGGTGGTATCTCTCTACAAGCTATGTAGGTTTTTATCTCTTTTATGATTTTTTTTTTATGATTTTTATGCTACACTAAACAAAAAATATCACACACACAAAGCGATGATTATCTCATTTAAATATTGAAAGTGTGTCCTAAACCTGGTTTAGTGTGTTTTGATTTTGTTTTGAAAGCTTTTGTAAAGAACGTTTAAATGCAAAATGATGGCTCTTGTGACTCCCATATATGGTCGCCCCTTCGATATACCATTTCCAGGCCGATATACCAACCTCTCTATATACCCGTCCTTACGTGAGGGAAACTATAGGTACATGAGAGCAGATGGTACGTGGAACGTAGGCGGTACAAAATGGGGATCACCCTATTTTTGACACCTACCATAGAAGACTTATCCTCGTGCGTTGGGAATCATCCCAACTACACTCGATCAGATTTCATCAGGATTTACGTCTAGCAATAGTAGTGATCAGGGTTTATGAATGCAAAATTCAAGCCAAGGTGGTGATAAAATCCATCGTTGGTCTTGATCAAGGGTTGGGGTTTTATGACCAGCTCCTTGGTGTTTATGTTGCCACGTGGTGTGTGGGGTTATTTTTATTTTGCAAAATGGAAACAAGCAAGAAGTAAAGGAAAACTTTCCCTAAGCAAGCGAGTAATCCAAAAATAGAAAAATTGAAGACATAAATTGACAGGGAAAGTTCAGAATCCTTACCTCTTCTATGCCCAAATCTGTCGATTCTGAGTTTCTGCCTAAAAATAGCACAGACAAAAATTCATCTCAGGGGGAACGAATTACAGGACTGTATTCATCATAGGGTGGGGCTAATTCCCATTCGTCCTCGGGTAATATGAATTACATCTTTGTATCCGCCCCCTGATGGAATGAACAGCAGTCAGCATATGAAACTCGGCACCTACAAGCAAAAACAACCAAGTTTCGATCAAATCCTTGATCTTAAAAAATATAGGACTAGGTCCCACCATGATCACCACTAAAAGCACGAGGATACGAAAGCAAAAAGGAAAGCAGATAAGCAATGCGAATTGAACTTAGAATGAATGCTAAATCCTACAAATTAAAAGTGCTCGAAAAGAGGGAAAGCATGAACGAATCAAAAAATTTGAATAAAATCCAATAAATAAGATAGCCCTTTTTATTGATATTGTTTCAAGATTCGGTTACAATGCGCTTCCTCCCTTTCCAAGGGCTAGGAGCGTTAAACATGTGTTCTAGTCACATCCATGTGTGTCGTTCCTTCTTCCGCGTGCCCACATGTAAAAATGGGTGGACCAAATGTCGCTGCTGCTCACGTGGATGAGTCTTGGCTCCTTACTACTCCTCTAAGGTCCAGATCCTACATTCAAAGAAACAATGAGCAGTCACTAGCACCTGCGGATGAAATAAAGCATGCAATCCCCAAGCCTACGATGAGCGAATGAGAAAACTAAATTAAAATATGACTAAAATGAATCCAAATGCTCTAAAAATTTTATAGGAACATCAAGACATCACCAAGAGGGCATTGCAAAAGGAACAGTAAAAAAATTCCTCGCCGATTTGAATTCGCTCTGGGGCGGGACTAATTCACTTGCAACAAAATGCCAAAATGGTACTGTCCCAAATATCCTGCCTAGAAAGCTCCAAAAGATGTGTAAAATTGGGTTTAGCTAATTGGGGGCATTTTGGGAAGACCCAGATGGTCATATTTTCCAAATTTGGATTTTTTCAGTGGGAATTTGATAATACTACCTGCAAGTTAGTGAAGGCGAACGAAGATAGAAACATGATCAAAATTGCTCAAAACAAGACGATATTTAAATGAAAACATATCTAAGCATCATATAATGGAATGCAAAACTACAAGAAAGCAAATCTACCATATATTTCCAATCGCTTCAAAGAGGGGCGATTAGGACTGTAGCAGTGCAGGAGGGGGGCGCCCATGGGGCAGGTTGCCCACTGTTTAGGGCCTGATTTTGGTACCAATCCACTTGGGATGGGTCCAAAACCTCTTGTGGGGTATTGTCGACAAATTGGGTGGGATATTGTGACCAAATTTTAGGTTTGGTTCTGTATTTGTGCTTCCAATAGCCACCCTATGACCTCTTCTCCAAAAGATATCAAGGATGTGAAAGGCACAACTCAAAGAGGAATAGGTGTGAAAATAAAATGATAGAACTTCGTTGCTCCAAAATGCTCCTTATCTATTTTTTTGGGGGTGAGGAAACTCACCAATTTATAGACCTGGAGGTCTCTTGAAATGGGCATGCAGAGGTGCCACTTGGCAATCATGCCTTCCCAGGGGAGAGGAGATTTCTCCCTGAATAGGGACTTCATGAATGCCCTTGTAACAGCCTCTAACGCTAAAAAATGCTCACCCACACTCCCCTGCGATGAAGGAAGCTTTAAGTGGCGGATCTGAGCTACCATTTGTCAAGATTTGACTTTTTGCCCATCAAACCTGCAATTCGGCCCACCCTGGAGCGAATTTGGAATTCATCCTAGGGTGGGGCGAATCCCAATTTGAATTCATCCCTAGGTGGGATGGATATTGAGCAAAGTGCCTGAAGGTGCAAAATTTATTTCTAACCTTCTAAAACTACTGTCAGAGTGGTTAGGATCACTGTTTAACCTCTGGGGGCTGCCCTTGGGGTTGTGTGTGTCAATGCGATTAGTGTTTGCAGTCACATAATCGGATTGATGCTGTTTTGGTGTCTACACACAAGAACATGTAAAATTTCATAGATATATATTAGCATTGCATATATTTTAGACAACATTATTGATAGATAATAATATTTTTGTTGAGATTTTGTATAGCTTGCTTTGTGAATTATATATTTTGATAGATTGGTGGTTAAATAAAGGTATTTGGCACTATTTTTGCAAGTTGATGTTGGATTCTACTACTAAGACAAATTCAGAGTCCAAATTCAAATTGGTCGTAAATATGAACTCATGGTCTAGTCGTAAATTTGTAGCCTAGAAGGAAATTTGCTATCATGGAAATTTTTTTGTCCAACAATAATTTTTCATTTCCTATAGAGTGACAAGCGTGTTAGTCTAATCTTCCATCTTAGAGGTCTCCATTTATTATTTTCCTTTTCATCTTGATCAAATTTTTATTATATGAGTTCATGTAATTTCAAATTCATTTTGTTACAAAACCTTAAATGGTATCTAAGGGCTTGATCCATGGATCAATATAAGCATTTGTTTCAATCCAAAAGGACAAGCCTCCAAAATTCATCGATCTATTTTTTCTCCACTATTACAGTTATTTCACTCTAATTTTATAGGTTTTATAACAAGTTTATGTTGGTTTGATAGTGGTATCACATTATTCTATTAGTACTATATGAATATAAGATCACAAAAGTGAATTCACGCTCATGAAAAATTGCATTTAGGGCAAATTCATCATCATAGCAAATTTGTAGTCCAATAGTGAATTTGAAGTTTAACAATGAATTTGTAGATCTATATTCCCCTACATCATTACTGAAGCTCTAAGGTGTTTATTTCTTTCTAATGCTAAATAGGTGACCTTAAACCAAGTTAATATTTAGTCTTTGATAATTCTAAAAAATGCATAAGGATCTTATATTTAGTGATATTTTGATTTGTAAAATTCATTCCAATATAGATTTAAAAAGAAGCTTTTGTTTATCAATTCTTTTAGTTCTAATCTCATTTTAATTAGATTTAAAATAATATTTGTTTATATGTTCTTTTAGATCTAATTTCACTTTAATTATATTTAAAAAGAAGCTTTTATTTAGAAGATATTTTAGATATAGTCTCACTTTAATTTGATTTAAAAAGAAGCTTTTGTTTAGAATTTCTTCCAGATCTAGTCTCATTTTAATTTGATTTAAAAAGAAGATTTTGTTTAGAATTTCTTTCAGAACTAGTCTCATTTTAATTAGATTTAAAAAGAAGCTTTTGTTTAGAATTTCTTTCATATCTAGTCCCATTTTAATTAGATTTAAAAAGAATATTTTGTATAGAATTTCTTTTAGATCCAGTCTCATTTTTATTATATTTAAAAAGAATCTTTTGTTTAGAAGTTCTTTCAAATCTAGTCTCATTTTAATTATATTTAAAAAGAAGCTTTTGTTTAAAAGTTTTATTTTAAACTAGTCTCATTTTAATTAGATTTAAAAGAATATTTTTTTTATAAGTTCTTTTAGATCTAGTTTCACTTTAATTAGATTTAAAAATAATATTTTATTTTGAATTTCTTTTAGATCTAATTTCATGTCTAATAAGGAATCCTCTTTTAGGCTTATTTTAGATTTTTATTTCATTCCAAGTTGGCCTAAAAGGATTTTTGCTCAAAATTTCTTTTAAATATATATTTTTTAATTCATGTATTAAAATAAAAGAAGAACATTAAGATTTTGTATCTTTTATTAACCTTGTCTTAGCCATGAATTTTTCTTTAAAGTTGCATTCCTTGCATGTAGAAAAACTTAAAGTTAAAGTTATATTTTCATTAAGCATAATTAAAAGGATATTGATGTTGATGCATTAAATATCACATCATTGATTTATTGGACTAAAAAGTGACCATTGGATGTCTCCTTATTTTGTATCTTTAATATTGCATCTAAAATTTTGAAAAATCCTATGGAAATGGTTTTCAAATATTACACATTCATTCAGTTTATTTATCTTGACTTTTAAGCAACGAATTCCTAAATTCTACATCTTATTGTGTATTTTGCTTACATTATTTAATTGATAAAATTGTGAGTCTTCATTTTGAGTAGTTCCCTTTAAATATTATCACATAAAAAAAAATATAGGCTTTTTTTTTGTAGGTTCCTTGGTCTTAGGGGTTTTTTAAGGATAGAAAAATAATCAATCTTATTACAAAAGGAAGCGAGATAAAATTTGGAAAGCAAGCTCTTTGTAAATTCCTAGGTCATTTCATTCTTTTATTATTTGTTGTTTTTTATTGATAAAATATCTAGAAGGAATTCTTAACAATATAACTTGAAAGATCTCTAGTAAATCTAAAGGAAATTTTATCTTTTAGGTATTGAAAATAAAAGTGCATATAGTCCTTTGCATTTAGGATAAAAAATTTCTTCTTGCACCCTTGGCTTGAAAAGATTAGATTAGAGGTTTATTCTTTCTATTTGAATCTAGGATTAGCAAGCATTCAAATAAATAAAAGCACTTCTAGGTTAGCTCTTATTTGGTTGTATTATGTTTTTTGCATATTTTCATTTTATTAATATATAAATATGCTCAAGTCTATAAATTTTAAAAGTCGTTAGCAAAGACATTAGTATCCCATTTTCATTGTTTGAAAAGTAAGTATTTGAAAGAAAAATTGCATGTAGATTTGCATTAAGATAATTTGTCTACATGCATTCTTGTTTGAAATAAAAATTCTATTTTGTAGAGTTACATATATATATATATTTTAACATGGTGGAATCGGTAGCCGCCACGAATCCAAGCAGGCTGTCCAGCTTTTATGGCCGCCATAGTATTCTGCATTGTCTGCCCCATAAGTCACCACATAGATCTTCGTGCAGTCTGCCCCTATAACCGCCATACCACAATAATTTAAAATATTTTATGCCACTGAAAGCACCAGGAAAGGGACAAGTATTCAGTCTGGCGAGTAGAGTTACATCTTAGGGTAGCATTCAAATTAGAATTGTATATAGATCTTGTATGTTGCATAATATTATATTCATTTCCAATGGCCCACCACACTTTGCATTTAGACACTAGGATAGTCAAAACTTAGGTATTTTTTTAAATCAACACATAAAATATAGATTTAGGAAAATCAATTAATCTCCTTGGTGAACCCCAAAACTCTTTTTGTTTTATCAAAGATAAAGCTCGAAAGATTGTATAAATAGTGGGGCGATAGTATTGCCCTCCCATATGAGTGTGTCTCCCAAAGGAAATAGGACATGTTAAGGCCATCGCTCCCTATGGGATACTCTTTTGGCTGCCCACAGATTTGGTGAACCTAGTGTGAAACACCACTTAGGTCCCCATCAGACCCTTTTGACCAAGCCAACCGCTAATCAAGATAAAAAAATTTAAAACTAATAAAGACCACTTTGAATATATTTGCTTAGTTAGATCATATTAATGAATATAACAAGAACATAACCAATTGTTATTCTTATTTGGGCAAGGATATAAACCCCTTGAGTAACCTGACATACAAACCTTAGGAGGATATCTCCCTTGGCTAGTATATTATGGGGGTCTACTAGGATTCATAAAGAGGGTTTTTAATCCGAGGTGACATATGGGTCTCAAACATATTCCTTTCTTTTCTATAAGTACTTTGGAAACTAAACATAAATAATTGAACTTCCTTGGCCATGGATAAACTACCATATATAACCAAAAATATTGTGTCAAATGATGCAAAATCCAAATGCATTACTTGAGCTTCCTAACAAGAAAAATATTATATAAAATACCATCTATAAATAAGAAAAGTATGATGAACATCCTCCTTTTGGTGTCCTTTCCCTTTTGCAAAATCAACAAGGGGAACTTATTTTCAGCTCTATGGACCATTTAGCTACTTTTATTAGAAGAAATAGAGAAACAATGTAATAAATACTTATGGATAAAGAAGGACATTTGAATTACTTAGGCATGGAAGAATACTTTATGGATATTCCTCATCAACCAAGATCAAATCCTCTAAACATTCAAAGAGATCCTTCACATGGGTCAATTTATATAGATATTAATCCAAATAAACTTAATAGAACAGGGTCTAATCCCCTTATTATCACAACAATAGAAGTAAGCCCCCTTAGTATCCCCTCATATTCTAGGAATAAAGGTTCCCTTCCTCTAAACATGGAACCTTTTAGGATAAACAATATTGTATCTCAACCCGTAAGTATTCCACATAGTCAAAATATGAACATATTTTCTAGTATGCCCAATACTTCTAATATTATAACATCCAATCCTTTCATCAACTTACCACCACCATAAGATTCAATTTCTAATATCCTGTCATCAAACTATTTTAGCCCTAATAATCCTATATCCAATAATATAATTTTCCCCTTTGGAACAAATCACCCTAACTCACAATTCTATCCTCAAATAAACACACAACCTCAAATCATGATACCACTAGTTCCTTATCTAGGATTTCAATATTTAAATGTTAAAATAGAAAAAACTTGCTAAGGAAAATTTTGAGTTTAAGCAAAAAATAGCGTCCATCCAATGATGCAAAACCAAAGAGTATTCTTACAAGGACTATTATTATAATAACACTGTAGAACTTGTCTTAACAAATAAACCCTATCCCTTGGGATTTTGTTACCCAAATTCTAAATTTATAGGGGAGAAGGTCAATCAATAGAATACCTTTAATTTTTTAAAGTTGTATGTCATGAAATCAAACGTGATGAGATGTTGTTTTCAAAAATATTCCTTAGTAGCTTTGGTTGTGAGGCTTTAGCATGGTTCTACAAGCTACCTCACCATTCATTCAAGAGATTTTATAAATTGGTAGAAATATTTATACAACATTTTGTCACTTCCATCACAAACAAAAGTGCATAGTTGATGACCTATATCAACTGGAAAAAGGTAAGAATGAATCCCTTAGTTAATTTACACACTAATAGAGGGCATTGGTTAGGAAGCTTCCATTTAACCTACCACTTAAAAAACTTTTACATATTTTCATATGTAACCTTCAAGAAAACTTTTCATATTTCATGGAGATAATCCATATAATGTATTTCAATGATGCAATCGATCTCACTAAATAGATGGTATATATCATCTAACATAGGGAGAAAATAAATACCAATAAGAAATATGAAAAACTATCTTATTACAAACCTAAGTCATGATCTCCTTATTTAAGGATGATCTCCCTTTGTCTTTGATGTTAGGTGATTTGCCTCTATAAATTACTTACCACATCAATGATCAATGTATAAAAATATTTTTAATATATGGTGGCTCAACCATTAATGTTTACAGCCTTAAGATTATCCAAAGGATAGGAGTTGATAGAAAAACTTAGAAAATACTGACATTATCATAAAAGCATATGAAAATGAAGACTAGGATATTGTGGGATCTATAATATTTTCAATCAAAGTAAGGCTTTGAATTTTGAATACTTTATTTTATGTGTTGCCCTAAAAATTAAATTATAATATCCTCTTAGGGTGGTCTTGGATTCAAAATAAGCAAGTATTCCCTTCAATGTATCACCAATGTGTGAAATTTGAATATCAAAGAAAAGTTTATAATATTGAGGGTTATAAAGACCCTTTCCATTCTAAGGCTCACCTATTTCCATTATTAAACACCTCTTGCCTCTTTATCAATAATTATGTACATTTAGTTCCACCTAGAGAAGCTCAATAAAATCAAGAAGCTAGAAAAAGTGCCCAACCTTCACTTAAAGGAAACAAAAAGGTTGAAGTAGAATATATCAACCACATAAACCTCAACCATAAGTCTAATATTTTAGTCTTAGACATAGCTAGGCTACCCTTGTCCCTTCAAAATTTAGGGTTACCTTATAGGAGTGGGATAGTGGTAAAGATTAGGATTTGTACTTTCAATTATGTTAGAATGAAAAACAAAGAGAATATTCATGGGAAACATCCTTATATAATAGAATGAAAATATGCTTCTTGCTATATTTTGGATCTTTACATGATCCCTAAGAAAATTATTTTTAATGTAGGATATAAATGAAAAGACTTACGACCTTGAGAATAAGGAATAAAGGAACCTTTATAGTTAAAATCCCAAACTAGATGTTAGGGATTAGGTTATCTCCCTAAATCCAATGAAAAGACATGTAATGTTTTCTCAGAAAGTGATGATGATGAATAAGTATAACTTTTATCAATAGAACCTCAAAAAGAGATGGGATTTACAAAGGATTAGACTAGGATGAATAGGAGGACGATGAGCCTTCTCGTTTCTCCTTTTTCTATTTATTCACTCAATATATTCAAATAAATACACTTAGTATCATCCATCCTAAAATAATATAATTTGAAAATGGTTCCAACAACACACTTCAATGTGATGATAGGTAAATTCTACCTCCAATAACACCCCAATCAATATAATATTTGAAGAACACAAGCTTATACTGAGAGGGGGGGTGAACAGTAAAAGACCAATTTTTACTTTTATTTCCCAATAAATATTATGTAATGTATAGATAGCAATATCAATAGTAGTAATAAAATCAATGCACAAATAACCACACACAATAGAGACACCAATTTAATGTGGTTCACCCAATGTGGACTACTCCACGGAGAAAATATTTCACTAAAATTTTCTCAATCAATATCTTGGGAATCCTTTCCCTATTACAATGTTTATGGACCTCTATCCAAAGGAGACATCAATCCCCTAATCAAGTTTGTGGATATCTATCCACAAGATACACCAATATCCTTAACTGGTTCATAGATCTCTATCCATAGAACTCCTTTCTCCTTAGCTCTGGTTGGTGATCTTCTAGAACAATTGTTGCCTCCACTACACTAGCTAATGGATCTCTATCCAATGAATACAATTTTCCTCACTACCCTATCTAATGGATCTCTATCCACTAGAGATGGTTGTCCTCTATAATCTATCACCTCTAAATCTTAATCTCAACTCTGTCTTAAATATGCACTAAACATTGTTCTTTAGTCTAGAACAAATATGCTCAATATCTATCTCTGGTCTAGCACAAACCTATCCTCAAATCTGTACCAAAATCTATCCTCAAATATGTACTAAACACAGTCATTCGTTCTAGCATAAATATATCCTCAATCTATATCCTATGATCTACACTAAACATAGTCCTTCGGTCTAGAAAAAATATTTCCTCAATATCTATCCTCAATCCTTAACACAAAGCTTGATCCAATCACATATCAACACTGCTAGATATGCCCCAAACCTTAACTCAAGGTTTGAAAAAATAAATCAATCAAATTTTCTCACAAGTCTTCTCAAATACTTGTCTCAAATATACCTTATAAACTACCATAAAAGCTCACACTGATATGTCCACAAGTCCTCTCTATAACTTGTCAAATCTGCTCAAACATTTCTCACAAGAACTTTTCCAATCTGCTCAACAATTTATGTCCTCAAACTCTGTATTGTAAGCTTCCACAAAAGCTCACACAAATATGTTCATAAGTCTTTTCAAGGACTTACCTCAAATCTGCTCAACAAGTCCTCACTAGAACTTGTCCAATCTCATAGAAACATATAGAGAATTGTTAGACTCAATATGATTCACCTTCACCATAATGCTCAATTACTTTCAATTTATCTTTTTACCATAGAAACATTTAGAAAAATTTTATAGACTCAATATGCTTTACACTCACAAACTATTAATCACTTTCAATCTCTCTTTTATCATAGAAACATATAGAGAATTGTTAGACTCAATATGTTTCACATTCATCAACACTCAACCTCTTTCTCAAATTAATTCATAATATAGAACAATTTTTTCACAGATGTTGAACTATCACATCAACACATCCACTTGACTAGGCTCAACCAACTCTACTCAACCAATCACTTAATGAAATAATCCTTGCTCACAAACCCTAGTCTAAACTTATGGTCATTCACTCAAATGTTTCCAACAATGCTTATCAACCAATCTCACATAAAAATGATACTCATGATCTTTGCAAACCCTAGTTCAAGTTCTTCACTCAACTAATTGCTTCAACAACAATGCTAGTCTCACATAAAAATGATACTCATGATCTTTGACATCTTCACATAAAAATGATACTCATGATATTTGACAACTTCACATAACAATGATACTCATGATCTTTGCACAAACTCTAGTTCAAGTTCCTCACTCAACTAATCACTTCAACAACAATGCTTATCAAACAAGGTTTTATCAACAAATCTTTATTCTAGAAAAATCCTTTTCACTCCAACTTAGCATTCACAACATTCAACAAATAATTCACTAGGAATATGTCCCCATACCTATTGTTTTATGTAGAATTTTCCTTAGAAAATCTGTCTCAATAACAATTTCCTTCTTTCCAGTTTTCAATGGTTAGATGACCAAAATATCACTCTAACACTTTCTCAAAATATTCCTTAGTCACAAAAATAATAAAATATCAAATACACCTTATTTATCCATCTTAAAATAATATCCAACACCATAAATCTTTAATCAAAAAACTTATTCCAAAACTCTAACTCATCAAAAGAACATCTTAAAAATTAGTTTCATCATAACTCTTTTCAGAAAGATATCTCAAAAATAATCCAAACTCTACTTATGACTCCCTACTTAATATTGCATTAATTAAATAAATCACTTTATAAAATAATGCAATAAGTCGATCTCTCACTTTTCTAAGGTAAAACAAAATTACCTAGCTGTTAATTTAGCAAAAATAACCTTTCATATAGCAAAAAATATTTCCTCAACACTTAGGTTAATTTCACAACTTAACTTCCACCTTATCCCTCCTAAACCTTAGCAAAAAAAATTAAAATAATTTCCAAAAATATATTACCACTTTTTGCAATTCACGGGGCTCGAAACTTGGCACAATACTCCCACAATACCTTGGCCTCAGCTTCCACATCGTGTGAGCCATGTGCTCCTCTTGGAGCCTCAAAGCACAATGTGTACTTTAACTCCTTCAAACCCTTAATACCCCTTGGCTCTTCCTTCGATGCCGATGGAACCACACACTGCACTATTCGGGAGGCACACGTTTCAAAATTCACACAAGCTTCTTTTTGCTTAAGGTGAATGCAATAAAATTGATGGCAAAACTTAGGAATGGCTATGGTATTTATACCATATGCCTTCCCTTATCACACACATCATCTGAGAGAAAAATACATCGAGGAAACAATGTTATCGTCGGTGCTACTAACTTTACCTTCAAAATATATTTATTTATAATTATTTAAGTTCAAAGGAATTTAAATGTTGTAAATTAAATATTTAAATCTCCTTTGGGATTTTAAAATAAAAGTCTCCGTAGGTTTTAGAAAAACGTTTTGATTTTCCCCCATGGTTTTAATAAAAACCTTTTATTTTTCCCTACCATGGTTTTATTAAAAAACCTTTTATTTTGTGCTTCACATAATATTTAAAAATAAACATTATGAAGCTCTTTTACCACCAAAATTTTGCACTACTCCTTTTGACCTTTTGACATCAATGACAATTCATCCTTGACATCAATGACAACTTCATCTACGTAAAATGTACAACAATCTCCCCCTTTGTCATTGATGGCAACCCAATTATATTTTCAAATTTTCTTAACATGTTTTTGTCTTGCTCCCGTTATGAAATTTCTCTCCCTGACTCAATGCTCTCTTCTTAAATCAAATTTCTCTCCCTTCACTTAAATATTACCCCCTTTGACATCAATGGCAAATTGTCACCTTTGGGGCTCGAGGCTAAGAATGAGTCTCTTAGCTTAGCCCCTCCCCTACCTCCTCTTGTGGTGGTTAATTTTGTGGTGGGAGTATTTCTACTCCCAGAAAGCACTGGTTTTTACCTTTGTCCTCTTTCCTTATCATATGATCCTTCTGATTCCTTTGACTATTATTTTTCATATCCATGTTCATGTTCCTATCCATATTCCTATTTCTGTTCATGTTCATATTCTTGTTCATGTTCTTGTTCATGTTCATGCTTGATTTTGGAATGTCTACTCTACACCAATTTGTTGTATGTCCATCATTATTGCACTTATAACACTTAATTTTATTATTCCTTGGAGGTGAAAATATCTTGGGATTTCTCCTGGTGAAGCCATATCTATTCATGTCATGGACCCTGCAATTCATTGACTTGTGACCAAATTGATTACATGAGTAGCAATACCCATGAAAAGGCTACCTGCTTCTAAAATTCCTATATTCATGTCTTTCATGTGTCCTACATTGTAAAGCCTTGTACCAAAATTTGTGACATGAGAAACATAATCCATTGAAATTTCCTTGTCATGACCTCATTGGTCTCTTAGTCTCTTTTATCCTATGTTGGTTCCTTTTCCATTTGTTTCTTCTTTGTGCATTTTTCCTTTCCTTGTTGAACTTTTTTTTTTCTAACTCATCCTCAAAAATATCACTTTCTCTCACATTATCTTCTTCTTCAGAACTTGAGGTTGACTCCTCTTTATATTTCTTTTGACCCTATTCAAAATAAATACATGTTTTGCTTGATGTAGGCTTTTGTGACTTGATAATCTTATCCAAATTCTTTGAACTTCTTCCAAACTTGTGTAGCTTGTCCTTAGACTTCTCTACTTATTCCCTTAGTAGGGATACTTCTTGTTCTATATTTTCACATTCTAAGACCTTTGCTTCTAATTTATCCTTGAACTTATTTGTCCTATCCATTGACTTGTTTAGATCCTCTATAATATTTCCTCTCTCTTCATAATATTCTTGAAATTGAAGCTCAAGTTGGGATTTTCTTTCTTACTTTCTTTAAAGTTTTAAGAGCATAAATAAACTCTCCCTCAAGATAAACTTCTCCATTTTTTTTATTCTTCCTCTATTTTTTTGCCTTTGAGAACATCTTCATTCTTTTCTGACTTGTCTTCTATAGGATCACCTCATTATTTTTCTAGTGTCATTAGATATTATCTTCTGGTACTTCAAGTGTATCCTCCTATTCATCATCACTAAAACTGAAACCATTCGTTGTACAAAAATATTCAAGATGTCCAAAATTACCACATCTAAAACACTTGAGAATTATTGGTGAAATTTTCTTAACTTCTTATTTTTCTTCTATCAGAAATAGGACTTTATCCTTATCATTGTCTGAGAAACTATTATCACTATCACTTGAGTACTTACTTGCCTTGTTTTCATAGTAGCTCCTCTTTTGTCTTTGAAATAAATTCTTCCCTTGTCTACCTTGTCCATCCTTGCTTTTATTTTTTGTACCTGTATTTTTCTGATTCCTTGTTCTTATGATCTTGTTTTTCTTCATCATTGCTATTTTTGGCTTCTTGAAAATCAGTTGCATAGTGGTTGTACTTTCCACAATTGAAACATCTAACAGATTTTGCATCTTTAAATCTTCTTTATTCCTTATTCCTTCTGCTATAATTAGCTTCTTCATCACTGGATGACTCATTGCTTGAATATGACTTCTTGCCCTTTTTCTTCTTAGTAGCTTTGAATGCTACTTCCTTATAGATATTAGGTTCCTCTTTTGTTCTTAACTCAAAAGCTATAAGAATACCAAGTAACATATCTCTTGTCAAAATATCACTATCTTTTGATTCCTTTATAGCAAATATCTTTTCACTAAATATTTTTGGAAGAGATCTTAAGATCTTATCACAAATATCACATTCTTCAATCTCAAGTCCAAGTCCTTGCATGGCGTTAACAACCTCATACCCCCAAAGTATATAAGTACTAATGGTTTCCTCATACTTAATTTTTTAAATCTTCAAATTGTCCCTTGAGATTTCCTATCTTTGCCTTCTTGACACTTTTATCTCCTTCATAAATGTTGTGTAATTTATCCCAAATTGCTTTTGTTGATTTGCAATGAATAACCTTTATGAACTTTGTTTTATGCAAACCTCTCAAAATTGTATTTATTTCTTTTCAATTTTAATGATGTAGAATCTTACCATCTTTATCTGTAGGTGGAGTATCTAGTGATGTATATCCATTTTCAATTGCTTCCCATATTTCATTGCCAAGTGCCATCAGGTGAATCTTCATTCTCGTACTCCAAAATATATAATCACTTCCATAAAATATTGGTGTTGAATTATCTGAGGACCCAATCATAGAATCCATTGTGTTCTTGAAATATTTTCCTTCAAGCTCTTAAACTCTTTCGAAGGAACCCACTCTAATACCAATTTAAGAACACAAGCTTATACTAAGGGGGGTGAATAGTATAAGACCACTTTTTATTTTTCTTTCTCAATCAATATTATGCAATGTATAGATAGCAATATCAATAGTAGTAATAAAATCAATGCATAAATCACCACACACAATAGAGACACAAGTTTAACATAGTTCACCTAATGTGGGCTACTCCACAGAGAAAATATTTCACTAAAATTTTCTCAATCAATCTCTTGGGAATCCTTTCCCTATTACAGTGTTTATGGACCTCTATCCAAAGGAAATACCAATCCCCTAATCAATTTCATGGATATATATCCATAAGAGACACCAATATCCTCAGTCAATTTGTGGATCTCTATCCATAGGAGAACTCCTTTCTCCTTAGCTTTGGCTGGTGATCTTCTATAAGAATTGCTACCTCCACTGCACTGGCTAATGGATATCTATCCACTAAAGAAACATGTCCTCACTACCCTGGATAATGGATCTCTATCCACTGGAGACTATCATCCTCTATACTTTGTCTCCTCCAAAGCTTACTCTCAGCTTTGTCTTAAATCTACACTAAACATAGTCCTTCGATCGAGCACAAATTTTCTCAATCTCTATCTCTAGTCTGGTACAAACCTATCCTCAAATATACACCAAACTCTATCCTCAAATTTTTACTAAACATAGTACTCCGATCTAGCACAAATTTATCCTCAATCTCTATCCTCTGATATGCACTAAACACAATCCTTCGGTCTAGCATAAATATATTCTCAATCTCTATCCTCAAGCCTTAACACAAAGCTTGATCCAATCACAAATCAACACTACTAGATATGCCCCAAATATTAACTCAAGGTTTGAACAAATCAATCAATCAACTCTGCTCACAAGTCTTCTCAAATACTTGTCTCAAATATTCCTTGTAAAATACCATAAAATCTCACATTGATCTATCCACAAGTCCTCTCTAGAAATTCTCTAATATTCTCAACAAGTCCTTACTAGAACTTGTTCAATCTGCTCAACAATTTATGTCCTCAAAATCTATATTGTAAGCTTCCACAAAACCTCACACAAATCTATTCACAAGTCTTCTCAAAGACTTACCTCAAATCTTCTCAACAAATCCTCACTAGAACTTTTCCAATCTCATAGAAACATATAGATAATTGTTAGAGACTCAATATGCTTCACATTCACCACAATGCTTAATTACTTTCAATTTATTTTTTACCATAGAAACATATAGAGAATTGTTAGAGACTCAATATGCTTTACACTCATAAAATCTTAATAAATTTCAATCTCTATTTTATCACTGAAACATATAGAGAATTGTTAGACTCAGTATGTTTCACATTCTTCAACACCCAACCTCTTTCTCAAATAAATTTAGAATATAGAACAATTTGTTTCATAGAACTTGAACTATCACATCAACACATACACTTGACTAGGCTCAACCAACTCTACTTAACCAATTACTCAATGAAATAATCCTTGCTCACAAAACCTAGTCCAAAATTATGATCATTCATTCAAATATTTCCAACAATGCTTATCAACCAATCTCACATAACAATGATACTCATGATCTTTGCAAACCCTAGTTCAAGTTCTTCACTCAACTAATTTATTCAACAACAATGCTAGTCTCACATAACAATGATACTCATGATCTTTGACAACTTCACATAACAATGATACTCATGATCTTTGACAACTTCACATAACAATGATACTCATGATCTTTGACAACTTCACATAACAATGATATTCATGATCTTTGCACAAACTCTAGTTCAAGTTCCTTACTCAATTAATCACTTCAACAATGATGCTTATCAAAGGTTTTATCAAAAACTCTATATTCCAAAAAAACTCTTTTCACTCCAAATTAGCATTCACAATATTCAACAATCACTCACTAGGAAGATGTGCCCATATCTTTTGTTTGATGTAGAAGTGTCCTTAGAAAACCTGTCTCAATCAAAATTTTCTTCTTTCCAGTTTTCAATGGTTAGATGACCAAAATATCACTCTAAAACTTTCTCAAAATATTCCTTAGTCACAAAAATAATAAAATCTCAAATACACCTTATTGATCCATCTTAAAATAATATCCAACACCATAAATATTTAATCAAAACACTTCTTACAAAACTCTAACTCATCAAAAGAACATCTTAACAATTTAGCTTCATCATAACCCTTTTCAGAAAGATATCTAAAAAATAATACAAAATCTACTTATGACTCCCTACTTAATATTGCATTAATTAAATAAATCACTTTATAAAATAATGCAATAAGTCAATATCTCACTTTTCTAAGGTAAAAAAAAATTACCCTAGCTTTTACTTTAGCAAAAATAACCCTTCATATATCAAAAAATATTTCCTCAACACTTAGGTTAATTTCACAACTTAACTTCCACCTTATCCCTCCTAAACTTTAGCAAAATAAATTAAAATAATTTTCAAGAAAATATTACCACTTTTCACAATCCGTGAGGCTCAAAACTTGGCACAATACTCCCACAATACCTTGGACATGGCTTCCACATTTTTTGAGCCATGTGCTCAATTTGGAGCCTCAAAGCACAACGTGTGCTTTGACTCCTTCAAACCCTTAAGAGCCCTTGGCTCTTCCTTCGATGCCAACGGAACCACACACTGCACTATTTAGGAGGTACACGTTTCAAAATTTGCATGAGCTTATTTTCGCTTAAGGTGGATGCAATAAAATCGATGCCAAACCTTAGGAATGGCTATGGTATTTATAACATATGCTTCTCTTGTCACACACGTCGATGGAGAGGAAAATACGTCAGGAAAACAATGATTTCGTCGGTGCTACCAACTTTACCTTCGAAATATATTTATTTATAACTATTTTAATTCAAAGGAATTTAAATATTATTAATTAAATATTTAAATCTCCTTTGGGTTTTTAAAATAAAATCCTCCTTAGTTTTTAGAAAAATGTTTTGATTTTCCCAACCATGTTTTTAATAAAAACCTTTTATTTTTCCCAACCATGGTTTTATTAAAAACCTTTTATTTTGTGCTTCACATAATATTTAAAAATAAACATTATGAAGCTCTTTTGCCACCAACCTTTTGTATTACTCCTTTTGACCTTTTGACATCAATGATAATTCATCCTTAACATAAATAACAACTTCATCTACTCAAAATGTCCAACAAGATCCATTGTCAAAACTAGCCATCAATGACTATGAGGTAAAGGTCTTGACCCATATCCCTTCTAAGAATGCTCATGATAACATCCCTATTGAAGAGCCTCTTTTATTAGTTCTACATCCCTCATAGTTTGTCAACAATGAACAATAGACTTTAAAAATTGATGAGCTTCAAAATATGGGGGTCATACCTATCCCTCCTCAATATGAAGATGAGTCACAAATATTATAGAAGAAACTATAGATATTAACATAGGATTAGAATATAACCCAAGGATAATCAAGTTAGGAAAAATTCTAACTCATGAAGAATGTGAGAAATGTTGGAATTACCCCTAATTCCTAAGTAACTAGGTTAAGATTTGTTGTTAGTTTACTTAACCTAGGTTAGTATCTTGTCGACATTTGTTGTCGGCCGATATTAGTTTTAGATATTATATTAGTCGGCATAGAATGGTCGGCTAACTTACCCCATTAGGTTTTAGAATTTGATTTTAATTTGATTTAGCATCTTCTATTCCTAGCATAATAGTTAGCAGTATTTCTGGCTTATACACTATATAAGCCCTTGTATTTTCTTATTTATTGGAATTAATATATACTTAAGAAAGTTTATTTGGTATCAGAGTGGGAGCATATCGGTGAGGTCGAGGGCCCACAGGAGGACATCATAGATTTTGAGGTGAGGTTGAGAGTGGTCTGTAGAGTGCGAAACCCGAGGTGAGATCATGGAGGCTCACAGAGCAGAATCTTGATGCGGATCCTAAGGCGGGTGAACTGATAGGGACCCTAGTATGGATCTTGATGCAGGCAGAGTGACAAGGACATGGATCCCAAGGCTAACCTGGAAAAAATTTGACATGATTCCCAAGGCTAACGTGGAGCAGGCCTGCGACCTGAGGAGGTGACGTGGAGCAAGCCTGCAGCCCGAGGACATGTGGTAGATGAAAGAACATGAGGATCGAGGACATAGATGACTAGATTGATAGGACACGTGGTGGACCATGAACACAGGTTTATGTGGTGCAAGGAGGACAAGACATGTGTCAGACCGAGAACACAAGCTGACATGGCGCAAGGAGCCAAGGTGCATGGTGATGTGGCAAAATTCCATTGGTTAAGGATTCGACAAAATGTCATATTGGATTACGCGAATGCAATCGAAGTTTACTAGGCGCGTTGGAGCTCTTAAACGATTGATATATCCACATCCTGGTGAATGTGGGATATTTGAATCCCAAGTTTTTTTTTTAAATTTGACGCGTCTATGTTTTAACTAAAAGGCACTACTTCATGCCTTCAAGTCGGGCGTTGTTGCCTGACTGGCTCGAGGAGCCAGCCCAACGTCTTTGCCCTCTGAATGGTCACGTGTTCGAGTCACGACAAGGTAAAAAAAAATTGTAATATTTTTAGTGTGTAAAGATTAAGTGGTTAAAGGGATGCGCCTTTTCTTAGCTCACATGGTAGTGAGTTAGTGTGGCTGGTCAGTGGCCATAAGCTAAGAGCTTAGTGAGGGATTGACATAGGTTCAAAACTCTCTAAAGATAGATATTTTTTTTTTAAAGGTATTAATTTTTTTTATTAATTTAATTAAAATATTAATTAAAAAAAATATTTGTCAACATTTTTTTATTCATATTTAGTTTTATTATTAGTTAATATTATTAAATAAAAATTTTACTTTTATTTTTGCAATATAAAAAAAAAAAAATTCCTAAGAGGAAATTATTGTAAAAGGCCAAAGAGACTTTAAGAGTGAAAATTTATGTTATTTCCTAAGAGGCAATCTTTGTAAAAATGGGGAGCATAAAATTGATGTTAGAAAAGTGATGGGAAGCCTTCTAGAGTGCCAGTTTAGCACTTCCAGAAAATTTTGGACTTCCCATCATGACTAGGGGCGCTGCCCCTTGGAACCCCATTCAAGGGTTAAGTATTGTGATGGAAAACATGAAGGTGCCAAGTTTCAATGGAAATAATTATGCTATTTGGAGCATAATGATGAAGACTTCTTGATGGCCAAAGACCTCTGGAGCATTGTAGAAGAAGGATATGATGAACCCACTTGGAACAAGCTACAAGAAGAGGAGAAAAAAGAGATGAAAGGGAAGCAATATGAAAATTGCTTAGCTCTTATGGATTTGAGGAGAGGAATGGAAAAAAGTGTTTTTCCTCTCATAGCCAATTGTAGATCAGCTACAATGGCATGGCAAGTGTTGAAGGATACTTATGGGTTTTATGAGGACACCCATAAATCCATGTGTGACAATCAAGAATATTGTTTAAGCAAGGAGGAGCCTTGCTTCCTTGAAGAAGTTTCTGAATTAGATCCTTTTGAAGGCTCATATGAAGAGAAGAGAGATGAATATAAGGAACCCCTTCATGGAGAAGAGGATACGGAGGATAAGGAGTCTTGTACAACTCTCATTAGAGAGATTCATGAAAAATATTACTGTGAGACACACATAGTTGAAGCCCTGTCTTGTAAAGGCATGGAAAATTGTAATAGTCAATTATTTCTTTTAGGAGGAGAAAAAGATGAAAAGAAAAATTGTACTAATGATTTTTTTGCAGAAATGGCATGCTTGGAAAGCATTCACATTGATAGCAAAGAGGAAAAATAATTTGATAATGAAGGAAGAGAAACACTCACATTTGAGTGTTCCTTGCTTGAAGATAAATGTAATGTGGATTAAATATGTCTCATGGAGGAGGTATTTGCAGAAGAGTGTCTTATGAGGAAGACACCAAATCAGCTATTTATTGAATATTTCTTCATGGAGGAAGCACAAAATAAATATGAAAATAAATATGATGGAGAAACACTCATAATGGAGTGTTGCATAGCTGAAGTCCACTCACATGGTGTGGAGACAAATGAAGAGTGTATTATGGAGAATGCACCTAAAATTCTCATGGATGAGAATAATGAAGAAAATAGCCTCAACCAAGATTGTTGGCATGATTATGGAAAAACAATGTTCATGGAAGACCGTTGGATTTAAGACCATTCACTTGGAATGGATGAGTGCTCTCTTGAAAGAACAAATGAATATGTAAATATGGAAGCTCACTCATACGGAGTGAATGTTGATTGTAATGTTTAAGTTATGTGGGATTTTTATCCACAAGAATTTTTAATTAAAGAGGAGATGAAAGCCATAGGCTTCATGCTCAATGGAGGATATCACTCATCAGGGGTGACAAATAGAGATGCTTCTTGTTCATCAGCACAATAAGTAAAATATGAAAAAAGAGTAGAGATCGATAGTTTTCATGTTGTAATGACTATGAGAACATCAATGCTTGAAACCAGGAATTATATTGTACAGGTAATTAAAAATCAAGAGGAAGATTTACTCATTTGGTGTAATATAAAAAGATATTGATGGGTTCCATGTTATGGAAATATCAATGGAAGAAAATGATGAAGATCACTCACTTGAAGTGACTACATTGCAAAAAGAGAGTTGTCTTGAAAAGGCAACAATGTATGATTGCTTGAATGAATGGTGTTTCAACACACCAACATGGATTGAACAAAGGAGGAGAACTCTTAGTGAAGATTTGATGGTTGATATTGAAGCACCATACAATGAAGGAGAACTGCTACAAACTAGCTTTATGAGAAGCACCAAATCTACTCATACTAAAGGTAATGTTTTTATGATTAATGATTTGTTTTTTGTGAGTAGGACGAAAAGAAAGGATAATGTCTTTCAAAGGAATTATTGAGAGACGATTGTCTCATAGAGACAACTTTGATGAAGAGTATTCTTGGAGAGAAGATAATGATGGAGAGCTTGGGTCACATGGATCCAAATGATGTGTTAAAAATTCCTTGGAAGAAGGAATCTTGTAAAGTCATTATGTTGAGTGGAACTTTGTGTGAGGAGAAACATTTTGTTGCATATGTAATTAGCTATTGAATAGCTATATTTTGTTTGAATATCTATGTAGAGGTATGTGAAATTGTAATATGGAAAAACCATATACATAATATTATGCATTGTACATACTCGGGAGGAGTATTAGGATCTGAAATATGGTTTGAAGACCATAGAACAAATATAAAATAAATGTGTTGGATTGGTTAAAGAGAACCAAAACTTGTGGCATTCTAGGAATGCCATAATTTGAAGGAGTTTTTGATGAAGGGGGAGTAGCTCATAAAAAGGAGGCACTTGATTACTTGCAAGAAGGAGTAATAACAAAGATGGAGGAGATCACACACAAACAATGGAAGGAGTGCCCAAGACAAAATTTTACAATTTTTGATTTCTTGTTACACAACTAGAGGAGACGAAAACGATTGAGTTTCTTCCAATATTGTGATGTTGATGAAAATTTTTGCAAAAGTCACATCAACATCAAGGGGGAGAATGTTGGAATTACCCCTAATTCCTAAGTAACTAGGTTAAGATTTGTTGTTAGTTTACTTAACCTAGGTTAGTATCTTGCCAAAATTTGTTTTCGATCGATATTAGTTTTAGATATTATATTAGTCGGTATAGAATGGTCGGCTAACTTAACCTATTATGTTTTAGAATTTGATTTTAATTTTATTTAGTATCTTCTATTTATGGCATAACAGTTAGCGAAATTTTTGGCTTATACACTATATAAGCCTTTGTATTTTCTTATTTATTGGAATTAATATATACTTAAGAAAGTTCAAGAAATACACAAAACTCTTAAAAAAAATTGTGTTATATTTACATGGTCCTAAGAAAATATGTGAGGCCTAGACCACTCCTTAATATTTCATCACTTTTTAGTTAATTCATATTCTAAGCCAGTGAAATAGAAGCTAAGAAAGATGCATAAAAATTTACCTTAGTTGTGAAGGAAAAACTCCAAATATATTTGGAGGTTAAATTTATTAAGGCAATTGATTACTCCAATTGGATATAGAACATAGTACATATCACTAAGAAATAAGGTGTTGTGTGGGTTTGCATAGACTTTCATGATATCAACAAAGCATTCCCTAAGGATAATTTCCATTTGCCTAACATAGATATGATAGTAGATTTTATATCCAGATAGAGAATGTTTTCCTTTATGAATGGGTTATTCGGCTATAACAAAATTCATATCATGCTTTAAAATCAAACTTAAATGGATTTCATTACTCCTTGGGGTACCTTCTACTAGGAAGTGATGTCCTTCGACTTAAATAATGTCAATGCAACTTACCAACACGCCATGACATACATATCTAATGACATGATGCATGATATCATGGAATATTATGTTGATGATCTTTTAGGATGGTCCATGAAATGAGAGGATCACATTAAAGACTTAAGGAAATATTTTAAAAGACTTAGAGAATATAAAGTTTTCCTAAAATCATCCAAATCTATATTTGGTATCACATCCGATAAGTTATTAGTTTTCAATGTGTCTCGGCATAGAATCAAGATATATCTATATAAGATATATGTAATAACCAAGATGTTATCCCTAAAAACATTAACCCTTTGTATCTTGCAAGGTAGGCTACAAGCAATTGGAAGATTCATATCTGAATTTGTAGACAAGTGTCATCCCTTCTCTAAACTTTTAAGGAATGGGACTAAGTTCAAATGGGATTAAGAGTAGCAAAAAGCCTTTGCTTCCTTGAAGATATATCTTTTCACTTCACCATTTTTGATCCCTCTAGACCCCTTAAATCATTTCTACTATATATTACAGTGATAGTTCATGTCTTATGAGCTATGCTCGCAAAGTATAATGACTAGCATAGGGAAAGAGTAGTCTACAATATTAGCCAAATACTTATCAATTATGAAACTAGATACACACCCTTACAAAAATTATGCTTAGCAATAGTATTTTCTTTGGATTCATAAAACTTATGTAATAGCTAAGGTAGACTCATTTAGGTATCTCATGTCTAAACATTTTCCTTTTAGGTTGAACAACCAAGTGGTTCATGGCCCTAAATAAATTTGATTTAGAACTTATAGGTTAAAAATCAATTAAGGGGCAAGTAATCATCGATCAACTAGCAATTACCCCTTTTTAGGGTAGCCATCCCTTAATAGTCAAATACCCTAATGAAATATTAGGAACCTTAGAAGTATCATGGCAAGATACTTGGATCCTTTTCTTTGACAAAGCAAGATGCATGAAAGTTGTAGGGGTGGGTATCATATTATCATCCCCTCAACAAATAGTCATCCCACTATCTTTCAAGATTTAGTTCTTATACACAAATAACATAGTCAAATATGAGGTACTCATCCTTGGGCTTCAAGCTATGCTAGCCCTAAAAGTAACACCACTTTGCATATTTGGATATTCCCAACTTATAGTTAATCGGGTCAATAGATTTTATCAAAAGAAATATGATAAACTCAAACCTTATAAAGATATGATGGAAAAATTGATAGTTTCTTTTGAAAAAAGTTACTATCAATACTATTCCATGATCTAGCAATCACCGAGGATATGCCATTGTTGTAGTTGCATCACTTATACATTTATAACTAGAATATTACCAAGCAACTATCATCATTTTCTAAATAAGACAACCTACAACCTTGCAACATAGTTAAGAGCCCTTAGCTATTTTTACTACAAAATAAATGCATATTCTTGATGCTTGGTATAAGTAAATTTATGACTTTATTAATAATGGATTCTTTCTCAAATTCCTAAATCATAATTAGTGAAAGAACCTAAGGTAAATAGCTTGTAGATTTTTCATACTCGGATATAGTTTGTATAAACACACATTCGATGTCATCCTTCTAAGGTGCCTAAATTTTGATGAGGTCAAAGTAGTAGTTTGTAAAGCCTATGAAGGGGTGTATGGTGGTTACTTCAATGGAGGTGTCGTCACTAAGAATATTATTTTTATGGGATATTACTTGCTAACCATATGAAAGGATGCCTAATATTTCAGTTGAAAATGCAATAAGTGTCAAAGGTATGATAACTTAAACCATGCTTCTAACTAGGAGTTACAATATATAATATCCCTTGGCCCTTATCTACTTGGGTATTAGATATAATAGGAAAAATTAACCCTATGTCCTTAGATGGACACAAATTTCTCATAACAACAACTAAGTACTTCATCAATTGGGTAGAGGATATGCTCTTATTCTCTTGTACTAGAGTTCAAGTATCAAAATTCATATTGAACCAAATCCTTTCAAGGTATGGTATCCTTTTAAAATAAATACATAATCAAACTTGAATTAAGTTTAAAATAAAATATAAATGGTCAACACCATATTATCTATAGGTTAATGGTTAGGCCAAAACATTAAACAATATGTTAATTAAAATACTAAAGAAACCTATTAGCAAAAATGGTAGGGATTAGAAGTTGTAGCTCTATCCTTCCTTATGGGCATATCACATTAGTGTTTGAAATCTAATTGGTGTTATGCCCTATTACTTAGTTTAAGTAACCAAGGCTATATTCTCATTTAAGCTATAAGTGCCATCTCTTAGAATCCTTCTTAAGGATGTGTCTATTGGTGATGAGTATCACCATGCACAAATTTGTCAGTTGGAGTTGCTTAATGAAAGGTTGATTCATGCCTTAGATCACTTACAAGCTTATCATAAAATAATTAAAATGTTATATGATAAGAGGGGGTGACCTTAATACTTTTAAATAGGTGACTTAGTATTATAAAAAATCAAATCAAAATAATTGCTAAAGAAGATAAAAAGGGAAATTTGAGCCCAATTGACTAGGCCTTTTATAGTAACTGCTAATTTGGGCTAGGCCCATGCCAAGTAGCCTCATTGGATGGTCAAGAACATAAGGATATAATAAACATAATGCACTTAAAAATATAACATGATTTAATATGTATATTCAATTTATCATGTTCCTAATTGCATCATTTATTTGTCGAATGACCAAATCATTTGTTGGTGTTCATATGCTTGATGCTTGGATGTTTGTTGCATATAAATTTAGGATTTTAGCCATGACCAGTGATGATATCAGTTAGGATATTGTATTAAATAGGTAGTTAAGGTAGTAGGTATCCCTAAATATGCTTTTGTCCATAATACACACACATCTCATTGGTTCCCTATATTCGTTGCCTTGTAAACAACTTACTAGCTCATCATAATAAATTTGAGCATATTTACATATTCTATTAGCAAAGGTGGAAATATAAGCTAGCAAGGTTATCCTTTATACTTCACTAACATCCAAATATTCTCATATAATTCATCTCTATACATTTGAAAAATAGGTTGGTAGAATATCTCAATGATTAGCAAGGGCTTAACACCCTTGGGCATCCAAAAATATTGGATTATTCTATCATTGGATTTTTCTTAGCATAGGTATTTATTGATAATTTAAAAACAATCATATTTTTTGTCATGCAAACAATCCAAAGGTGGTGTTCCTTATTTTTATACATTGATGGGTGTTTGTAGTAGATACATGCCTGCCACTGATCATAAACAGGGAATATCATACCCATACTATTTATGAGATAGTCAAGATAAAACAATCATGTAAAAATCTATCACCATATTTTACACCCTACTTTCCACATCCCCATGCACATTAAATGCATATAATATCATGAATACTTTCTTGCCCATATGAATTGAAGGCATTGATGACTCCCCATCACATACCATAAATGGAGTGAAGACTTTCCTCCACCCATGCATTTATAGGGTATGGTGGACCATGACACCTCATGGGACACCTCATAGGATACCTAAAATCCCCTTGACCTTGGCCAAGTCTATAAATAGAATATCATTTCTCTTATTTCAAGGATCACACATTACATACCCAAACTCTATAAAAATCACCCTAGACTCCATTGCTCTCACACCATCCTTTGCAATCAACCACCATGGATGATTATTTATGCCATTTGTTTTCCCTCACTATGTTGTAAACTGCTTACAAGTACAGGTGTAGAAGGATATAAATATTGGGTAGGATCTTCCACAAGATCAGTAGAACCCTCTTCATAAAAAAACCTATGTTTGAATAACATAGATCCGATCATACAAATAGGTACGGTCAAATTCAACTATACCCAAGGGTACAGTTCCCTCTAAGGACCTATTTTAGTAAGATACATACTAGTAAACTATAAATTTAGGTAATTGTAACAATTTTATCAATGTTGTAATTATTTACAATACTTTTGTAATGCAATAGAATAGATTTCTTTTCATTTTACCTTTCATAAACAAGGATCTAATTATGAAAATCCCATAGATGCTATTAATAGCTTTGATTGGGTTGTGTAGTTTTAGAGGACTTATGCAACTACCAATGGTACCCATGTAGTAAACCCACTCCCCTTGCTCATAGAAAGCCTTGGTGTCATTACTTGTTTACTAGAAAGAGGAATTCCTCCTTGAAAGACCCATATTGTAGCCAATGGGGCAATTTATGCAAAGAGAAAAATTTTGTAACACATGTTTTTTTATCAATGAAATGACACACTTTTATGAGTACAATTCCTCTAATTAATGCCAACGAAGTCCTTTAAGAAATGCCAGACAAGTTTTCTAGAAAATATTAACATCAATTTAGCAAATATTTTTATTAATTTAGATAAATTAACAAGTCAACCAGATACATGAAGCCAACATAATCTATACTTCATACAAAACCATGTGATTAATTTAAAATATAATCATTACAACCTAATAACCATAAATATAGACATCACATAAAACTTTAAAACAAAATTAATAACCATGAACATAGATATTTTCAAATACCCATTTGCCCAAAAATTACATCTGTCAACAATTTGTTTGACAAATGAAAGCAAAATTAAAAAAAAACATACAAACATAAACTGAGCATAGAAGCACATTCCAAAATGTGCCAAAAAAAATAAATAAATCAAACATGCATCCATATTTCCCATATCCATAGCACACTTAACATTTCCTCCTACGTTACCCTATTTTTATACTATTTCATTTCGCTAAAAATTAGACCCTAATGTTCATTTTATTTTAAAAATGCAAATAAAACACATATAGGGGTAAAAATAAACTAACTCACACTGCACACCCTCCATCGTGAGATCTTGCATCATCGTCATCCATATTGTGCATTCGTGACCTCACTCCAACAACATTCTATATCAAAATATTTTTGTCACTTGTCCCTCTCCTTCGAGATCTTCCAATTCATGTAGAGAAAATGAACATCTTGTCATTTGATCACACTTTTATATAAAGGCACACACCTATACCTTACGGATCCATACAATTGATTTTGATTTCACCTATCCATATAGTCCCCACCATATTTATTTATTTTTTTAATTTTTAGATTTTATCATTTTCCTCATTCCTAACCACTATGTGATTGTACAATGATATTTTTTTCAAGCATTTAATTATTGTATTCAAGTTATTTCACTCATCAACTCATTTCTTGAGGGGGTAGACATCCCCCATTTAATATTTCCTTGTGCATGATAAATATCAAAACACTAAATCTTGGAATTACATTTGTCCAAGAACTTTGTCTAAGACTATCACAAGGCCTCCTTTGCTAGGGAAAATAAAAGTAGAATTTCTCTTCCCAATCAAACTCTATAATTTATCTTCTCAATCAAACTCCAATATAAGCAAATATTAGTATACCCCATGGTTGTGATTATACAATTATCCATGAATTCCATTCATTGAGGTGGTAAATATAAGACCACTCATGATCGAAGCATCATGATGATACCTACCATTGGCTGGATGGTTCACCCAATCAATTAAGCTTGAAAATTTATCAAAGGAAAAGTTTCAAGAATATTTATCCCTTCCATAATTGGTGCACCTTACATTGTTCATAACTCAAGATAATATTGTGTCTTCTACCTCAATAATTATTGTGGTGTGCCAAAAGCTATAATGAATCAATCAATCATGGGTCAACCATAATCACCCATTATCAATTCATCCTTCTCATAGTCAACCACCATACTGGTGTCACATGTTTTTGCACTGCATCATGTTTTCACACACTGTAGTATAAAAAGGGGTAAATGTAGACACATAAAAATATCATATTTATCCTTGTGTAGTGCTTTTGGTTAATCAATTTTGCAAAGCCCTAAAAATTTTCATGATTTGTCTAAAATCACTATTCATCCTACTTAAACCCCTTTGGCCACTTAAGCTCCTTCCTATGCTTATCCCCTAGTCATAAATGTGATCATGCATTTAGCCTAGCCTAGGACACATCATCCTAATCTACCATTTCACTAGCCTAGCCTAGCTCATCTCACCCTAGTCTACCCTTTGACTAGCCTGGCCTCCACCTCACCCTAGCCTACTCTACACCCTACTTTCCACATCCTCATGCACATTAAATACATTTAATACAATACATAATTTCTTTCCCATATGCATTGAAGGCATTGATTACTCCCCATAACATGCCATAAATGAGGTGAAGATATTCCTCCACCCATGTATTTATGAGGTATGGTGCACCCATGCTCATTTGTCGCATATGGATGGGTGAGGAATTTCCTCCACCCAAAGTCATTTATGAAGCATGGTACACCATGCCACTTCATGGTATACCTCATAGGACACCTCAAACTCCCCTAAAATTTGCCAATACTATAAATAGAATTCTATTTCTCTCATTTTAAGGATCACACATTACATACCCAAACTCTTAAAAAATTACACTAGAATCCATTGCACTCACACCATCCTTTGTAATCTACCACCATGGATGATTTTATATGCCATTGATTATACCTTGTTATGTTTTAAACCACTTATAGCTATAGGTATAGAAGGCTATAAAATTTAGGTAGGATTTTCCATAGGATTAGTAGAACCCTCCTCATAAAAAGAGCATTTTTTTGGATAACACATAGCCACCTGTATTGATAGGTATTATTATATTGGACCATACCTATGGGTATGGTTCCCTCTAGGGACTTGTTTTAGTAATATATATACTATTAGACTACAATTTTAGGTAATTATAATATTTTTTTTAGTGTTATAATCATTTACAATACTTTTGTAATGCAATAGACTAGATTTTGTTTCATTTTACCTTTCATCAACAAGAGTCTAATTATGACAGGCCCACGGATGCTATTAATATCTTTGATTGGGTCATGTAGTTTCAAAGGACTTATACAACTACCAATGGTACCATTGTAGTAAACCCACTCCCCTTGCTTACAAAAGCCTTGGTGTCTTTACTTATTTATTGGAAAGAGGGCTTCTTCCTTGGAAGACCCATATTGTAGCCCATGGGGTAATTTATGCAAAGAGAAACATTTTGTAACCCATATTTTTTTATCAATAAAATGGCACACTTTTTATGAGTACAAGTCCTCTGAGTAATGCTAACCAAGTATTTTGGGCAATGCCAACCATATTTTTCGAGTAATGTTAACATTAGTTTAACAAATATTTTTATTAAGTTAGATAAATTAACAAGTTAAAAAGATATATGAAGCCAACATAATCTATACTTAACACAAAACCATGTGATTAATTAAAACTCTCATCATTGCAACCCAAAAACCATAAATATAGACATCATATAAAACTTTAAAACAACATTAATAACCATCAACATAGATATTTTCAAATACCCATTTGCCTGAAAATTACATCCATCAATTGTTTTTGAAAAATTATAGCAAAAAAAAACATACAATTACAAACCAAGCACACATGTACATCGTAAAACATACCAACAAAAATAAATAAATCAAATATTCATCGATATTTACCACACCCACAACACACTTAACATTTCCTCCTACATTATCCTATTTTATATGGTTTCATTTCCCTTAAAATTGAACCCTAGGGTTCATTTTATTTTGAAAATGAAAATAAAACACATATAGGGGTAAAAATAAACTAACTAGTACTGCACACCCTCCATAATTAGGTATCATACCATTTTTAGCCATCTCGTGCATTCATGTCCTCACTCTGACAATATTCCATGTCAAAATATCTCCCTCATCCATCCCTCTCCTCCCAATTCTTCCAACTCACATGGAAAAAATGACCATCTTGTAATCTAATTGTGATTTTATATAAATGCACATGCCTATACTATACAAATACATATGGTTGGTTTTAATCATACCCGTCCATATGGTCCCCACAATTTTAAAAAAATTAAAATTTTTATATTTTATTATTTTCTTCATTCCTAACCAGTATGTGATCATACAATGATAAATTTTCAAGTGTTTCATTGTTACGTTCAAGTTTCTTCACTCATAAAATCATAGTTTAAGGGGGTATACATCTCTTATTTAATGTCATATTATGCATGATCAATATCAAAACACTCAATATTAGAATTTTGTTTGTCCAAGAACTTTACCTAAGACTATCACAAGCCCTCCTTTGCTAGGGAAAACAAAAGTATAATTTATCTTCTCAATCAAACTCCAATCCAACCAAATATTGGTACACCTCATTCTTATGATTGTATATTTATCCATGAATTGTTTTCATCGAGGTGTAAAATATAATACCACTCATGATTGAAGCATAATGATGATACCTACCACTGGTTGGATGACTCACCCAATCAATCAAGCTTAACAATATTTCAAAAGCAAATTTCAAGAATATTTATTCTTTCCATAATTAGGGCATCTTATATTTTTCATGACTCAATATAATCTTGTGTCTCCTACCTCAACAATAATTATGGCATACCAAAAGCTATAATCAATCAATAAATCATGGGTCAACTATAATCACCCATTATCAACTCATCCTTATCATGATCTACCATCAATCTGGTGTCACAATGTTTTACATTGCATCATGGTTTCACACATCATATTACAAAAAGGGGTAAATGTAGACACCTAAAATATCACATTTATCATTGTGTAGTGCTATTGGTTAATCAATTTTGCAAAGCCCTCAAAATTTGTATAATTTTCCTAAAATCACTATTCATCCTACCTAATCCCCTTTTGCCACTTAAGCTCATCCCTATGCTTATCTCTTAGTCATAAATGTGACCATGCCTTTAGCCTAGCCTAGGCCACATCACCCTAATCTACCCTTTCGCTAGCCTAGCCTAGATCATCTCACCCTAGTCTACCCTTTGACTAGTCTAGCCTCTACCTCACCCTAGCCTACTCTACACCCTAAATTCCATATACCCATGCACATTAAATGCATTTAATACAATAAAAAATTTCTTGCATATATGCATTGAAGGTATTGATGACTCCCCATCCACATTCTATAACTAGGGTGAAGACTTTCCTCCACCCAAAGTCATTTATGAAGAATGGTGCATCATGCCACCTCATGGGACACCTCATTGGATACCTCATAGGACACCTCCATCCCACATAACCTTGGCCAAGTCTATAAATAGAAGGCTATTTATCTCATTTCAAGAATCATATATTTACATACCCAAACTCTACAAAAATTATCCTAGATTCTATTGCACTCACACCATCCTTTGCAATCAACCACCATGGATGCTTTTGTATGTCATTTTTGTTCCTTTCTATGTTGTAAACTACTTGTAAGTATAGGTGCAATAGGCTATAAAACTAGGGAAAGAGCTTCCATAGGATCAATAGGACCCTTCTCATCAAAATAAGCCTCTATATAGATAACACAAAGTCGAATGTATAGATATGTATAGTTATATTGGACCATACCTAGGGGAATTATTCCCTATAGGGACATATTTTAGTAGGATAAAAATCAACATACTATAAATTCAAGTAATCGTAACAATTTTATCAATGTTGTAATCATTTATAGGACTTTTATAATGTAATAGACTAGATTTCCTTTTATTTTACCTTTCATCAACAAGGATTTAATTGTGACAGACCCACAAATACTACTAATAGCTTTGATTGGGTTGTGTATATTTAGAGGACTTATGCAACTAGCAGTGGTACCCATGTATTAAATCCACTCACCCTAAGGTTCTCATAGATAGCCTTGGTGTTGTTACTTGTTTATTGAAAAGAGGTATTCCTCCTTGGAAGACCCATATTGTAGCCCGTGGGGTAATTTATGAAAAGAGAAAATTTTTGTAACACATCTCTTTTTATCAATGAAATGGCACACTTTTTATGAGTACAATCCTCTGAGTAATACTAGCCAAGTTCTCCAAACAATATTAACATTAGTTTAACAAATATTTTTATTAATTTAGATAAATTAACAAGTCAACCAGATACATGACACCAACATAATCTATACCAAACGTAAAAACATATGATTAATTAAAAATATCATCATTGCAACCCAACAACCATCAATATAGACATCACATAAAACTTTAAAATACTATTAATAACCATATATATATATCATCAAAATCATCATACATCAAGCTTTGGTGTATCATAGTGACTCCAAAAACATGCACTCCAACTATGTTATTGGGTTAGAGCACCTAACAAAGCAATTTGGTGCATTTTAGGGTGCCCATCTAGGAAGTGGGGGAATCCTCATTGACCTCTAGGAGGTATGTATGACTAATTGTGAATAAGTTTACAATCACAATTATGGAGGTAATGCAAATCATGCCGCTATAGGCATAATAGCATAACAAAGATCCTTATAGTAGACTATTTACATTTTCTTCACCTATAAATATTACTGTCTAAGCTAAAGCTCCTATTGAATAGATTTTAGCTTCATTTGTGTTCTTTCTAGCTCTTTGTATAAGTGATATTCCTCCATATCCAACAAATTGTTCTCTCCCTAAGAACAAGCTAGCCTTCCCTAGGCCCTACCTAGATCCCCCTAGGATTTCCCAAGTTCTCCTTGAGATCATCTCAACTCTCCTTGCACCCATGATAGCTATTGTAGTAGTGTCATTTCCATATCCTCTCCTCTTGAACTAACTCCTAAAATCTAAGAGGGTATTGCAACCAACTTCATTGCCAATATCTATACTTTGAGCTACAAGAAGGTAGTCTCCTCTACCAATTGAGATATCTCCTACTCTAGATTAGTAACTCATTGTTGAATCACCTCTACCTCATCAACCCTCTCTATTATTAGTCACTCTAGATATGCTTTGAGGTGATCTCTCTCATCCTATAAGTTAACCCTATCTAACCATAGATAAGAGACCCCATGTATTCACTCCTCCTCTATGCATTGACCTTCCTTAGAACTCTCAAGTTGTCATACCAAGGCATCCCTCTCTAATTGAATCTCATCAAACCTCTAAAGCAATGTCTCCCATTCAATATCAATATGGATGTCAGCACCTATCTTGCTAGAGGGTCCCTTAGAGTATCTTCAAATGGGATCACTTAGACCATACTCATCCATATGTACCTTAGGATACTCACTAGAAACACATTTAAAATCAATATATGGAAACTCACTAGGACCTACCTCATCTACCCTAGCCCTTAAGGGAAGTAACATCTACAATAGGAATGCTACTAGTGGGTATTACCTACATCTCTATTGAATCTCTTACAAATTATTTCATAATGACATACTCCTTTGATGATGAGCCTTGTGACCCTAATATTGAACCTCATCCCATGACCTTCTACCTTATTGAAATATCATGATCCAAGAACAAAAATCCTCATAACACACCTGGTATCCCTTGACTATACCAGGATCATCATGGTCTTAATATATAATAATAGGGTCATCCACATCTACTTCCACATAATTGGTAGGACTAGGAGGTTGGTCTACTCCCTATTCACAATTGGCTCATCTATACTAAACATCTACCTTAAGAATTCCCTACTCCCTACCAAATTATTGTAATACTCAATCAAATCAAAGTAGATCATATGCACCTAAAGACCCCATCAACCATCTCACTTGTCTCACCTGATCTAACTTAATAATATCCTTATCCCATCTAGGATGGGACCTCTAAGGCTTCCATATGATCTACTCTATATTAACATCATCAATCAATTATTGGGTGATCCATAACATGCTATCCATTTATTCCATATGGAAAATATCAAAGTTGCAATCCCAAAAATAAGAAATAGGTACTTGATGATCATATAATATCATTGGCAATCTAGAAAACTAAGCCACTGATATATGCTCCAATGACAAAACCTAAAGTAATGTGTAGCACACTATACTCTTCTCCCACTTGTAAGCTATGTAGTGAAGAGTGTGATATAGTCAAGTTAATACCATTGGCTCCTAAGCATATACAGTTTAGTAGTCTCATGTTTACCACCACCTCACCCCACCTCCATTACATATTGCATCAAATCATGTAACACATCCACATGCCTCATACCAAAGATAATAATAATATAGTATGATGATCTAGAATCCCCACTAAAAATCCCTTCTTTATGTCAACACCAAATCTAGAGATCTCATACTGAAGATCACCAGTCAATATCTACAAACACTACCTCTAGTTGAGGCCTAATATAACATCAAAAATCCTAATAGAGATGCAAATGATCTACAAAACTTCCTCAAGAGTCATGATCATCCCCATTTTAGGGAGCTATAATGTACTCATCTCATAATACCATATCTCTACCAGTGTTGTAAGAAAAGTGTAATCAAATGACACCTTAGGTATTTTTCTATATAAAATAATCCTATGGATCTTAAAAAATTATTCTCCTCCAGTGGCACAACATGACCCATTGACCATGGATAAGTATCTCAAGGCACTAGAACCCACATCATGCAAATAAGCAACTCCTCAACATCTAATAGCATTAAAAAATCAAGTACATTATAAATAAACATAACCATTTCTAATCACTATATCAATAAAATATTTATAAAATGGTCTCTAATGAGTATAAACATGACCATATTCTACAAGGATATAAAGTGCCTAAATAAAAAATATAATTCTAAAAAGGAAATTTCAACTAGAAAACTTCAAAAGTAAAAATAGACCATGCCATCAGAAAGTACCCAAAAATTTATTTCTAATGAATATAAATATGACTACCTTCTAAGAAAGTCACCAATTCATTGTATGACAATGAATTCATCATAGACAACAAATGTACTGTATAGTAGTTTTTCATGTCCTGCCAACACCCTAAAATAAATGGGGTATCATTTTCAAGAGACCTACCTTAGTTGCTAGCTCTCCTCACTCCACATCTCACACATCCTCCACTCAGTTCATCATTCACATTTCATGCACCATAGCTTGAAGTAAATTATATAAAACAAATAGCACCAAAGTGCAACAAAAAAATTATAGTAGCAAAAATACAGTAAAAATTGCAACAATACATGATAGTCTAAATTTTAGGGACCAAAAGTGCTCATAAATTGAGAAAATGTTGGTAGTGAATTCTACACAAGAAGACATTTTCCATGGTGTATCACACACAAAAAATGGAGCTATAAAACAAGTGTTATAACCTCTAAAAGTTGACTGCAAGTTCAAAAAATAGGGACAATAAGCATGTGATTTCATGTGGTTTTATGAAGGTTCATTCATGTACCTTGATACAAGTGAAACTACAAATACAATATCATATCTTGTTGTATTAAGAAACATTAAGCTCCCCACAATTCTTCTAAACAAGTTTTCATCAACTTTCTCTTCTCTATCATCTATACACAATACTTCTACATGTGCCACAAGTGTCCAAACTAGTTTTCAATTTTCCATGTCATATTTCTTCAACATATATTTTGTATATTTTGATTGACAAATGAAAATTTTACCATCACCTTGATGTACTTCCACACCAAAAACATTGTGCATTAGTACTATATCTTTCATATCAGATTTCTTCATCATAAAATGCTTAAAATCATTCATCATCATTGAACTACTTACTATGTAAATAAAATCATCAACATATATGCACACAATAATAACATCATCACCTTTATTCTTGAAATAGAGTGTGGGGTCATTCATAATTTTATTTAAACTAAAATATTGGAAGTACCCATCAATTCTTGAGTACCATGCTCTAGGTGCTTGCTTTAGTCCATACACTACTTTCTTCAATTTGTAAAAATGGTTTCTCTTTCCTTCCACTTCAAATCATTGAGGTTGCTAAACATAAGCCTCCTTGTCTATATAACCATTCAAGAATGTAATTTTCATTTCCATGTGATAAAATTTCCATTGTTTATTGGCTACCAATGAAATAGCCATTCATATTATCTCTTATCTTTCAATAGGGGTAAATTTTTCTTCACAATCCACACCATATATTTGAGTGAACCCTTTTTAAACTAGCCTTTCTTTGTATATTTCTATGCTTTCATAACTATTAAACTTTTTTGTAGACCCAATTGGATCCAACAATCTTCTTTTCCTTAGGACATTCCATATGCTCCCAAGTGTCACTTTTTTCAATGGATAAAATTTCTTCTTTAATTGCTTGCACCCAAACATCATTAGTACAAACATATTCATAACATGAAGGTTTCAAATTCACCAACTCAACTTTTGGTTCTTCTTCATAATCACCATACATTTGGAGCTTTTGCAATCTGAAACAACTTGGTCCAATTCTTGCAATTGAATTCTTGTTAACTTCCTTTGAAAGTTCTTGTCCATCATTTGGTTGGTTGGATGTGCTTTGGGTATTCTCTTTATTTATTTGTATTCTTTGTGGGACTTGTAAATGAGTTTCTTATGATTAAACTTGGTGTAATCTCCTTTGCACTTGTTTATAAGATGCTAGGTGGTCTTGGAGGTGAAGGTTATCCCCCAATTGTATTATCTTCTTCAACATAAAATATTTTTCCTGTATATTTTTTATGATTGCACACTCCCCCTTTATCAAAAATTACATCTCTAGAGACTACAAACTTGTGATTTTTTGGAATATACAGTCTATATGTCTGACTTGTTTCAAAATATCTCATAAGAATGCATGGCTCACTCTCAAGGTACAAATATGCAAGACAACCAAAAACTCTCAAATGACTTACAATAGGTTTTGTGCCATACATGCTTCATGTGGAGTCTTCTTATGTAGTTCTCTTATGGATCATCTATTGGGAATGTACATTGTTGTATCAAATAAATAAAACCAATAAAAATTGCTCAAATATTATGTATTCAACATGCTTCTTTCCATTTCTATAATGGTTCTATATTTCTCTTAGCTACCCCATTTTGTTGTGATGTATAGGAAGTAATAAGCTACTGCTTGATACCACATTTTTTGCAAAAATCATTGAACTCATTTGAAAAAAATTATCCTCCATGGTCGGTTCTCAAACACATTATTTTATATCCACTTTCATTTTCAACTAATGATTTTAAAAGATTGAACATGCCAAAAGCTTCATCCTTATGTTTCACAAAGTACACCGAACACTTAATTGAAAAATCATCAATGAATTTTATAAAATATGAATACTTAATCAAAATTTATGTTTGCATAGGTCCACAAATATAATAATGTACAATTTGGAGTGGGTATGAGGTCTACCATGCTTTTTATTTTGGAAACTCCTTCCTTGCATACTTTTCAATAATACATGATTCACACACACCCTTGTGTTCTCCAACCTTAGGTAGTCCATTTACCATGTCTTGTGAAGATAAAATTTCTAGACTTTTAAAATTCAAGTGTCCAAATTTGAGATGCCAAAGCCAATTCTTATCTTCAAGTACCATGTGTGCCATGTTCATATTCCATTTTCCTCTAAACGTCAAATGGAACATATGGTTCTTTGTCATAGGAACAATGGTAACCATATGTTTCCTATTATTCTTATCATAAATGATACATTCATTATTATCAAACACAAATTTATAGTTCTTTTCTACAATTTTTCCAACACTAAAAAATTTATTCTTCAAATTGGGAGCATAGTAGATATCATAAATTTTCTTTGCACCTCATTTAGTGCCAACCTCCATGGTACCTTTTGTAGCTATATCCAAAGAATTATTTTTCCCAAGAATGATCTTTATCTTGAAATTCTCATTCACATTAAAAAATAACTCTTTATTTACAATCATGTGGTTAGAACAATCAAAATCTATATACCAAACTTCTTGACTAGGTTTTTCAGCCATACAACTAGTCAAAAATAAATTACCTTGTGTAGTTTCATATTTACATACATAGTGGGCTCTTCTATCTCTAGTTTTGGTATTAAATTTACAATATCATACAATATGACCAACTTTATTACAATTATAGCATTCAACTCTTTTTTTTATCATCCCTTCCATGTCCTATTCCAACAACAACAACTCCTCTTCCTCTTCCTTCTCTACCTATTGAGTGATTATGATTTATTCCTCTTACATGTGCTTGTTTACTTATGCTTGTACATAATTAATAATTCTCAAAAAAAAAAAATTATAATTAAAAGCATTAGCCTTATATTCTTTACTAATTTCTCTTAGCCTTTCCTCATGTGACATAACATAATTAACTAGACAATCAAATCCAAGTGTAGATAAATCTTTACTCTCCTAAAAAATTTATTGCAACATGATTCCATTTAGGGGTAAGATATGTCAATAGCTTCTTCACAACTACCTAATTTTTCAAGGTCTATCCAAGGGTGGTCATCTTGTTCACCACATCCTTCACTCTAACACAACAATCACCCACACACTTTCAACCTCTTTCATTGTAGATTCTAAAAATTTTTCTTCATGATCTGCAACTTAATAATTCTCACTTAGTGAATTCCTTGGTAAGCCTCTTAAAGAGACTTCCAATATTAATTGGCTGATGTAGAAGTAGTAATAGATAGAAATAAACTCTTGTCAAGAGCAGACTGAATATGGTAGAAGGCTAACAAATTCTTCTTCTTTGTTTCCATTTTTATTGTCCTATAATTTTATTGTAATGTTTTCCAATCATATGGTTATTAAAAAGCACTCTCCATTACCTCCCAAATATATTTTCCAATTAATAATATTCTCATATTTATGCTCCAACAATCATAATCATGCTCGTTAAATTTTGGAATGGGTAATGAGTTGTTGAAGTTGGACATTAGACTCAAGTAACAACAAATAATTTTTTTCTTCAATGAACTTGATCAAATTTTAGACTTACCATGAATCAAATCTCATTCAAACCCAAAAAACAACCAATATCTGATGCCAAATGAAGTAAATGACCAAAAAATGAAGAGCACCAAAGTGCAACAAAAATGTAGCAAAAATTGTAGCAATGGATGATAGTCTAAATTTGAGGGAGCAAAAGTGTTCATAATTCAATTAAATTTTGGGACTAAATTCTACACATGAAGACCTTTCCAATGGTGTATCATATTCAAAAAATTAATCTATTAAAAAAATGTTATGAGCTCTAAAATTTGATTACATGATTCACAAAATAGGGACAATAAGCATATTTTTTAATGTTTTTTTCATTCCAAATGAACTCAAAAGTATTACAAAGATTTTTCCATAATATCCTATAGCTATATTACTTTATTTTACATTTAAAATAGATAAAATGATGTTATAATACTTTATTTCACATTCTAAGAAGTCCAATAGTCACGGTGACTCTTTAAGGTCTTTAGAAACTTTTGGGCTTCTTCAAATTCATGGGAGAACTTTTGGTTTTCTTTTTATTAGTCAATATCAATATCCAACATCACTCCCCAAATATTACCTCTAAACACCAATAGTCTCCTCTATTTCCTCTCACTCTCCTTCACTCCCTTTTATCTTCTTCCTCACCACATAAATGGGGGAAAATAACCCTATCAACCCCTTTTATACCCACCCCAAATAGCTTTCCCACCAATAAACCTAACCCTAATCTATGTTTTTAATTATAAATTCAAAATAAAAATAAAATCAAACTTTCAATATCTTGCAAAATTCAAAAATAAAATAATCTTAACTTTCACTCTTAGAAAAAAATCAAAATCAAAGAAATCAAAATGCAAACCTTACAACAATCAATTCAAAAATTTAATAAAAAAATCAATTGTGCTTACAAATATAAAAAAACATTATTCCCTCATCACTCATTTTCATATTTCAAGTTTCTACAACTCATTGAACACTCACCTTGGAAACTCGAGGGGGCATACCCAGGCATAGTCATGCAAATAACCAAAATTGACATATCTCTTAGAAAGTACAGCATAATCAATGCACCAACAAACATCATAAAAAGGGTACCCCTTTTGCAAAATTAAGAGTGTAAAATTTTGAAGCATTCATCCTATAATAAATTCCTCAAAAGGGATCAAATTTAGACATCCAATTTTGCTCCCTAGATAAGCTACTCATCATGTCACCCATCACACATTTGACTAAATTGACCAAATCACCTTCTTATACCCAAATTTAGGATAAAATATCTTGTCAAATTTATCCTTCCCAAAACTAGATCAAACAAACTCTAAATCTTATCAAATTGGTACCATTAGAAATATCTCAAAGCAAGTTTTGCAATAAGAGTAAGTATAACAAATTTGCACTCACAGTAAATTTGCACTGATAAGTGTTCCCCAAGAGTGATTTGAATTCTCATGACCAATTCGACCCCCCTAACTTTGACCTTCAAAACTCTAGGGTGAATGACCTCCAAATTTCATAAAATTTGTACCATTGAAAATATCTTAGAACAAGCCTTCCAAAAATTATAGGCATGAAAAATTTACACTTATGATAAATTTGTACAAGTGAATTCATGCCAATAGTGAATTTCCAAAACCACCAACAAAACATTCAATCTTGGAAACATGACTCCCTGTCATCACCAATTCCATTGTTCCACATCCAATTAGCTTAGAATCTATATTAATCTATTGGAAATGCTAATTAGAGGCAATTAACTTAGCAACCATATCCAATAACCCTCGTGATTTCTAATTAACTCAAAAACCACCTCTAATTAGATAAAGCAAATACTAATTAGAGATAGTTAACTCCCCAATCAACCTCCAAGACAATCTTGTAACTACTAATCAAAGCCAGTTAAGTGGATACCTCACTCCAAGTTAATATTGCAACTACTAATCAAAGCTACTTAACTAGACACCTCGAATCTCAAAATAGGAGTAGAATTGGATGACTCATCTCCCAGGAGGTGAATGTCTTTAGCTTATTTTGAGCACCCTTAATGATAATTCCAAATTTCTTTTCATCTTATATAAAAATATACCCTTGGAGTCCTAAGGAAGTTACATAGAGAAAGCATATAAATAGGTAGATTGTGATAGAAATAAATTAGCATTGCATAAATTTTTGCTAATGGATAATAGCATTTTTGTATAGATTTTCCATAGCTTTGTGAATTGTAGCTTTTGATAGATTGGTGCTTAGATCAAGGTATTAGGCTCTATTTTTGCAAGTTAGTATCAAATTATTCTACTAATACAGATTTGCAATCCAAATTCAAATTAGTCATCAGTGTAAATTCATGGTCCAATGGAAAATTTTGTGATTCAAAAGAAAAATTTGTAATCATTTCAAATTTGCTATTCAATAGTATTTTTGCATTTCTTGTAGAGAGACAACATTGTTAGTCTAATATTCTATATCAAGGGCCTTTCTTTATCTTTTCTCTTTTCATATTGCATCAAATTTTCATTATATGAGTTTGTATAATTTCAAATTCATTTTGTGACAAAACCTTAATGGTTTATTGGGGCTTGATCCATGGATCAAGATAGTCATTTGTTTCAATATAGAAGGACAAGCCTCCAAAATCTATTGATCTTATTTTTCTCCATAGTTGTAGATATTTCACTCTATTTTTGTAGGTTTTTTATAGATTTTTATAGATTCAATAGTAATATCACATTATTTTTTTAGTCCTCTATGAATATAATATTAAAAAGTGAATTCACACTCACAATGAATTTGCAATCAATGCAAATTTACCATCATAGTGAATTTATGGTTCAATAGTAAATTTATAGATCTTTGTTCCCCTATATGGTTCATGAAGTTTGAGGTCTCTATTTCTATCTAGCCCTAAACAAGTGATATAAAACTAATTTAGTATTTAGTATTTGATAATTTTGAAAATAAAAGCATAAGGGTCTCAGATTTTGCGATATGTTGATCAATAAAATTCATTCTAATCTAGATTTAAAAATAAAATTTTATTTATACATTTTTTAGATCATCTCATTTTAATTATATTTACAATAATATTTTGTTTATTAGTTCTTTTTGAAGAACACAAGATTATACTAAGAGGGGGGTGAACAGTATAAGACCAAATTTTACTTTTCTTTTCTAAACAATATTATACATTATTATCAATGGTAATATCAATAGCAGTAATCAAAGAAATGCAAAAATCATCACACACAATATAGACACCAATTTAACGTGGTTCACCCAATATGGGCTACTCCACGAAGAAAATATTTCTACTAAATTTTTCTAACAAATCTTCTTGGGAATAAATTCCCTATTACAATGTTTATGGTCCTCTATCCAAAGGAGACACCAATCCCCTATGCTCTAATTTTTGGATCTCTCTCCACAGAATAACTCTTTTCCCTTTTATATAGTTCTTGAACTTGATCCAAGAAACCTCTATCTCCTCAACTAGATCATGTATCTCTCTCTACAGAAGAATTTTATATTTCTAGATGGTTTATGGATCACACTCCACAAAAGAACTCTTTCCCCTAGCTCCTATTCGTGGATCTCTATCCACAGTAAATCTCTTTTCCCTTGATCTGGTTCATATATCTCTCTCCATAGGATAACTCTTTCCCATTGTTTTGGTTCATGGATATCTACCCATAGGATAACTCTTTCCCCTCTTCTCTAGATGATGATCTTCTAGAATACTACTACCCTTACTACTCTGGCTTGTGGATCTCTCTCCATAGAAGACTTTTGTACTCACTACCATGGCTAATGAATATCTATCCACTAGAGACTCATGTCCTCTACTCTATCACATCCAAGGCTTACTCTCAACTTTGTCTCAGATCTACACCAAATTTTGTCCCAAGTGTAGTATAAATCTACTCTAACTTTGTCTCAGGTCTAGTACAAATCTGCTCATAAATTTGTACCAAAATCTATCCTCAAGACTTAACACAAATATTGATCCAATCACAAATCAAACCTACTTATACTTACCTCAAGCCTTAACACAAATCTTGAACAAATCAATCAATCAACTCTTCTCTCAAGTCTTCACAAAGACTTTTTGAACTTTACCTACAAGCCTTCTCCAAGACTTACCTCAAATCTACTCTTCAAGTCCTCTCAAGAACTTTCTCAATCTGCTCTCAAATCTTCACAAAGACTTGCTTCAAATTTATTCTCAATTCTTCACTAAGTGATGAGCACTAGATATGCTCATATTTTTGTATATGTGCTAACGGTTTTTGCATGACAATATATGAGTTGTATATTTTTATGAAATATTATGTATTTATTTAATGAAATCATGTGTATTATCTAATCCATGTGTGAAGTGTATTTTGTGTAGTTATTTCCTTTATTTTGTCATATTTTGCTTAGTGGAGGTCCTAAATGGACCTGGCATAGTTCTACTCAATCAGATGAAGGCATGTGGAGGTAAGCACCTTACTGAAGTAGGCACCTTACTGAAGTACGTGTCTTACTAAAGTAGGCACCTTACTCAAGTAGGCACCTTATTAAAGTAGGTACCTTACTCAAGAAGGTGCCTTACTGAAGTAGGTGCCTTGCTCGAGTGGATTCCCATACTACATGTGTTGACCAAGCGACTGGAGAAGGACCCCGATGACCACTGTTCCACATCATCAATGGGAAACAATTGATAAATGAGCTATCCTAGCCAGGGTGGATGGATGTGCAACCACTCTCGAAGTAGAATCGTAATTCACCTAATTGATAGGAAATGATGAAGAAGCTAAGCTAAATATCGGCTACAGTAATTGAACCATCCTAGTTTAGACTGTAACCAGGATGCCTATTATAATAGAAATGTAACAGTAAGTCCTGTGTGTGTAGTATATAAACACACAAACTCCTCTGTAGCAAAGGGATCATTCTCCTAGAATATTATCGCATGTAATCCTTTTTGCAATATTAATAAAGCTTGATCGTTCTTTCATATACGTATTTTTTTTGTGATTTGATAGGCTAGATCTGTTGGAGCTCAGGCCCATTCCAAGCTAGTATTCCTCCCCTATTCTTCGTTGTCTTTCATAGATTTAATTATGCATTATAGTACATCTATTTCTCGGATTATAGTTAATCATTTTATTAGTTGTGTTGTTTTATTTTACAGTAGACATGTTATTGCTTTTAGTGTGGTGTGTTTACTTTTATGCATTTCATTTATATTTAAGTTTTATTGGTGCGGATGTAACAACTATTGTTTCACAAATAGGCCCCCAATTATAGGTAACCGGATTCATCTTAGAAGTGGAAATGTGAGTAGTTTCAATTGTGGCACTTCTAAATTCTATGAGCTCTCGGGTTGACAATTTAAATGCGAGTGTTGTGACAAATATAGGATAAAATTAACCAATGTTTGGCACCCAATATTTTGGTGTCATTTCCAAGGAAGCATCACTAGTAGACTAATTACATTACCCCTCTAAACCTTATGCTTGACCTTGTATGAGTCCCCCAAGAAGAAGAGGATCCAACGGTCATTTTATAAGACATAACCCATTAGAAAAATTTGAGTCAGCCGACGACCTAGAATTTGAGTTAGATTCTCTTGACTCATCCCCAGCAGCCCACTCGAGTAAGGATCCTCGCTTTGTGCAAAGTGCCTCATCATCTCATCGACTTGGGAAAGAATAGATTATTCTAAATCCATTGTTCAAAATAACACCTTCACAGGAAGCCCTACTATGGAAAGTCATAGAGGACCAGACTGTTACACCAACTAACTTAGAGGTTTTAATACAAAAAGTCTTGAGCAACTGAAAGGCTATAAAAGCTACAGAAGAGACCACATTTCTTTAAAAAATGGCTGAAGAAGTCTCATCTAGATTCAGCTTCCTGATATAGGAAGGATCAGGTGAAACCAAAACGAAGAACATATCCCCTGCCCATCTCCCAACCTTCCAGGGATATCCAATTGAAGACCCTAACCTATTTTTTGTTTAAGTTTGATGTGTTGTGCAGGTATGTTGACTACAAGTTAGACACTCAAAAGTTGAAGCTCTTCTCATCAATATTAGAAAACTCAGCTCTACGATGGTTTATCAGGTTGGGGAATAAATAGATCACCACATGGGAAGATATGAGGAAGCTCTTTCTAGAGCAGTAATAGGACTTTAGAGCATGATATTCTAGGGAAGAAGTCCTTAGCATGACATAGAAGGAGGACAAGTCCCTAGAAGAATACTGGGAGAGGTTCAACTTGAACCTACAACAATCTCCTCATGCAAAGTTGGAAGATAAGTCTCTCAAGAGCATCTTCATGAGAGGACTCAAAAATGAGTCACTGGAAGCACTAAATATGATTTCAGGAGGAGACATTTACCAGTATGCCATGGAAGATATCTGGTAGTTATGTCAAAATTATTTATGGAGGAGAGACAAACCAACTCCTAGGTCCATGAAAGCAACTACATCAGTTACAAATACGGAAATAGGAAACATGTTGGAAGACCTAAAGAGAAAAATGCTATCCTCTATAGCATTGCAGTTGGATACACTCTTGATGGAGAAGAATAAATAGCAAAACGATGCAGTGTTGACCTATTTTTATTTAAAATATAGAGGGAAGCATGCTAGGAATGCATTACCAGATAATAAGGTCAGAATATGCATGGTTTGCCAACATAATCACAAGACTTGACTGTGCCCATAGTTGTCCAGTACCAAATAGGAGGCTGACATAATAGAAGCCTATTTCATGGGAAATCAAAGAAATTGGCAGCATTCCCCTATGAGGAATATGCCCATAGGGATGCCGCCCTATAGAGGAGGATCATATATGCCACAAGGGTAACCATCACCACCCAACATGGGATGGTGGGGACCACCACCTTGAATGAACGTACCTCCAGGGGCTGCATTCCCCAACTAGCAACCATGGATGCCATATCAACACCCTAGGCAGTAGTAGAGGAACCACATTTCGTGTAACTTCGCTCCATAAAATATGGCACAAATTCCACCTCAGCAAGGCTTACTAGCCCTACCTACGGTGAGACCTACACAGTTACCAGCACAACCGAAGGTGAACTCGAAAAACAAGGTAAACCAGCTAGCATACCAAGTGGAAGGAGAGATGTATCCAATGTATCATATTATCTATAATCCTATTCAACTTAGATTAGGCAAGCAGCTAGGAGTAGAAGCACCTCCCCTAGTAGAGAAGGAGGAATATGTAGAAGATTCCCCTCTGATAGAAGAGGTGGAGGAAGAGAAATTTGTTGAGAAAACAGAGGCTCCATTTCCTAAACAGTTGCAGAAATAGAGGAAGCCAACGTAGCCAGAATTTGATATCCTCTCGAGCTTGAAAAACCTAATAGTAACTATCCCATTATTTCAAGCCATCCGAGACATTCCAATATATACTAAGGTAATAAAATATTTACCTTGGTTGATTTGATGCAAGGCGGCACAAACCATCAATGTCAAAGGGAAATTAGTTGATTTGATGATGGGGAATGCATATCATCCCAAATATATAGACCCAGGAAGCCCGATGTTGATGGTAAAAATATGAGGGCATTCATTGGAAAACACCTTAGTTGACCTGGGTGCAACCATAAATGTGATGCCATAGGAGACCATGCAGAAGCTAAAGCTTATGAACCTAAAACCCACCAAGACGGTGTTGCAACTGGCCGACCGATAAATTGTAGTGATAGAGAGGATGCTCGAGGACATCATTGTAACATTTGATGCATGGGAATACCCGACTGATTTCCCAGTGCTACAATAAAAAATGGGGTTGGGTGGTTACCCACTCATCTTGGGTAACCATGGTTAGCTACGGTTGACGCCTACATCAGCTACCATGATGGACTGATTATGATTTCAAATGGATAGAACGTCAATAAATTGACAATCTCTCCTCTCGCCCAATATATGGACACACTAGGGGAACACACATAAGATAATATGGATGATGATTCATTATCCATGCTCCATCCTATGATGGCAGTGATAGAGTTGGAGGAGGATGGTGATGAAGATGGTGTCATAACAGGATACATGCAAGGGGAATCCTCCCTCACCATTCTCAAGTTGCCATTTATCGGCGCTTAGGACCACCATACCAAGAAAAACGACATTGAGACTGGTAGGATGTTGAACATCAGTAGTGGTTTGACCCCCAAACAACTGAGTGAGTTAAAAGAGATCCTAGCAAGACACCAACAAGCATTTACCTAGGATTATTTGGATATGAAAGGGATCAGCCCAGATATTTTCACTCATTGAATCTACCTCGAAGAGCAGGTGACCCCAGTTAGACAACCGTAGAGGAGGATGAACCTGGTCATGAAATAAATCATCAAATCTGGGCCACAAAAGCTCTTATCTATAGGTTTCATCTACTTGATCTTCGATAGTGAATGGGTATCACCACTCATGGTGGTCCCCAAGAAAAATAGGAAATGGTGAATCTGTGTTGATTATAGATCACTGAATAAAGTGACTAAGAAAGATCACTTCTTACTTCCCTTCGTTGATTAGGTCTTGGACACGCTGTCCAGGAGGAAATACTTCTTCTTTCTAGATGGATTCAATGGGTACAACTAAATCCAAATTGGAGAGGAGGACCAGGAAAAAACAACGTTCACCTACCCATGGGCAATGTTTGCCTATAGATTGCTATCCTTCAGGTTGTGCAATGCACTAGCCACCTTCAAAAGAGTGGTTCTGAGCATATTTTTGGATATTATGAGAGAGTCAGTAGAGGTATATATGAATGATTTCACCATTTATGAGGAAATGTGCAAAGAAGCAACAACAAACCTAGAACGTGTGCTCCGGAGATGCAAGGAGAAAAACTTATCCCTCAATAATGAGAAGTGTTTTATGATGATGCATGAGGGCATAGTGCTAGGACATCATCTCTTAGTAGAAGGGATCAAAGTAGATCAAAAGAATATAGAGGTAATTAAAGATCTACCTAGCCCAAAAATGTAGAGGGAGGTAAGGAGTTTTCTCGGCTCTTCCAGGTACTATAGGTGATTCATCACCGATTTCAGTAATATTGCCAAACCACTGCACAACTTGCTAGTGAAGGACGTAGAATTCAACTGGACATAGAAATGTGAGTAAGCATTTTAGATGCTAAAATAGAAGCTGATTTTTTTCCTAGTGTTACGGGGCCCGAATTGGGTTGTCCCGTTTCACATATATTATGATGCATCCAATAGTGCGATTGGACCGGTCATCGGATAGAAGGATGACAAAGATTTCTATGCCATTTATTATGTCAGTAAAAATTTAGCAAGGGCTGAGCTCAATTACATGATAACAGAGAAAGAATTTCTCACAGTGGTACATGCCATCAACAAATTTTACCACTACATCACGAGATACAAGGTGTTCGTTCACATGGACCATGCAGCCATTAGATACCTAATGAGTAAACTAGAAATTAGCAATAGGATAATTAGGTGGCTTTTGTTGTTATAGGAATTTTACATCGCCATAGTTGAAAAGCCCAAGAAGGATAACGTAGTTGCAGACTTCCCATCCAGGCTAATCCTAGTAGATCATGCAGTAGTAGAGGACCAGTTCTCGAATGAACATTTGTTCGTCATAAGTGAACAGACATCATGGTATGTAGACATTGCCAATTATCTGGCCATAGGTATAACATCCCTTGCTCTTTTGTATAGGAAGAAACAGGGGGTGATCGAGAAGAGCACTACCTTTCAATGGATTGATGACCTCCTATTCAAAATAGGGCCCGACCAGATAGTGAGGAGATGCATAACAGAGCAAGAGTTCCTAGAGATACTCAAGGCCTATCACAACGAGCCATGTGGAGGGTATTTTTTAGGAAGGAGGACTACGTACAAGGTGTTACAAATAGGGTATTTTTGGCCCACCTTGTTTAAATATGCAACTACATATGCCAACAGGTGTGATGAATGCCAAATAATGGGTAGGCCAACCCACAGGGATGAAATACCCCTTCAACCTCATGTACACATTGAGCCCTTCGAAAAATGGGGTATGGATTTCATGGGATCCATAAACCCACCTTCAATAGGAAGGAGGTATATTCTAGTTTGCATAGACTACGTCACCAAGTGGGTCGAAGTCCAAGCACTGGGATATTCTAAGGAGAGGACGGTAGCCAAATTCTTGTTCGCCCATATTTTTATAAGGTTTGGAGTTCCCAAGGAAATTACAATGGACCAAGGTCCCCAATTCACCTCTAGTTTAATCGAAGAACTGATGGAACAATATAGGGTATGGCACAATAGAATCATCCCCTACCATCCATAGGTAAATGGGCAGGTGGAGGTAACCAACAAGGAGATAGAAAACATCCTAACAAAAATTGTGCAGTAGCACAAGAAATACTGGGCTGCCAGATTATCAGAGGTGGTAATGGCGTATAATACAACGTGGAAATCAACCACTGGCTTCACACCCTTCCAACTAGTATACGAGAATGACACAATGATGCCCATAGAATTTGAGGTCAAGATGCTTAGAATGGTAGTTGAACTGGACCTAAGCCTAGATGAAGCACAAAGGGAATGAATTCGACAGCTGAACCAGCTAGACGAATTTCGAATGGACACCCTCCAAAGAATAAAAATCATGCAAAAGCAAAGGAAGCGGTGGCATGACCACCATATTAAAACAAAATAGTTCAAAGAGGGGGACTGGGTTTTGTTGTATGACTCCAATTCCAAGAATAAAAAGGAAAACTAATGCAAATATGGATGGGACCATACAAAGTGGTGGAAATAATAAAAAATGGTGGTGTGACTCAAAAAAATTGATGGTAGCAACACCATTTTAATAGCCAATGGCCACCGATTGCACCCATACCATAGGTCTAGAAGCTTATTGGTAGAATCCAGAACAGGCATGGGGGAGACCCCATCTAAGTAAAATTCTCTAGAATTCTCAACAACATGGTGGGCACAGAGGTGTCCACCAAAAACAAGTTATATTAGTTTCCTATTTTTTTAGCTTATGGTGTGTTTTGAAAGGACAACACCCGCATGCAAGCTGTAGGTATCCTGAGAGCCAGGGCCTAACAGACACAAATCATGTTTAACTACATTTTTTTTTGTGGTTTTCTTTTTGTATGGGAATGGCCTAATTTCTTGAACAATAGGTATCTTTAGGAATAGGTCTTAGACCAGGTCAGCATCCATGAACCTATGCAATAGAAATATAGTGCAGATTCAAGAACAGGGTGGGTGCCAATTACATGCAAAGAAAAAAATTATGCACCCTTGTGCCTGGACTAAGCGGATGTTGGTGTTGTAAAAGGAGAATTTTAGGAGGCTTGATCAACCTCACATCAGCAGATATGTAAGCCACTGATTTTTTAGTAGTGGAGTAACAAATGACTCCAAAAGTGAGGCACCTTACTCTGATGCCTTACTCCAGAGAAGGAGGCACATTACCCTGGCACCTTACTTTGGAGGAGCATTGCCTTGCTCTGCCATAGTTGCACCACCCCAGAGTGTTTTTTCATTGGCCAGTGCTCAAGGGAGGTGCCTTACTCTGGTGCCTTACTCCAAAGGAGCAGCACCTTGCTTAGCCATGGAGGCATCACCCCATAGTATTCATCATGGTCAAGCAATGCCTTATTGAGGTAGGCGCCTTATTGAAGTAGGTACCTTATTGAGGTAGGTGCCTTACTGAAGTAAGTGCCTGAATTAGGAGGAGTGGCATCTTAATCCACCAAGGGGGTGCCACCACCGGAGTGCTTTATCATTCTTTCAATATTTCAAAAAAAAAATCAAGGGAGGTGCCTTACTTTGTCATCTTACTCTAGAGGAGTGATGCCTTGCTTCACCATGGCTGCACCACCCCGAAGCATTCTTCATAGTCATGTTGTGTCTTACTCAATTAGGTGCCTTACTCAGGTAGGTGCCTTACTCAGGTAGGCACCTTACTGAAGTAGTTGCCTTACTAAGGAAGATGCCTTACTTTGAAACCTTCCTCAAGTAGGTACCTCAATCGACTCAAAAAAACATGCACAAACTTGGTAGTACATGGAGCAACTAAAGCCAACACCATCATCTCATGTGATGGAAATACAGAAGCACCCAAAAATATTTTGAAATCATTATATGGGATCTATGCACGTCCCAAGGCCAACCATCGAGGAGATATGAGTCCCAACCTAAACCAATAGGATCCATCGTGTTTTAAGTATAGGACCTTGAGCAAACCAGGAATGAAGTACCCAAGGTGACGTAATCAACACATGGGAAAAATATCATTGAGTACCAATTCAACATACTCCACGCAGCTCAAAAATGACCAATCAGGTATGCACATGATTGACTTTAGATATATATATATATAATTTTTCATATAATATGCTTCTTTGAAAATATTGTCGATATAAGAATTGAATTCACCCTCATGCCTAATATGTCGTGTCGAATGATTAATTCGGGTGGTGTACCCTGCCAACCCCAATGCGGAAACAATTTCTAAAGTCAAGTGCCTAAGTTTATAAAAAGGTGCCTTACTGAGGGTAGGGCATCAAACTAGTCAAAACTAGCAGGGAATTCACCATGGGTGGACGATCAAAGAATCATGCGCTCAAAAAGCATGATCCCAGCGGCACTAAAGGGATCAGGGGAGACTTTGCATGTCGGTTCAAAGTAGTCGGGTGGATGGATTATTATCGCCTGCTCAGCTAGGACCAAGATGTAGAGGTAGCAAAGGAGTTTGATGCCACTGTAAATAGGGGAGTTGCCTAACTACACAGATTGGAAATTCCAATCACTCCAGAGCACATCACTCATGTCACCGACCTCTCCTTACTAGGGAATGCACATATAAATATGGCATGGTGAAGAAGTGCATAGAGATGTTGCTGGGATAAATAAACATCCTCGATGACCCATATGGGCTACCAAAGAAGAAGCTCCCTATGCACCTGAAGAATATCTTTGAATAGGTGGTGAGATACTTCACATGCACTGGGAATTATTCACACCTAAACACAAATCATATGTAGTTTTTTATCCATCTGGTGCATGAGCAAAAAATTAATGTCCCGTTCTACTTAGCATAGGCCTTATAGGATGAGGCATTGCGATATCATAGAGGGCCATTCTTTTCCCTAGCCCACCATTGGCTAATTACAACCCTGATACACCACATTAAGGAGCATAGGGGAAGCTCATCAGTAGCTAGGGATAAACATTTTGGGGCATAGGAATAGGTAGTGGCCAAAGTATAACAAGAGGTCGAATTATGGGGGTTAGCCAAGGAGGTTAATTCCAAACCCTTCAATACATTAGAGCAAGCAGTGATAGAAGTATAGGATGATGTTGAATTAGAGGGAATGTTCTAATAGGAACACCCCCTATTCTCACCAAATTTTGTGGAAGAAGGGCAAGGTTCTCTACCCAATTATGCAGAGGAGAGGTCAGAATCCTCCAGCCTCGAACCCACAATGCAAATGACAGAGCGCATATGCATTCAAAAGCAACTATGGTGCTTAATCCTCTTAAGCGAGGAGGAGGAAGAAGATGCAGATCTTGAATTCATGGCCCAAACCCTATGGAATTTTGTCACTCGAAGCTCGTAAGACCCACAATCCTTAGTGGGAATGAAACTGTAGCCCAAGGTACCGATAGAAGAGGACCACACTGAACAGAGTGAGAAATCTATGGCACAAGCATTGTTCTACGAGTATAAGGAGATGACTGTGAGAAGAATTCAGATTTAGGAGGCCACCATCACCCAATTCTAGTAATTGATCTAGCAGCTTAGGGTAGAGAACCAACAACTACAGGCCTGGGTGATCAAAAGGTAGGACGCCTCTACCCAAACTTATTTAGCAATTGAGGTGCCCACGAACTCCCCAACCTTGCCAAAGTGAATAGTCTCATCAGGGGTAGTTAGTTATGACGTCCAAAATGAGGAATTAGATGTGGGAGAATGTTCATGCACCTCTGATAAAGGAATTACAGAGGAACAAAGGAATTCTATTTCTCAAATAGAAACCCTTATTATCAACATTGATGATGAGGGGCCTTTAGGGCAAAACAAGGGCAAAACCCTAAACCTGAAGATAAGAAGGATTCCCAAAAGCTCCAGGGACCTAAAATCGAAGAGGATCTATCTGAAGAACCAAAGGAGCAATCTTTAGATAATCATAATACAAGGGGAATGACTATGGGGTACCTCTGACCAGAGGAACAACTCCCTAGATCATCCAACAGAGAGGTCACCTCCACGAGAAAAAGGGACCTTCCCACATAGGCCATCGCAATACCTAAAAAAAAAGGGTAAGTCACTGTAAATAATGCAAAAGAGGGCCAAAATAAATCTAGATTAACATTTATGGAACCAAACCCCCATTCGAATGAGGAATGGGAAGCAGACGTGCGGGCCTTCACTGCACAAAAATAGAAATTCAAATAGCTTCATAAGGAGTTTGAGGAGGCAAAGATAGCTAAGAAATTTGCCAAAAAGGAAGAAATAGGGCTAGGGTTATGCGTGAACCCTGTTGATGATGATCAATTTTGGTACATCTATGGTTCATCGTGAGGTCAACCCTCTAATATGAAGAAAAGACTAGCAAGATGGGGAGTGTATGGGCCGAAGGTAAAAGTAGCCATGATTACAAAATAAAATGTCAGTCTCACCCCTGAATAACTTTGACTGTACAAGGCTAGCATGGTTGTATGGAAGAAAGATGAATCTGGCATCCCATTCATAGAGTTACGTCCTCAACACGCTAACCTATGGCAGGAAGTAGAGGTAGCCTTCCAGAAGGGCATAAAAACTATGATAGCACCTAGCACACATGTAGGGCTAAGTATGATTGGAAGATGCAACCAATGTAACAAGTAGCTGACGCAGAACATAGTTCAACCTAGCATAGTTGAAGGGCAGCACATCCCAAGGATGCCCTACAACAAACCAGGGCCCCTTAGCAAAAATGGAAGCCTCAGGATGGAGAGAAATCCAAGGCCACCGACAAGAAAATAAAATGATGAACAATGGCCTACATAGAGGAGGTGTTTACCGATTTCAGGTGCCACGAGGGCATGGCACATATTAGGCATGGGGGGATGATGAGCACCAGATATGCTCATATTTTTGTATATGTACTAACGATTTTTGCACGACAATATATAATGAGTTGTATATTTTTATGAAATATTATGTATTTATTTAATGAAATCATGTGTATTATTTAATCCATGCATGAAGTGTGTTTTGTATAGTTATTTCCTTTATTTTGTCATATTTTGCTCAGTCGAGGTCCTACATGGACCTAACACAGTTCTACTCAATCAGATGAAGGCATACGAAGGTAAGCACCTTACTGAAGTAAGTACCTTACTCAAGTAGGTGCCAAACTAAATTATGCACCTTACGAAAGTAGGTGCCTTACTGAAGTAGGTGCCTTACTCAAGTAGGCACCTTACTGAAGTAGGCGCCTTACTAAAGTAGATGCCTTACTCAAGAAGGCACCTTACTGAAGTAGGCACCTTCCTCGAGTGGATGCCTAGACTATGCATATTGACCAAGCGGCTGGAGAAGGACCCCGATGACCACTATTCCATGTCATCAGTGGGAAACCGCTAATAAATAAGTTGTCCCAATCAGGGTGGATGGATGTGCAACCACTCCTGAAACATAATCGTAATTCACCTAATTTCTTGGAAACGATGAAGAAGCTGATCTGCATGCCAGCTAGTAACTAAACTATCCCAGTTTAAATTGTAACCGGGATGCCTATTGTAACATAACTACAATAGGAATCCTTGTGTTTTTAGTATATAAACACACGGACTCCTTTGTATCAAAGAGAGCATTCTCTTAGAATATTATTGCATGTAATCCTTTCTAAAATATTAATAAATATTGAGCATTCTTTCATCTACGTATTATTTTGTGATTTTTTGGGTGGGATCTGCTAGAGCTCAGGCCCACTCCAAGCTAGTATTCTGCCCCTCTTCTTAGTTGTATTTCATATATTTAATTATGCATTGTAGTACATTTGTTTCCTAGATTAGAGTTAATCATTTTATCAGTTGTGTTCTTTTCTTTTACAGTAGATGTGTTATTGCTTTCAGTGTGGTGTGTTTACTTTTATGCATTTCATTTATATTTAAGTTTTATTTGTGCAGATGTAACAACTACTATTTCACAAACAACCCCTCAATGATAGGTAAATGGATTCATCTTAGAAGTGGTAATGTGAGTAGTTTCAATCATGTCACTTCTAAAGTCTACGATCTCCCAGGTTGATAATTTAAATGCAAGTGATGTGACAAATATAGGATAAAATTAACCAGTGTTTAGAACCCAACACCAAGACTTGCCTCAAATCTGCTCTCAAGTCTTCACCAAGACTTACCTCAAATCTACTCTCAAGTCTTCACCAAGAACTTACTCAAATCTTCTCTCAAGTCTTCACCAAGACTTACCTCAAATCTACCTTCAAGTCCTCTCAAGAACTTGCTCAATATACTCTCAAGTCTTCACTAAGACTTACCTCAAATCTACCTACAAGTCTTCACCAAGACTTACCTCAAATCTACCTTCAAGTCCTCTCAAGAACTTGCTCAATATGCTCTTAATACATACTCAAAACAACTCATAAAATATGCTCAATCAATCTCAAATCTTGCACACAATGCTATCAAATGCTTTGTCTAATCTTCAAGGTAATTCCTTTAACTTGAAGTAGTTTAGACATATTCTATTCAGAATTCGTTTAACCTCTGGAACATATAGAGAATGATGTACTCTATCAAAAACTCAATATGTTCTACTCAATCATTAAGTCTATCACTTTCACAAATCTGGTTTCTAATGTTTGCACATTCACTTTCAATATCACTCAAATCCAATGCTCAAGAATTTCACTCAATCATTCAATCAATGAAACACAACTTGCTCACTAACCCTAAACAAGTGTTTTCAAACTTCTTCAAACAAAGAGCACAATGTGGGTCTCAAACCCTAACTCAAATAATTCTCAATCTCTATCTCAAATCAAATCATCCATCAACAAGGTGCACTTAAACTTGCTCATACATTTCCAACAATACTCATCAATCCTTTTCACTCCACCTTATATTTCACAACATTCATTCCAACATTTCAAAAAAAATATGATGTGCCCATACCTCTTTTCTTTGATGGAGATATGTCTTCAAAACCTGTTTTACTCACAACCAAATCCTTTTGCCAATTCTAGGTTAGATAGCAACATTCTATCTCAAAATCTCCACATGAATATTCACCTCAATAATTATTTCACCATACAAGAAATACAATAAAATGTCAAGTCACAAATACACCTTATTACTCCTTTAAAATAATATTCAACACATATCAAAATAAAGTTCCTTGTTTACACCTTATAATATCCAATACTTTATTTATTTTCTAAGCACCCAAAATAAAATATTTAATCAACAACCCTTATGACTCCCTAAACAATTTCACACATGCCCTTTTTAATTATCATGTGGCCTTAAAATACTTTCCGCATTCCAAAACCTTTGGCAATATTAATTTAAAAATTGCATACCTTAATTGTTGGCCCACATCACCAAAAATATTGTGCACGTCTCAATGACCAGCACCCAAACTCGAACTCATGACCTAAGCCATCATAATGCCTTAGCCCAAGGCTAGGCTACCACTTGGGCTACATGCCCTCACGTGAATAAAAGTGTCCATGCTTGTATTAAATTCTTCTTCCAAATTTTCGAAAATGAAAACTCCTTCCTCCTTTCAAAAATGAATGATGTGGGATTTGAAACCATGACCTTCCCTTCACAAGCACCTTAGCCACACCTTTGACCATCGTCTATGCTACCTAGTACCTTGGAATATTTTTGTCACTCCATGTGAATTTCAATACACTTTTACCTTCCTTTATTTAAAACCTTATGAAATATCTTCTCCCTTTTGAAAATGCAGCACATGAATTCAATTGTCACTTGGGAATTCGAATAGCATTAGACTTTGGAAATGAAAATAATTTCCTATTAATACTCTTTCCTTTGCATTGAAACATGTCGGCCCTCTTTGCTTTCGAATTTTGAATTCGAATTAAACTTTGAAACTTTGGCGCCATTAATTATTTAAATTAAAATTTTAACCTTAGGTTAAAATATTTTAATTTAAATAAATTAAAACCTTTGTTAACCTTTATAACTTGCTCAATGGGCCTTGTCAGGGATATATTTTTTTAATGATTTCTTGGACCTTGTTATTCTTCACCTCTTCCTTTTTCCCAAATATTATAATATTAAATATTATAATATTATTATTTCTTTTCAAACTTGCTTCTCTTTTCTTGGGTCTTCCACCTTTTTAGCCTCTTTAGGCATATAATATTTAAAATAAATATTATACCCTTTTCCTTTTAACAACTTCCTTGCCTTTTGGAGAAATCAACCTTTTGACCTTAATGACAACAAAACTGGACATCAAACCTCTTGACATCAATGACAACAAAACTTGCTCAAATTTCCAACAATCTCCCCCTTTGTCATTGATGGCAACCCTTTTTCTTTAAGCATTCCTTTTACCTTTTTCAATTCTGCTCCCCCTGAGAAACTGCTCCCCCTGATTGAATGCTCTCCCCCTAACTCAAATCTCTCCCCCTTTGACATCAATGGCAAAGGGACTCCTTTGGGGCTAAAGATAAGACTCTTAGCTCAGCCCCCTCCCCACCTCCTCTCCTTGAGGTGATTAATTTTGGGGTGGGAGTATCTCTACTCCCAACATACAATGCTCTTTTTCTTTGTCCACCTTCTTCCTCAACTGATCCTTCTGATTCTTTTGAGTATTCTTGTTCCTGCTTATCTCTAGAAATTTTGTTCTACACCACTTAGCCATATGCCCAACATTATTGCACTTATAACACTTAATGTTGTGGTTCCTAGAAGGTGCAAATATCTTGAAGTTCCTCCTGGTGAAGCCATATCCATTCCTATCATGAACCCTACAATGAATTGCTTTATGACCAAACTGATTACAAGAGTAACAATACCCTTGAAAGAGATGCCCATTTCTAAAATTTCTCTTGGTGAAACCATATTCCTTCTTTTCATGTGTCCTGCACTGCATAGCCTTGTGACCAAACCTGTGACATGAGAAGCAACATCCTTTGAAGAAATATTTCCTTTGACCCATTGGTCTCTTAGTCCTTTCTTCCCTGTGATGTTCTCTGTTCCTTATTTGTGCATTGTTTCCTTCCTTGGTGAACCTTCTATTTTTCAACTTATCCTCATAAGTCTCACTTTCTCCTTCACTCTCTTCTTCTGAAGCTTCTTCTTCTTTGGAGCTTGAGCTTGACTCCTCTCCTTGTTCTCTTTGTCCTTCTTCAAAACCAAGTCCTGTCTTGTTTGATGAAGATCTTTGTACACTGATAATCTTATCCAAGGTCTTTGAGCTTTTCCCAAACTTGTGTAGCTTGTCTTTAGACTCTTTCACTTCCTTCCTTAGTGAAGCTACCTCATGCTCTAATATTTCACATTCTAAGACTTTTACCTCTAACTTTTCTTTAAATCTCCTTGTCTTAGATATTGAGTTTGTCAGATCTTGTATAAGCTTTCCTTTCTCTTCATCACATTCTTGAAATTGAACCTTGAGTCTTGAATTCTGCTTTCTTACCTTTCTTAATTCCTTAAGAGCAAGAAATAAGCTCACCTTCTAGATCAACTACTCCTTCTTCATTTTATGATTCTTCCTCTACTTCTTTGTCTTCAAGAGCATCTTCATACTTTTCAGATTTATCTTCAATAGAAGCACTTCCTTCTTCCTCTATTTCCAAGAAGAGAATTTCTTCTTCTTCATTATCTGAGGATCTTCCATCACTATCACTTGAACTCTTGCTTATCTTATCTGCATAGAAACTCTTCTTATGCCTTTGGAAAAACTTCTTTTCATGCTTGCTTTGTCTATACCTATTTTTCTTTTGATACCTAGATTTTCTTGCTTCCTTGTTCTTATGATCTTGTTTCTCTTCACCACTACTACTTCCAACTTCTGGATAGTTAGATGCATAGTGACCATATTTACCATAATTGAAACACTTAACTATTTTTGTACCTTTGTGCTTTCTTGAGTCCTTGTTCCTTCTACCATAGTTTGCTTCTTCATCACTGGATGACTCATCACTTGAATCTGACTTCTTATATTTTGTCTTCTTTGCTACTTTGAAGGCTACCTCTTTCTTGGGGATAGGATCCTTTCCTATTCTCATCTCAAAAGTTGTGAGAGTTCCATGCAACTCATCCATAGTCAAATTTTCAATATCTCTTGTTTCTTCTATGGCTGAAACCTTTTCACTATACCTCATAGGGAGTGACCTTAAAACCTTTTGATAAACATCTGATTCTTCAACTTTAAACCCAAGTCCTCGCATGGAGTTAACAACCTCATCCACATGAAGTAAGTATGTAGCAATGTCTTCCTCATCCTTCATCTTCAAGTCTTCAAATGTTTTCTTGTGATTTTGCAATTTTGCCATCTTGACCTTTTTGTCTCCCTCATATGTTTTCTTCAACTTTTCCCAAATATCTTTTGTTGATGTGCAATGCATAACTTTTACAAACTCTGCTTCATGTAAACCACTTAAGATTACATTCATTACCTTTGCATTATATATATGTAGGAGCTTACCATATTTATCTGTAGGAGGACTAGCTGGAGGTGTGTATCCATCCTCAACTACTTGCCATGTCTCATATCCTTGTGCCATCAAGTAAGTCTTCATTCTTATGTTCTAGAAAGCATAATTGTTCCCATCAAACAATGGTGCCTTATTTTCTGAAGATCCACTCTGAGATGCCATCTGTGTTCCTATATACTTTTCCTTCAAGTTGTTAAACTCTTTTGAAGGAACCCACTCTGATACCAATTGAAGAACACAAGCTTATACTGAGAGGGGGGTGAATAGTATAAGATCAACTTTTACTTTTCTTTCCCAAACAATATTATCCAATATTATCAATGGCAATATCAATAGTAGTAATCAAATAAATGCACAAATCATCACACACAATAGAGACACCAATTTAACATGGTTCACCCAATGTGGGCTACTCCATGGAGAAAATATTTCTACTAAATTTTCTCAACAAATATTCTTGGGAATCAATTCCCTATTACAATGTTTATGGACCTCTATCCAAAGGAGACACCAATCCCCTATGCTCTGATTTGTGGATCTCTCTCCATAGGAGAACTCTTTCCCCTTTTCTCTGGTTCATGGAACTTGATCCAGGAGACCTCTATCTCCTCAACTGGTTTGTGGATCTCTCTCCATATAAGAACTCTATCTTCCCATCTGGTTCATGGATCACACTCCATAGGATAACTCTTTCCCTTCGTCTCGTTCATGGATCTCTATCCATAGGAGAACTCTTTCCCCTCTCTCTAGTTTGTGGATCTCTATCCATAGAAGAACTTTTCTCCCACTACTCTAGCTTGTGGATCTCTCTCCATAGAAGACCTCTATCCTCACTACCCTAGCTAATGGATCTCTATCCATTAGAGACTCTTATCCTCTACTCTATCACCTCCAAATATTACTCTCAACTCTATCTCAGATCTACACCAAACTCTATCCCAAGTGTAGTACAAATTTGCTCTAACTCTATCTCAAGTCTAGCACAAATCTGCTCATAAATCTATACCAAACTCTATCCTCAAATCTGTCCTCAAGCCTTAACACAAATCTTGATCCAATCACAAATCAACTCTGCTTAGATTTTCCCCAAGCCTTAACACAAATCTTGAACAAATCAATCAATCAACTCTGCTCTCAAGTCTTCACAAAGACTTGCTCAAATCCTAACCTAATTAAGTCCTCTCAAGAACTTGCTCAATCTGCTCTCAAGTATTCACTAAGACTTAACTCAAATATACCTTCAAGTCTTCATCAAGAACTTAACTCAAATCTACTCTCAAGTCTTCACCTAAGACTTACCTCAATTCTTTAAGACTTACTCATTTGTTTCCAGCTTCTATACTTACTCAACTTTAAGTCTTCACTAAGACTTACCTCAAATATCTTTATTTAAACTTGCTCAATCTCTCTTAATACATACTCAAAACAACTCACAAAATATGCTCAATCAATCTCAAATCTTGCACACAATGCTATCAAATGCTTTGTCTAATCTTCAAGGTAATTCCTTTAACTTGAAGTAGTTTAGACATATTCTATTCAAAATTCGTTTAACCTCTGGAACATATAGAGAATGATGTACTCTATCAAAAACTCAATATGTTCTACTCAATCATTAAGTCTATCACTTTCACAAATCTGGTTTCTAATGTTTGCACATTCACTTTCAATATCACTCAAATCCAATGCTCAAGAATTTCACTCAATCATTCAATCAATGAAACACAACTTGCTCACTAACCCTAAACAAGTGTTTTCAAACTTCTTCAAACAAAGAGCACAATGTGGGTCTCAAACCCTAACTCAAATATTTCTCAATCTCTATCTCAAATCAAATCATCCATCAACAAGGTGCACTTAAACTTGCTCATACATTTCCAACAATACTCATCAATCCTTTTTACTCCACCTTATATTTCATAACATTCATTCCAACATTTCAAACAAAATATGATGTGCCCATACCTTTTTGCTTTGATGGAGATATGTCTTCAAAACTTGTTTTACTCACAACCAAATCCTTTTGCCAATTCTAGGTTAGATAGCAATAGTCTATCTCAAAATCTCCACAAGAATATTTATCTCAACAATTATTTCACCATACAAGAAATACAATAAAATGTCAAGTCACAAATACACCTTATCACTCCTTTATTAAAATAATATTCAATACACATCAAAATAAAGTTCCTTGTTTACACCTTATAATCTCCAATACTTTATTTATTTTCTAAGCACCCAAAATAAAATATTTAATCAACAACCCTTATGACTCCCTAAACAATTTCACACATGCCCTTTTTAATTATCACGTGACCTTAAAATACTTTTCGCATTCCAAAACCTTTGGCAATATTAATTTAAAAATTGCATACCTTAATTGTTGGCCCACATCACCAAAAATATTGCGCATGTCTCAATGACCAGTACCCAAACTCGAACCCATGACCTAAGCCATCAATGCCTTAGCCCAAGGCTAGGCTACCACTTGGGCTACACCCTCATGTGAATAAAAGTCCCCTCACCTATACACTATCTGCTTCTTCCAAAGTTCATCGAAAATGAAAACTCCTTCCTCCTTGAGCAAAATGAATGATGTGGGATTCGAAACCATGACCTTCCCTTCACAAGCACCTTAGCCACACCTTCGACCATCATCTATGCTACCCAATGCCTTGGAATATTTCTGTCACTCCACGCGAATTTCAATACACGTCTACCTTCCTTTATTTAAAAACCTTATGAAATATCTTCTCCCTTTTGAAAATGTAGCGCACGAATTCAATTGTCACTTGGGCATTCGAATTAGCATTAGACCTTTGGAAATGAAAATCATTTCCTATTAATACTCTTTCCTTTGCATTGAAACATGTCGGCCCTCTTTGCTTTCGAATTTTGAATTCGAATTGAAACTTTGAAACTTTGGCGCCATTAATTATTTAAATTAAAATTTTAACCTTAGGTTAAAATATTTTAATTTAAATAAATTAAAACCTTTGTTAACCTTTATAACCTGCTCAATGGGCCTTGTCGAGGATATATATTTTTTAATGATTTCTTGGACCTTGTTATTCTTCACCTCTTCCTTTTGCCCAAATATTATAATATTATTATTTCTTTTCAAACTTGCTTCTCTTTTCTTGGGTCTTCCACCTTTTTAGCCTCTTTAGGCATATAATATTTAAAATAAATATTATACCCTTTTCCTTTTAACAACTTCCTTGCCTTTTGGAGAAATCAACCTTTTGACCTTAATGACAACAAAACTGGACATCAAACCTCTTGACATCAATGACAACAAAACTTGCTCAAATTTCCAACACTTTTATATTAATTTTCACTTTAATTAGATTTAAAAAGAAGCTTTTGTTTAGAATTTATTTTAAATTTATTCTCATTTAATTATATTTAAAAATAATCTTTTGTTTATAATTTTTTTTATATCTAGTCTCATTTCAATTAGATTTAAAAAGAAGCTTTTGTTTATAAATTCTTTAAGATCTAGTCTCATTTTAATTAGATTTAAAAAGAAGATTTTATTTAGAAGTTATTTTTGATTTAGTCTCAACTAATTTAGATTTAAAAATAAGCTTTTGTTTAGAAATTCTTTTAGATCTAGTCTCATTTGAATTAGATTTAAAAAGAAGATTTTTTTTAGTTCTCTTTTGATCTAGTATCATTTTAATTATATTTAAAAGAAAAAAAAAATTATAAGTTATTTTAGATCTAGTTTCAGTTTTTTGTTTTATAAGATGGAAAAATAAGGGGTTTTGAAAGGATCCTCGAACCTTATTACAAGTAAGCTAAATCAAGAAAAAGAATAGAGTGAAAATAAAACCAAAAATCAAGCCAATGAAAAGAGAGGGTAAAGAGTGGTCCCATAACTTACATCCATAGAGAAAACACTAAAGGGCTCAACAACCCTGAAACCCACAAGAAAGTAGAAGGTATTCAATCCTCATAAAGTTTAATTAGACGTAAAAAGAATATTTTTTTTAGAAGTTCTTTTAGATATAATTTAGTATCTAGTAAAAAAGAATTTGTATTTAGGCTTCTTTTAGATTTAATTTCATTCCAAGTTGTCCTAAAAGGAGTTTTGCTTAAAAAAAAATTAGTTTTTTAATTATTCATCCATTAGAAACAAAAAACAGAACATTAATATTTTGCATCTTTCATTAACATTGTCTTAGCTAAGTATTTTTCTTTAATATTACATTCCTTACATGTAGAGAAACTTAAAGTTAAAGGTATATTTTCATTAAGCATAATTAAAAGGAAATCATTGTTGATGCATTAAATCTCACATCATTGATTAATTGGGCTAAAAAAGGACCATTGGATGTCCCTTTATTTTGTATCATGAAATTGCTTGTTTAAAAAGGGAATTCTAGTTAATGGTATCTTTAATCTTACTTCTAAAATCTCAAAAAATCCTACACAAATAATTTTTATATCTTACACATTCACTCATTTTGTTTATCTTGATATTTAAGAAAATAATTCCTAAAGTCTACATATTTTTTTACATTTTACTTACATCATTTAATTGATAAAATTGTGTCTTCATTTTGAGTAGTTCTCTTTAAATATTAATGCATAAACAAAAATACTTAGGCTTTTTTCTCGAAGTTTCTTTGGTCTTTGAGGTTTTTGTAGGATAGAAGAATAATCAAGATTCTTGCAAAAGGGAGCAAGATAAAAGTAGGCAATCAAGATCTCCATAGAAGCCCAAATCATTTCATTCTTTCATTGTTTGTTGTTTTCCATTGATAAAACATCTAAAAATAATTTGGAATAAAATATCTCTAGTAAATCTAAAGTAAAATTTATCTTTTAAGCATTGAAAATAAAATTGCATATAGTCCTTTGCATTTAGGATAAAATTTATCTTTTTACATTCTTCTTTCACTCTTCCCTTTAAAATATTATATTAGAGGTCTATTCTTTCTATTTGAATATAGGATTAGCAAGCATTCAAATAAATAAAAGTATTTCTAGGTTAGATCTTGTTTGGTTGCATTTTGTTTTATGCATCTTTCCATTTTAGCAATATATACATATTCTCAAGTCTATCAATTTTAAAATCTAATATAAAATACCTTAGTCTCCCTTCTCACTGTTTGAAAACTAGGCATTTGAAAGGAAAATTACATGTATATTTACATTAATATAATTTGTCTATCTATATTCTTGTTTGAAATAAAAATTCTATTTTGTAGAGTTACATCTTAGAGTAGCATTGAAATCAAAGTTGCATATAGATCTTGTATGTTATATTATTTTATATTAATTTGCATTGACCCATCATATCTTGCATTTAGACGCTAGGATAGTCTACACTTAGGTATTTGTATAAATCAACACATAAAACTTAGATTTGGAGAAATTGATAAATTCCCTTGGTGAACCACAAAACTCTTTTTTTGTCAAATATAAAGCTTAAAATAATACACAAATGGTGATGCCAAAGTAATTACCTCCCATTTGAGTGTGGGATCTCAAAGATAAGAGGATACGTTGGGACCAATGTATCCTCATGGGATCCCCTTTTGGTCACCCACAGTACCAATCTAAACAACATAAAGTAGTGGTGAGGCTCAAACCTGTAATCTCTCACAAAATGGATAATCAAGTCTAGCCCACTTATTTGGTTTATCCATCTATTTTTAACCAAGGTAGGATATCCTCACCCATTTAGATAGAGCATATGTAAAAGGCCATAACACTATGAAGTGAAACTAAATAAGAGGATATAAATTATACCATCATCCTTGAGAAGACTGGCCCTAACATATTTCTAATGTCCAATGTGCATCTCAATATATTCAAGATAAATACAAAGCCTCTTCCTTAAAGAAATCGGTCCCTTCAAATATCAAAGCAAAATTGGATTATTATTAAATATTATAATAGTATGGTTTAAATATATGACCAATCAAGAGAAATGTATTCACTTCCAAATGCTATCTAAATTTTCCAATGCTAGTAGGATGAGAGGAGAGGCAACTTATTGAATAAATGATCAACCACACGATGCACACATATGACCACATCTCATATAAGAGTAAAAATTTAATTTCATGCATAAAATTGAATACCTCTTGATTCAAACACATTTACCACTAATCAATATAGTACTCCCTGTGATGGGGTGATAATAAGCTTAGAATCATTGTAGACATAGTTGGATTGCAAAGGTCAAGAGGAAAAAAAAATGCTTGGAAAAGAGGTCAAATATATAACGTGTAAGGAAAAATAAACATAAGTATCACTCTTACGAGATATCACATCAAGGTGAGTAAGGATATGGCACCTTGGTAACTATTCATTATCTACAAGAACCTAAATGAATGAAACAAAATTATGGAAGAGCCAGATATTCTTGGATGGAAAAGAATAGATGGTTGCTTTTTTTCAAAAAAAAGATAATATGAAATATTCCATCTAAAAGGAATTCTACATACTTCACCTTAGAAAACAAGGGTAATTAAGTACCTCATAAATATTTTCTCCATATGGCCAAATGATGTCACTTTATACTAAGTTTTATACCATGTTAGATTTTTTAATACTTTTCAAAAATGAAAAGAAACATAGCATTCACTACAATTTGTATGTAAATAAATAGAGAAGCCAAATAAAAAATCTATATATTAAATAAAATTAAATAAATAAGAGTGATGATCCCATGGGAACCTAAATCATATCGATGTCACATCGTTGTAATGAATCTATTACGTGAGGGGTATTTATACCAAATCCTTAATATAAATAATTACAAAAACCAAGTTAATATAACATTAAGTATTTGGGATTAAATACAGGTATACAATTAACCATAATATTGGTTTAAAAATATCACTAGGACTATATACATCAATACATAACAAAGTATTTTAAATAGTGATTTCATGTAGGCTTACATAAATATTTCTCATAGGATTGCATAATCCATTACTAAACTTGGCCAATAAACTCATGTTACCAATATTCCAACATTCTTCCATAAATTTATATTATAATCTAGTAAAAAACTAAAAATAATATTAACCATAACACTGTTAGGATATCCAAAAACTAATATACTAAAGACACATACATTAGCTTAACTAATTGTCATGAATCAAGTTGAAAAATATAGTTCATACAAAGCTTAATGTGCATGACCCGTTGATGATTTCTCAAATTTATAACCATTTAAATATTTTTCGTAGTGTCATAAAATAGAATGGTGGAATATTTCTAAGTAAAACCAAATTACTTAAGAACAACATCTATCAAATATTATTCTAGATCTATTGAGCACTATGAATATTCAACATTTTTTATAATATAAATATATGGTAGTTTACCAATTGAAGCACCAATAAATGAGTCTTAAACTTAGAAAAACAAGAGGTCAATAGTGTACTCACACTCATTAAGGTTGTTATACAAACTTAAATTTGTATATCTCTCCAATAAATTAGGATATCTAATCAAATAATTAATATCCATTTGAATTGCACCTTTGATGTAGTGTGAATTTTTCTTGATTTTATTTCAATAAATTTTATGGGATTCTTACATACATCTAGAATTGCAAATTGGCAATAAATGCTATTCCTTATACATTAAAATATGAAATGAGAGAGTGGATTAATTATCCTAAATATTCAATTCAAAGGCAAATAGGGTGGCATCCAGCATATTATCTTTCATCCAATAATGCTATCACAGATCCAAATCAATCTAAATACTAAAAGATAAATGCTTAAATAAGATTAAAATAATTTGAATACCTAAAATTTTTATAGCATATTTAAATCTATCAAAGTAATTAATCCTAAATCCTTAACTTCAGCTCTTAAATCATGGAAATAAAACTAGATGTGATTAACATATCATCAACATATAACACAATCATGAGATTTTGACAATAATGATTTTTATCATGACTCCAACTTACAACGTCAAGATCCACAATTTAGAAATATATAAAAATTATTCCTCTCATTCCATTAATGTGGCACTTGCTTAAGGCCATAAAATAAATTCTTGAGTGTGTAGATAGATGTTATAAATCTATATTTCAAGAATATAGGTGGTTATTGTATATATCTCTTACTCTTTTGATATTTATTTTATGAACCTTCCACTCTAGCAAATAAACAATGTAAAATATCATGCATATGTAATCCATATGATCCATAGGGATGAAAGTACCTATGTATTAAATACCTTATTTGAATATTATATTAGCAAAAGGGTATTTATTGCTTTCTAATATGACTATTTTTATAAATATTTGTCTTGCTTACCCACTTACAACCAATAATATTTTTATCATTAGGTAAATAAACTAACACCAAATTTTATTCTTCATAATAGAATCACTCTTTAATTACATACCATACTCTCACTAGGGATATCCCTTGGCCTATGTATAGTGGTAAGATCTCAAGCATCTTTATTTTGTCAACAAATCATGGGGTGATGGGATTCCAATCATGTTCTTATTACAACGTGAATATTTTATACTAAATAATATTTTGGTCCCACTTGGACATAATTTGATCCTTAGAAGGAGGTATAATTGGTAGAGCACATCATGAGAAGAGACATTGAGAACTAAAGATACCATTATATACTTAGAATCTAAATTGATGTATGAAATTTTTAATACAAGGATAGGGATATCAAACTATTCATGTAATGAGTTAGGAATGGAAGAAAAACCATAGGAGCATAAATTACCACTTGAATAAAATAAATACAAGCATTATAATTATCATCCAACAATTATGAGAGGGTAATTCATTGTATAGAAAAATAATCAGAACTAAATAATCAATTCAATGTGCTAATTAAATGCAAGTGAATTAAGAAGGAACATCAAGAAGAGTTGGCAAATATCTAGAATATCATAAAGAAGGGATATTTTAAAATTATTGTCACACCCAATAATGATAAATTGAGGTAGTTGAATGATATTATCATTGCACTTTCAAATGTTGACTATACCCTACATGAATGTATAATGTATTTATGACTCTCTAGTTGAAGGTTGTTCTATCTCTCCTTATAAATGTGGTATCACTCCACTAAACCAAAGTTTATGAGGTTTGAAATTAATTTTATTCTCTTTTATAATGCTCATAAGAATTTATACATATGATCATATAGGTTAGTATCATCTTCATGATATATGTTGCATATACATAAGTCTCTAAAACTTGACATCCATATGTTTGCCTCACATCATACATAAGCCATTTCCAATATGAGCATATTCTTTTCCTCAACAAATCCATTCTATTGAGGATTATAACAAATTTATTTTATGCCATGTGATGTGATGAGATTTGATAAATCCTTTAAAATATTGTTAGTAAAATCTCTACTATTATCAATCCTAATGCAATTGATCATTTTCTAAACTTTTATTGATGCTTTGAAATTATTGAATTTCTCAAAGGCTTGATCCTTAAATTTGACCAAAAATCTAAGAAAATAATTTATTAAAGAGATACAATGCACTATTTTCTAAAAATATATGGATTATTTATTATCCTACAAATTTCATGATAAAATATATTCAAAGGATGAGAGGCATAGTAAGTTTTCAATTTAGGATAGAGTTTCTTATGATATTTTCCTAAAATGCAATTGTTGAAAACTCCACTAGATGGATCAATTGATGGTAGTCCATCAATTATAGCAAGATGAATCATGTGTTTCAAGGACACATAAAGATTGTAACCAACCACAAATACCATAACTCACTACTATCATTGGCCTTAATAACCATATCTAACAATATACTCTATTTTGACCATCAGATCCATCATTTGAACTTTGAATCATCCCATGGACTCTATCAAGTTGATTCAATATCTTCTTCTCTATTTATTATTCTTGTCGAAGCATAGGGGAAGTTTTCTCAAAGATAAAAATAGAAGAAAAAATAAAAGGTATTCATGTTATACTAAATGGTCCCTTAGGTATCATCTCCAATTTATTTATGGTACTTTTATTGTGGATCTTTTCAACAAGGATATGGTGTTTAAATGAATATTATTATTTAATAATATTGTTATTAAAATGGGTTAATGCTACAAAATCTAGGATCTTTTTATTAAGTATGTACTAGATCTACAATGGAGATTTTATGATCTATAGTTGGAATATTTATAATTATTTCTATCTTATAAAGTAAATAATACAGAGTTTTGTGAATTTTATTTGGATAGAATATATCATATTTAGTAGGTTAGAATTATAAGTTCTTAACAATGGCTATAAGTGTGCAACTCATAAAGACTACATTGAAATTTATTCCTATTTATGATGTTATTTTCAATATTGTTAGTAGGAATAACATCTAAATTTGATAGGATATGAGGAAGAATTATGATTTCCCTTTACAACTAATATAGGGTTTATAAAGGAAAAAATATTGGAGCCATAGGATTACAAAATTATAGACTTAGGAGTTTTAATTAGGGTTAAATATTAACTGGAGATTATTCAAAATTTGAGGAAAGAGTTGGAAACAAATATTACTTCAAAAAATATAGAAGGTTCAATTGATGCAATAAATTTTGTTTAGGAAATGATTTTTACCTAGAGGCATGACAACATAAAAATTCATATCAAATCATTTGAAACTGACCTAGAAATATGTTAGATGTTTAATCAGTCAAGGTATTTTAAACCTTTTTGGCCTACTGATTGGTTGAAGCAGTATTATCTTATTTCTAATCTAAAAAGTAAAATTTTGGTTCATGCATATTTATCTTGTAAAGGTTCAAAGATCAAAAACTATATTAATGTGAGTAACAAATCTAAATAATGGATTTGTATTAGCAACCTAGTTGAAGAAAATAATTTATTTTAAAAGAAAATATTTTCTTTTTAATTATTTATGAAAAAATTATTTTTGATACATCGAGGGCAACATATCTTAATAAATTTGTTGTCTAGGTTAAAAATGGACTATATGATATTTCAAAAGAAATGCATTTTTGAATATTTTGATAGAAACAACAAAGTATTTTACCCCAAAAGAAAAAATGTAGGGTAGCATACACTTTTCAAATAAGGTCATAGGATACTTTGATGTTCAAACAATATGATCAGTGGTGTTTAGATCCATTTGGAAGTTCTATAAATATTTCAAAACCATGTATTTTCCTTTTATAAATTTTTAGATCTTGGTAAAGGTGTCAACCTTTTAGAATTATTTGGTGGAAGCTATTTTTAAGGAAAAATCATCTTGCTTTGGTTCAAGATTTCTTACATTGCACTTGGTTCAATAAAGGAACTAGGATTTTTTATGATCCATCTCTCAGGGGCTAAGTATGATGAAATATATGCCAAATCATTATCACTAACTTGTGGATTCTATGAGTTATGTCTTAGTAGTGATGTAGAAGCTTGTGAATATGAAAATAGAAAAACTAAAAGATATAGATATATGTTTTATAATATAAGTATTTTGTATTAATTACATATCTCACTACATAAATTGATACAAGGAGCACTACAAAGTGCATAACGCTATCCTAGAAATAAGTATTTTTGTGAATTATGGGTATAATATTATATAGCATGAGAGATAGAAAGAGGATGTAAGAATAATGAATTATAGTTTTTAATTTCTCCTACAATGAATTATACAAATTCCAATAGTATAGTAAGACAACTTTAAAAGTATATGATCTTGACAATATAAAGTAGCTAAGAATTTTTACCTGGTTCTAAAAACTTTAGTGTTGATTCATGGACAAAATTGGTCCAAATGTACAAAATTACAAGATCTTGATAGTACCCCAAATATTTTATAAATATATCTCTATTTATTTTATAAATGAGTAGTTATTCTAGAATAAAATTGGTCAAGTCGAGCTACCATAAAGTGTTTATGTATGGTATTAGTGTTAATTATTTATCATATTTTTACTAGAATCGAAGGATTTTATAGCCTTATAAAGTTTAGACTTCATAGTATAGATTTTGTGCCCAACATGATAGCTATAACTATTATCAATGACTTTTATATGTCTTCTAGACTTTGGATATTAGAGTCTAGAGTTTAAGTTGTAGTTGGTAACTAGCACTAACACTAATAGTTACATGATAGTGTTGATTGTATTGATGCCAATACTTAGGGATGGAATTTGATACCTTCTTCCTTGGTTTCATGAGATTATGTACTATATGGTTATATCATTCATCTATTTTTGAGAATTAATGGTCCCCATTACACCAACATCCAACTATGCATATAGGTATTTGATTTGGTTGAGTATATGTCATTTTTATTATGATGGGAACTAGCCCCAATTTGCAGCCTAGAATATATTGTATAACCTAGAATAGTAGGTATATTTCTTAATAACATTGATTATATTTCCTAAATTTATTAGTTCCAAATATGTTAGATTAAAATTAGCTAGGTGTTGTACTATCACGGGATTTAGTAGAAGAGGTAGATATGACTTAAGGAATTCAACATAGAACATTGGATGTATCCCCAATTATGGTGGGTTGAGAACAAAGGTATTCTATTTTATTTTGTGTTGTATGGTGTAAATAACATACCATATTAGGTTTATATTTTGGTGTGAGATGAAGAAACATTCCTTCTTTCAGAAAAGCCAAACCTTATACCCAACATGAAATCTATATCATACCCTATGCTACTCATGTCACTCAATGTATTTTAATTATTGTTGTTTCAAGATATATTGGATTTGGGTTTTGGATGTTCTACACTTGCTATTAGAATTTTTCTACCTTTATATATTTATTTGATTGGGTTGACACCATGGTATTAGTTGGTATGTGGAATATTGTGTCTATAGAGGTGTTATACAAAATGCTTAGATATGTTTAAAGTATACTATATCTTATAGAGGAATAATCAATCCTATTATAGAAGTGTTATATATTTAATAATTTTATCCCTTGATTTTGGTGGTTATAGTTGTATATTTGTAGTAGATGAACTAATAGCATGTTAATCACCTTAGTCTATCCATTAGTATATGGATGGAAGGATATGGAGTAGTGGAAATTGGTGTCTAGAAGCATCCAAAATTAGTACCAAAAATTGGAAAGGAATCAACTATCTATATTAAATATAATTAAATTAGGTAGGCCAAAATAAACCACACATGTTGGAACAATAGGTAAGCAAACTCTAAAGCATTAATTATCTTCCTATAGGGATCCATGATGGCTATCTTATTAAATTTATTCATCACCATAAATATGTAATTAGATTTCCACCTAGAAATATACAACACTAAGAGGAAATCCATGGAGATAGACTCCCAATACCTAGAAGGCACATTTAGAGGTGTTTGTATCCCTATATTCCTATTTTCTATCATGTAAATGTTATATTGTGCATAGACCTGATGTAAAAGTCTGTGTTTTGGTGCATATGTGGGTGGTGGAAGTAATATTATAACAAAACAAGTATCTTATTGAATCCTAGCCACCATGGAGTAGTAGGCTTCCTAGATTAAAAACTAACATGTTGTTGATGGCACATAGATATTTCCAACACATTATAGCAACTAATTTTGATGTTGGTGATCTAGCATTCAATTGTATTCTATTAGCTGGTGGTGGGTGTTGGGAAATCTATGTATAAGGAAATATAACATTAGCTAGTCATTACTACCATGATATCTAGTATTGAGAATGGACAATAGTGATTTTATCAATGAGTGGATTAGATACTTTACTACATGATTATCTTTAACTTATAACGATTGATCATAACATAAAATTATTGTAGATAGATCATCCACTTCACATGCCTTACATTCTCAAGGTTACTCTAGAAACAAATTATGGAGGTCTATGATATGAGTGGACTATAATTTCTTTACCAATAATTAATGGCACCACTATATTATGGTTGGGATACTGGTATACAACTCTTTCTCATATGTTTAATTGCATTAATCTATATAGAAGAGGATCTTAAAATGACAAGCTTGTAGATCCTCATTCTAGACTATAACAATGTTAAGTTCATAGTCATATGAAATTATCTTGAGCTTAAATATATATATGATGTGCAATATAGCTAGAACTAGTAGGATTAGAGTCATTAGATTCAACTCTTCAAATTTTATTGTTATTATGAATCCATATAAACTGCATATTCCCCAACATAACATAGTTCAATGGCCACGAAACATGAGAGAATCCTAGGATAAATATATAATAGAATTTAGTGAGGCCAATAAATATCCTTAGTTCCATTAGATTCTTAGGTGCCATCCATTTCTATATGAAACAAATTATTTTAGGTCTACATAAATTCCTTATTGCACTTTTCCATATTGGAGTGCAACTTGTATTGGTGAAATGTGTTCAAGACTTGGAATATATATTAAATATATTGTTTTCATATCTTGTTAAACATAAGAATATCATCTAGATATAAAATCATGAAGGAACCTATGAGGATATATAATGTCATTCATTAAGTGTATAATGTTGTCTAGGCTTTGGTTAAGCTAAACGATATGACCAACCACTCATGTAACCCTTCTTAGGTCTTTAAGGATATATCCCACATGTCTATAAATTTTATGGTGAATTGACGGTAACCAAGGTTGAGGTCAATCTTGGTGAAGTATTTGGCCCCTTGGAGCTAGTACAGTAGGTTGACAATGCATGATAAAGGATACTAGTTCTTGAAAATGATCTTGTTGAACCTCTAATACTTTATGCATATGTGCCAAGTATTATATTTATTTAGTACTAAGATAATGTGGTTGCCACATGGTGATGCGTTAGATTATATCTTTACTTTATCAATCAAATCCTAGATCTGGTACTATATTTTATCATTCTCTTATAATAAATAAAGGTATAAGGGACTATTAAGCAGAGTCAAACCTAGAATTGGATTGATCGAGTACCTCATAGAGTAGTGTCATGGGAATTTCTTATGATATTGAAATAAATTAATATAAGGATAAAGGATTTATTCCATCTATTGGGTTCTTGTAAAGTGTTCTTTGATTGGCATGAAAGGGTGAGCTTCTTGGCACCTTAGTTTTGATGCCAAAACATCATAATTATAAACTTTAATGCATGTGATATTAAATTCTTGTATTTCATGGATGATATTAAATTTTCCTTCTTCTTAAGGTGGCACTATAGGATATAGCATATTATCTCTCTAATATAGGTAGGATATTATTGTGGGAAATCTTGTTGGAAATGTGTTGAATATTTTCCATGTTATTTTGGTGATTTAACATATGTTTAGACCCATATGGGTTTTTGTGTGTTAATATATTTGAATCTATGTTTTAATATATTTGGGTTAATATATTTGAACCTATGGGTTTGCATCCATGGTATTGTAAAACCGCTTCTTATGTTTTTGGTATATATAAAACAATAGTTGCATGAGGATTGGTGAGAAGGAATGTATGGAGACCCCCTAAAAGGGGGGGATGCAATATGCAAGAAATATAATCACAAGTGGTAGAGAAAGTGAGAAATAAACTAAAGGATATAACTGTATTGGAGGCAGTCAATTTTATACAGTAAGGAGATATTTTTATTGGTTTTTTTCCTAAAAAGGTTTTCCAAGATAAATTCTTGTATAATGTGTTCTTCTTATCTATTTTTTCCTTTGATTATACAATTACTATTTTTCTATATTTTGTTAATTGGGGTATTATTTCTCTTCATTTAGTATCAGAGCTAGGTTTTAGCTTTGTTCAAGGAGTAAGGGTTTCAACCTTGGGAGAAATTGATTCTTGAGTGAGAGCAGTATGTGGAAGAATTTGTGTGAAGGAAAAATGATAGGAAGCACATGAGTAGATATATGGTGAGCTTCGATAGTGGTATATCTGATAAGTTTTGATAGCGATATATCTGGTAACCTTTGGTAGCAGTATATTTGGGAGCTTCAGTAGTGGTAGATCTGGTGAGCTTTGACAGTGGTAGATCTAGTGAGCTTTTAAAGTGATAGATCGAGTGAGCTTCTATAATGATAGATCTGGTGAGCTTTGATAGTGGTAGATATGGTGAGCTTTGATAGTGATAGATCTGATGAGATTTAATAATGATAGACCTAATGAGCTTCAATATAAGTAGATCTAGTGAGTTTTGATATTAGTAGATATAGTAAGCTTTGATAATAGCAGATTTGGTGAGCTTTGATAGTGGTAAATCTAGTGAGATTTAGCAATAGTATATCTGGTGAACTTCGATAGTGGTAGATATGTTGAGCTTTGGTAGTGGTAGATTTGGTGAGTTTTGATATCAATAAATCTGGTGAGCTTTAAAATTGGTATATCTGGTGAGATTTGGTAGTGGTAGATATAGATTTTAAGGTTGGAAATGCTTGTTCTAGTGGTTTTATTGTAAAGTTGTTCAAATATATCTAATATGGTTTATTGGTTGTACCATAATTTTTTGGGCAAGTATTAACTATTGTAACTAGAGTAGCTTGTACCTGAAGAAGCTACTATAACTAGTATAGTTGTGCCTAAAAGAGACTGTTGTAGATGCTAGTGGTGGTTGCTTGGTGTAATGTTCTCAGAGTTCAATCCAGTAATATTGTTAATATTTTTCTAAAGTGGTTCTTTTTTGGATTATTTTTTTTACCTTGCTAGTATATTTTTGAGGGTAATAGGTGAAGATAATGTGTTTAGAATGTTGGAGGTAGTTTGTAGGGTGGCTAGGTGTTGGTGGAAGCTATAGGCCTAGAGAATAACTTATTTAAGGCTACTTGTCTTCGAAAGGACTAGTTTTAGCTTATGTTACCCTATAGTGGAAGAGAAGCCCTTTCAAAAAAAACATCATATATGTCCAATGATACCATATTTTAGGTTACTATGTCATGCAACAAATTCATGCCAACTTGAGAATGCATTGGAAGCGAACCTTTATTATATTTCTAGGTTGTTATCATCCTAATGATTAAAGATGAGGATGCACCATGGTCTAGAAGCCTAAGAACTTGACAATATATTTGTAAATATATTCTTCTAGATATTAGTATTAATGATGATAAAGAGAGGCTTACACTTAACCCAATAATGGGTGTGGAAGAGGTTATTCTATTATTTGTATAGATCGCATCTTGAGATACTGTTTACCTATTAGATTTCTAATATTGAGGTATTACTTACTTATTTGATTCTTGATAAGGCAATAATGACCTACTATTATATGAGAATGAGAAATAATTTTCCTTCAATAAAATATCGAGGTTCTTATACCACTATTGAACTTAAATATTTGAGTTGATGCGAGTATGGGTTTTGTGGTTGCTACACCACTACTTGTTCACCTTTTTCTTACCCTTGTAAAAAACTTATATGGCATTGGATATTTTTTGGATATTGGTGCTATAGGTGGTTGATCCTTTGGTGACTTATATTATGTCACCAAGGTCTAATGTGGGACAATAATTAGGCCTTTCTACTTGGATTTTTATAATCCTTCTAGTTTTGATGCTACGTGATAAGCCTATTGCAAGGATTTAATATGGAGAAACTCCATATTAATCTAAATATGATAGTGTAGGTTGCTTACATATTTTAGTACCTAATACCTCTTGTCTTGTTTCATTAAGAAGATTGTTAAACTTATGTGTACACTACTAGATAGCCTCATATCTACTCTACCACATCTATTAAAGTGCACATACTCATATTATTAATTAAGCAAGAGAGATAACCACTTATACATCAACTTTACAAAGTATACCCAATGGAGGGATGGGATTCCCTAATTATTCCACCTAGAAATTGGTGGATTTCCACCAATTTTCAATCAATTTTGACATATTTATCATCATAAAATTTGTCTTATTAGTGTTGGATAACTGATTATCATTACAATATTTTCTAGTCATTGTATCCAAGTGTCCAACTCATCAACATTAAACTGGCTTGAAAAGTCTAGAATGTTGATATTGGTCTAAACCTTGTAAGGTCTTATACTTTAGTATGATAGATAATCCATACTTTTATTTAGTAACTCTAGTTACAATATAAGATCTTAAAACTACCAAAACAAAGTAGTTCTCTATAACATTGAGTTATCCTCAAATAAAGTATTGATATTTAGGGTACTAGTCTAGGATTAAAATATTGAATCTACCATTACTTAAGATCCTTTGCAAGAGTATTTTACTTTAGCTTATATAAGGAGCCTAGTTTAACACATTGTCTCGTGTACCATGAGTGCATATTAGTAAGCATCTAGTTATGGGGTGTGTTAGAAGGTCCTATGATGGGAAGAATGATTATAAAATGGTTGAAAGGAATTATGAGATAATGAGTGAGTGTGAGGTGCTTTGTCTTTCCTATTTCAAGTAGATTAAAGACTAGCTTTGATACCACTTGATCTACATCACGGGAGTCCAAGGCAATGACATAGAGGACAACTTGCTAAGACTAGTTAGTGGTGCCTATGATTTATGTTTAAGTAGTGATATAAAATCATAGGCCATAAAAATAAGAAATATAAAGCTATAAGATACACTTTAAAATATAAGTCTTTTATATTAAATGGATATTTCATTATATAACTTGATATGAGGAGTGGTACAAGATGTAGAAAACACTATCCTATAAATAATCGATACTATAAATTATAGGTGTGGTTTATATTATTATTTAAAATATGTAAAATAATATTTTGTCTAAGTAATATTATTTATGATGAATTAATTCATTATTGTTGCATTCTGTGATTTGTATCTATTACTAATATATTATGGCTTGTCTAGAAAAATAGAAATAAGGATATCTTTACTTGAAAATAGACAACTTACAAAGTTCTTTTAGGATGTCACTATTTATAAAATTATTTTCATGTCCCTTTTTATTCTACTTACATATTGTGGCACATTTTTTGAAGATAATAATGATAAATTGAAAGAACAAGTATAAGCACAACATCCTCCGACTTGGTGATGCTTTTCATTCATAGTACCATGAGAATTTATTTATTTTTTATGAAATTTGTGGTAAAGAAAATTCTCTAAAATATCTATGCAATAGAAATCAAAGAGTTTTAAATATAATCCTCTCAACCCCTAACCTTCCTATGGATGAGTCAATATAATTACGTAAATTTGCACATCCTCCTTTGATGGTGACACTTGTTATCTTAAGTATCTCTCTTGAGATCCCATTGGTTTTGATCATCTCATTAAAAATATGTAGTTGCTTAAATACCGTTTCTAGTTGTTAGGTTATTAAAATATAAGTTTATGGCATTGCTCGTAATGCCCTTTCTAGAAGAATTTCTCTTATTGATTATTCTTTCTCACATTTGAAGACATTATATATAACTAAATATTATATAATAAAGACATAATAATTTGATGAATTTTTAAGCTTTTCCCTTACTTATTTTAATAAAAGCAAATATGTTTGAGCTAATAAACTTTCGAACAATATTTTATTCAATTGATTGGCAAATGATACTTGTGTTTTTAAGAAAATTATTTATGAGAATAATATTTCCCAACTATAATACCATCAAGGGGCTATATCGAGCTCTTATATCGGATACTCCATAAAAAAAGAGATAAATATCACCAACTCCCAAATAATGATTTAAGATAAATATAGGATGGTCACCTAATTGATTTCATTATATTTGGATGGGAAAGACAATATCTTTCTTCTTGGATGTATTTGCAGTCATTCAATATGGTTTTTAAAAACTTATGTCCTTTTTCTAGATATTGTGTCCTATTTAGGATTTTTTATTTGATTTTATTTTGAATGTGATGTCTTTATGGGACATAATCTATCTTTCTAATAAAAAAAATCTTCCGTTGGCCCTACCCATTGTATTGTATTTATTGAGCCGATTCCCTTCCGGCTTTGGTGGTCATCTCCATCCATTATATACCCAGCCCAGGGAATCTATCTGGCACCACACTTGCTTAGGAAATGGGTTGGCTGGTTCACCCGGCCGGCATTTCAGGAAACACCTCCGGGTTATGGAAACGGCTCGGGATACCACAGGGATCCACCCACCACTGCATCAACACTAAAGGCACGTTCCTGATGGGCACTCCGGAAAAAGATCTATCTGGGTTGGCTGGTTCCTAAGAGGGATTTCCCGGAGCCCGTCACCTCCAAAGACTAGCTTAAAAGACTAAGGATAATGTAGTCATAAAATTAGTAAGTCTTAACATGCTATGAATCTACACAAGGGAATGGGACTTGTGAGCTTGATTTGAGTGATTTGTATATTTTTAGATTTACATACATATATAAAAAACCATTTAATAAGTAATATTGATAATAATTTTAAATGAAATAAATGAATATATAACTTTTTTTATTTTTTTGTGTTTATAACACACTTGTTAATATATAAAAATATTTTTCCATATATTTTTATTAATAAAATTTTGATCATAACTAAAAATATTATAATAAATAATTAATGTAATCATGTTAGTGATATGGATAAATATAATAAAAAGATCTATACAAACAAGTATATGACCAACTATTCATAGAACTTCAAGTATTAAATTTTTTTTAAATATTCACAATTTTAATGTATATTTAATAGTATAATTTAAAAGCAAACTTACTATTATCCTTACATTTAAAACAAACCTCTATATATGTGCAATTTTATTTTTATCTATGCAATATTATTAAATAAGTAATAATTTATACTATTAAATCTTCAAATTTTATTTGTCAATATTATAATTATAAATTGCATCATAATAAGGACTTGGTCAAAACATTGCAATTTTACATCAATAATAATGTATTAAGTTCAAATCATTATATTTTGAACTAATTTATAAATTAAAATGCTACTTCATGTTTTGTTATAAATTTAATATGATTTCAATTTCAAACGCCAATAACCATAGGTTCGAGGCCAGGTCCGAGTCCTTGGTGTTTTTGGCGGAATAGATACCCCTGCCTCCTTGGGTCTTACCCGAAAGTGACATCCTTTTGGGATGTTTTCCACAAATTAAAAAAAAATAACCATAGATTCCTAGCATATGTTATGGCCTAAATTTAGAAGCATTTTTCATAGAATTTAGAATATGACATACATAAATCACATTGAATAATGGTTTAGTGGTGTGACGCTAAGAACGAAAATGTTATTTTTCAACTATATTTTACACATGTATTGGATGCTTGCATTTCTATATTTCCAATAAATGGAGTTCATTTTAAATATCCACTTTTATTTGCAGAACATATTCAAATAATGTTTTTTATTGAATAGATTTTTTTAATAGTATTAAATAATTTTGAAATGAGTTTAGTGGACGCATCAAAGTAGTTTAAGTTTTTTTTATTACCAAATAGTGAAAGATCCCACAACCCACACAACCCATTACTTACATAAGAGATCAAATTACAGGAGTTCAAATAGAAAAGAAATCCCCGCAAGTAGCGTCCACCAACCAAAACCCATTACAACCACTCCTAGGAGTCCAAACAAGGACGAAATCCCCACAAGTATCGTTCACCAACCAGATCTTAGCCACACCTACAAGCAGGAAGAAAGTCGTTTGAGGTTTGAATAGGGCTTATATATCCAATAAAACAGAGTTACATAAGAGAAACTCGATATTAAATCGACGATTGCACACCCGACTGGTTGGCTTACATGTTCCATAACAACTTACAGTCTCTTTGTCAATTATAAATTGTCCATGGACATATGTGGTGTCTTCAAATCTATGTCACCCATGCTCTTATTCTATAGCGTGGGATATGAGGTCAGAGATCTTTTACTTCTCATACAGAAGACTTCCATTCATCACTTTATCAGAACCTTATTGTGAACAATTATATCTAAGGTTTTACTATCAAAAGACTATTTTATATATCCTATAATTATCGGTTTTTTTTTGCACGACCACACTATTCTTTCAGTCCATAACTAGGGATTGACCATCGCTTTTGTTGATCGGAGGTGGGCACTCGGGCATTCTGTTGGGATATCGATGAAGATCTTGGCAGTAATCGTATATCATATAATTCTCACGTACAACTCTGAGGGCATGTCTCTGGGGCTTATTCAACTTGGGAGATATGAATGTATCCAAAAATCCGCGTGAACACTTCAAATCTCCCTTGGAACATCCACTAATAATGAAGTTGGTGTAACTTGACAGAAATGGCTCGTAGCTGTAATTGGCCTTGTATTTCCCTCCATCGGTGGCCCACGAAGAAGCGTCCCATATGGTTGCATACACAGACATGGCCTTCGATGGATATATTACTCCCGCCCTGTTCACCCTTGGAAACCTTCGTATCGGAATGCCATCCACCATAAATCTATTGTACAAGTAGCGATTGTAGTTATTTAAATGTTTTAAAGCAAAATAAGGTATTGGAACTAAATTTCATCGTAGAAAAGATCAATTCGATTAAGAATATTACATAACAATACATACAGGATTTGATGAGGCGTCCATAGAATGGAGTAATTGTGGAAATCCTGAGTTGGGTCGAACCAGAGATGAAACTGCTGCTCTCTGCCGATGAGATTGGGCCCATCTCCGGTGCCGTTGCCATACACATTCGTCTGCACTTTGTAAGGCTCTCCCGGTATTGTTCCCAAGAATTCTATGTCTATCTCGTCATGCCATCCTTCATACACTTGGTTATTTGACAACTGCACATTTGAATACAAAATATCCAAATTCATTAAATATCATAGTGCATCATAAGGGGGTAGAATAAGAAAGACATATCAATGTAACGATGCATACATAGAATGAAGTAATAATTCCTGCAGTGTAGCCGCCCTGGAGTTTAACAGCAGCGTTGAAGAAACCGTACATGTATGCTTCCTTCGACTTGAACCCGCTACCTACAATGGACTAAAAGATTAGTGTTTGGATTCTGTGGATAATGGAAGACATTGGATTATGGGAGATTATATGTATATATTACCTGAATATCTGTCTAAAAGAAGGGTTACAGATGACTGGTCCTGAGACACATTTTGGTGCTGAGCACCCCAGAGATTCCGATACCCTTCTGAAAACTTCATCGTTTTGAAATAATCGGTCACAAGCTCTCCTGGTAAGCATGGCATAGTGTGATTTTTGCATGCTACGGCTCTTCCTAATGACTTTTTGCACAGAAAAACATATAACAAAATTGAAGAGACGACTATATTCTTGAGGGCTTGAAGGACCTTAGAACCATGAAAAGATACTAATAACTTAGCCATTTTTTGCTTTCTGTGATAGAAGTGCTGGTTCATTTCTTACTCTATTTATAAAACACCAAGGAAAACGGCAGATCTACTACTAGTTAGGAGATGACGAATTTAGTGCAATATAAAAATAAAGGATTTTGCTTGTAAAACACTTATAATGCTATAATAACTACTACCAACAAACTGAGAATAACAAAAGGGAAAGGAACTCTTGAATATAGCATGTTAACAAAAACAGTTGAGTGAAAAGGCACGCCTGGAATAGAGACTGAGAGTCATGACCGTTCATGTATTCTTTGTGAATGAAGATCGTCATCAAAGTAACAAAGCGACAGAAATCCAAAGATGAGTGGAGGGATCGTGGCCTCCTAATTCTTTCGGAAGGATTTTACACGCAACGTTTACCTGATAAAATTAAAAACACTATGTCATGATATTCATTGAAAGAACTTGCAATCCTTTAAGTTGTAAACTGTAAGTGGCTTGTTATTGCCCTTATGAGGCATAAACATATGATATGAATGAGCTTGCAACTGTCTCAAAATTTCTTTTAACATGGACAGCCTAATTTTTTGTAAAGTTCAAATCATCCAACTTGTGCTTGGCCTTTAACCACCAGTTGGCCCTTTTAGCCAAGCTTTGGCTTTAAACTCGAGCTTTCTACCAAATTTTAAGCTTGATAACTTCAAATAGAGGAGGTTCAATTTAACCTATATAACCAAAATAATGAAATGTTTTTTTTTTTTTTAAATATGTAATATTATGATAATACAATAATATAATATTAAGGTTTATTTTAATTTCATATAACCAATTAAAAAATAAGAAGGAAAAAAATTGTAAAGAGATTCAAACAAAATTATTTTTTTTTGTGGTAAAAGCTTATACTAGAGGCATATATGGGAGATAATTAAGGTAATTTGTTGCATGTATTTATAATTAAATCAAATTGAGGCATATTTCAATATCATTGTCATGACCTTCCCAAAGCATGATTTATGATATTGTTATTTCTATGTATACATGGTATTAATTTTTTATGAATCATTGTTTTTAAAATTTTGGACAAGGTATGGTGATGAATTTTGTGTTGTAGGTATAGGTCCTCAAAAGATAAAATAGAAAATGATGGAAGCCCAAGTAGATGCATATTGTGATTGATTATTTCATATCATTAAAATAAGTGAATGCTTACCTTTGAAAATCCCCAGGCAAGGAAAGTGCCACCAAAGCATTGAGCTATTCTTGTCTAGAAGATGATAACATTTTGTTATCATGAGATTATCTCTATGAGAAAAATAGTTGGAGGTATAGAAGTATATGATAATTTAAAGTATTTATTTAGTTTTTTATTTTTTTATTTTTTCTTTTAGTTTTAAATTATTATTAAAATAAATTTAAAATTATTTTTTATTTTTATTGGAACCAAAAATTATATTCAATAAAAATAAGAGAGGTTACAATAAAAATGGAGTTGGAAAAATCATAGCTCGGGACACAAGGCCACCCAAACGATCAATACTATAAAGACAAGGCCCGAGGCCAAAAACAAAACCAGCCCTTAAAAGGGTGAATAAACAACATAACTAGGCAAAGGAAGGACTGAGCCTTGTTGTGAGCACTGATAAAATAGATTGAGGTTTGGAAATGTTACCTCCTCAACCTACTACACAGAAATAGAGGGACCTTGAGGCAGAGGGAGGTTAGGTGAAACCTTGCTAATAGTGCATGGAGCCTCATGCCAGTACTTGATAAGATTTATCAAATGTGCCAACTCATGAGTCAACTTGGAAGCCTATGAATGGATCTAAACAATAACAAAAAAAATATCATAATATTTTTAAGAATAGAAAACTAACTAGAAATTGAATCTCTAAAATAGACAGCAACATTCCTAACTTTCCAAAGTTGAAACAAAATAGTAGCATGAAATAAATTTCATAGAGAAGCAATATAAGAAATTCAAGCCAAGGAATCTAGTCTCGAGAGTGCCCTAAATCTTTAATAAAGTAAATGACCTTATTAGATAGCCTCAAAACTTTAATTCCTAGCATATCAGTAAGAAGAACTAAAGAGTTAGATAGAGTAGAAGACCACTATATATTTTTAGAATTAAATGAAAGACCATTACAAAAACCATCATCAATCCAACGAAGAAGAGGTTTCACCACCTTAAAAGCCCACCAAATATTTTTAACAAAAAATGAACTTTGAATCTTAATAGGAGAAGTAATGATGATAATATGAAGGCTAATATTAGCCCAAGCTTTGCACCCATAAGGTAGCCCTAAATAAATACAATGGTGAATCAAAACCTTCCAAGATTCAGGGCCTTCAATAGCTTTAACCACCCACTTAGTACACAAAGAAATATTTTTTCTAAAAATATCAATGATGTTCATCCTACCCTTATTAATAGGCATGCAATAGATATCCCAAGAAACTCAATGAAAACCATGTGAATTATTCCCCTTGGACCAAAGAAAATCCCTAAGGATTCTGGCCAACTTATTATAAGAATTATTAGAAGGGACCCAATAGGAGGAGTAATAAACATGGGTGGTAGCAAGAATATTTGTGAAAACAACTAAAAATCTTCTTTTCAATTCTATCAATGACATACTACTAGAGTTCAAAGGGTGAGCTATAAAAAGAAAATGGGATTCCTAAGAACTTAAAATGCTAACCTCTTTGAAGAAAATGCCATGAAAATTGTCTAAGCCAAGCAGGCATAGAAGAAGAAGAAGAATCAAGGTGAAAACAAAGAGGCTTGGACCATTGGATGTTGGAACTTGAGGCCTTACAAAAAATGTCCAAACAAACCAAAGTAGTCAAAAATGAAACCTCATCCTCATTGATAGTGATAAAATAATCATTCGTAAAGTTTCCATTAATAAGCTAGATGCACATGTCAGGCAAAATAATACCTTTGATCAACCCCTTAGATGCTTTATTGGAAAAAATATAACCAAAAGCTTCAACAACAAGGATGTAAAGTGAGGGGGCAAAAGGATAGCCCTGGTGAATAGAACAAAATAAACCAAAATCCTCTGACCTATGTCCATTAATAGTAAAGCTGAAGCATCAAAAAACAACATACTGATATCCCTGATAAAAAATGATTCAAAGCTGAGATCTTGAAGCATTGCAATAATCAAAGGCAACTCAATACGATTATAAGTTTTCTCAAATTCCAGTTAAAGCAAAAGTGGAGTTTTTCTAGAGAGACACGCCCATTCTAAACCTTCCTAGATAGAAATAATATTATCCAATATGTAACACCCTTTAATGAAACATGTCTGCTTTGGTCTTATAATCATAGGAAGAATGTTACGAATACAAAGAGCTAAATCTTTAGCTAAAATATTGTAAGAGAAATTAAGCAGAGTAATAGGTCTCCAACTAGTGATAAGCTCAGATTGTTTTCTTTAGGAATAAATTTAATATTTCCATGATTGATGATATTGCCTAGATAATTGTTGGCTAACGCTTCATTGTAGATATTGAGCAGATCAGGCCTAGTAAACTTCCAATTGGCTTTATAAAATTCATAGGGAAAGCCATCAAGACTAGGGTACTTGTCATCTAATATATTCATAAGAGCATTATGAAGCTCATTATGTGAAAGAGGAGCCTCAAAAAGAAGTCTATCATAACCAAAAAAATTAGTAGGAACAACATCAAGATATTATTGGAGCACCATCTGACATTCTAGACAATCCTATTATGCTTAAAATATAAGCTTATAATGATCCACAAAATCCAATGCAATATTAAGAAGAGAAGTTCTTCTAAAAATGCATTTCTAATAATTTCTTCCATAGAAAATAGTAGGCTGAGACGCGATTTTTGAGCTCTGGTGATTTGGCGGGAAACCTTTTGAACTGCCAACGGTCGAGCCTCTAGGGTTTCAGATCGGAAACCTCTTCCAGAGTCTTTGGGGGTTTGCTGCTGGTTTTTGTTCTAGGATCTTTCGGTGCCCCGGGAGGGCCCAATGGGATCTCTTCCAGGTTCTCTCGAGGGGAAGAAGACCTCTTATGTGGAGATATTACGAGAAAATCCTGCGTCTTCCTCTGTCGATGCTCAGCGGAGTGCTTTCCATCTGCTATCCAAGAATGCGGGTAAGGGTTCTCCTATGCATAGAATCAATGGATGTCTCCCGCAATCTGCGTTAAGACCAAAAATAGTCATCGAACCAGAGCTGGTTGAAGACATGATAAACTATCGGGCTACTCATGATCTGATCTACAAGTTCATGGGCATTCGACCCACCCTGCACTTTTTGCATTCCTGGGTGAGACAAAACTGGGAGCCTATCGATGAGTACTCCTTATGGCCCATAAGCAATGGGTATTTTATTATTAGTTTTTCTTCCCTAATGGATAGAAACAGAGCATTTGAATCAGAGAAGAGGAGCCATGGCCCGGCAGGGTTATTTGTCCAGCCGTGGAGAGCGGGTTTTGACCCTCGCATTGAGCCCACGGTTGTCCTGATTTGGATCCAGTTGTATGCTCTCCCGATGGAGTTTTGGGGTGAGCAGATTCTTGAATTGATAGGCAACTCTCTAGGTAGATTTTTGGGAGTTTCCAAGGATACCATTGAAGGAAATACTGCTGTTTATGCGAGAATTTGTGTAGAACTGGATATTAGTCAACCGCTACCAGCTGAGATGGAACTGGAGTTAGCAGGACATTCCTGGATACAGCAGTTAGACTATGAAGCCCTACCTTTCCGATGTAGATTCTATCATTTGCATGGCCATTTGGCAAGGTTCTGTCCAAATATCTTGAGCACCAAAGTGGATGCTCCACAGGGAATGTCAAATCGCTCCCGAGATGGTAAGTCCACTTCGGTCAAGGAACCACCTGTCATTCCCCCGGGTTCTGAGGGCCAGAACGATGGCTTTGAACAGCAGAAGAAAAGAAGAAACAAAAAGAGAAATGGCAAGGAGCAAGCTCTTCCCAAGCCAACCAATCGGTATGAAATCTTCAAATCTCTTGTGGATCAAGAAGACCAAACTATGGAAGGAGCAGATGGGAACCTTGAGGATAATATCATCCTTACTCATGCCCCTCCCTCATCAACCACTGTCCTTGAACAGGTGATTGACTCCTCTGAGACTTTGCAGCAAGAAAACCCCGGGACTTTGGTAATCCACTCCCCAGTTCAGCCCGTTATTAAAGATGTTACCATGGGAATTACAGAAAAGCTCAGAGAAAGACCAGCTCTTAGAATTTCCCAGGTGGAGAAGAGGTCAAAAAATAGTAATTCCCAAGGGGTGGGCAGGAAATCCAATAAGGATCTAATTGCGGTGCAAGGAGATAAGCTAATCAATGGAGGATTGGCGAGAACAATTGATTCGTATTGCTCCCAAGGTTTCCAATGATTATTCAATCTTGGAATGTGAGGGGTTTAAACAGTAGAACCCATCAATATTATGTTCAAAGACTTTTAGAGAGAAGTAAAACAGACTTTCCGCTCATTCAGGAGACAAAAATGTCATTAGACCTTATGAGTAAAACCGTCGACCTGAATACGGAGGGGTGCTGGCCATATGGCGATGGCTGCTCTAGGTGCCTCGGGAGGGATTGCTACTCTTTGGAATCCTCTGGCATGGATAGCAATAGAACATATAGCCTGGAGAGGGGTCCTAACATCTCTTTTTAAGAATATTGTTACAGCTGAACAAGTCTTAATTACAAATTTCTATGGGGCTCAGAACATCGATGGTCAGCGGTTTCAATGGAAATCTGTTCAAAACATGAGGTCCTCCCGGGAAGATTTTGATTGGATTATTGCTGGGGACTTCAATGCTAAATTATCTGCTACAGATCAGGAAGGTGGCATCCCTGTTCTGGATACAGGGGACCGGCTGTTTATTGCCCAAGTCCAGGCCTTTAACCTTGTTGATATCAAAGGCCCTAGTACAAACTTTACCTGGACTAATAAGAGAAGAGAACCATACAATAGGAGGGTTAATATTGACAGGTTTTTGGTCTCGGAGGAAGCTTATGTTAGATGGAATATCAAATTCCAGATTTTGGAGGGCCCAGTCTCAGATCACTCTCCCATTTTACTGGAGGGAGGGACTATGTCAGGGAAGTATTACAAACCTTTTAAATTTGAAAATTTTTGGTTGCAAAAAGAGGACCTTCGAAGGAAAATTCCACAGTGGTGGGAGGAAGGTCGTCTCCATTTTGGAACAGCTATGTTCAAATTTCATAAACAGCTTCTTTTTGTTAAGAGAAAACTAAAACAATGGAAGCAAACTAACAAATCTGATTTCCAGCTCCAACGGGCTCCCTTGTTGGACAGATGGAATGAGGTGCAAAAACAATTCAGAGAAGGAATTATTTCTGAGCATCTTAAATTCGAGGATGACGCTTTACGCAAAGCGGTTGAGGACATTGATAATCAAGAAGAGATCTACTGGAGACAGAGAGCAAGAAATACTTGGCTATTAGAAGGAGACAGAAATACTAAATTTTTCCATCGCTCGGCCTGTGCTAAAAGGCAATTGAATAACATGGAATTCCTTCAAGATGAGATTGGAAACTCTTTTGACACTCTCCCTGATATGCACTCCCTCTCTATGGAGTACTTCTCAAACCTCTTCAAGGAAAGTATGCAGCATGATGTGGAAGCCCAAAATGAAGTCATTGAGGGCATTCCCTCTATTATTTCTCATGAAGAGAACCAGGCCCTTCTTAAGCCCATTGATCATGATGAACTCAAGAAGGTGGTCTTTGGGATGTGCACAGGAAAATCGCCTGGTCCGGACGGTTTCCCTATTGAGTTCTTTCAGGCCTTCTGGGATATCTTGGAGGAGGATGTGTTGGCTGTCATTGAGGAATCCCGAACTAACAAAAGAATGCTCAAGGCTCTAAATCACACCTTTATCACCTTAATTCCTAAAGGAGAGGGGGGGGCTCACATTTTTGATTTCAGACCTATTGCTTTATGTAATGTGATTTACAAAATTATCACTAAAATTATGGCTGAAAGACTAAAACCCCTTCTTCAGAATATAATCTCCCCTGAGCAAGGGGGTTTTGTTGAAGGAAGACAGATCTTGGATGGAGTGATCTTGGCTTAGGAGGCTATCCATTCTATGCATAATTCAGGTAACAAGGGAATGTTCATCAAACTGGATATGTCTAAGGCTTATGACAGAGTAGAGTGGGGCTTCTTGGTCAAGATGTTGGCAGCCTTTGGTTTTTCTCAGGACTGGATTGCCTGGGTCATGAGTTGTATCTCTACGCCTTCCTACTCTGTTTTAATTAAGGGTCTTCCCTCGCCACCTTTTGGAGCCTCTCGGGGTCTCCGCCAAGGAGATCCCTGCTCTCCTTATCTCTTTCTCATCTTGGCTGAAGGTTTAGGCAGACTCCTCCTGAGAAGAAGACGTCAAGGACAGATTACAGGAATCAAAATCGGGGCAGAAGTTTTGACTCATTTACAGTTTGTGGATGATACGGGTTTGGTGGGTGTTGCCAGCCTCAGGGAAGCAAGAGGAATCAAAGATTCTCTAAACGTCTACCTCCGGGCTTCTAATCAAGTCATCAATGAAACAAAATCAAAAGTGGTCTTCTTTAACCTTGATCAAAGGTCACAAGAGAGAGTTATGGAGATCCTGGGTTTCACTAGGACCTCCCTTCCTATTGTTTATCTGGGGGTTCCTCTGCATTTCAAAAAACTGAAAGCTGATTTCTGGAAGGATCTTTTGGATGGCATCAAAGAGAGAATGAATCACTGGTCTCATATATGGTTAAGCTATGGGGGCCGACTAACTTTCTTGAAGTCTGTTATTCAGGCCATGCCTATTTACAAATTCTTTATTCTGGCCGCCCCTTCTTCAATTTGGAAAGAGCTGGACAAAGCGGCTAGAATTTTTCTCTGGGAAGGTGCCAATGGAGAGAGGAAATGGGCCTTGGTTGGTTGGGATAAGGTCACCCAGCCCAAGGAAAAAGGTGGGCTGGGCTTGAGAAGCTCCAAGTTTAACAATCGGGCCCTGGCTGGGAAATTGTATTGGAGGTGGATTTCCCAGCCTTCGTCCCTCTGCAGCAGAATCCTTTCTAGTAAATACTTGGGTCTTGTTCATCCCAACGACTTGGGCTGCTATCATTTGGAGGGTAATGGATCTCTGGTGTGGCAGGCGCTCAAGCTTGGATCTCACATTATCAAAGATCAATTGTTCTGGAAAGTTGGGAGAGGGGAGAAGGCCCGGTTTTGGACTGATTCTTGGGATCAACATCCTCCTATCCTTGTTGTGTTTCCTGATTTGCATCTGTTAAAATAAACTCTTGAAGATAAGGGTTGGATTAATATTGAGAGCTACTTCAATACCAATCAATTGGGGGAGTATAAGGTTCAAAATTTTAAGCGGCTGGGTGAATGGCCTATTCCAATCCCTCCGGAGCAGGCTCCAACTCTGGAAAAACTTTTGGCAGAAAGGTTTCTTACTGGGAGAGATGAGGAGGATGAGCTTTCCTGGGGCTTTGGGAACCTTGGGGTTTATTCTGTGAAGGAGGGCTATGATTCGATCCTTCCTGAGCCCCCCCCACACTCTTTTCCAGTTCTTGAATGGAGGAAGATATGGCATCCCAAGGGCTGGCTGAAAGTGAACTTCTTTGCTTGGCAGCTGATGCATAATGGTATCTTGACCTTTGACAACCTCAGAATTAGAGGCATCATTGGCCCTTCCCAGTGTGTTTTGTGTTATAGGAATGAGGAAACCGCGGATCATCTTCTCGTTTGATTGTCCTTTCACACGACAGATTTGGCATCGTTGGTTCTCCCACTTTAAACTTCAGGCGCTTGGAGACTTGTCTCGGACCAATTTATGGGAAAGTCGGAAGAGAGGTAGATTTATATCTAAAGCTCTTCGTACTGGCTGGGAGCTCGGTTTCCTTTTTATTTGGTGGCAGGTGTGGTTGGAAAGAAATGCTCATATTTTCCGTGAAACCTTCTCTTCGGTGGATGGGATATGGCAGGTCATCTGGAGCAAAGTTGTGGAAACCGTTGCCATCTATGCTGAGGAGGAAAATCAGCCAGCCTCTAAGCCTTTGAAAGGGAGAGTTGCTGATCTTGAGAGACAGGTTAGAAGTTGTTGGAAACCTCCCCCAGAAGGCTGGGTCAAAATCAATATTGATGGAGCTACAAAAGGTAATTCGGGTAATGCTGGTAGTGGAGTTATCTTTCGTGATCATGCTGGGACTGTGCTCTATTGGGAATTGCAAGGTCTGGGATATGCCACAAACAATGAAGCTGAGGCCTTTGCTATTAAATCTACCTCCATCTGGGCCGTCAAACAAGGTCACAGAAAGATAATCATTGAGTCTGATTCCCAAATCCTGGTTGGTGCTCTTGATTGCATGAGGAACTTTGCCTTAAAAGCTTGGAGGCTGTGGATTTTGGTTTCCCAAATTTTAGAGCTTTGGAAGGAAGTTGAGGATGTGATACCTATTTATGCTAGTAGATCTCTCAATAAAGCGGCTGATTTCCTTGCTAAGATGGGTGCTGAGAGAGAGGTTGGGATGCATCTGCATAGCAATATGTCTGTGGAGGATGCCGAGATCAGACAAGGCCTTGAACAATTTTTGAAATAATGTGCAAAGTTTTTTTTGCTAAGGGTCCTTTTTGTCGCGATATCGCGACATGTAGTGCTGTCACGGCCTCTGGCTGGTTGCTGTCGCGATATCACGACAGGTTGAGCCTCCGCGGCCTCTGGTGGGTTTCTGTCGTGACATCGCGACATGTCGCGATATCGCGTGTCGTGATTTTGCGACACGCAATTCTGCGACATGTCACGATATCATGACAGGTCCCGCTTTCTTGGTCCGATTGGTGTTCTTGTCGCGCTCTCGTTCCCTTCATGAAGTTGAAAAGCAAAGTAAATCTTTCGTCGCGTTTTCATGACAAGTTTGAGATTTGGAAGCTGCTTGGTTTTCCTGTCGTGATTTCACGACACGTTTGGCACTTAGGCGGCTGGGTGGAAAATTGTTGCGATATCACGACCTGTAGCACTGTCACGGCTACGAGTTGGTTTTTGTCATGATTTCGTGATGCTTTCTGTGGTTGGATGTCGAGGGCCCTTCCTGTCGTGATTTCGCGACATGTCACGATTCTGCGACATGTCGCGATTCCGCGACATGTCGCGATTTCGTGACATGTCGCGTTATCGCGACTGTTGGCACCGAAGTGGCCGTGACAGGTTTGCCTATCATGATTTCGTGACATGTCGCATTTTCGCGACTTGTCGCCTTTTCGTGCCATCCGTTCTCTGTGCCTTGTGGCTGCTAGTGTTGCCTTTGTGCGCTGTCTTTGTTGTTTTGCTCTTGGCTCTGGCTCGGGATGTGTTCTCTCCCGCTTGTATCTGGTTTTTGTATTAATACAAGTTTTCATTTTTTTCAAAAAAAATATTAAGAAGAGAAGTTAGCCTATCATGAGAGACTTGAATAGCCTTGATCAGGATCCTGGCCTACTTGGAATGAAGAGAATGACAAACCCTCAACCCATGCAAACGAGTCTGAATCTAAGCCCCCTTGGTTTCATGTTGTTCATGGATTATAAGCACAACTTTGGTTTATAACTGTCGATCATACGGATAATTTTCTAGCAATAGTAAATTCCATTGATATTCCTTTGTAATAGTCAAATGAGCACGCTTTTCGATATGAGCCACATGTTTACCAAAATACCTCATGAAAGAGCTAGTACAGCCAATCACCTCATTCCACCAAGAAATCCAACTAACAAAGTGAGGATATCAAGATAACAAATTCCAAATTCTCTCAATCATAGCAATTGTGCCAAGGTGTTGCAATAAATAAGTATTTAGATAAAATTGATTACATGGAAAATTAAATTGGTGACCACTCCACTCAATATGAAAGGAAATTAGAAAATGATTTAATAGCAAAAATTGATCCCAAACCATCACAATATTATTATTTATGGAGGAGAATAAAAATATTTTGCTCTAATATCATAACTTGATCAAGGAACTTGTAGACTTTGTCATTACCCATACAAAAATTGGACCATGTGAACCAGAGTGGAGGCGTGCAATTACACTAGAAAAAAGAGGATCAAAAATACCCCATCTTTGTTTACAAAAAAACTAGGCCTCATGCTCTCCAACACACTAGCGCATTGAGAGGTAGCTAACTTTATCTTCAACATTCTCAACCATATTAAAATTATCACAAAAAATCCAATAAGCCATCAATAAGTTATCAACCAGGTACCACCAAAGGGTAGAGCGACTAGACCCATTATTAGGTGCATAAATATTGGCAATACCTAGGGTGTTCCCATTAATATTTAGCAAAATCTAGACCACATGATGAGAAGTATCCTCACCAGACCCAAGCAGATAATCCTCAAGTTTGGAGGAGATAGAAATAGAAGCACCACCCTATCCATCTTCATGGTGAGTAGTGAAATGCATAAAATAATTTGCAATACATCTGAGAGAAATATCTAACAAAAAGCTAGAGATATTAACTTCTTATAAACAAATAACATCAACATGACCAATACTTTGTAGAGTGGATTGAACAAAAAAAAAATTGAGGACTCTATAAGTCCTTAAACATTCCATGATAGGAAATTCATGGAGGAGGAATATCCATGGATCTATCTTCCATAGGGTTGCACCCAATATCAGCCAACATCAAAGAATTAAATGCAAAGGTTTGAGAAGGTTAAATTAATTCACCAACAATCAAGAGACTACCCACAGTGTTTGTCAGCACCGAAAACCTATTGAATAAAGAGGTCTAAGAAGGTTGAAATAATTCACCAACAGTTGAATGACAATGCTTAGCCTCTTAGCTTCCCCTCAATGATGGTGATCCATCCTGATATGGACTACACGAATTCCTGGAGGGTGGAGGTATTGGTAGCAAATTCCTTTCTTTTAATGTGATTTATGCTCGGGAGGTTTCTCAGCACATGGATACTGAGAAGCCAAATCAGGATGAATAGAAACAACAAGAGGCTGATATGGTAGCTTCACAATCTTATCTTTGTAAGAAAGTGTCAACTTAGGGTTGGTCACCCCCTTATTATTAGAAATTGTGATCCAATCACTCTCAATAGAGGGTTTGAGAGGTGCAAGCACGATATGAAGAGCAACCAACAAATAATTCTTGATATGATGCATGGTGGATTGGACCAAAAACAAGTATTAGATAAATTAAAGTAAACATTTTTTGCATAAAACACTTTGTACCAACCTGAATGTCCAAAAACTCTCTGATATCCTATGCAAGGTCAAAAACTTTAGGAAGAACTACTCATGTAGGTCTGATTCATTAAATAAACTTTTACCAAATTCCATTTTTTTAATTAAATCCATGATCGTAGAGCTACAATATTGGCTCATGTCTCTCTATATTACTTACCCAGTTTAATAAAAACCCAACTTAAGGTGAAAATACATTAAACAAAATATTTTAATTTAGTAAAAGGAAGACAATTCAGATTTTTTTACATTATTTTTAAAAAAAACTTCTCTACGTATCTTTTTTTGCATAATAAAGACCATTCATTTTTTGGAATGATTGATGCTTGTAAATCCTCTTTTAAGGTATTTAAAATAATTATGTTTTCATTCTGAATATATAATGCATATACCCTCTTTAAGAATCACATTAGTGCATTCAATGTAGTTACTGCATTCCATAAGTGCACTCATTGTTTTAGAAAAATATTGATTCTGATCCCTCATATAGAATGGTCCTCAAGACTCATGGTATGCAAAATGAAGTAATCAAATTACAGTGTTAGGTGACATATGAGCAACATGACTTTTGAAATATTTAGTTTACAAACCATTAAATCTGAGTAAAATTTAGTTTTATTGGTAATGTATAATACATCCTTATCCATTCTTACAGTGTATTTAAATACCTAGAGGTTACGAGAAATGCAATTCATGTAAAGTTCCTTTAATCAATATAAACTTCCTTACTAGAAATAATCTACATTGATAATTTTATGTATTTGATGTCAATGGAGAGATTATTACATAGTTATTCTATTTTATACATGGTTCTTATAGTTGGGAATGTAGAAGTTGAATTATTTTTTATATATAAGTTAGCCATTTATGAATAAAATAGTTGGTTCAGTAATTTATTTCAAATTTCTCATCTTTTGAAGGTGAATTGTTTAGAAGTTGATTTGGTTGAATTAGTTCTTACATGAATATTATTATTTATTAAATAAATATTATTATTCCTTAAATGCTTTGATCGAGTTATAATTCTTTTAAATGTATATAAAAATAATTTAAAATAAATGATTAATGAAAATTCCTTTTTATCTAGGTTTAATTTTGTTAAGGGTTTTTCTTCATTTAACATAGTAAATATAATCAAAATCCACCTCCTTATCTAGATCTAAAACCTATCTAATGGTTGAATCATCGAGAGGATAAACAACCAAAGAAAACAAGTCACTCAATACCATTGAAATATATGAAGGTATTCAATGATGATTCGAGTGTGGCCATTCCTGACAAATGAGTCAGGATGAGAGGTAGGGATGGGCAATATGGGATATTCAACTAGCTCATTGCATGAGAAGTACTAGTGATGGCCCCTTTAGTAATTTATAGATAAGGAGAAATCTAGTACGAAAAGGGGTTATATGGATCCACGATGGTTGGAATTAGATAAATCATCACAATATTCATGACTTGTCAAGGAAAACCATGTTAGTGATGAGACCTATAAATGCCTCATTATTACACTATGTTTGACATATAAAAAATTGCCATATTACCAAACATGACAAATTTAATTGCCAAATAGTTGATTAAAATATATTAATTGTTAAATATTTGCATGATTTTATGTTAGGAATATTATACCCCTGTTTTGACTATTTTCAGCATTTTATGACTGATTTTTCTTGATTAAGTAGCAATTAAAACATGCATTTCAATTATCCAAATGTGGTATGCTGATGTCCATTAATTTCACAAAGGTGTTTGAATGTTTTCCCACCTTTTGAACTTGTTTAAAATCCACATTGGAGCCAAATTCCTAGGACTGTCATAAATCTAGAAATCTGCAGAGGACAACCATATAAAAACTAGCAAGTTGTCACTTTATAGGAGCACCTTGAAGTTGTCAGATAAAGCAAGAAAAAATATATGGAATGTGTTCACAGAGACTAAAGAAGACTTCTGACCTACTTGGATGCATTCCCACTTGGTCTAAATGGACAGCAGTAGGGCATAACAAAACAAAGACAGTTGTGCAATAGTTTTACAATTTTTGTATAGTTTTACATCATCCTAGCATGGCTTGCTAATAAATGGAATGCATGAGTTTTGTAGCAACATATATTTATTTATGTTTTATATTTCCAAAAGTGCTAATTTATCTGAAACTGGAAAAGAGCACCAAAAGTGTAATTGTTGCAGCAGAAACAGGGAAATACAGGTTTATCATGTAAATTCTAGCCAGCTACCAATGAATGGTAGGGCATGGAATTTACCAATAGAGGAAGATAAAAATGATTGCAATCACCTCCTGGGAGTTAGGATAAATGGCCTACCTAAACAAACCTACCAAAATGGACGTTCTAAATGCATTTTGGGCATAAAGTACACCTACAACCAGTTATTCCGAAGATCTTTGGAATAACAGGGGAACATGCCTCTTTTTGAACATCTGCTATTTTTAAGTGGTTGAACGGGTAAATAAATGAGGAAGATATAGGAACAACCTTCTACAGCTATCCCCACCATTCCCTACTACCAGGAGACACAACTCACAAGCAAACCCCCGTTGATGCAGCCTGCCCTATCCTAAAATAGACCCAGTCAGTTGCAGAATATTAGGCAAATCAAATGTAAAATAGAAATAGGATATTTTGTGCACGTAAAATAGATATTAGATATTATAAATAATACAACTCCCATATTGGTAGAGCTATTAGGAAAATAAGAGTTAGCAGTAGTAGATTCAGATTGTAACAGAGTGCAGTAGTAGAAAAGTGTAATGTTGTTTCTGGAATAAATAAAAGTGCAATTTTTTATTATCTATGTTATGCATGAGTGTGTGACATCTAGCAAGTAAGAGGAGTTCTTATACCTTATTCTAGAAAAGGAAGCAAGGGCCACTTCCAGGCCTAGGAGAAGGACTGACAAGATAGGTTTTCTTTTGATTTCTACTGCAACAAAGTTTAGTTGAATATTTGTCAATTTCATTTCTTTGTTTCACACTAACCATTGTTGTAGTTTTAAGATTTATTTTCCATGTTTAAGAGTGAAATTTCAGATTTCATAAATGTGTGACAGTGGATAGACTAGTTAAATATGTATTTTTCTTATTCCATGTTTCAACAATTAAAATAGTTTGTAGTATTATTCTTGTTTCTTTACTTCCAACAATTTTACAAGTTTTCTTGCATTTTCCTTTTTTTGTCAACTACTGTGACAAAATATTGACAACCTTCTGAAAAAGAACATTGAAATATTTTCAACTTGTGTGTTTATTTCAAGCAATTTCCCTTCTGCAAAAGTAATTAGATTTAAATTCTACAATTGTACTTAGATTTCAGTTTCTGCAATTTAGAATCAGGTTTCCATTTTTGCAAGTAAATTAGTTTATTTTATGCAAGATAGGATTAAAAGGTGATCTAAAACCCCCACATAATTTGTTCTTCCAATAAAACCTGCTGCTCCCAAATGAACTAAACTACAACCCTGCTTAAGTCTTCTCTCATAAATAGCCTTGGACACCACCCTGGATTGACAAATCATTGAGATTAAATGATGCTATTAATGACACGCATCATTTTGGCACCATTTTTGGGGACATGGTGTTGTTAGAAGGTGAAAAGTAGCCCAATAATTGTTAAATGTGCTAAGTTGTGAACTTCAGAGTGAAATATGGATAAATAACTGGTATAAGTAACTATTTTTGGTAAATTGCATTTCAGTCCATTTAGGAAACAAGCAAGAAACCACAGGAAGAAAAATTTCACAAGAGGTTGAAACTATGTCAAAGTTGTCTAAATTTTTTATTTCCAAAAATGTTGGAATTTTCAAAGAATCACAATCATCCACTTCAAGCACTACAATATCCTTTGAGAAATCATTACAAGGAGGAAAAATTAGTAGTTCAACACCACTTTCTCTTGACAAATCCATACAATCAGGACAATTTGACAAGATTTATAATTATTTTTGGGAACCTATAATGGAAGGTTCACTAGAGAATCCAAGGAGAGCCAACAATGTGCTCCACCCTAGTGCAACTAGTGCACCTGCCAAAACTTTTCAAAATCCAATTCAATTAGATCCTAATAAAAATGCTCCCATGAAGGTCATTTCACCTTCAGTGTTACCAAATTTCAAGGGAGTTACATCTGAAGACCCTGATATGTTTTTATTTGAGTTTAAAATTGTATGTCAAGCTCATGATTACACTAATGACAATCAAAAACTCAAATTATTTCCTTCCACTCTTAAAGAGTTAGCTCTACGATGGTTTATTACCTTAGAACCTGATTCAATTAGAACTTGGGATGAGATGGAAAACATATTCTTGGAGAGATACCAAGAATATTATCAAGTCAAGAATCAAAACGATGAATTTCTTACAATGAAACAAAAGGAAAATGAAATCTTAGAAGACTATCTAGACAGATTTTCTTTTGTTCATAAGAGATGTGGAAGTGTTGAACCTGAAATTTGCAAAGTCATATTCTTAAGGGGACTACAAGATGAATCTAGGGATGCATTGGATATCTTGGGAAGAGGAGATGCAAATGCACTTGAATTTTAGGAAATCCTTAAACTCTATAAAAATTACTCTCATTCAGGGCATAGAAAACACAGAATTGGTAATGATAAACATGATTTGAAAGAATGCATGAAAGAGGTTGATATTTTAGTACATCTTGATAAAAAATTAGATGAAAAGAATGAATCTACTGAACCTTCAGTCATCTATTGTTCAAAATTTAGTGAGAAGCAACACTCTCTTCATGACTATCCTTTGAACAAAACATTTATACCTGCTACATGTAGCATTTTTCAAAAAGGACACCCCACAGATCGGTGTAGTTTATTGCCAGAACTCAAAAGTGCCTTTGAAAAATAGTCTCAACCTATGAAAGAACACAATTTTGTAGGACAAAGACAAAGGGATAATTTTCTTAAATTTCCATATCAGGATGCTTCTCAATTTCCTACATATTGGAGGAATAATCCTTGGTATATGCCATGGTCTACTTCAAGGCCACTTCAACAACATTGGAGTCAACCACCATGGGCATATTCCCAAGAATGGTCTCAACATGGTTGGGTGAAACAACAATGGAATCAACATCATCCACCATGGTTGCAGCTAAAACTACAAGGATATCAATGGGTACAACAACAAAAATTGTACAAAGGGCAGCAACATTATCAAAAATATAAATCAAATTTGTTGCCTAATTATACCCATAATTTCTCTCATGGACAACAAAAACAAAAAACAAAACAACCTCTGTTTTTAGCTCAACCTGTGGCCAATTCAAACATTGTTAAATAGGTAACCCCTGTCTCTATGGCTGAATCAAAAAATACAACCATAATAAATGCTAGTAACTGTGATAAAACTCAGTTGTGTTCAGGTAAACCACTGCTTGAACCTATTCCACTTATCAGTGTAGAAAGGGGAGTTAAAAATAATGAACATGAAAATAAATCCACACTAAAATATCAAAAATAAAAAGAAGACCTTCCACAGGATAACTCATCAAAGAAAGTACCATATTTTGAATAGTTTGAGATATCAAAAATAACATCTTCACAATCATATTTGATAAAGGAATTAGAATATTTAACTATTAAAATCCCTTTACTTCAAGCTATTAAAGATGTACCAATCATTAATAAGATTGTTCAGGAAATGTGTTTTAGGAAACCAAGAAAAAAGAAGAAAGTATATCCTGAAACCATACAAAAAGGTGGAAAATTAGTTGACTTGCTTGTAGGAAAACTTACTCCACCTAAGTGTGATTGTCTAGGAAGCCCAAGGTTTCTTGAATCACATAAGGAAAATGAAAAGAACATTGCAACTTTGGCCTCCATAGTTGTAAAGGGTAATGTAGAAGAGTTGGATTCATCCAAAAAGTTTGTTTTTGCTGAAAATGTTCATATTTCAGATTTTAAAGATGAACCAACTACTATTCAACAATTATTATGGAATGATGAAAAGCAAAATTTTGAAAATTTATCACCCATTCCAGTACAAAATAGTTTTCTTCATTTACCACATGGATGGCATCATTTTTTCTCATCTTTTCATTATCATTTATCAAAGTTAATTCTTTCAAGAATTGTTTTTGGTAAACATACACAGATTTTCCATTCTTTTCCACCATATCATTGCTCTCTTAATTCATTAATGCATCATTCTCCAAGAACCAATTCAAAACATCTTGGTACAAAACAAACTGAAATGCAGCCAAAACAACCTTTGAACAACAATAGTTGGTTGACTAAAAACCAGGAAGTAAATTTGTTTGATGTATTGATCCAACATCCTAATGCTTTACTAACACTTTATGCATCTTTAGTAGTTGGCATTGAGTTGTTGCAGGTACAAAAAAACAAATTTTGCAGTTGAATGCATTTGATGAACTTTGGTTGGAAGCACTTCACCAAATAGAGTTCACTCAACAAAAATGGAAAATATGGCATGATGATCACATTAAGAGCAGCAAGGATGAACTAGAGGAGTTTGAAAATGAAGTTGTTCAACTTTCTTCGGTTGATGATTTAAGAAGGACATTAGTGGTGAATGGACATATTTTACAGGTGTACCATAAACCACTAACAAAGGTGGAATTTGCTCAATATTTCACATAGTCAAACTTGCATATGATAGAAGAGGCTTCCTCTTCTGACAAAGATTCCAAATGATCATATTTTTGAATCTTGAAAAAATAAAAGAAAAAAAAAGAGAGAAAAGAAAAAATAAAAAATAGAGACAAAAGAAAAGAGAGAGAAAGAAAGAAAAAAAATTGCAGCAAAAGGCATGTCCCACAAAATGGGGATACATGAGGACAAGCATCAATTTTAGCATGGAGGAGGAACAATGAAGTCAATACTTCATTTCCAGTAATAAGGAGTTAATGATGACATAAGAAGGCTCTTATTACTCATATGGAAAGAAATGGTGCATCATTGTTGTAGCCTTCAACAGAAAAAGATGGTGTTTTCATATAAATATTGACATGTTTTTGTAGAATAAGGATTGTTCTTATCCAAATAAGAGTGAGAGACATTCTCTCTCATTGAAGCACTTGAAAAATGATATAATTTGGTTGAAAACTAGAAATGGCAGCCTCTTTTGATATAAAAAAAAGATGAAAAAAAGGAAAAGAAAGATGAAAAAAAAGGAAAGAAAAAATGATGAAAAAATGAATAATTTAGTAGTGAAAACCTCCTTGGAGGCACTGTTGAGTTGGCTTACATGAAAACCAGTTTTTCAGCATGCATTGCCTTGTTGATCCACCCATCATTGTTCCACCATTGTACAAATCTCACACTGCACATGTGTTATGTTTATGTTTTTAGATAGCTTGCTAACAATCATCAAAAGCAACTTGTAAGGTGCATGATAAATTTTTAGGACAGTAAGGTATGTGTTTCTTGCATTTAAGTCATAGTAAGTATTTAGCATTTAGTATATGATAATCGGTATTTGGCATAAACTATTTATACAATATTGGCAAGTTAAAAATGGAATATGTTCAAAATGTCAAGAAACACCCCCTTCTGCCCTTAGTTGCATGGAAAATTCAAAACTGTGCAAAAACCTGATTTTGGGACAGACATGGCAGCAATTCTATTTGAATTAGCAAGGCAGGTTTCAGAAGGAGAACTACAAGTTGATACCCCACAAATGCTTCATAAATCTGAAGAGGATAATCTGAAAAATGCACCTGAAGATTTTGTTTTACTATTGCTACAATAAAACAACAACATACAAAATGAAGAATAGCATCTAAATAAAAGGATAGAGCAGGGATTTTTTATGTTATGGAAGGCTTACACACCCTAGATATGGGCCCACAATAGAATCTGCAGCTAAATTTTGCATAGGAGGCCATTTCGGCATGTTTTTGACACATCTTTGGAATAACAATCTCATTTCGAAGATCTTTGGAATAAGACAAAAATTATGCCAAAAATTCCTAAAAATGTTGTAGAATAGTAAAACAAGTAGAGCACATCAGAGATTGAGTTCCCTAAAGCTCTACCACAAGTAAGTACATCCCTCAAGCATTTCAAAATCAAAATTTTGTCAATTTTGTTTCAAAGGTGCAAACAACAAAATTAGGTATCCAGGCTGAAATGTTGTCAGGATAGAAAATTCCACCAGTAGTAGTGCATCTTCCAGATATGGTTCCATTAGGAAAATACAATAAGGCTATTGCAAGATGAATCACATGATACCAAGCCTTTAAGAGGTACCTTGCAGCACTAAAACTTTTAGAAGGGCAAAAAAAGAGTCAAAATTGCAGGAATTGCAGAAATTGCAATATTGAAGGATGAAAGTGCAGAAGTCAAAGAGTTGCAAGTTGAAAATGAAAAAAAATATGCAAGAAAAAACAAAGAGCAGAATAAAAAAAAGGAAGAAAAGAAAAATTGCAGGAACTACAAAAATTGAAAAAAAAATGCAAGGTTGTAGAAAAGTGAAATACATGTGCTTAAATTGCAAAATGCTTGGTGTAGTGCAACAAGGAGAAATTTCTCGGGTAGCAAGTGGCAAAGGATGTTGTTCAGAAAGATAAAACATGCATATTACTATGGCCTACTAGGATGCATGAGGGCATGCATCAGTTCAAGTTGGGGGGGATGATGAGGCCTATAAATGCCTCATTATTACACTATGTTTGACATATAAAAAACTGCCATATTACCAAACATGACAAAGTTAATTTCAAAATAGTTGATTAAAATATATTAATTGTTAAATATTTGCATGATTTTATGTTAGGAATATTATACCCCTGTTTTGACTATTTTCAACATTTTATGATTGATTTTGCTTGATTAAGTAGCAATTAAAACATGCATTTCAATTATCCAAATGTGGTATGTTGATGTCCATTAATTTCACAAAGGTGTTTGAATGTTTTCCCACCTTTTGAACTTGTTTGAAATCCACATTGGAGCCAAATTCCTAGGACTATCATAAATCTGGAAATCTATAGAGGACAACCATATAAAAACCAACAAGTTGTCACTTTATAGGAGCACCTTGAAGTTGTCAGACAAAGCAAGCAAAAATATATGGAATGTGTTCACAGAGACTAAAGAAGACTTCTGACCTACTTGGATGCATTCCCACTTGGTCTAAATGGACAGCAACAGGGCATAACAAAACAAAGACAGTTGTGCAACAATTTTACAGTTTTTGTACAGTTTTACATCATCCTAGCATGGCTTGCTAATAAATGGAATGCATGAGTTTTGTAGAAACATATATTTATTTATGTTTTATATTTCCAAAAGTGCTAATTTATCTAAAACTGGAAAAGAGCACCAAAAGTGTAACTATTGCAGTAGAAACAGGGAAATACAGGTTTATCATGTAAATTCTAGCCAACTGCCAATGAATGGCAGGGCATGGAATTTACCAATAGAGGAAGATAAAAATGATTGCAATCACCTCCTAGGAGTTAGGATAAATGGCCTACCTAAAAAAACCTACCAAAATGGACGTTCTAAATGCATTTTGGGCATAAAGTACACCTACAACCAGTTATTTCGAAGATCTTCGGAATAATAGGGGAACACGCCTCTTTTTGAACGTCTACTATTTTTAAGTGGTTGAACGGGTAAAGCAAGGAGGAGGAGATATAGGAACAACCTTCTACAGCTATCCCCACCATTCCCTACTACCAGGAGACACAACTCACAAGCAAACCCCCGCTGATGCAGCCTGCCCTATCCTAAAATAGACCCAGTCAGTTGCAGAATATTAGGCAAATCAAATGTAAAATAGAAATAGGATATTTTGTGCACGTAAAATAGAAATTAGAAATTATAAATAATATCTCCCTCATTGGTTGATCTAGGAGAGAATTAGGAAAATAAGAGTTAGCAACAGTAGATTCATATTGTAACAGAGTGCAGCAACAGAAAAGTGTAATGTTGTTTTTGGAATAAATAAAAGTGCAGTTTTTCATCATCTCTGTTATGCATAAGTGTGTGACATCTAGCAAGTAAGAGGATTTCTTATACCTTCTTCTATAAAAGGAATCAAGGGCCACTTCTAGGCCTAGGAGAAGGACTGACAAGACATGTTTTCTTATTTATTTTTGTTGTAGCAGAATTTAGTTGAATATTTATCAATTTCTTTCTTTGTTTCACACTAACCATTGTTGTAGTTTCAAGATTTATTTTCCATGTTTAAGAGTGAGCTTTCAGATTTCATAAATGTGTGATCGTTGATAGATTAGTTAATGTATTTCCTTATTCCATGTTTCAGTAATTAAAATAGGTTGCAGTATTATTCTTGTTTCTTTACTTCCAAGAATTTTTCAAGTTTTCTTGCATTTTCCTTTTTGTTGTCAGCTACTATAACAGAAGATTGACAACCTTCTAAAATAGAACACTAACAGGTGTTCAACTTGTGTGTTTATTTCAAGCAATTTCCCTTCTGCAAAAGTAATTAGATTTAAATTCTACAATTGTACTTAGATTTCAGTTTTTGCAATTTAGAATCAGGTTTCCATTTTTGTAAGTAAATTAGTTTATTTTATGCAAGATAGGATTAAAAGGTGATCTAAAGCCCCCACATAATATATTTTTCCAATAAAACCTATTGCTCCCAAATGAACTAAACTGCAACCCTACTTAAGTCTTCTCTCGTAAATAGCCTTGGACACCACCCTGGATTGATAAATCATTGAGATTAAATAATGCTATTAACGACATTTCATCAATTAGTGCTAGGTGATTGGAATGACCTTAATCATCCATGATGCTAGATACTAATCTAGAGATGTGACCATCAATTAAGCACTATAACATCTATGCTAAATAATCTTACATATTATCTTGGCAATAAACGAGTTAAATTATACTTAAGGTAACACATATTTGATAACACATTAAGGAAGTGTAGTTAAGCATCCACCCTCTAAGTGTTATGTGCCTTAAAGGATAACCCTAGCCATGGTTTTTGGTTCTCACACCAACATAGAAGGTGAGAAGGATAGAACCACTAACAACACCTCTTATGGCATTTGGTCAATCTCATCCACTTGGGGGTCGTCTGTAGTGACCACAACCCAAAAGTGATTTCTATTGCTCAGTATTGATTAATAAATTAATGTGTTTTAAAAACCCAAAAAAAAAAATTACAATCATGAAATCTCATCCCTTGATTATCAAAAATTGTAATTCAGATCAAGATGTTACAACTAGTGTGAAAGACTAGGTTGTCACAATTGGTATCAAATCCTAGGTTGTAAGATTCATAGGTTATAGGGCCTAAGGACTTCCATTAAAAAAATCTAAAATTACACCCTAGAAAACCAAGAATATTAAAACTGGCATAGCTCTTTTTGTACGCAATAATAAATGGATGACCTTACATCTATAATCAAATTATTCCAAGAATAAATGGAACAACTTATATCTATAACTAATCTACTAGTAGAGAAAATAGAGTAGCAACAAAATATAATGGAAGCATTTTTTGATCAAAAATATAGAGGAAAAAATAACAAATAAAAACTAAGAATAAGATCTATAACAAAATAATTAAGAACAACAATAATTTGAATCTCTTCCCTCATAAAATTAATGGATCAGATCATAAAGTGGGTATTGGTAATGATAAGGAAGGAAAATATTAAGAACTAAATATAGGTTACTTCATCAGTGGAGGGCCACATTATGATAATAAATATCCTCTAAGAATAGACCAATGGAAAGCATCAGAAGAACAACCCCATAAAAATTATGTGATGATTGGAAATTCAAGTATCAATGGATAAGTCACGACTAGAAATTCAAGATTGGATGGACAAGTCACAAATAGAAATATAAATCTAGACAAAAAAGCCACCTCTATGCATTGAAAGGTAAAAATTTTAATAAATATATGAAAATGTTGATTGATAGTGGTGCAACCATAAGTTTCATTTCTTCTAGTATAATCAGTGATATACCAAAAAGACCTAGATTTTTGGCAAATGGGTGGAAGGTAGAATATAGGATAAACTTACTCAGTTAAGTAGTGTATGTTTGATGACCATATATTTTTACCTATAGGTAGAACTGAATTGCATCTATATGTAGCCCCCTTGCATTCCTTTGATATTATCCATGGAATATATTGGCTAAAATCCCATAGAGCCCTTATTATTTTCTAAGAAATATGGATAGAATTTATTGAAGAATCTAACCAATGAATAATAATCCACTATGATCGATGTTCTTTTCAACCATATTTTTTATCCACATTACAACTAAATAAGGCAATTAAAAAGCATGGGATAGTATATATAGTCAAAATAAATAAATATTAAGAGAAAGAAGTTGACTTGGAACTTTTAAGAAGCTTTCTATTCTAAAATAATTTGAGGATGTATTTCCTAGAGAATTACCAGGTCTTCCACCACAATGGGAGTTTGAATTCTCTATCTAATGCTTACCAAGAGTTGAACCCATTGCTAGATAACCTTATTGAATGACTCCAATCGATCTATAAGAATTAAAAACACAACTCCAAGATTTGTGTAAAAAAAGGTTGATCAAGCCAAGTGTATCACCTTGGGGAGCCCTATGTTATTTGTGAGAAATAAGGATGGGTCCTTGACACTATGCATTGACTATAGGATGCTTGATAATGTAACTATCAAGAATAGATACTCCTTTTTAAGAATTGGCAATCTATTTGATCAGTTGAAAGGAGCTACCATTTTCTCAAAATTTGATCTCAGATTTGGATATGAAAAGTTGAAGATTAAAGAATATGATACTCATAAAAATTATTTTAGAACAAGAAATGGGCATTATGAGTTCACAGTCTTACCTTTTGGATTAAAAAATTCTCCAACTACCTTTATGAATATTATGAATAGTGTCTTTCGAGAACAGCTAGACCACTTTGTACTCATATTATTAGATGACATTCTAATTTATTCACAAACCAAGGATGAGCATGACCAACATATGAGAATTGTACTAGAAATACTCAGAAAGAACCAACCTATGGAAAACTATCTAAATGTGAATTTTACACTTTGCAAGTACAATATTTGGTTCATGTTATATCTGCGGATGGAATTGTTATCAACCCTAAAAATATTGAAGCTATAATTACTTGGCCTACACTCACTAATATTTTTTAAGTATGTAGTTTCATGGGAATGGTAGGATATTATAGATATTTTGTGAAGACCTTCTCAAAAATTATCTACCCAATCACCAATTTGCAAAGAAAAGAAAAAGTGTTCAAATGGACTAAACAATGTGAAGAGGATTTCAAGATATTAAAGGAAATATTGACAACTACCTCAATTTTGAGAATACCTAACCTGTCAAAAAATATACAGTTTGCATGGATGCCTCTATTGAAGGATTGATAGGAATTTTGACTCAGAATGAGACAATCATAGCCTATGAATCATGGAATCTTAAAAATCATGAACTATATTATGCCACTTTTGATTTAGAATTAGCAGTTGTTGTCAATGCACTTAGAATCTAGAGATACTATTTACTAATGAAACCCTTTGAATTGAAAACATATCATCAAATTCTAAGATTTATTTTCTCCCAACCTCTTTTAAATGCAAGATAGCGTAGGTGGATGGAATTACTTGTTGAGTATGATTTCAAAATTGAATACATTAAGGGGAAGTAAAATAAGATAGTAGATACCCTAAGCTGAAGGAGCCACATAGCTGCTATATCCAAGTGCCATGTAGATTTGTATGATAGGATAAGAGAACAACAACAAGGGGATAGTTATTATGGGTTGAGCTAGAACCTGATAAGGGCAAAGAACTCGCTATTAGAAATGGTTTATTATTTTTCAAAGGTAGTCTTATTATTCCTAAATTAGGTGGATTAAGAAATATTATTTTACAAGAAGACCATTTCACTCATTCTACACATCCAAGAGGGGCTAAAATATGAGAAAGAATTTTTATTAACCATAAATGAAATGGGATATCAATAATTATATGGAAATATATCTCTAATTCCAAAAAGTAAAGGTTGAACACCTACATCAGCATGAAAATTTACCCTCATAGTACTCCCAAACAAAAATGGTAAGTCATTACTATGGATTTCATTGTTGGTCTACCAAAGACCAGATTTCAACATGATGTAATTTTGGTGGTGGTTGAAATTTTTACTAAGGTAGCATATTTTATTCTAGGAAACATCAAGGATGATGCACCTACTATTGCTATTATATTTGATAGACATATTATGCAACTACATGGATTCCCTAAAGTCATAATTTTATATAGGGATTCTAAATTCACTAAGATATGTTGGCTATCCTTTCATCAAGCCTGGCACAAAACTAAATATCAGTTCTAGATATCATCTAAAGATAGATGGTCAAACCAAAAGAGTTAACTAGGTCCTTGAGGATATGCTACACATGTATTGCATGGATCATAAGACTAAGTGGGAAGGTTATCTCTAATTAATTGAATTTACTTATTATAATAGTCATCATAATTCCTTGGGAATGGCTCCTTTTGGGGCCATGTATGGAAGATAATGCAGAATTCCTCTATCTCTAGATAATCTAGAGGATCGAGTGATGATCAGATCGTATACTATTTAGATGATAGAGGAATAATTGAGAATGATCTATCAAAGGCTTAAAGAAGACATGGATTGGTAAAAGAGCTATGCAAATCTAAGAAGGTCACTAAGGAAATTCTCTATGGAATACAAAGTCTTCTTAAGGGTGATACCTAACAAAAACTTCATCAAATCCAATAAACATAATTCCAAATTTATTGGCCCTTTCAAGATTATATAGAATATCATTTTTGTGGCCTATAGACTTGCCCTTCCATCTAATTTGTCAAAAATCCATCACACCTTTCATGTATCCCTTCTCAAAAAGTATGTTGTTGACCCATATCATGTCTAGAATGTGTCAAATTTGAATATGATATATCCTCTCGCAATTGAAGTCCGCTCAATTTAGATTTTGGTTTTTCATACCAAACTTTTAATAAAAAGAAATGTGAATCAATTTAAGGTCCAATGGGACCAATGTTTAGAAGGAAATACCACTTGGGAAGATGTAGATTCCATTAAAGAACACTTCGCTTATCTTTTTTAATAATATAATTTTTTTATTTAAAAAAAAACACACAAAATTGTATTTAGAACTAGGAGGGAAGAATGTCATGATCCTTCCAAAGCCTGATTTATGATATTGCTATTTTTATGTATACATGGTATTAATTTCTTATGAAACATTATTTTTAATATTCTGGATAAGGTACTGGTGATGAATTCTATGTTTCATCTACAGGTCCTTGAAATACAAAATGGGAAATGATGGTGATGTAAACTCTCACCACGATGAAATATTCACTATTAGCTAAAGGGAAGAATAGCCCTAGTAGTGAAATATTCACCAATGGCTCAAGGGTACATGGAAGCCCACGTAGATGCATTCATGTAGGTGCATTGTGAATGAATATTTCATATCATTAAAATGAGTGAATTCTTACCTTTTAAAATCCTTCAAAAGGTAAGGAAAGTGTCACCCAAAGCATTGAGCTATTCTTCTCTGGCATATGATAACATTTTTATTATTAGATTACTTGTATGAGAAAAATTGTTGGAGGTATAGAAGTATATGATGATTTAAAGTATTTATTTATTTTTAGACACCAAAATATAGCCACTTGTCATCCATATGTGTTCTCCAATCACAACCATCTATTATATGGATATATATGTATATATATAGATATAGATATATATATTTTATATTATATTTATATATTTAATAAATATTTGTATTTATATAAATTAATCCTAGCCATCCACCACATTTTAATCTCAACCATCCATCCATATCAATCCATGTCACTTACCCAAACTTAATCTCCACCCTTCCTCATGTTTTAATATCAACCGCTCATTTTGTGTCATAGAAACCCTAACATGTTCAAGGGAAGATTATAAAATATGAGTCATTTTGACGAATCAAACCCTTAAAGCTTTACCCTTAATCCCTTATTGCTTAGAAATCCTTGGGAAACCTTTAATCCTTAAGCACTTGAGAAATCCTCAAGCCCTTCTACCCTAGCCACTTTGCCATCACTTTCATCGCTCGCCACTACCATCACATCACCCCTTTTTTGCTACTACCAATCCTGCATAGAACCAGATCTTGTTCTGTGACATTCTCCTCATACCCCAAACACCCCCCAGAGCCAGTAGAGCACCTCTGGGTATTTCTAGAACTCTTTGGTGCATTCGTAGCCTTCTCAAAATGTCCTTGGGCATTTCCCATAGCAAATATGCAATCCTCCAACCCTTGGATGCCATTCAAGCATCCTCGTGACCATCATCAATAGAAGCAAAGATAGAAATTAGTATTTTGACAAGGTAAGAATATTCTATGCATTTATTTTACATTCTTGTACTTATTTTTCCCATTATACACTGCAGCAGCTAGGGTTTTACTTGTTTTATCTTTCTGAGGGCCTCACATAGTGGAGCCCTCATAGGTGCTTCTAATCTATTTTGTTATTGTTTATGTTTGCAAGTATAGGGATCATCTTTTTGGAAGCTATTGAAGCTAGGATGGCCCTTTTAGGATACGCAAGCCCACTCACAACCTTGTTTGGATCGAAGACGAATGTGAAGACACCGCAGTGTATTAACCTAGTATTTTAGAGAACCCTAGTATTTGTTAATTTGTATCACAAAAGCATTGTAAAACCCCATATTGAGGTACATTAATTGCATCATTTTGAGATATACCTGCATTTATAAAAATCTTATTCATATTGTGCAATATTATTTTATTATTGTGTTTTTGTTATTTTATATATTGTATCGGTGTTGTTCGATTTTGATTTACATTAGTTATTTATTTATTTACATTTTTTTATGTTTAAAATTATTATTATGAAAATAAATTATAAAGGATTTTTATTTTAATTATGCATTTAGAAGATTTATTGATTTTAAAAGTAGTCTACTTTTGGATATTTATTAAAATCTTAAAAGATAAAATATATACCACCTGGCCAGAGATTTTAAGATTGAGTTGTCGATTGCATGGCCTTAAACTTACCTTATTTTTCCTCCTCAATATCCATTTTAAAATGGGATGGTAAGTAAATATGGGGCATAGAGGAAAATAGCCAAAAGGAAGAAAGGTAGACGTGAACCTGAGCAGAAGGATTACGTGGGAAAAGCTCTTTTTGAGGATGATCCACCCTTGTGTTTAGTCAGCAGAGCTATCTTTGTCTAGTAAAAAATTATTTTCCAGCCTAATTAAATATTTTAACCCTTTTTCTTTTTAATTTTTTTTCTTGGCTAAAATACCCTTGTTGCCTATGAAAACTTTATTTGGAATATTGCTATAGAAATTAAATTAAGCCTGTTTGAACCTATGAAGAGCTCCAAACCAGGACTCCATTCTTATTTTCAAATCCATAGAAGACCTGATGTTTTATCCATCAAAACTAGTGAATGTGTGAACTAAATTTGAATCCATTATTTTTATATTCCTATGTAGAAAATTATTTTAAATAACTTACAAGACGAAGATGTACCTATTTATACGTTTAGTTGTGAGGAAATTTAATATTATTGTTGTTTTACCTTGAAATGCTATTTTGGAACCTTGGGAGCTTTATTAAATTCTTATTTTCCATTAGTTTGGATTAGTTGATAAATATTAATGTCGCAAGAATTGCTTCCCAAACATTCAACCCTGGAAGTTTTTCTGAATACGGATTAATTAATAAAAAAGCCATCAAAGCAACTAATAGACATACATAAACCACATAATATCTTATTACATAGAAAAACTTTGGGAAGAACTACTCCTATAGGTCTAAGTCATTAAATAAACTTTTACTGAACTCCATTTGTTTAATTAAATCCAAGATTTTAGAGTTGCAATATTGGCTCATGTCTCTCAATATTACTTACCAGTTTAATAAACTTTTACTGAAAAAAATATTTTAGGATAGTAAAAGGAAGACAATTCAAATCTGTTTACATTCTTTTTAAACAGTCTTCTCTACCTATCTTTTTTTCTAATAATGACCATTCATTTTTCGAAATGATTGATGCTTTTGAATCCCCTTTTAAGGTATTCAGCATAACTATGTTTTCATTTGAATAGATAATGAATATAACATCTTTTAAGAATTAAATTAGTGCATTTAGTATAGTTACTGCATTCCATAAGTGCACTTATTATTTTAGAAAAATAGTCATTTTGTTCCTCATATAGAAAGGTCCTCAAGACTTGTGGTACGCAAAATGAAGTATTCAAATTGTAGTGTTAGGTTACGTATGAGCAACATGGCTTTTTAAAGGTTTGGTTTATAAACCATTAAAACTCAGAAGAAATTAGTTTTACCTACAATGCATAATACATCCTTCTTCATTCTTATAGTGTATTTGAATACCTAGAGGTTACAGGCAATGCAATTCAAGTGCTTTTAATCAATGTAAACTTTCATACTGGAAAGAATCTACATTGATAAATTTATGTATTTAATGTTAATGTGGAGAGCATTACATAGTGACTCTTTATTTTATACATAGTTCTTATAGTTATGAATGTAGAAGTTGAATTATTTTTATATAAGTTGGCTATTTATGAATAAAATAGTTGGTTTGGTACTTTATTTGAAATTTTTCATCTTTTGAAGGTGAAATGTTTAGAAGTTGACTATTTGAATTATTTCTTAAATGAATATCATTTTTTCCTAAATGAATATTAATTTTTCATAACTGCTCTAATAAAGTTATAATTCTTTTAAATGTATATAGAAAGGAATTAAAATAAATAATTAATAAAAATTATTTTTTATCTAGATTTAATTTTGTTAAGGGTTTTTCTTAGTTTAACATAGTAAATGTAATCAAAACACATTTTTTTTTGTCTAAAATCAAAAACCTATTTAATGGTTGAATCGTCAAGAGGATAAAAAATCAAAGAAATAAGCCACTCAATACCATTTAAATATGTAAAGGTATTCAACGATGATTCGAGGATGGCCATTTCTTGCAAATGAGTCAAGATGAGTGGTAAGGATGGGTGGTATAGGATGTTCACATAGGTCATTGCACAAGTAGTACTAGTGATGGGACCTTGAGTAATTTATGGATAAGGAGAAACCTAGTAAGAAAAGATGCTAGATGGATCCACGATAGTTGGAATGCGAAAACTCATCATAATATTCATGACTTATCAAGGAAACCCATGTCAGTACTTGTAACGATACCAAAGTATACGTCAGTTAATCGATTGTTCATATTTGTTCATTATTTCTTCCATCTATAGGTAGAATAGTTTATCCAATTGGCATCATCGAATAAAAATTATTTCAATTACTTAGCAAGATATCCACCCTTTCAAAGTGTCTATGAGACCTACCCTCCCTAAGTGGTTGTGCAATATTGAAGTTAGATTCCTCATATTTCAATTGATTTATTCAATTAGTAATAATTTCTCTTACAAGTGGTATCAAAGATATGATTTTGATGTTTGCACAAAAAATTTAAGACGGTTTATCCTATGGATATTAGCACTAGGTAAATAAGCATTCATAATCTAAATATGTACTAGAAGGACATCATATTTCTCTCATTGATTAATAGTGGTGGGCATTGCAGCATTGGGTATCAATAGCAACGACTTAGCTCCCTAGGATTATAGAAGTGATAAAAGCATATCAAAAAAAATTAGGTTCACAAGTGGTGTTGGAAATATGAGCAAGTTTTATTGTCATTGATGTCAAAAATATAGGATCAGTTAGCATCAGTTTCAGTAAGCAGCATCAGTTTCAGGTTCTGTAATCAAGTGTAAAATAAAGGTTACTCCCAGGTGGTCAGATGAGGTTTAAAGAGAAAAAGGGAGGCCCAAGCCAAATAATATTATAATAATCTATTATCATATTTAAAGGGCAAGACCCAAAGATTTAATTAATTATAAATTAATTATAATAAATTTATTATAAATTAATTTAATTAAATCTTAGATTTATTAAGTTAATTTTAAGTTAATTATAATTTAATTATAAATTAATTTAAAAATTAATTAAACTAACCCTAAAGGATAAGGGTTATAAATTTTATATTAATTCGAATATTCAAATTAATCAAATATCGCCGATGTCATCGAATATATGGCTTAATGCATATAAAGGAGGGAAAGACCATGGCAATTTAAATCATCCGTGATCAAAGGTTTACAAGGATTTTTGTGCATAAAGTAGAGGAAGCGATCATGTGTTTTAAAGGTTTTTCGAGGCAGCATATAGGACAAGGAGGAGAGTTTCCCATTTTACATTCCAAGGCGTATTGTAGCACGACTGGCAACAACGAAAGGCACCAAGACTTTGGCAGGTGCGAGGTGTAGGGATCAAATCTTATGGGATTACATTTTGCGAAGTGGGGGACTTTTTGAAGTTTGCACGCTCAGAGGGAGACAAAGGGAAGGTGTTAGCCTCTTCCTTTGTATAGTGGCTCATAGCCCATGTGGTGGGCACATGCCTTGCTAAGGTTCTCAACAAGGAAATATTCCATGTTTGAAACCCATCGAGGCACCTTTTGTTGTGGACTAAGGTATGCTAGTTTGTTTGGTTTCAAAATTTGCAGAGACCCAAAATTTGGGGAAATAATTTTTTTAAGTTATAAAGTGGAAATTGCATGTTACAAGGTTTTTGTGAGGGAGATAAAAGGGTTTGTATCATTTTATTTTGGGATTTGATTTTTGAGTATTTTAAGCTTATTGAGAGGAGTAATAAGGTGTGCCATAGGAGTTAGAAATATTTTTTGAAAATAAATTTAATAAATTATATTGAAAGGAGAAATAAGGTTGATTAAGTTTTGATATTTTGACTTGGTAAAATATTCTTGTGAGAATTTATTGAGAACAAATATTTTCTATCTAACCCTTAGTATTGGCAAAAGAGGGAAATTGTGATTGAGATAGGTGTTTGAGGTCAAATCATCTTCAAATAAGAGGTAAGGGTATATTATCCTTGTGAATGATTATTGAATGTAGTGAATGCTAAGTTGGAGTGAAAAGGGTTGTTTGATAAGCATTATTGAGTGTGATTGTTAAAGGTTTTTCTAAGTGAGAGTTGTTGATAAAAACCTTGTTTGATAAGCATTGTTGAGTTGGATTGTTAAAGGTTTTTTTTGAGTGGAAGTTGATGATAAAAACCTTTTTTTATAAGCATTGTTGAGATTGATTGTTAAAGGTTTTTCTGAGTGAGAGTTGATGATAAAACCCTTGTTTGATAAGCATTGTTGGAAACATTGAATGAACCTTCATATGCATGATTAGGGTTTATGCAAGAAAATGAGTATCATTGTTATATGAAGTTGAGAACTATCTTAAACTAGGGTTTTTGCAAGAACATGAGTATCATTGTTATGTGAAGTTGAGAATTATCTTGAACTAGGATTTGCGAAAGATCATGAGTACCATTGTTATGTGAGATTGTTTCATAAGCATTATTGAAAATAAGTGAGTGAGTGTTCATATACTTGGACTAGGGTTTGTAAGCAAGGAATACTTTATTGAGTGAGTGATTGAGTGGAGTTGATTGAGTCTAGTCAAGTGGAAGTGTTGAAGTGATAGTTCTAATTCTATGAAATAAATTATTCTATATTTTGAATTGATTTGAGAAAGATGTTTGAAGTGATTGAGTGTTTATGAGTGTGAAACATATTGAGTCTCTAACAATTCTCTATATGTTTCTATGGTAAAAATAGATATTGAAAGTGATTGAGCATTATGGTGAGTGTGAAGCATATTGAGTCTCTAAAAATTATATATATGTTTCTATGGTAAAAAGAGAGATTGAAAGTGATTGAGCATTGTTGTGAATGTGAAGCATATTGAGTCTCTAATAATTCTCTATATGTTTTTGTGAGATTGGACAAGTTCTAGTGAGAACTTATTGAGCAGATTTGAGGTAAGTCTTTGTGAAGACTTTTTGAGAATATTGGACAAGTCTTGATGAAGACTTGTTGAGCAGTTTGGACAAGTTCTAGAGAGGACTTGTGGATAGATTAGTGTGAGATTTTATGGAAGATTACAACGTAGATTTGAGATAAGTCTTTGAGAAGACTTGAGACCAGACTTGATTGATTAATTTGTTCAAACCTTGGATTAAGGTTTAAGGTAGATCTAGCAGAGTTGATTTGTGATTGATTCAAGCTTTATGTTAAGGCTTGAGGACAGATTTGAGAATAGAATTTGGTGCATATTTTAGGATAGTTTTGTGTCAGATCAGAGATAGAGATTAAGTAGATTTTTACTAGACTGAAGGACTGTGTTTAGTGCAAATTTGGAGATAGATATTGAGCAAATTTGTGCTAGACCTAAGGACTATGTTTAGTATATATTTGAGGATAGAGATTGAGTAGATTTATGCTAGATCGAAGGACCATGTTTAGTGTAGATTTGAGATAGATCTGAGAGCAAGCTTTGGAGGTGATAGAGTATAGAGGATGATAGTCTCTAGTGGATAGAGTTCCATTAGCCAGGGTAGTGAGTACAGGTCTTATGAGTGAGAACAGGAGTCTTCAATGGATAGAGATCCATAAGCCAGTGCAATGGAGGTAGCAGTTCTTCTAAAATATCACCAGTCAAAGCAGAGGAGAAGGAGTTCTCCTATGGATAGATATCCATGAACTTGATTAGGGGATTGGTGTCTCCTTTGGATAGATGTCCATAAATATTGTAATAGAGAAAGGATTCCCAAGATATTTGTTGAGAAAATATTAGTGAAATATTTTCTCCATGGAGTAGCCCACATTAGGTGAACCACGTTAAATTGGTGTCTCTATTGTGTGTGATGATTTTTTCATTACTTTTATTACTGCTATTGATATTTCTATTGATACATTGCATAATATTGATTAGGAAAGAAAATTAAAAAGTGGTCTTATACTATTCACCCCCTTCTCAGTGTAAGCTTGTGTTATTCAATTGGTATCAGATCAGATTCCTTCGAAATAGTTTAACAACTTGAAGAAAAATCTTACAAGAACACAAATGGATTCTAAGAGTGGATCCTTAGATAATTTAGCACCAGTGTTTGATGGAAGCGATTATGTATTTTGGATAATGAGAATAAAGATTCACCTGATGGCACTTGGCAATATGGGAAGTAGTTGAAAATGGATACACACCACCAGCTACTCCACCTATAGATAAAGATGGTAAGCTTCTACATAATTACAATTCAAGAGAAATAAATTCAATTTTGAGATGTTTGCATAGAATAAAATTTTTTAAGGTTATGAACTGCAAGTCAGCAAAAGAAATTTGGGATAAGTTGCAAGGCATATATGAAGGATATAAAAAATGGTAAAAAGGCAAATTTGTAAAATATCAAGGGATAATTTGAAGAACTAAGAATGAAATATGATGAAAACATTAGTGCTTATCTACTTCATGTAGATGATGTTGTTAACTCCATGCAAGGACTTGAACTTAAGGTTCAAGAATCTGATGTTTATGATCAGATCTTAATATCTCTCTCAAAAATATTTAGTGAAAATATTTTAGCTATAGAGGAATCAAAATATGGTGATATTTTGACAAGGGATGAATTACTTGGCATTCTTACAGCTTTTGAGATGAGAACAAAATAGGAACCTAATCTTCGAAAAGAAACAACCTTAAAAGCTACTAAGAAGACAAAGGGTAAAAATTTAGATTTAAGTAATGAGTTATCTAGTGATGAAGAAGAAAATTATGGTAGAAGGAACAAGAATCCAAGAAAATTTAAAGATGCAAAATCTATTAGATGTTTCAATTATGGAAAGTATGGTCACTATGCATCTGAATGTCAAGAAGCTATAAATAGCAATGATAAAGAAAAATAGAATCATAAGAACAGGGAATCAAAAAATACAAATACCAAAAGAAAAGCAGGGATGGTCAAGGCAAGCAAGGAAAAAATTTCTTCCGAAGATAGAAGAAGAGTTTCTATGCAAAAAAGGTAAGTAAGTACTCAAGTTATAGTGATAATAGTTCCTCATATAATGATAAATATGAAGTTCTATTTATAACAAAAGAAAATAAAGTGGTTAGGAAAAGGTCACCAATAATTCTCAAGTGTTTTAGATGTGGTAACTTTGGTCATCTTGAAGATAGTTGTACAAAGAGTGGTTTCAGTTTCAGTGATCATGAATATGAAGATACACTTGAAGGACCAAAAGAGAATCTTCTAATGGCATTAGAATAAGAAGGAGGTGATCCTATAAAATATGAGTCATAAAATAACGAAGATTTTTTCAAAGGTAAACAAATAGAGGAAGAATCACAAAATGGAGAAGTTGACCTTGAAAGATATCTTATTCATGCCCTTGATGCATTAAAGAAGGTAATAAAGCAAAACTCCCAACTTAAGCTTTAGTTTCAATAATGTGATGAAGAGAAAATAAATTTTATAAAGGATCTAAATAATTCAATGGCTAAGACAAGGAGATTCAAAGAGAATTTATAAGCAAAGGTTTTAGAATGTGAAAATTTAGAGCATGAGGTGGCTCTACTAAGGGAAGAAGTAAAAGATTCTAAGGATAGGTTACACAGGTTTGGAATAAGCTCAAAGAATTTGGATAAGATTATCAAGACACAAAAACCTACATCAAGCAAGACAGGTCTTGGTTTTGAACAGGTACAAAAGAAACAAGAAGAGGATTCAACCTCAAGTTATGAAGAAGAAGAAACTTTAGAAGAAGAGAGTATAAGAGAGAGTGAGAATTTTAAGGATGATTTGGACAACAAAAATTTCATCAAGTAAAGGAACAATACACAAAAGGGGAACAGATGGAATAGGAACTAGCACCGTTTAAAAGAGACTAAGAGGCCAATGAGGTCAATGCAAGGTAGTTTCAATAGATGATGATTCTCATGTCACAGGTTTGGGCACAAGGCTACACAGTTTAGTGATGCGAGCCTATATTTAGAGGGTTTTTTTAAAAAGAAGTTTTAAAGTAATTTTTTTATTACTCAAAATGGAATTATTTGACGCAAAATATAATTTGCTGAAAATGGTAATTACTAAAAAGATAAATTTTTATGAAAAAATAATTTGCCGAAAATAGTAATTTTTTTTATTTCTAGGGTTTTAAGCTTTAGGGTTTTCTTTTAGGGTTTCTTTTAGGGCTTCAAGTTTTAGGGTTTTATTTTAGGGTTTCTTTGGGGATATATATTCCCTTGGTATTGCATTGTTAAAAAAAAAGTGAATCCAAGAATGAGAAAATAAGATATTTATTGGTTTATTTCTATGTATTATAGTTTTTATGTGAATGGAGGTTTTTTATGATTATTTTCATTTATTGCAGTTTTTATGTTATGGGAGGTATTATGTTTTGACCTCTTGCAGCTGGATTCACATCATTTGGTATCAGAGCAAGTTGGATCTTGTTGAGAGGATAAGAGAAGAAAAGAGAAATGGAGAGGAGAGCAAAGAGGCTCCAAAAAAAATGGTACTCTGTGCAGTGCTTGCAGAAGGTTTGTAAAATATTGGAGACAAAAATTGGCACTCTGTGTAAGTGCTTGCAAGAGGTTTTTTTATGTAAAAGCCTTAGAGAAAGATATTGGCACTTTGTGTAGTGCTTGCAGAAGGTTTGTAAAACCTTGGAGAAAAAAATTGGCACTCTATGTAAGTGCTTGCAGGAGGTTTTTTTATATAAAACCTCAAAAGAAGGAATTGGCACTTTGTGTAGTGCTTGCAGAAGGTTTGTAAAACTTTAAAGAAATAAATTGGCACTTTGTGTAGTGCTTGCAGGAGGTTTCTTTTTCATTAAAAACCTTAGAGGAAAGAATTGGCACTTTGTGTAGTGCTTGCAAAAGGTTTGTAAAGCCTTAAAGAAATAAATTGGCACTCTGTGTAGTGCTTGCAGGAGGTTTTTATTTCATTAAAAATCTTAGAGGGAAGAATTGGCACTTTGTATAGTGCTTGCAGGAGGTTTACTATTTTAAAACCTCGAAGGAATAAATTTGCACTATGTGTAGTGCTTGTAGGAGGTTTGAGATATAAAACCTTAGAAGGAGATTGGTACTTTTAGGAGTACTTGCAGATGTGTGACACTCTATGGAGAGCGATTATGAGTTTGATCAGAGGAACTCGCAGGAGCAGAGTTCTTTTCAACCAAAGGAGAATGATGTAGGAGCCTATCTTTAGAGGGTTTTTTTTTAAATAAGTTTTAAAGTAATTTTTTTATTACTCAAAATGGAATTATTTGATGCAAAATATAATTTGCTGAAAATGGTAATTACTAAAAAGGCAATTTTTTATGAAAAATAATTTGTCGAAAATAGTAATTTTTTTATTTCTAGGGTTTTCTTTTAGGGTTTATTTTAGGGCTTCAAGTTTTAGGGTTTTCTTTTAGGGTTTCTTTGGGGATATATATTCCCTTGGTATTGCATTGTAAAAGGGGAAGTGAATCCAGGAATGAGAAAATAAATTATTTATTGGTTTATTTCCATGTACTGTAGTTTTTATGTGAATAGAGGGTTTTATTGATTATTTTCATTTATTGTAGTTTTTATGTAAAGGGAGGTATTTTTTTTTTAACTCTTGCAACTGGATTTACATCATTTAGGATACATGAAAGACAAGAATATGGAATTTTTAGAAACAGGTAACTCTTTCAAGGGTATTGTTACTCTTGTAATCAATTTGGTCACAAGGCAATAAATTGCAAGATTCATGACAAGAATAGATATGGCTTCACTAGGAGAAATCCCAACACATTTGCACCTCCAAGAAATAATAACATTAAGTGTTATAAGTGCAATAATGATAGACATATAGCAAAGTAGTGTAGAGCATAAATTCCAAAAACAAGCAGGAAAAAAAATAGTCAAAGGAATCAGAAGGATCAAATAAGGAGTAAAGTGGACAAAGGTAAAGATCAGTGTTATTAGGATTTTTAGAATAGAATAAGAAAATAATTGCTACATAAGAGCATCCATGAACTTTAGCATTTTTATAGTAACATAATAAAAGTGAAAGGGGTGAAGATGTTATCCCTTGCACTTTAAGGTTTCAAGAGTAACACAATAATGAAATGAGGATGGAAGAAACCCATAATAATTTAGAATTTTTAGGGAAGAATAAGAATATGATTGCTACATAAGTGCATCCATGCACTTTGTTGAGCAAGGTACAGCAAAGGCATTGCAAAAGTATTGTCATTGTTGTCAACACAGACAGATTGAGGCAGTTGATGCAATCCAGAGGTCAGTCAGATCAAGTGCAATGAATTTCAAGGAAAACAGAGGTGACCCAGATTCAAAAATTGGCAGAAAAAGATAAGGAAGAAAAGCATGCGATATCGCGATATCGCGACAAAACAAGAGAGAGAGAAGGCGCAAGAAAAATTGTCGCGATTTCGCGACATAAACCAGGAGAGAGAAAGTGCACGCCAAATTGTCGCGATTTCGCGACATAAACCAGGAGAGAGAAAGTGCACGCCAAATTGTCGCGATTTCGCGACATAAACTAGGAGAGAGAAGATGCAAGCAAAATTGTCACGATTTCGCGACATGTGGGCAGAGAAGGAAGCAAGGTGAAAAGATGTCACGATTTCGCGACATGTTGGAGGAAAATGCACTAAGTCAAGGAAGTGTAGCGATTTCGCTACAAGTTTGAAAGTCAAGGCGAAAGAGTGCAGCGATTTCGCTGCATGTTGAAATGAAGGGCAAAGAAGGTGTAGCGATTTCGCTACAAGTGAAAAAGCACAAACAAGAAGGTGTAGCGATTTCGCTGCATGACAAAATGTATGGAAACAAAGGTGTAGCGATTTCGCTACCATTCAAAGTTGCAAAAATTAAAGATGTAACAAGTCAAAAGCACAAGGCACAAAGTTGTAGCGATTTTGGAAGCAATGAACGTCGCGATTTCGCGACATGTTCCATTTTCATTGAAGTTTGCAAGGAGGATTGTACGGAAGCCCAAAGTGTCACGATTTCGTGACAAGAAGGATGATGACATCAACAAAAGTCAAAAATGTCATGATTTCGTGACAAGAAGGATGATGACATCAGCAAAAGCCGAAAACGTCACGATTTCACGACAAGAAGGATGATGACGTCAAGAAGAAAGCGGAAGAAAAGTGAAAGAATGTGAGAAGAGGTGAGAAGGAAAGGCGCGATTTCATGACATCATGAAGGATGACGTCAGCAAAAATTAAAAGTGTCACGATATCGCGACAGGCAACTGTTTGGCAGGTAAAAGCCGTAGGAGCATGCTAAATGACACGTGTCAAAAAAGCATAATCATGCGACTATTACGTAAATGATAACGATGTCAGACAGACAGTTACACATTGACAGGTGTCGAACATGCATGAGAATAGATGTAGATGCATGCTTGAAATGCTTTCTAAGTGTCGTATAGGCTGTATCGAAAAAGCATTCGAACGGTCGAAGTGCAGCATTCGAACAGTCGATTGAAAATGCAAACGAACAGCCGATTGAAAAATGCATTAGAACAGCTGATTAAAATAGACGTATTTACAACATTCGAAACATAAAATAGGAAGGATCGAAAAGCTTTCGAGAAGAAGGATGTGCGACATTCGAACAGTCGTATTTGGAAGGATTCGAACAGCCGCATTGGAAAGAAGAAAAGAATTCGAATGGCTCGAGAATGTCATCCGACTGCATGAAGAATTGAAACGCGATAGAAGACAAAGAGTCCCGATGAGAAAAATAGGGTATAAAAGGATAGTCGAGCACATAATAATGTTGCTACTGTGAGAGAGAAGTTGTTGCAGAAAGAGAAATATTTTTGTGAAAAGAGGGTTTGAATAAGAAAATTAGCAGAGCCATGAGAGTGTGCAGAGTTGGATTAATTACAGACCAGTCAGGGTTGTGCATGAAGTGAAGACACTTTTATGTCATTCTAATTGATCAGAATTGCAGTCCAAGTTGGTGCTTGGTACTAGGGGTTGGTGCTCCATCTGTTGCAGTAGAAAATTACAGGGGTTGGTGCTCCTTCTAGTGGATGCTGGTAAAGAATTTGTAAAATTGGAATTTTGCAAAGACTGGATTTGGATTGAAGTCCAAGCAGTCAATTTTGAGGAGTAGCCAAATTGGTGAACCTCGGTATATTGAGTGTTGTGGTGTGCTCTCTTGTTCAATTTGTTGTTCTAGTTTTTAAGCTATCTTTGTTTCATATTAAATGTTGTAGATATTAAAATTAATAGCTACACTGATTCACCCCCCCCTCTCAGTGTCATTGTGTGAACATCAATTGGTATCAGAGCAGGTTCCTTGTACAAGCTTAATCAGCTAAGGAGATCTTAGAAGAAACAATGGCAGGCGATGAAGGATTCTCATCCAACAAAGCTCCCTTATTTGATGGAACAAATTACACTTTCTGGAAACTCAGGATGCAAAAATATCTGAGTGCATTGGGATATGATATTTGGGATTCTGTAGATAGTGGATACACTACACCCACTACCCCAGAAAAGGGGGGGGGGGGGGGGGGGGGGGAAAGAGGGGGGGGGGGGGGGGGGGGGGGGGGGGGGGGGGGGGGGGGGGGAGAGGGGGGGGGGGGGGGCCCCCGCGGGGGGGGGGGGGGGGGGGGGGTGAAAGGGGGGGGGAGGGGGGGGGGTTGGGGAGGAAATAGGGGGGGGGGGGGGGGGAAAGGGAAAGAAAAAGATTAACTCCAAGGGGGGGAAAAAATAAAAAAGAGGGGGGGGGGGGGGGGGGGGGGGGGGGGGGGGGGGGGGGGGGGGGGGGGGGGGGGGGGGGGGGGGGGGAGAGGGGGGGGGGGGGGGGGGGGGGGGGGGGGGGGGGGGGGGGGGGGGGGGGGGGGGGGGGGGGGGCGCGGGGGGGGGGGGGGGGGGGGGGGAAGAGAGGGGGGGGGGGAGGGGGGTTTGTGGGGAAGGATTTTTGGGGGGGGGGGGGGGGAATGGGGGGGGGTGGGAAAAGGGGACCCAAAAGATTTAACAAAGTTTCTGCAATAGAAGAGGCAAAAGATCTAAACAACTTCAGCATGGATGAGTTGCATGGTTCCCTGACAGCATATGAAATGAGAATAGGACAAACCAAGTCTACAGACAGAGAAGCAGCTTTTAAGGCACACAAGAATGTAAAAGCTGAACATGAATCTGAGGATGAAGGAACACTGGATGAAACAGAAGCTAATTTTGTTCGAAAACTCACAAAGGGAAAAGGAAAATATAGAGGAAAGCTACCTTTTAAGTGCTTCAATTGTGGAGGAGTCGGTCATTTTGCAGCCAAATGTCCAATGCAGGAGAAAACCAAAAATGGTGAAGGCTCACACCAAGAAAAAGGTGACTGGAAGAAGAAACAAAATTTCAGAAAGAACAATTTCAAGAAGAAAAGCTTCATATCCAAGAATGTCAGCACTTCTAAAGAAAGCTCAGATGAGGATTCTGAAGAAGAAAAAGGTGAAGCTCTGTTCATGGCACTTGAAGAGGAAAGAACAGAAGAAAATCAGGAAAGTGATGAAAACTTTAAAGATGAAGCTGAAGTTTATCTGGAAGGAGAATTGGTTGCTGCACTTGAAGAGTTGAGTGTTGAAAGGAAAAAGAACAAAAAGTTTTCAAGAAAACTAGAAGATGCCACTGACATAATAAACAGTTTAAAAATACAGACAGAGGAATTCAAGAAAATGACTGAAGTTCTTGATGAACAATTAACTGTAAAGACAGTTGAATGCAACAAGCTAGAGGAAGACATGGTTAAGTTAAGAATGCAGTTAGAGGAGATGAATAGAAAATTAAACTATTTTCACAAGTTTGAAGAAAGTACTGTAAAGCTGGATAAAATGTTAAATAACCAAAGGCCTTCCGGCATCAAATTTGGTTTAGGCTTCGATGAAGGAGAATCATCAAAGGGTTCAAAGGCCTCGAATGTAGAACCCATAAAGAAAGAAGAAAATATCAGGGTTGATCTAGAAAAAACAAAACATGCCCAAGAGAGCAATAATGCCAGACTCAAGAAGAGTACTGAAAAAGATGGCTTCATAAAAGTCACACATCCAAGAAGGAAAATATTTATGGCTCCTACTTCAAACGGCAAAGACCGGCACCCGGGTTTAATCATTCCTTTTCTCGGTTACTAGTTTTAAATGCAATGCTTATGGCCATAAAATTTCAGATTGCAGGCATAATGTATCTCAAAGGAATTTCACAAGCAGAAATGTTTTTTCTCCTTTAATGAATTATGCAGTTGAATGTTATAATTGTCATAATTTTGGACATATTGCTAGAAACTGTAGAAGCACTTTTGCAGCAAATAATTATCAGGGTAGAAAATCTCAGTCAAGTGGGTTGAAACAAAACCAAAAATTTCTTGAAAAATAGGCACATGCTAATGAAAGGACAAAGGCAAAACAAGTAGCCAAATCTGCTATCAAACCAGAATGGAAAGAAAAGGAATCTTTGATTGTCCAGACTGCTTTTAAAGCTCAGAACAAATCAGCACCTTGGATACTTGACAGTGGGTGTTCCAGTCACATGACAGGTGACAAGCAGAAATTTGAGAATTTGCAGAATTATGAGGGTGGTTCTGTGAAATTTGGAAATAATGATGGAGCAAAGATTGTTGGAAAGGGATCAGTCAAGATCAGTGATGGCAATATAAAATCAAAAGAAGTCTTGTTTGTGATTGGTCTGAAGCATAACTTACTGAGTGTAAGTCAAATCTGTGACAGAGGCCATGATGTAATCTTCAAGAAGGAGGGCTGTGAAGTAAGAAAGACAAAAAATGGAAAGATAATAGCCACTGGACTGAGAACTTCTGGAAATCTGTATACACTTTCAGAGACTTCAGAAGGAGCTTGCTTGGTTGGTCAGGAAGAAGAAAACTGGTTGTGGCACAAGAGACTCGGTCACATAAGCTTTGATAATCTGGTAAAAATCAGCTCAAAAGGGGCAATAAGAGACATACCAACTATTGGTAAACCTTCAAACAGTATTTGTGAGTCATGCCAAAAGGGAAAACAAACCAGAGCCACTTTCAAAGCAAAAGAATATTTCACAAGCAAGCCATTAGAATTAATTCACATTGATTTATGTGGACCCATGAGAAACTGAAAGCATAAATGGACACAAATATTTTATGTTGTGTATAGATGATTACTCAAGAATGACATGGGTACTATTTCTGAAACTTAAATCAGAAGCCTTTGAGATGTTTAAAACCTTCAAAAATCTTGTTGAGAATCAATCAGGGAAAAGAATTAAATGCCTAAGATCAGACAGAGGAGGAGAGTTTATTTCAAAAGAATTTGCAGAATACTGTCAAAAATATGGGATAAGAAGACAGTTTTCAGCAGCTAGAACACCTCAGCAAAATGGTGTTGTAGAAAGGAAAAATAGGACAGTGCAGGAAATGGCAAGGACAATGCTGGCTGAAAACAAAATAGCTGACAGATTTTGGAAAGAGGCAGTACATACTGCAGTTTACATTCAAAACAGGTGCATGCTAAGACCACATGAAAGCAAAACACCGTATGAACTGTGGTTTGGCAGAAAGGCAACAACAAGACATTTCAAAGTATTTGGCAGCAAGTGCTATATAAAATGGACTGAAGATAACCTCGGTAAATTTGAAGATAGAGCTGATGAAGGTATCTTTCTTGGTTACTCAACAAAAAGCAAAGCCTACACATGTTATAACAAGAGGCTAAAGAAAATTGTTGAGAGTGCTGATGTGAAAGTTGATGAAGGTAGAGAACAAGAAACTATTTATCAAGAAAACTACCCTATCTATGAAGAAGTCATTGAAGGTGATGATGAAAAGGAAACAGATAAGAATCAGAAAATTGATCCAGATGGTGTAAAAACTGAATCAGAAGAAGAAGAAAATAGGAAATTTAAAATAGGCAACTGGCAGAAAAATCATCCAAGTGAACAGATTATTGGGGATCCCAAAGATGGTATTCAGACAAGAAGAGCAGTAGTGCGGAACTATTCTCTGTTATCTAGCATTGAACCTAAAAATGTTGCTGAAGCAAGCAATGATGAAAGTTGGTTGAAGGCAATTAATGAAGAATTAGATCAGATTGAGAAAAACAATACCTGGGAATTAGTACCTAGACCAACAAATAAAAACATAATTGGCACTAAATGGGTTTTTCGAAATAAATTAAATGAAGATGGACAGGTTGTCAGAAATAAGGCAAGATTGGTCTGTAAAGGCTATGCTCAGGTTGAAGGCATTGATTTTGAGGAAACTTTTGCACCGATAGCAGGACTAGAGGCAATCAGAATGTTTCTGGCATTAGCAGTTCATAAAAACTTCAAAGTATATCAAATGGATGTAAAATCAGCATTTTTGAATGGAAAACTAGAAGAAGAGGTTTACATTGAACAACCAGATGGCTTCCAACTTGGTGAAAACCCAGATTTTGTTTGCAGGTTAAAGAAAGCATTATATGGTTTGAAACAGGCACCCAGAGCATGGTATGCAAGGCTGGATAATTATCTAATTAAACAAGGGTTCAAGAAAGGTTTGGTGGATAGCAACTTATATGTCAAAACAGAGAAGGGGCATCTTATTGTTCTTATTGTTTATGTAGATGATATAATATTTGGCAGCAGCATGGATGAATTTTGCAAAGACATATCAAATAAAATGAAGAAAGAATTTGAGATGTCTATGATTGGTGAACTTTCTTATTTTCTAGGACTGCAGGTCAATCAAAATGAAAAGGGCATTTTTATTTCTCAAGTTAAATATGTAAAAGAAATGCTGAAAAAGTTCACAATGGAAGACAGTAAACATGTAAGCACTCCCATGACAACAGGTTGCAAGTTGAGCAAGGATGATAAATCCCCAGATGTAGATCAAACTATGTACAGGTCTATGATTGGAAGCCTACTGTATTTAACAACCACTAGACCAGATATATTACAAGCAGTATGCATGGTTGCAAGATTTCAGGCCAGTCCCAAAGAAACTCATGTAACAGCTGTAAAGAGGATCTTCAGGTATCTCAAGGGTACTATGGATTATGGGTTGTGGTACCCAAAAGGTAAAGATTTCACTTTGATTGCATATTCTGATGCAGATTGGGCAGGATGTATTGATGACAGGAAGAGTACAAGTGGAGGAGCATTTTATCTTGGAGACAGATTGGTAGCATGGCACAGCAAGAAATAAGAATCAGTATCTCTATCCACTGCAGAAGCAGAATACATTGCAGCCACAACTTGCTGTACACAGATATTATGGATGAGACAAACTTTGAAAGATCTTGGTATCCACTTCAAAGAGCCAATATCAATAAAATGTGATAACACTAGTGCTATCAACATATCCAAGAATCCAGTTATGCATTCAAGAACCAAACATATTGCAATCCGATATCATTTCTTGAAGGATAAAGTTGCAGAAGGAGAGGTCAAATTGGATTTTGTTCCAACTACAGAGCAAGTAGCTGATATATTCACAAAACCTTTGCCAAAGGAAGTATTTGAATATCTTCGGAAGAAGTTGGGGGTAGTCACACTACCCAAGCACTGACTAGTTATGGGAAACACATTCTCAGGGGGAGCATTCAAACTTTTTCAGTCTGAGAATGTTGTGCATAGACTCAGGGGGAGTCTATAGCAGCCCTTTGGTATTATTGGCAAAGGGGGAGAAGAAATTGAGCAAGGTTGCAGTGTGTTGCCAACAATTCCAAAGGGGGAGATTGTTGAGCAAGGTACAACAAAGGCATTGCAAAAGTATTGTCATTGTTGTCAACACAGATAGATTGATGCAGTTGATGCAGTCCAGAGGTCAGTCAGATCAAGTGCAGTGAATTTCAAGGAAAACAGAGGTGACCCAGATTCAAAAATTGGCAGAAAAAGACAAGGAAGAAAACTGTCGCGATATCGCGACATGTTTTCTGTCGCGATATCACGACAAAACAGGAGAGAGAGAAGGCGCAAGAAAAATTGTCGTGATTTCACGACATAAACTAGGAGAGAGAAAGTGCACGCCAAATTGTCGTGATTTCACGACATAAACCAGGAGAGAGAAAGTGCATGCCAAATTGTCGCGATTTCGCGACATAAACTAGGAGAGAGAAGATGCAAGCAAAATTGTCACGATTTCGCGACATGTGGGCAGAGAAGGAAGCAAGGTGAAAAGATGTCACGATTTCGTGACATTTTGGAGGAAAATGCACTAAGTCAAGGAAGTGTAGCGATTTCGCTACAAGTTTGAAAGTCAAGGCGAAAGAGTGCAACGATTTCACTGCATGTTGAAATGAAGGGCAAAGAAGGTGTAGCGATTTCGCTACAAGTGAAAAAGCACAAACAAGAAGGTGTAGCGATTTCGCTGCATGACAAAATGTATGGAAACAAAGGTGTAGCGATTTCGCTACCATTCAAAGTTGCAAAAATTAAAGATGTAACAAGTCAAAAGCACAAGGCACAAAGTTGTAGCGATTTCGGAAGCAGTGAACGTCGCGATTTCGCGACATGTTCCATTTTCGCTGAAGTTTGCAAGGAGGATTGTACGGAAGCCCAAAGTGTCACGATTTCGCGACAAGAAGGATGATGACGTCAGCAAAAGCCGAAAACGTCGCGATTTCACGACAAGAAGGATGATGACGTCAGCAAAAGCCGAAAGCGTCGTGATTTCGCGACAAGAAGGATGATGACGTCAGCAAAGCCAGAAGCGTCGTGATTTCATGACAAGAAGGATGATGACGGAAAAGGAAGCGTCGGATTTGCGACAAGAATGATGATGACGTCGAAAGTGAAAGTGTCACGATTTCGAGGGTGCTAGGAAAGGTGTGAATCTGGAAGCATCACGATTTCGTGACATTATGAAGGATGACATCAGCAAAAATTAAAAGTGTCACGATATCGCGACAGGCAACTGTTTGGCGGGTAAAAGCCGCAGGAGCATGCAAAATGACACGTGTCAAAAAAGCATAATCACGCAGCCTGTTACGTAAACAGTAACTGATGTCAGACAGACAGTTACACATTGACAGGTGTCGAACATGCATGAGAACAGATGTAGATGCATGCTTGAAATGCTTTCTAAGTGTCGTATAGGCTGTATCAAAAAAGCATTCGAACGGTCGAAGTGCAGCATTCGAACAGCCGATTGAAAATGCAAACGAACAGCCGATTGAAAAATGCATTAGAACAGCCGATTAAAATAGACGTATTTACAGCATTCGAAACATAAAATAGGAAGGATCGAAAAGCTTTCGAGAAGAAGGATGTGCAACATTCGAACAGTCGTATTTGGAAGGATTCGAACAGCCGCATTGGAAAGAAGAAAAGAATTCGAACGGCTCGAGAATGTCATCCGACTGCATGAAGAATTGAAATGCGATAGAAGACAAAGAGTCCCGATGAGAAAAATAGGGTATAAAAGGACAGTCGGGCACAGAATAATGTTGCTACTGTGAGAGAGAAGTTGTTGCAGAAAGAGAAATATTGCTGTGAAAAGAGGGTTTGAATAAGAAAATTAGCAGAGCCGTGAGAGTGTGCAGAGTTGGATTAATTACAGACCAGTCAGGGTTGTGCATGAAGTGAAGACACTTTTATGTCATTCTAATTGATCAGAATTGCAGTCCAAGTTGGTGCTTGGTACTAGGGGTTGGTGCTCCATCTGTTGCAGCAAAAAATTACAGGGGTTGGTGCTCCTTCCAGTGGATGCTGGTAAAGAATTTGTAAAATTGGAATTTTGCAAAGACTGGATTTGGATTGAAGTCCAAGCAGTCAATTTTGAGGAGTAGCCAAATTGGTGAACCTCGGTATATTGAGTGTTGTGGTGTGCTCTCTTGTTCAATTTGTTGTTCTAGTTTTTAAGCTATCTTTGTTTCATATTAAATGTTGTAGATATTAAAATTAATAGCTACACTGATTCACCCCCCCTCTCAGTGTCATTGTGTGAACATCACACTTTAGCGTTTTAGGGAAATTAGGTAATAAAAGTGAAATGGGTGAATATGTTATCCCTTTCACTTTAAGGTTTAAAGAGTAGCACAATAATGAAATGAGGATGGACGAACCCCATAACAATTTAGGCTTTTTGGGGTAAAATAAGAAGATAATTGCTACATAAGAGCATCCATGCACTTTAGGGTTTTTAGAGCAACATAAAGAAGAATATAATTGCTACATAAGAGCATCCATGCCCTTTAGGGTTTTTAGAGCAACATAAAGAAGAAGATAATTGCTACATAAAAGCATCCATGCACTTTAGGGTTTTTAGTGAAACATAAATAAAATTGTACTTTTGAGGTTATTTCTTGCACTTCAGATACTTCAAAACAAGACAAACCTAAAGATGATAAGTCTTACTATGAGCAATGTGAGAAGATTAAAAATATTGGTGAAGATGAAAGTATCGTGGGAATTAAAAAATAGAGGAAGACCAAGGAAGCCAAAAATAAAATAGAAAAAGAAACCCATAGGGATATTGATATGGGAAAACAAAAGCAAATATCACAAATGCTATAACTATTGTGAGTAACAGACTAGTGAAGATGAAAGTATTTTGGGAATTAAAAAAGAGAGGAAGACCAAAGAAACAAAAAAAACTAAAAAAGAAACCCATAGGGATATTGATATGAGAAAACAAAAACAATTATCACAAATGCTAACTATTGTGAGAAACCCCTACTTCTAACACACTTATCAATAGGGGCTAAACACACAACCATACTAACGCAAGAGCTACAAAAAGCATGGAATTTTGGATAAATGTTGTATGGTATTAATATCAGCTTATTTTATTCCAAGGTAAATATCCAATTATCCACTATGGTTGTGGGGAAGAGACTACCCAATTCTAAGACCAAGTTGAAGTGGCATGTCTGGATGTTGTTTATAAAAATGGAAGTCGTCAAAGTTGGAAAATGGTAGTTGGGGAAGTCACCAAATGACGAGAAGCATTAGAGGGAAATAATTGGATCTATTAGCTTATATTGGCCATTGTTGTGCAAAGAAAAACTATTGACAAATCTAATAAACAAATATTCTAAAATTTTAGTGTTGGCTTGTGCATGTCAATGATTTTTTTGTTGGATTAAAAGAAAACATTTGTAATAGTGTTGTGTGAATATTATTTTTTCTAAGAATTGGTTCTATTTGCACTTCTTCTACGTTAGTTGGTATAAGAGCGGAAGGTTTTTTTTGGAGGAAGGAGAGCAAGTATTGGGAGGACAAGAATGTAAAGTTGGCAGTGACCAAGTTGAAGGGTCATGCTTCGTTATGGTGGGATCAAGTGCAGCAAAAAGGGTTCAGGATGGCAAGAAGAAGATCAAAACTTGGAAGGGAATGGAAAACAAGTTGAGGAAACAGTTCATACCAAAGGATTATGAGCAAATGTTATTTAATAAGATGCAATATCTTCACCAGAAGGAGATGAGCGTGAAATTTTATATGAAGGAGTTTCAAAGGTTGTCCATCAGGGAAGAACAAATAGAAACCATGAATGCTACCATTGCATGGTATGTGAATGGTTTGAGGTTGGCCATTTAGGATGATATTGAATTGTTGAATGTTAAAACTATGGAAGATGCCTACCAGTATGTTGTGAAAGCAAAGGATAAGCTCAAAATAAAATTTACACAATCTAGAAGTAGAGGAAAGGGTCGTGGAATACATTTAACCAGAAGGAGAGTACTGAGAAGAAAGAAGTGTCTAGTTTGAGCAATGCTCCTAGAGGACGACACCAGCCATACCAAAATCCTAATGATGCACCTTATGGGTGAGAACAAGGCAATAGAAGGTTCATGGAAACTTGTTACTATTGGCAATTTGAGTTATTTTATGTTGTCATCGATGTCACATGGATCATTGATGTCACATGGATCACATTGAGTTTTGGTGGCCAAATGATATTTTAGAAAGCATGGATAAATACAGGGTTTTTGTGAAAACCAAGGCAGGAAAAATAAAAGGTTTTATTTAAAACCATGGATGGTAGATTTAAACTAGGTTTTTCTTAAAACCCAAGTTGGCCTTTCGTTTCATCAAAAAAGATGACCCGATGATGGAGATATTTAATTTTTAATATTTAGTTTAAATTTTAATTATTTAAAATTTAAATTTAAATTTAAAATTAAATATGCAAGATTTTTGCCAACGTCATCAAAAATAATAAGGAGGCTATATAAAGGGGATACCTAAGGTTCATAAACCAATCTAGGCTCATGGTTAATAATCATTGGCTAAGCATCCGAATTGAGCTCGTGCGAAAATCTTTTAGAAAGCAGAAGTAGCGAATAAACGAAGGTTGGTCAAAGTCCAAAGTCATCGTGGGCAGAGTGGTGCATTGGAAATTGGATTTTGGCTAAGGCGTGTGGAAGCACAAACATCAAGGTTTCAAATCCCCTTGACTGCATTCGGAAGGCGTTGGAAGAAAAGCGCTCGAAGCACTTTTGATTTGCGAAAAGGGAGGAAAGGTTTTAAGGCACGTTGTGCCTTTCCATTTTGAATGAGCGACTAGCTCGTGTGGTAACCTTAGCCATGGCTAAGGCGCTCGTGGTGTGGGCAAGTTGGGGGTTAGAATCCCCTTGAGGAGGTAAATACATTTTTTCTCTAATTAATTTTGTTAATCCCTAAGTTGGAGTTATAAGGTGGTTAGGAATAATTAAAATTTTGTGATTATTATTTCAAAGGTGGATGAGTTGTTGATTTATTTTGATGTTCATGAAATTGAGAATTAAGATTTAGGAGAAATAAGGAGTTGTTATAAAATAATTTTTGAGAGGTTTATTGATTATTATTTTGATAAGGATTTTTATTAAAAGGACTTTGGTGGATGTGTTTATTAAGTTGGAGTAAAAAGGTGTAAATTGAGTTATGCTTTATCTTGTGATTATTATTTGAAGTCCACTAACCCTTATTGAGATTGGAAAGGAAAGTTGTGTTTAGTGTGGCAGATTTTGTGGACAAATTCTTGGCATAAAAAAAAAGGTATGGGCACATTCTCCTATTGATTGTTTATGGTGGTTGATTTCTAAAATATCATTGGAATGAAAAGGATTGATTGTGGTTTCCTTTTTGAAAGTAGTTGGTTGAATGCTTCAAGGTTTTCTAGTTTGAGAGTTGTGTTTAAACCTTATTTTATAAGCATAGCTGTTGAAGCCCATTGGTTATGTAAAGAACTTGAAAAGAACATGAGTATCATTTTTATGTGAGATTTGTGGTTGAACATTGTTGGAAAAATTTGAGTTGGTTGATACATGCTTGGACTAGGGTTTTGTGAGAAAGAGTGTCCCTTGTGGTGATTGGTTGAGTTGAGTTTATTGAGCCTAGTCAAGTGATTATGTGAGGTGATTATTCAATTCCCATGAAACAAACTATTCTATAATTCTGATTTGAGTTGATATTGAGCTTAGAACATATTGAGTCTCAAAAAATTCTCCTTATGCTTCTATGATATTTCCTTGAGTTGAGAAAGATATTAGATTTGAGTATAGAACATATTGAGTCTCTAACAATTCTCTTTATGCTTCTATGAGATTGATTTGAGTTGAGTTGAGTTGAGATCATTGTGGATCATTGTTGTCATCCATTGTAGAGTGCATTGTCATTCATTGTTGAGTTCATATTTGAGCCTTGACTTCATAGATTTGTGGATGATATTTGAGTACTACTTGAGCATGATTGATTGAGCCTTTGAGAAGGCCTTTGGGATAGATTTTTGGACATATTTGTGGTAGTTTGTGTATGATTGATTGAGCCTTTGAGAAGGCTTTGTGGATAGTTTTTGGGACAACTTTGTGGACATTTTTAGACAAATTTATGGATAGATTTGGAACAAATTTTGATGAGGTTCTGAGTGATCCTATTGAGCAAAGTTGAGCAAGTTCTTGGTGAGCTTGCTAGAGTAGTTTTGGACAAGTTCTTAGTGAGCTTATTGGAGAAGATTTGAGCAAGTTCTTGGTGAGCTTGCTAGAGTAGATTTGGACAAGTTCTTAGTGAGCTTGTTGGAGCAAATTTGAGCAAGTTCTTGGTGAGCTTGCTAGAGCAGATTTGGACAAGTTCTTAGTGAGCTTGTTGGAGCAAATTTGAGCAAGTTCTTGGTGAGCTTGCTAGATCATATTTGAACAAGCTCTTAGTGAGCTTGTTGGAGCAGATTTGAGCAAGTTTTTTGTGAGCTTATTGAGCAGATTTGGACAAGTTTTGTGTGAGAGTTTTGAGCAATTTTGGACAAGTTCTGTGTGAGCTTGTTATATCCTAGCTTTGAGTAGATCAAAGAAATGTGGACAAGTTTTGTGTGAGCTTGTTGAGCAATTTTGTACAAGTTCTGTGTGAGCTTGTTATGTAGATTTGGACAAGTTTTGTGTGAGCTTATTATTTCCTAGCTTTGAACAGATCAAAGAAATAATTGTATTGGATAAGAATCCTAATTTATGTGTGAAATATTATAAGGAGATTATCTTGTGGAGTACCCCATATTGGGGGAACCACATTAAATCTTGTGTCTCAATTATGTATGGTGACTTGTACTCTTGCTTACTATTGTTATCTAAGTTATTAATGCACACTGCTATATTTGGTTATTTCAATTAAGGACATTAATTGATATTGGTTTGAAAGAAAGTAAAAAGTGGTCTTATACTATTCACCCCCCTTTCAGTATAATATTGTGTTCTTCAATTGGTATCAGAGCGGGTTCCTTAGGAAAAGCTAACATCTTGAGGGTAGATTCTACAAGAACACAGATGGCTTCACAAAATGGATCATCTACAAATAAGGCTCCACTATTTGATGATAACAATTATGCTTTATGGAGCATGAGGATGAATAACTACTTGATATCACAAGGATATGAGGTATGGTAAATGGTTGAAAAAGAGTATAGGGTTGAAGGTGATCCCAAGGTAGATAAGACTATCAAGAAATTAGTTGAGATCAATGCAAGAGAAATGAATTATATTTTGAGTGGGCTACGAGAGACATATTTTACAAAGGTTATGGTATGTAATTCAGCTAATGAAATGTGGACCTGGACCAAGTTGCAGAATACTTATGAAGGAGATTCCAAGGTAAAGTTGGCAAAACTACAAACTCATAGAAAAAGATTTGAGGAATTGAAAATGGAATATTCTGAAGATATTGCAATGTTTTTACTTTGAGTTGATGAAATTACTAACACCATGAGTGGTCTAGGATTTGAGATGAAAGAATCAAAAGTTAATCAAAAGGTTTTGAGATCATTTCCCATGAAATGTGATGCTAAGGTTTCAGCAATAGAAGAAACAATGGATATCAACAAGCTAACAATGGAAGAATTGTAAGGAACTCTCACAGCTTATGATATGAGGGTAAGTAAGCATCAAGTTCCAATAAAAGATATTGCATTCAAGGCTTTAGAAAAAGAGAAATGGAAAGTTCCAAAAATAGATAGAGTTGTAGATAATGATGAGGAAGCTAACTTCATCAAAAGGAATAAGGACTCAAGGAATTTTAGGGATATAAGGAAAGTCAAATGCTACAAGTGTGGTGATCTTGGTCACTATGCATACAAGTGTCCACATGAAGAAAATAGTGATGATGAAAAATGGGGTCATAGAAGAAAATAAGATGGAAAGCATAAGCATGATAAAGATGACAGATACAAGCAAAACAGGTATGAGAAGAAGAAAAATTTTCGTAAGGCAAAGAAATCTTACTACTTTGTAGAAGCAAGTGATAGCTTATATCATAGTGATAAAGACAAATCATATGATGAAAAGGAAGAACATCTATTCCTAGGAATAGAAGGTGAAAGAGAGAAGTGTTTTGTGTGTGGTCAAAGAGATCACAGATCAGGATATTGCAATGGTTTTAGTGATAGTGAAGATGAGATGACACATCAAGGAAACAAGCATGGTCAAAGAAATATTGAGAGTTTGTTTGCTATAGAAGATTATAATGATCTTAGTGACAATGAATATGAAGAAGGGTTTTTCTATGGGATAAGAGAAGTAGAAGAAGAACATTCACTCCAATCAGAAGAAGTTAAACAAGAGAATAGTGTAAGAAAGTCAGATATCTCAGTTGATCTAAAGGAATACTTCAATGAGATCTATGAGCAACTACAAGAGGTTAAAGAGAATCTAAAAGAATTGAGATGTTCCATACGTAAGAAGTTTGATCCATCACATGACTCAAAAGGTCAAGATATTTTAACTAAGAAGGAAACATGTATTTCAGATGCTATAGAGATGGATGCCAATTTTCTACTTTACACAAATAAAGAGAAAGAAGAGGAAGATTTCAAAGAATCAAAGGTCTCATATTTCAGGTTTGGGGAATCACACTCAAAAGGAAAGGAAGTTCTAAAATATGAAAGCAAGGAAGCACTTAAGTGTTATGAAGAAAGTTCCAAAGTTCCTATGGCTCCAAAAATTTAGTTTGGTTCTTGTTTTGAGATAGGTGAATCAAGTTCAAAAGGAAAAGAAATACTTGAAGAGAAAAACAAGGAAGAAACTAAGGAAGAGGATTTAGATACTACAAATAAGGTTCAAGAATGCAATGCACAAGTTGAAAATGATCATAAGGATAATGGTCAAGAAAGGTATGAGGAACCAAGGCATGAACAAAGGGCTTTTCAAGGACATTGTTTTTCTTGTAATGGATTTGGACATAGGGCTATACACTACATGGTCTATGGATCAAAGAAGTTTGATTTTTATAGAAGGAACATCAAAGGAAGAAGGTATGGTTTTTAGGGACATTTCTTCTCATGTAATAGGATTGGTGATAGAACTTCTCAGTGCAAAGGAAATGAGCAACATGGTTTTGGTTTTAGAGCTACACAATTCAGAAGTCATGGTCATAATGGTCATGAAAACATAACTTGACAATACATGATTCAGGAAAGGAATGGATATGGAAATTATTTCAAGAAATATTTAAGGATATGGGCACCATCCAAAGACTACAATATCAAGTGTTTTAATTGCAATAACATTGGACATATTGCAAAATGGTGTAGGACTCAATTCCAAACAAGTTCAAGGCAAGAAGGTCAAACAGTTTCAAGGCAAGAAGGTCAAACAGGTTCAAGGCAAGAAGATCAAAATAAGGATATCAAAAAAACATGGAAGGAAGTTGATAGAGGAAAGAAACAATGTAATATGGGAGTAAAATTACTCCTACCCCAAAACTAATCACCTCAAGAGAGAAGGTGGTGAGGGGGCTATGCTTAAGAGTCATATCTTTTAACCCCATAGGTGTCCCTTTTGCCATTGATGTCAAAGGGGGAGAGATTTGAGTAAGGGGGAGAGCATTGAGTTAGGGGAAGCAACCTCCAAAGAGAGCATTGAGTTAGGGGGAGAAGATTCCATAGAAAGTATTGAGTCAGAGGGAGCAGCTTTGATTCTTAGAGATGGTTTTTGTAGTGATTATGGTTTTTGCATTAGAGGTGTTACCATCAATGACAAAGGGGGATATTGTTGGAAATTTGAGTTATTTTATGTTTTCATTGATGTCACATGGATCATTGATGTCACATGGATCACATTGAGTTTTGGTGGCCAAATGATATTTTGGAAAGCATGGATAAATACAAGGTTTTTATGAAAACCAAAGTAGACAAAGTAAAAGGTTTTATTTAAAACCATGGATGGCAAATTTCAACTGGGTTTTTCTTAAAACCCAATTTGGTCTTTCGTTTCATCGAAAAAGGTGCTTTGATGATGGAGATATTTAATTTTTAATATTTAGTTTAAATTTTAATTATTTAAAATTAAAATTTAAATTTAAAATTAAATATGCAAGATTTTCGCCGACGTCATCAAAAATAATAAGGAGGCTATATAAATGGGATACCTAAGGTTCATAAGCTGATCTGGGCTCGTGGTTAATAGTCATTGGCTAATGATCCGAATTGAGCTCATGCGAAAATCTTTTAGAAAGAAGAAGCAACAAATAAACGAAGGTTGGTCAAAGTCCAAAGTCATCATGGGCAGAGTGGCGCATTGGCAATTGGATTTTTGTTAAGGTGTGTTGCAGCACAAATTTCAAGGTTTTGAACCCCCTTGACTACGTTCAAAAGGCGTTGGAAGAAAAGCGCTCGAAGCGCTTTTGATTTGTGGAAAGGGAGGAAAGGTTTTAAGGCACGTTGTGCCTTTCCCTTTCGAACAAGCGGCCAGCTCGTGTGGAAAACTTAGCCACAGCTAAGGTGCTCACGGTGTGGGCAAGTCGGGGGTTTGAATCCCCTTGAGGAGGTAAATACATTTTTGCTCTACTTAATTTTTTTGTTAAGCCCTAAGTTGGAGTTATAAGGTGGTTAGGAATAATTAAAGTTTTGTGATTATTATTTCAAAGGTGGATGAGTTGTTGATTTAATTTGATGTTCATGAAATTGAGAATTAATATTTAGGAGAAATAAGGAGTTGTTATAAAATAATTTCTAAGAGGTTTATTGATTATTATTTTGATAAGGGTTTTTATTAAGGACTTTGGTGGATGTGTTTATTAAGTTGGAGTAAAAAGGTATAAATTGAGTTATGCTTTATCTTGTGATTATTATTTGAAGTCCACTAACCCTTATTGATATTGGAAAGGAAAGTTGTGTTTAGTGTGGCAAATTTTGTGGACAACTTCTTGGCATAAAAAAAAAAGTATGGGCACATTCTCCTATTGATTGTTTATGGTGGTTGATTTCTAAAATATCATTGGAGTGAAAAGGATTGATTGTGGTTTCCTTTTCGAAAGTGGTTGGTTGAATGCTTCAAGGTTTTCTAGTTTGAGAGTTGTGTTTAAACCTTGTTTTATAAGCATAGTTGTTGAAGCCCATTGGTTATGTAAAGAACTTGAAAAGAACATGAGTATCATTGTTATGTGAGATTTGTGGTTGAACATTGTTGGAAACATTTGAGTTGGCTGATACATGCTTAGACTAGGGTTTTGTGAGAAATAGTGTCCCTTGTGGTGATTGGTTGAGTTGAGTTGATTGAGCCTAGTCAAGTGATTGTGTGAGGTGTTTGTTCAAGTCCCATGAAACAAACTATTCTATAATTTTGATTTGAGTTGAGATTGAGCTTAGAACATATTGAGTCTCTAACAATTCTCCTTATGCTTCTATGAGATTACCTTGAGTTGAGAAAGATATTGGATTTGAGTATAGAACATATTGAGTCTCTAACAATTCTCTTTATGCTTCTATGAGATTGATTTGAGTTGAGATCATTGTGTATCATTGTTGTCATCCATTTTAGAGTGCATTGCCATTCATTGTTGAGTTCATCTTTGAGCCTTGACTTCATAGATTTGTGGATGAGATTTAAGTGCTACTTGAGCATGATTGATTGAGCCTTTGAGAAGGCCTTTGGGATAGATTTTTGGACAGATTTATGGCAGTTTGTGTATAATTGATTGAGCCTTTGAAAAGGCTTTGTGGACAGTTTTTGGGACAATTTTGTGGACAATTTTAGATAGATTTGTGGATAGATTTGGGATAGATTTTGATGAGGTTCTGAGTGAGCCTATTGATCAGAGTTGAGCAAGTTCTTGGTGAGCTTGCTAGAGCAATTTTGGACAAGTTCTTAGTGAGCTTGTTGGAGCAAATTTGAGCAAGTTCTTGGTGAGCTTGCTAGAGAAGATTTGGACAAGTTCTTAGTGAGCTTGTTGGAGAAGATTTGAGCAAGTTCTTGGTGAGCTTGCTAGAGCAGATTTGGACAAGTTCTTAGTGAGCTTGTTGGAGTAGATTTGAGCAAGTTCTGTGTGAGCTTGTTGAGTAGATTTGGACAAGTTATGTGTGAGCTTGTTGAGCAATTTTGGACAAGTTTTGTGTGAGCTTGTTATGCATATTTGGACAAGTTTTGTGTGAGCTTGTTATTGCCTAGCTTTGAGTAGATCAAATAAATTTGGACAAGTTCTGTGTGAGCTTGTTGAGAAGTTTTGGACAAGTTTTGTGTGAGCTTGTTATGCAAATTTGGACAAGTTCTATGTGAGCTTGTTATTGCCTAGCTTTGAGAAGATCAAATAAATAATTGTATTGGATAATGATCCTTATTTTTGTGTGAAATATTATAAGGAGGTTATATTGTGGAGTACCCCACATTGGGGGAACCACATTAAATCTTGTGTCTCAATTGTGTATGGTAACTTGTGCTCTTGCTTACTATTGCTATCTAAGTTATTAATGCACATTGCTATATTTGGTTATTGCAATTAAGGACATTAATTGATATTGGTTTGAAAGAAAGTAAAAAGTGGTCTTATACTATTCACCCCCCCTCTCAGTATAATCTTGTGTTCTTTAGTTACAATTATGGAGAAGAAGGCCACAGGGCTTATGAGTGCAAGGAGCCTCGAAAGGGAAACCATCGAGCAAATAATCGAGTGAATATAGCTGACAGTGAGGGGAAAGCCAAAGAATATGCTTCACCAACAAAGTCTACCAGTGAAGGAGAATAGTTGATGGTGAGAAGAACTCTATTGGTTGGAAAAACTAAAGAGCCATGGCAACATAAAAGCATTTTTAGAACCAAATGTATATCTAGAGGTAAGGTATTCAATGTAATTGTTGATGGAGGCAGCACTGATAATATTGTTTTTGAAGAGATGGTAGAAAAGCTAAAACTTAGAACTTCTAAGCACCCTTATCCGTATAAAGTGTCATGGCTGCAGAAAGGACACCAAGTGTTGGTTAGTAGGCAATGTGAAGTCGAAATAGATATTGGGACTTACAAGGATAATATCCTATGTGATGTTATCTACATGGACACCTATCATATATTGTTGGGTAGGCCTTAGTAGTTCGTTAGAAATATTTTATATGATGGAAGGTTGAATACTATAAGCATGGAAAAATGTGGAGTAAGGACAAAGTTAAATCCTCTTAAGCCAAAGGAGAAGGAGGCTAGAATTTGTTTAGTGAGTAGAAATACTCCCACCCTCTAATTAACCACCTCAAGAGGAGGTGGGGGAGGGTCTAAGCTAAGATTTTCATTCTTAACCCCAAGCCCCAAAGGTGACCCTTTTCCATTAATGACAAAGTGGGAGGGATTTGATTAAGGGGGAGATATTTGAGTTAGGAGGAGAGCATTCAGTCAGGGGGAGCAATTTCTCAAGGAGATCAGAATAGAAAGATGTTAAAGAAATTGTAAAAGGTTATTGGGTTGCCATCAATGACAAAGGGGGATATTGTTGGAAATATGAGCAAGTTTTGTTGTCATTGATGTCAAAAAGATAGAATCAGTAAGCGTTAGTTTAAGTAAGCAGCATTAGTTTCAGGTTTTGCAATCAAGTGTAAAATAAAGATTACTCCCAGGTGGTCAGATGAGGTTTAAAGGGCAAAAGGGAGGCCCAAGAAAAATAATATTATAATAATCTATTATAATATTAAAATGGCAAGACCCAAAGATTTAATTAATTGTAATAGTTAAAATTAATTTATAAATTAATTTAATTAACTCTTAGAGTTATTAAGTTAATTTTAAATTAATTATAATTTAATTATAAATTAATTTAACTAACCCTAAAGGATAAGGGTTATAAAGTTTATATTAATTCAAATATTCGAATTAATCAAATATCATCGACATCATCGAATATATGGCTTAATGCATATAAAGGAGGGAAATACCATGGCAATTTAAATCATCCGTGATCAAAGGTTTACAAGGATTTTCATATGCAAAGCAGAGGAAGTGATCATGTATTTTTAAAGTTTTTTCGAGGTAGCATATAGGATGAGGAAAGTTTCCCATTTCACATTACAAGATGCACTATAGCGCAACTGGCAGCAAGGGAAGGCACTGAGACTTTGGCAAGTGTGAGGTATAGGGATCAAATCATGTGGGTTAACGTTTTACAAAGTAGAGGAGTTTTTGAATTTTGCACGCTTGGAGGGAGACAACTGGAAGGTATTAGACTCTTCCTTTGTATAGAGGCTCCTAGCCCATGTGGTGGGCGACAAATGGAAGGTATTAGACTCTTCCTTTGTATAGAAGCTCGTAGCCCATGTGGTGGGTGCACGCCTTGCTAATGTGCTTTACAGGGGAAGGTTCCGCATTCAAAACCCATCGATGCATCTTTTGCTGTGGACTAAGGTATGCTAGTTTTTTTTGTTCCAAAATTTACGAAGACCTAAAATTTAGGGAAATAAGTTTTTAAAGTTATAAAGTGGAAATTGCATGTTACAAGGTTTTTGTGAGGGAGATAAAAGGGTTAGCATCATATCTTTTTGGAATTTTATTTTTGAGTATTTTAAGCTTATTTAGAGGAGTAATAAGGTGTGCCATAGGAGGTAGAAATATTTGTTGAAAATAAAGTTAATAAATAAAAGTTTTATATCAATAATTTTGGAATTTTATTTTTGAGTATTTTAAGCTTATTGAGAGGAGTAATAAGGTGTGCCATAGGAGGTAGAAATATTTGTGAGAGCATTTTTATTCATATACGTTTATTTGAAAAATATCTCCTACACATTTCAAGCATTAACTTTAACATATAATTGTAACACACGAGAAGTAGAACATCAATTTCAAAACTACTGAAATATGGGCTAAATGTACTTTTTATTGATTCCAAAAGGGGGTTACATAATAGTCTCTCTCAAGAAATATTTCCCTCTCTTTTTAAATGTGAATGTAGATGCACTTGATGCTTTTCAGTGCCCTCAATGTAGGTGGACTTATTTGTATGTGTGTGATCGGTTTGATGCTTGGGGATGTCTTTAATACCTGTTTAAACCTATAAAATTGTGTTAATGTATTTGGGGACCTATCATAGATTAGACCCCATGTTTATACAAATAAAAATTACCTTGAAATGACCTATCATATATTAGTGTAATTTTGGAATTATACTTTTGAGTATTTTAAGCTTATTGAGAGGAGTAATAAGGTGTGCCATAGGAGTTAGAAATATTTGTTGAAAACAAAGTTAATAAATTATATTGAAAGGAGAAATAAGGTTGATTAAGTTTTGATATTCTAACTTGGTGAAATATTCTTGTAAGAATTTATTGAGAACAAATATTTGCTATCTAACCCTAGTATTGGCAAAAGAGGGAAATTATGATTGAGACAGGTGTTTGAGGTCAAATCATCTTCAAACAAGAGGTAAGGGTATATTATCCTTGTGAGTGATTATTGAATGTAGTGAATGCTAAGTTGGAGTGAAAAGGGTTGTTTGATAAGCATTGTTGAGTGTGATTGTTAAAGGTTTTTCTAAGTGAGAGTTTTTGATAAAAACCTTATTTGATAAGCATTGTTGAGTTGGATTGTTAAAGGTTTTTTTTTAGTGGAATTTGATGATAAAAACCTTGTTTGATAAGCATTTTTGAGTTTGATTGTTAAAGGTTTTTCTGAGTGAGAGTTGATGATAAAAACCTTGTTTGATAATCATTGTTGGAAATATTGAATGAAACTTCATATGCATGATTAGGGTTTATGCAAGAACATGAGTATCATTGTTATGTGAAGTTGAAAACTATCTTGAACTAGGGTTTGTGCAATAACATGAGTATCATTGTTATGTAAAGTTGAGAACTATCTTGAACTAGGGTTTGTGAAAGATCATGAGTATCATTGTTATGTGAGATTGTTTGATAATAATTTTAGAAAATAAGTGAGTGAGTGTTCATATATTTGGAATAGGGTTGTAAGAAAGGAATTCTTTATTGAGTGAGTTATTGAGTAGAGTTGATTGAGCCTAGTCAAGTGGAAGTGTTGAAGTGATGGTTCTAATTATGTGAAACAAATTGTTTTTTATTTTGAATTGATTTGAGAAAGATGTTGGAAGTGATTGAGTGTTTTTGAGTGTGAAATATATTGAGTCTCTAACAATTCTCTATATATTTCTATGGTAAAAAAATATATTGAAAGTGATTGAGCATTGTGGTGAGTGTGAAGCATATTGAGTCTCTAACAATTCTCTATATGTTTTTGTGGTAAAAAGAGAGATTGAAATTTATTGAGCATTTTAGTGAATGTGAAGCATATTGAGTCTTTAATAATTCTCTATATGTTTCTATGATATTGAACAAGTTCTAGTGAGGACTTGTTGAGCAAATTTGAGGTAAGTATTTGTGAAGACTTGTTGAGCAAATTGGACAAGTCTTGGTGAATACTTGTTGAGAAATTTGGACAAGTTCTAGAGAGGACTTGTGTACAAATTAGTTTGAGATTTTATGGAAGCTTACAAGGCAAATTTGAGATAAGCATTTGAGAAGACTTGAGACCATAGTTGATTGATTGATTTTTTCAAACCTTGGATTAAGGTTTGGGGCAGATCTAGCAGAGTTGATTTGTGATTGAGTCAAGCTTTGTGTTAAGACTTGAGGATATATTTGAGGATAAAATTTGGTGCATACTTGAGGATAGGTTTGTGCCAGATCAAAGATAGAGATTAAGCATATTTTTACTATATCGAAGGACTATGTTTAATGTAGATTTGGAGACAGAGATTGAGTATATTTGTGCTAGACCGAAGGAATATGTTTAGTGCATATTTGAGGATAGAGATTGAGTAGATTTGTGCTAGACCGAAGGACCATTTTTAGTGCATATTTGATACAAATATGAGAGCAAGCTTTGGATATGATAGAGTATAGAGGACAATAGTCTCCAGTGGATAGAGGTCCATTAGCCAGGGCAATGAGGATAGGTCTTCTGAGTGAGAACATAAGTCTTCAGTGGATATATATCCATAATCTAATGTAGTGGAGGAAGCAATTATTCTAGAATATCACTAATTAGAGCATAGGAGAATGATTTTTCCTATGGATAGAGATCCATGAACTTGATAAGGTATTGGTGTCTCCTTTGGACAGAGGTCTATAAACATTGTAATAGGAAAAGAATTTCCAAGATATTTGTTGAGAAAAATTAGTGAAATATTTTCTTTGTGGAGTAGCCCACATTGGGTGAACCACATTAAATTGGTGTCTCTATTGTGTGTGGTTATTTTTGCATTGCTTTGATTACTACTATTTATATTTCTATTGATACATTGCATAATATTGATTGGGAAAGAAAAGTAAAAAGTGTTCTTATACTGTTCACCTCACCTCTTAGTATAAGCTTGTGTTCTTTAGGTGGCAAATAGACTCTGACTACGCTTGTGATTTATTTTTTGGCCTTCAACATCCTATCCCATTTAGGTGCACATTAGCAGATTCAAGAGAATATTATAGGTGGAGAAATTCTTTTGTAGGTGGAGGAGACCACAAAGACATTTTGTAAATAAATTAAACCTGTTTCTAAGGTTTAAAAAATATGCCAACCACTTGCAATATTCATAACACCTAATATTAGAAAAAAAAATTGTGATGGTATTCTATCCTTGGTAGTTTCAAGTGCATCTCATGATCCGATGGTGAATTTCCAGTAAGGCAAACGTCCAGTGTTAGCCATTAAATTTTGATGATGCAATTAGCTTTTCAGGTACTCTGTGGATACTATTGATATTTTTATGGTCTTACAATAAATTCACATAATTAGTTTGGGAAATTATAGTGAAGTATTCAATTTTCCAAACCTAAATGTTATTCATACATAGTTCGACAAGGGGTGAATCGATCAAATCACTAAATGAGGCTCAATAAAATTTTATCGCTCTCTATTGCCCAGTAGTTTCCAATGTTCTTGGTGGTAGGAAATCATATTTGATGTTGAAAATCATATCTAACATCTCCAATTTTTATGATGATCAAAACCCTAAAACTTATTCTCCAAAATATTCATCTTCAAATGCATGGTGTTTTCATGATTTATTGGTGTCATCAAATTAACCAAGAACCATCTTGATTTTGAGATAAATTACACCTTCATCTTCCTTGATAATCACAATATGCTAAAATATTTTCCCAATACTCTTCATCAACATTTTTTATGCACGTGTTGAAAATACACACAATAAGGACCATCGGATGAGCATCAAGCATATCAAAAATGTTCAAATCATTTTGTCTTTTATATTAGTAAGAGAATTTGCTAGCTCATAGTTGAGAAATGTCAATACATACAATGCTTAGTATTTCTCCTGAGCATTATATGGTGTAGGAAAAAGTTGCAACACCAATAAAATACAATAATTTCAAAAGATCTTTTCAAAGGATGTTGCAATTTAAAATCAAAATTCAATTTTTTTCTTATCAGTTTAAATTTTTGGTGAACAGGCATTAGATCTAGTTTCCCAGCATAGTCAATCTCTGGAAGTTGATTTTCAACAGATTTCAAGCTTAGTTTCCACTCAACTCCTTTTCCAATCTTGAGAAATTATCACATTTTATAATAATAGTATATCAATGATATATCTCATTTATTTCATTTAACAAACCTGATGAACAAGGTAGGGTAGTGAGTGTAAAAAATATTTAATACATAAAGAGCCAGTCACAGGTGGCTATATATTAATCTTTCAAATGCCACACTCGAAGGCTCCACTTTAAATTTTGTGACCCTTTGTATTATTGAGGGATCAAAAAAAAAATTTAGTTGATTTCCAATCGATCCTAGTGAAGACATTGCATTCAGTGAATAAGAACAACAATCACCAAAAATTTTAAATTAAAATTTCTAATATTATGTTTGTAGACTTATTTTATTTTATTTTGGGAGATATTATCCCACATTGGCCTCACAGCAGCCAATGAGGATTTTTATAAGCACCAATAGATGCTAGTAATATTATCTGCACTCACCTGTGGATATACATAGTGGTGGGACGGTATGACCAGTCATTGGTGGTGTTACAAAATTCTTTACAAATAATTGAACCATTATATATCAATTTGATATTAGTGATTGTTTATCAATCCTTGCTTTGGGCGGTTTTTAGTTAAAACATACCAAATTTTAATTTTGCCCAATATTTAATCCCACATTGACAAGGTGGGAAGCTCTTTAGCGCCATAAAAGGTCCAACACACACAAATATTATTGACAATTTTTTCACCCATCCTCACACACGCGTGGGCAACTGATGAATTCTTTACAATTCAACTTGATCATTGGAAAATCTGATTGTTGTTGAATTTGAATTTGACTTTAAATTGACCATTGAAACCTAAATTTTTACTACACTAGTATATTTTTATCTTTTCAACATTCAAATGGAGTTTTGGGCACCAACAGATCTTCACAATCTAGTGGATCATTATGCAGAAGGTCACGTACCTCCAAAAATATTACAATCTAGAGTATGTCATCTTCAAACATGACAAATTAAATGGCAGGGACTTCTAGACAAAGATGCTACATGAGAGATGGATTTTTTTCCAGTCTTTTCCAACTTTGAGGACAAAGATTTTGAGGGAGGAAGCCATATAAAAATCCTAAAGTATACATCAGTTCATCGATTGGTTGTGTCCATTAATTATTTACTTCATCTATTTATAGGTAGAGTAGTTTATCCAATTTGCATCATTGAATAAAAATTATTTCTATTGCTTACTTAGCAAGATATTTGCCCTCTAAAAGCGGCTACAAGACCTATCCTCTCTAAGTGGTTGTGGAGTATTGAATTTGGATTCTTCATATTTCAATTTATTTATTCAATTAGTAAGAATTTCTATTACAGTGTTAGGTAATTAGCATGATCTTAATTTTCTATGATGCTAGATACTAATGTAGATATGTGGCCATCAATTAAGCACTATAGCATCTATGCTAAATAACCTTACATGTTATATTGGAAATAGATGAGTTGAATTATACTCAAGGTACCACATATTTGATAACACATTAGGGAAGGGGATTTAAGCATCCACTCTCTAAGTGTTATGGGCTTGAGAGGATAACCCATAGCCATATTTTTAGGTTCTCACATTGGGATAGATGGTGAGAAGGATAGAACCACTAAATACACCTCTTACAATATTTGGCCAATCTCATCCACTTGGGGGTCATCTACAGTGACCACAAACCAAAAGTGATTTTTGATGCTAAGTATTGATTAATCAATGTGTTTTTTAAAAACCAAAAATGAAAATTATTTACCCTTGTCAAATCTCATCCCTTGATTGCAAAATTTGTAGTCAAAATAGGATGTTACAACTAGTGCAAAATATTGGGTTGTCATAGTTGGTATCAAAGCCTATGTTGTAATATTTCTAGATCATAGAGTGCAAGGAATTCCATAAACAAACTCTAAACTTATACCCTAGAAAATTAATAACATTAAAACTGACATAACTCTCTTTATACCCAAGAGAAAATGTATGACCATGCATCTATAGTTAGTTCATTCTAAGCATAGATGGAACAACTTATATTTATAATTAAGCTACTAGTAGAGAAAATGTAGTGAAAAAAAAATATAATGGAAGAATTTATTGATAAAAAACCCAGAGGCAAAAAGAACAAGGAAAAACTAAGAATAAGATCTATAAACAAAATAAATAAGAACAACAATAATTTGAAACTCTTCCCATAAACAATAAGTGGGTCAGATCATAGAGTGAGTATTGGTGATGATAAGGAAGGAAAAAATTGAGCACCAAATATAGGTTGCTTCATCTATGGAGGGACACATTATGCTAATAAATTTCCTCTAATAATAGACCAATTGAAAGCATTAAAATAATAGCCCCACCAAAATTATGTGATGACTAGAAATTCAAGTATCGATGGACAAGTCACGACTAAAAATTTAAGACTGGATGGACAAATCACGACTCAAAATTCAAATATATATGAACAAGCCACTTCTATGCTTTGAAAGATAAATTATTTAATAAATATATGAACATTTTGATTGATAGTGGTGCAATAGATGGTTTCATTTCTTCTAGTATAATTAGGGATATACTAGAAAGACTTGGATTTTTGGTAAATGGGTGGAAGGTAGAATATGGGTTAGGATAAACTTACTTAGTTAACCAGTGTCTGTTCAATGTCCACATATTTTTTACTATAGGTAGACTTGATTGGCATCTATATGTAGCTCCTTTGCATTCCTTTGATATTATCCTTGGAATGGATTGGCTAAAATCCCTAAGAGCCCTTATTGTTTTCCAAGAAAGATGGATGGAATTTATTGAAGAATATAACTAGTGGATAAGAATCCATTATGATTGGGTTTCATTTCAAACACATTTTTTATCTGCATAACAGCTAAAAAAGACAATTAAAAGGCATGGAATAGTATCACGACCTAAAATATTGATTCCTATTCCACTAGTTTTTTTTCCTTTTACTAATATACCACAAAGTGCTTCAATTATTTATTTAAGACCGATCCTAAACATATGAACTCATTTCCCCATATTGATAATTCACTTAATATTTTCTCAAGGCACACCCATCCCTACACCTTACATACATTTGGCTATGTAAGTGTACTAGGTGCATAAGTCTATTTTACAAGCTATCCCTCTCATTGTTTCCCAATGAGCTAGCTTACCCTCTTTCACCCTATCAAAAGAGGTATGCTATCTATTACCCCTTCATAAGTCCATCTATGAAGGTGCTAGCACATAGGGAATTCAACCATCCTTCTCATCTCCATGATGAGCTAGTCATTCCCTATATAGGCCTCTTCTAGTACAATCTCATGGAGTCCTTCCCAAGGATCCTTCTATCTTTCATTGGGTTTCCATATGGTTAAGGTTTTCTATAAGCACATCTACCTAAGGTTTTCAAACTAGATTCATTCCTTGTCAAGCAAGCCTTTCCTCTTTACACAAGCTTAAATGCAACTACTCTCATCAAATTCTTAAAGACGGTTGGAATACCACTCAAGTATGTTGAATTTCAATCTATGAATTACCATGCTTGCATCATCTTTTCTTAAGTCTAAAAGTAATAAATTATTAACTATTCTCAAGTGTGGAATCCTTAATGTAGCAATCACATGCATTTGAAGAGTGTAAAGAATGCCATTAACTTCTAGTTTCTTTCTTATGAATTTATAATGCAATAATTCCTTAAGAGATAGCAAGATTCATCACACAAGATTCATAATTATCCATAGATAATATACCAAATTATTTGAGCACAATCTAATAAATAATATTCCATCATGAGTTAATCATAAATTGGAAGATTCATAACCAAACCATCTAATTAAGACATAAATCCATCACCAATAGAAATTTGCACAAAGAATCACAACACACTTATTTACCCTGGGAAACCTGAAGGAAAAACCCAACTCTAAATTTTGTTCTATCTTTATTTCATAAAATGGTGGTTACATTCAGTTAGACTTCCAATTAGCCTTTTTACCCAACAAGAGAGATTCCCTTGTCTCTAGTGCAATTGTAATCTAAACTAGTCCATTAATCCATAACCATATTTGGATACAATGCTTGAATTTAAGGTATTACACATTGCTGGAAATATTCTTCTCAAATTCAAAGTACAATCTATCTTTACATGAGTCCAAAGTACCCAAACTATTTTCAATATAACATAAGGAACCTATGATGTCCACGTTTCACAAATAGACCAATCTAAATGACTTTAGACTGAAACTCTTTCTTCAAAACTTAGCTTCCTAAATAATGTTAGCATTACAATGTTCATTTGCCAATGGTGCTACAATTCTGCTTCCTCTCCACCAAGAAACCAATAGCTATCTATCCTTTGGATATCATTACCCAGAAACATAACCAACCCAACCTCTATCTATGGTTTTCCTCTCACTTGGTTCAAGACACACAGACCTCATCTACTTCCATCCTATGAAGCACAAGAACCAAGCCTAAATACCCAACTTGAATCCTATCTCAAACTCACTTTACTCAATGTAAATGGAAATCCCTACCAGCTCTATTTACTCTCAAGCCTCGAATAGGAAATAAAACTAGTATCACCTTTAAATAGCTACTAAGGACCTCCAATAAATTCATCAAGTTCACAATAACTCTTACTATTAATGACATGGTAAAACTCGACCAGTGAGGGATATCTTTTTTCCCTCTAAACCAAGATGACTACTCTCAGCCTAACACTTTCTTAGAGATATTCCTAGGTCTACACAAATATTCCTAGTGGAATCCCAATGGTTCAATGTGTGCATGGGGAGGTTATATCTAGAAGTTGCAGTGTATGATAGTACAAATAGATAAAACAATGATGCTACCAAAAGAATACATAGAAAATCATCTCATATCTATGAAGTAATCACACACATAGAACCATACTAGAGATAATGTTTCTAAAAGTCATCCATTTACTCTAAAATCCAATTAAACACTAGTTTCTAATTTAACCAATCATAGTTCTTTAAATAAAAACTCACCTATCCCATTCGTAAACTTTAGACTAAAATATTAATTTATCACTGAATGATTAAACAATAACACACACCAATCAGTGATGATATGGCTTGGGTAAAGCTAAACTTAAATACTGGAATGGAGTTTCCAAGGTTTCTCCCGCTTCCAAAAAAACAAAACTAAGAAGGTATAAAGATATCACTCACCAAGAACATTCTCATTTTAGGTAGCATAACAAGTTTTCCTCTACCCTCTATTCCCTTTCAGGTGACATGAGTAAAACTTCCATTCTACCTTCAAACCTAGTGAATGTACTCTTAAAATTCCCTCTAAAATACTTCTCTTTCAGCAAACAAGCAACTAATTTAATCACCCTTTTTCTAGAATTTGATAACAAGCTTAAGCGAATGAGACTTACTATTTTCTTATGGAGAGACTCACTCGATGTAATAGTCTCGGTCTCACATCAAAATATGCCTCCACGAATATCTCAATGAACTCATACACTCGTCTTTCCTTTATCCCTGAACTAGATCCCCACTTTCCTTACTTTTATTTTATTTCTTTCATTTCCCAACAACTAACTCCCATTCCTTCCTTCGATGGCAAAAATACTACCACCACTCCATCCACCATTCACGTTCTTCTCAACCTCCTCACCTACCTACCACTCACACCACCCTTATGAGTAATAATAGGCATAATCATTCTGATGTGGTGATAAGACAACCTCATCTAATCTAACAACACATCAAAACTTGGGTTAATCCTACGTCAACATAGCTACTTCCACTATGAAAAACATAAGGTTGTTGTCCCTTATTTGCACATCGACAACATGTTGAGGTATGCACAATATATTAATCCTTTATCAAAATCTTCCCAACCTGAGAAATCACAAGGTAAGATATTAGTTCATAAGTCTAATTAAGAAGTGCATGAGAAGTTACCCTACAAAACTCAAATGAGAGCATAATGTCATTTCTGTAAAACATATGTCATTCATAAACTAACACATGGAATAATCAAACATTCCATCAATAAAATACATTATATTTTCCATTCAATATATGTTTTGCATCATTAGTCATAAAATATTCAGTCTATCCATAGATAAATCAACCCAACAAACATAAATTCATCCACATAAAAAGTATGCCAAGGGAGGATCATGACATCCTAGGCTAAACACATTCCTATATTTATCAAATAGTTCAACCATGAATAAACAACTACATAGCATTTTCAAATAAAATTGGAAAGTGTCTTTGTATATCTGCTACTTTTTCCTAGAGTAGCATTTCTTTCATAGTAGTGGTTCCACTGGACCTTGCATTGCTCTAGGGTTCCTTTCCTCATTGATTTGGAATGGAACTCAAGGATATTTACTAGTCACACCTCTATAGGTTTAGGATTTACCATCTGCAAATTAGCAAAGTTCCACATATGATCAGGATTAGCAATGTATTTTCTAAGCAATGATATGTGAAAGGTATCATGAATCTTGGATAGGTTGGGTGGTAAGTGAGTCTATATGCCACAGGACTAATATTTTTTGTAATTTCAAAGGATCCCATAAAATGAGGGTCCATTTTTATGGATTTAATAGTGCTCTTCATTGGTTGCACCCTCAAAAACACTCTATCACCTACAGCAAATTCTCTTGGTGATCTCTTACGATCAACATAAATTTGTTGATGATATTCATCTTCTTTAAGCCCTTTCCTGATCATCCTTAATTGTTGCTTCATATCCCTGACCATGTTTGGTTTAATTTCAACCTGATACTCTCAATTATCCTATGGCAATGGTGTCCTACATCTCCTACCATACAAATCTTCTACTAGGTGTATATAATCTTACAATGATATCCATTATTGTAGGTAAATTCTACTAGGTGTAGATAATCTTCCCATCAGGTCTTCTGATCCATACAATACATGTGAAGCATATCCTCTAACACCTAGTTCACCCTTTTAGTTTGCCCATCGGTTTTTGGGTGATATGTAAAACTAATGTTTAGCCTAGTACCAATGGAACAATGTAAAGCTTACCAAAACTTAGATGTGAATCTTGAGTCTCTATCCAAAATAATCACTTTTGGAAAACCATGAAGCCTAAATATATCCTTGGAAAATATGTTAGCCACAGCCACGATATCATCCTTGGTATTTTTGGGTATAAAATGCACTATCTTGGTCAATTTTTTGACCACAACTAGGATTGTGTCATGCTAGAACCTGTTCTTTGGCAACCTTACAATAAAATTCATCAAAATCATCTACCATTTCTGTGTAGGTGTATCATGAGGAAATAATAGTTCTACAAGATGTTTATTCTTAGCCTTAACTTTTTGATATTTGAGGTATTGGACAAAAAATTCATTCTCCATCATATTTGCTCCTCCTGGGTGAGTGGAATACAGATATCTATGTGCTTCATTCATTATCATTTTCCTAAAGTCATCAACCTTAGGAATTACTACCATTTCTTTGAAACATAAGAAACCATATTTGATGCTAAAGTATTTGCTTTCTTCGGGTTTCTTTTCCATAATTTTCCAAGTTTGGTTGCAATACTCATCCTAATGTTGCATCCTCTTGACTTATTCCATCAAATCAACATGGATGTGAGTTAATACAATTATGTATCTCCTATTAATATCATTGATAACCTTGTTCTATTTCCCTTTAATGTACTTAATTTCAAATTCATACTCGATGAGAAACTCCATCCACATTATTTGCTTGGCATTTAGAAAAGGTTGAGTAAATATGTATTTCAAACTTTTATGGTTCTTTCTCAACTCAAATGGTCCTCCTACCAAGTAATATCACCAAATTTTGAGGGTGTACACTACTGTTGCCAATTCCAAGTCATGGGTAGCATAGTTGACCTCATGCCTTTTGATTTTCCTTGATCCATAGGCCACCACTACTTCATTTTGTGAGAGAAATCCTCCAAAAATTTCCAATGATGCATCTATACACATAGAAAAACTACCTTGAGGGCTTGGATCTCTAAATATGGGAGCTATAGTGAGTTTTTTCCTGAGCAAATTAAAGGATACCTCACATTTATCTATCCATTTAAAATCCTTTTCCCTTTCTCTAAAGGTTTTTTATTGCAATTGCTATCTTGGAGTAGTATTTCACATAGCACCTATAGTATCCAGTCAAACCCATGAAGCTTCACACTTTGGTCACACTTGTAGGTATTGACCAATTTAGTATGGCCTCTATCTTCTTGGGATCCACAACTATCCCTTCAACTAATATGATATATCCTAAATATTGCACTTTTGACTCATAGAAGTCATATTTAGATAGATTCCCATATAATTGATTCTCCCTTAGCAGATCCAACACAATCCTAAGGTGCCTGTCATGCTCTACCTTATTTTGGAAATAAATCAAAATATCATCCAAGAACACAAGAACGAATCGATCCAGGTGTTTCCTAAAAATGTTATTCATCAAATTCATGAATGTTCATTGGAGTATTCATTAAATAAAAAGGTAAGACAATGAACTAATAATGTCCATATCGAATTTTAAAAGTTGTCTTATGGGTATCCTCTTCACGGATCCTCAATTGATGGTATCTAGATTTTAGATCAATATTTGTAAAGATAGTGGCATCCCTCAAATGATCAAATAGATCCTCAATTCTAGGTAGAGGATATATATTTTTAATATTTGCCTTGTTAAGCATTCTATAATCTATGCATAACCTCAAGGAACCATCCTTTTTCTTTACGAAAAACATAGGTGCACCCCATGGTGATACACTTGGTCTAATCAAACCTTTCTCTAAAAACCCTTGCAATTGTACTTTCAAATCTTGCATCTCAATGGGGTTCATTATGTAAGGAGCCCTATGAATAGGCTCTATCCTAGGTTTAAGCTCAATTGTGAAGTCAAATTCATGTTTTGGAGGTAATCCAGGTAAATATTCTAGAAATACATCCCTAAATTCCTGGAGTATTGGGTGTTTTCCAAACACCTCTTCCTTCTTTTCATTTTCTATCTCATTCAGTTTTACTACATAAATTGTTCCTCCCATTTTTATGGCTTTCTTAAGTTGCATTACCGAGAGGATTTGGGGTTGAAATGCCCCTTGTAGGCTATACACTCTTTGTGTTTTCCTACCATATTTTGTATACTCAATCCATCTTTATTGAAAATTGATATTGTGTGCATGTAACCAATCCATTCTTAGGACTATATCAAAAGCATGTAGTAGTGCTACATACAGACAACCAATGGTAGCTCTACTGGGTAAGGTTATTTTAGGCATAGGATAGTACTAATTTAAAGAGTATGTTTATCTTGAACCATAATCGACCTTACATACATGTGTCAAGATTCCTATCCTTTTTGGTATATCTTTAATCAAATTAAAGGAAACAAAGTTATTTGTAGCTCCACTATCAATCTTACCTTTTATAAGTAGCAATGTGGCTTGTCCTTATATATTTTGATTACCTATTGCTAGATAGATCTTGTGAGCAGGTTCCTTTCATGTAGGTTCTCTATAATTTGGTTCTTTTTCTTTCAAACTTGGTCCTACTCTAAGTGGACAAGTGTTAGCATAGTGTGGTCCACCATAATCAAAGCATACAATATTGATCCATGGATGAGTTGTTTGCTTCTACCCTTATTTTGCCTTCACTGCTAATGGGAGGTTAGCCTAATCCTAAGGTAATGATTTGTTATTACATTTGTGGTGATTGTTATAATCACAGTTCTTCCCTTGGAACATCCTCTTAAAATTTCCCTACTTCCTATCGTTTCTTCTATCATGACTATTGGATTTCTTACTTAGCTACTCTCCTTCCCATTTCATGAAGCCTACACTATTTATTTTCCTCAGTGCCTCTATGTCTTATTTTGGTAACCCTTCATAGTCGAAGTAGAGCTTAAGGTAAGTTTCTACTTTCTTGGCTAGGTCATAGGCCTTCTGAAGAGTACTAGGTTCTTTCATGTTCACTTCATATCCTACTCTAGGATCTACTCCTAGTATAAATTTATGTACCTTCATCTTCTCATTATATGTGGGCACATATTTCAATAGCTTGATAAATTTTTTGGTAATATGCCTCCACCATATTATTTCCCTATTTAAGATTGGTGAACTCCTTAAATTTTTGGTTGTAAAAATATCCTGTGAGGAATATTCCTTTAAAGGCTACTACAAATTCCTCCCATTTTAGATCAAATATGACCTTAATTCTTTGTTCCCCACTAAGTTTTTTCTATAAATCTAAGCCAACACCCTATAAGTGCAGAGTGGCATATGATATTCAGGTCCTAGTTGAGTAATCTTCATATTGCAGAAAGTATATATCTCTTTCAAAAAATATTTGGCCACATCACTACCTTCCTCTCCATTGAACTTGAAGGATTTTAAATGCTTCATATCCCTACCCAATTATACCTCAAGTCACTTTATGGCCTGTTGTGCCTCTAAAATAGGTGATTTAACTTATTCCACCCTAGAATTTCTAGTTTGATTGCCATGATTCACAATCACTTCCAACAATTGCCTTTATGTTTCCATCTATTCATGAAGTAAAGCAACTATTGTAGGGAGATCTTCCCTTTTATTATTAGGATTATCTATTTCTATATCTAGGGTTTTGGCCTCAGTGTTATTTACCATTTCTACCTCATTTATGAAGTGACACCCCATATCCTCCTCCTCAATGGCATTGTCCCTAGTATCCATGCAAAGAGTGATGTGGTAAATACTCACAATAGACACAAAAATAAATTTTTTTTTTTTTAATTTACATGGTGGAATCGGTAGCCGCCACGAAACCCGACAGGTTGTCCAGCTTTTTATGGCCGCCACAGTATTCTGTGTTGTCCACCCCAAAAACCGCCACACAGATCTTCATGCAGTACGCCCCTATAACCACCATGCCACAATCATTTTAAACCTTTTACACCGCTGAAATCGCCAGACACAAAAATATTGAACGATGATAAACTGATGTTTATGTTGCCAACAACAAGTATAAAATGGGGATTACAATGCTTTAGATAAATGTCATCAGATAAGGTTACATTTTATGATATCAGTAACAAAGCTTATCTGATACAACAACTAGCCAACAATTATTAAATAAAACAAGTGGTCATAAATAAAACATTATTTATTGGCTTATTACAAGCAATGTGAATACATTAATCTCTATCAGTCCTCCCCACCATATAAGCATTGGAATCAAATGCATACAAAAGGGAAGTATATCATGTGAAATATTGAAGTTGGTGATAACTCCAGAGGTCTTGGGAAGGTGCCATAATGAGTGTCCATGTACATTTAATGGTGATCACCAACATGAATATGGTGCACATATGGAAGCTACTGAAATATGAGATGATATACCATCAAGCATTGAAATTCCTACAAGGTGAAGGTGGCAGGATGTTGAGTGGTATAAATAAAATTTGGAACTATATTTGGAGTTGGAATTGAAGTAGGAGGAGAAGGAGGAGTAACAAGAGTTACAATAGGAACTTATGTGGGTGCAACAATAATAGGTGTTGGTGCAGTAGGAGTAGGTGTAGTTTCAATAAGAACAACTACTGGTGCAATAGGAACAACTACTAGTGCAACGAGAAAAATTGCTAGTGCAACAAGAACAAGAAAAGGAGCCTTATGAATGTGGTGTAAAGTGGTCAAAAGTGCTATTGCTTATACTTTTACATGCTATAGATTGCTAAAAATATGGCAATCAATCATTCCTGATTCAAATTAGTACAATCCAAATGTGGAGTATGTGGAATACTACAAATAATAATAAAAAAAATTTCATACTGAAAAGTATATGTATTGTTATAGGCATTATACTTAGCTTTTTTGTCATATTGATAAGTTTTACCTAGCAACAAACCACAACAATCTGTAGTATTGAAATCACATGTGACAGTATCTACATACTTAGGACCAAAAGTAAAAGATAAAGTACAAGTGTGTGTGATCACAAAAGTAGTAGCATTGTCCTTCCATCCAAGTGATTATGGATGAGGATGAGGACATGTAGGTAGGTGCAACTTATCAATAATGGACTATGCAATCAAGTTTTTCTATGAGCCATTATCAATGATACAATCAAAAAAGATACTAGGAGTCAAATGAGCATGGGTAACAAACAAAATATCACATTCTCCTACCAAATAGTGATGGCTAAGTAAGGTGACCATATTGAGTCTACCTTCTAACTCTGTATAATTACAATCCTCTCCATAAGTCTTGATGGGATTTTTTTGAGTTCCCTCCTCAAAAGTGTCCTCCTCAAAAGAGGGAACAAGCAATTTTTTGTGCTTAGATTTTTATAATTATGGGTATTTAGATTTATCATGCCCTCTATTTTTACAATAATTATAAAAATTTTGAGACTTAGCATGGTAAGAAGAAGAAGAAGAAGCATGAAATGTATACATAGAAGCAAAGGATTGATTAGAAGCAAGATTAGAATAAGGAGATAAATGATAAGAGTTCATTGGTGCTATTACCATGGATGGGTCACTTGTGTCAAACCATCAAAAGAGTAGCGAGGTCCTCAACATTGTCCAAAGAACTTCTTCTCTGCAAGCTATGCATAATTGAAGACATCATCAAGTGTAGTACAAGAAGTATATTTCAACTCATGATAAAAATTTTCAAGAAGCCCACTTTTAAACTTATAAATAAGGGATGTTGTAAAAATCTAATACGTAAAGCAAAATGCATAGATGGTTAAATTGATGAACATAATCTTGTACAGATTGATTCTTTTCCTATCAAAGGTGGAGCTAATGAATCAACAAGTCATCATCATAATTGGATGGATAAAAAGTGGCCTTCAAAGCTTTGACCAAATCATCCCAAGTGAGGATGGGGTTTTGGGTTTCGTGGTATTCGGTAATGAGAACCTTAGCCATACCAAAAAGTTTGAGTTTGGAAAAAGGAAACTTATCAATGTTTGAGATTTGACTAAAGTTAAACCAGATCTCCATATCAAGGATCCAACTATTGAGGACAGTAGGATCTCGAGAGCTTTCATAAATTTTAACTTCACACTTAGCATGAGAAGTATGAGAGGATGAGGACTACAATTTGATGTCCTTAATTATGTCAGCCAAATAATAGATTTGGGCTATGATTTTGACCAATGTTATTTATTAATGGGCTAATATTTTGGCTATTTTTTATTTTATGCCATGTTGACAACTATATATCTAGTTTGAGCCACGAAGAAAATCAAAAATGCAAGAAATGGTGATCACAAGGCAAAAATATAGGCCCATTTGAAAAATGAATATTTGGAACATAATTAGAGAGATTAAATAAGGTAAATGGAAACCTCACCACTATGAATGGCTAGGGATAAAAATGATCTTTCCAACGAGTATATATAAGGGTATACTAAGACAAATAAAGGCCCTGTAAAATCAAATTTTGTAGAGGGTCTCCCAAAAATATGAAATGCAAAAAAAATGGGTTTTGCAACTTCAACGACTAGTTTTTTAATGGGTGCAAGGTGTGACATTAGTGATCAAGTCAGAGGTTTTGCAATAGCTATGGTGTAATGGACGAAGGAGGATTGATGTTAGCTTTTTCAAAGGCTATCTTTTGAATGGTTATTTGGCAATGGCTAATGGGTAGAATGGAAGCTTATGTTAGCAAGGGTCAATGTAGAAGATAGAAGGCATGAGGATCAGCGTGAACATGGCCAGTGAGGTGGATAACCAAATGGATCAATGGTTGCAACATATGTGAATGACCATCACAAATGGTAACGTGATAGATGTTAGGTGGTAATAGTGAATTGGTAGGATAAGTGGCAGTCACGATGGGATGAGGGTTCAGTGGTAAGGGTGGTGAACAAGAAAAAGCAATGGAAGGTGCACGAAAGGTAGTATTTGGGTAGGGATAGCCAGTGAGAGTTGGCTATTCCTTAATAGGAGATACGACCTATATAAATACTGAAAGATCTATAATAGGTATTATGTAGGATAAAACCCACATGATTGTTTTAAACAAAACTAACATTGCATGCTTTCTAGAAAAATATTGCTGGTAATGTGGAACAATCATTGAGAAATTTTTAAACCTTAGTATAATTTTAATTTTTGCTATCGATAAATGGATGTGTCATAGGAAAACATAGTCATGCATGAAAAAACTTGGAAACTACCCCAAAAATGATAGATCAAGCTAGAACTCATAGATTGTTGGTCAAAATACTAAATATTATTGTTGAAAATGTGTTAGGATTCATTGAAAATATAAGATGGGTGCTCGGAAGAGAGTCAAAAAATATAGGATCTATAGAAAATAGCTTGCAAACATGAATCATCATCGAAAATGGATGGCAAGAGTAGGTAGATAGTAAATTAGTGCTTAAATACCTCCAATGTGTTCCCAGATGTGCAAGAAAATGCTGAATAAGGTAGGGAACTCTGTATCAATTCCAAGAAGTGGTAGGTTTAATTGAAAAATAGTAGTGTAGGTCTAAAAAGTGATAGATCATGTAGAGCAGAATTGGGAAGCAGCAAAAACTAGCAAGAGCGTAACAAAAATGACTAATTGATGCAAGATCGGGATAAAAATCTTCAAATCATCATCAAAAAATTTGTAGATCATCCAAAATGGTCATATCAACTACGTTTGGATAGAAAGTCACCGAGAATGCAATAGAATCACCCAAAATAGTAGTAAATGGTTGAAAACATCTAAAATGAGTGAATTTGCATTGGGATTCTTTGAAATCATCAGATCGAAGGTAAAAACACCTGGTAGTGTAGTGTGAATCAAAATTACAAGAATTTTATGAGCTAAGGATTGATAAAATGTAAACCCTAGCTATGGCTAAGTTTTTGATCATCAACTACAAAAATTTGAAGTGATCAGTTTGCAAACAGATGGGTAGATCCATATCTATGATCTTGTATGGATAAATAATTGGAGATCTATAAATCCAAGGTCAAAAATATTTGTGAGAGATGTAAGGTGTTCACCTATAGGTGGATGAAACCACCAAACCAAGATCCACAGGGAGAATTTATTGTTCCTTTCTTAACCAAACCTGGTCTAAGGAAGAGGATACTCTCCAAACCTTGTGCTCAACTCTGATACTAAATTAATGTGGTAAACACTCACAATAGACATGAAAATATTAAATGATGAAAAATTGATGTTTGTATTGCCAACAACAAGTATAAATAGGAATTACAATGCTTTGGATAAGTATCATCGGATAAGGTTACATTTAACGATTTCAGTTACAAAGCTTATCTGATACAACTAGCCAAAAATTATTAAATAAAACAAGTGGTTGTAAATAAAATATTATTTATTGACTTACTACAAATAATGTGAATACATTAATCCCTATCAAAGAGATAGTGAGATTTAGATCATAGTTACTTCTTGAATTAACTCTCCTACTCTTAACTAAGTATCCAACTATCTTAGCTATGCAAAAAAGTTAAAGTTTAGTGGATACACTTATTCATGCAGGTGTAGTATTCATGTTGCACATGTACTATTACACACTTTTATCTATGCTTACATAGAGAATATTGAATCCCTATGAACCATGATATGATACCAAATTTCATGATTCAAAATATCGATTCCTATTCCACTAGTTTTTTTTTCTTTTTTTTTATTTTACTAATATACCACAAAGTGCTTCAATTATTCATTTAAGACCAATTCTAAACATATGGACTTATTTCCCTGTATTTATAATTGACTTAATATTTTCTCGAGGCACACCCATCCCTATGCCTTACATACGTTTGACTATGTAAGTGTACTAGGTGCATAAGTCTATTTTACAAGTTATCCCTCTCATTGTTTCCCAAGGAGCTAGCTTACCCTCTTTCACCCTATCGAAGGATGTACGCTATCCATTACCCCTTATTAAGTCCATATATGAAGGTGCTAGTATGTAGATAATTCAACCATCCTTCTCATCTATGCGATGAGCTAGTTGTTCCCTATATAGGTCTCTTCCAGTATAATTTCATGGATCCTTCTATCTTTCATTGGGTTTCCATATGATTAAGGTTTTCTAGAATAAAATCTCTCTAAGGTATTCAAACTAGATTCATTCCTTATCAAGCAAGCATTTCCTCTTTACACAAGATTAAATGCAACTACTCTCATCAAATCCTTAAAGATGGTTGGAATACCACTCAAGTATGTTGAATTGCAATCTATGAATTGTCATTCTTGTATCATATTTTATTAATTCTAAAAGCAAGCAATTATTAACTATTATGAAGTGTGTAATCCTTAATATAGCAATCACATGCATTTGAAGAGTGTAAAAAATGATATTAACTTCTATTTTATTTCTTATGAATTTATAATGCAACAATTCCTTAAGAGATAGCAAGATTCATCACACAAGATTCATAATTGTCCATAGATAATATACCAAAAATTGTTAGCAGAATATAATAAACAATATTCCATCATGAGTTAATCATAAATTGGAATATTCATAACCAAGTCATATAATTAAGATATAAATCCATCACCAATAGAAATTTTTACAAATAATCACAACACACTTATTTACCCTAGGAAACCTCAAGGAAAAACCCAACTCTAAATTTTTTTCTATATTTATTTCATAAAATGGTGGTTACATTCGATCAGACTTCCAATTAGCCTTTTTATCCAACAAGATATATTCTCTTGTCTCTTGTGCAATTGTAATCTAAACTAGTCCATCAATCCATAACCATATTCGGATACAATGCTTGAATTTAAGGTATTACACATTGCTGGAAATATTCTTCTCAATTTCAAAGTATAATTGATCTTTACATGAGACCAAAGCACCAAAACTATTTTTAATATAAAATAAGGAACCTATGATGTCTACATTTCATAAATAGACTAGTCTAAATGACTTTAGACTAAAATTATTTTTTGAAATTTAGCTTCCTAAAAAAATGTTAACATTACAATGTTCATTTGCCAATAGCACTACAATTATGCTTCCTCTCCACCAAGAAACCAATAGCTATCTATCCTTTTGAGATCATTACCTAGAAATATAACCAACCTAGCCTCTATCTATAGTTTTTCTCACTTGGTTCAAGACAGACAGACCTCATCTACTTCCATACTACGAAACACAAGAACCAAGCTTAAATACCCAACTCGAATCCTATTTCAAAATCACTTTACTCAATGTAAAAGGAAATCCCTATGAACTCTATTTATTCTCAAGCCTCAAATAGAAAACAAAATAGTATCACCTTTAAACACTAAGGACCACCAATAAATTCACTAATTTCACAACTCTTACCATTAATTATGTGGTGAAACTTGACTAGCGAGGGATGTCTTTTCATGCTCTAAATTTAAGATGACTACTCTCAGTCTAGAAATTTCACAGAGATATTCCCAAGTCTATAAATATTTCCAATAGAATACCAATGGTTCAACATATGCATGAGGAGGTTATATCCAGAAGTTGTAGTGTATGATAGTCTAAACAAATAAAATAATGATGCTACCAAAAGAATACATAGAACGTTGTCCCATATCAATCAAGTAATCACACACATAGACCATACCAAAGATAAAATTTCCAAAATTCATTTATTTACTCTAAAATCCAATTAAAAACTAGATTCTAAGTTAACCAAGCATATTTCTTTAACCAAAAACTCACTTATCCCATTCGTAATCCTTAGACTAAAACATTCCTTTATCACTAAATTATTAAACAATAATGAATACCAATTATTGACGATATGGATAGGGTAAAGCTAAACTTAAATACTAGAATGGATTTTCCAAGGTTTCTCCCACTTCCAACAAAACAAAACTAAGAAGGTATAAAGATCTCACTCACCAAGAACATTCTCATTTCGGGTGTTATAACAAGTTTTCCTCTACCCTCTATTCTCTTTTAGGCAATACGAGCAAAACTTCTTTTCTACCTAAAAATCTAGCGAATGTAATCTTAAAACAACCTCTAAAATACTTATCTTTCAACAAACAATCAACTAATTTAATCACCCTTTTTTCTAGAATTCAATAACAAACTTAAGAGAATGAGATTTACTATTTTCTTATGGATAGACTCACTTGATGTAACAATCTTGGTGCTGCATCAAAATCTACCTACACAAATTCCCCAATGAACTCATGCACCGGTCTTTCCTTTCTCCTTGAACCAGATCCCCACTTTCTTTACTTTTGTTTTATTTCTTTTATTTCCCAACAACTAACTTCCATTCCTTCCTTCAGTAACAAAAATACTACCATCACTCTATCTACCATTCATGTTCTACTCAACCTCCTCACATACCTACCACTCACACCACCCTTATGATTAATAATAGGCATAATCGTTCTGACACGGTGACAAGACAACCTCATATAATCTAAAAACTCATCAAAATTTGGGAGAATAGGGACTGACCATAGGAGTGGATCATGCCTCCTAGAGGACAGTCTAAGTCTTTCTCCCTTAAACTATTTTACCTCAGTAACTAACATGTATTAATACTACTAACATTATTCTAATCTATCAATGCATGAAAATACAATGATGATTACATAAAATAAATCATGCATAAATAAATGACAAAGTAATTGATACAGTTACCATGCATAACAAAAAGTGTTGCTACTTTATTACTGGAAATTCAAGCATACATAGTTGCACATTTCTTCAAAAATTGTACAAAATTATTTTTGTAACATTAATAAGCATTAGATATTTCTCCATTAGACCTTTTCAAAGGTCTCCCTATGTAATATATAATGTCACTTTGTACATTCTAAATAAAACTCTTCACATATTTTCCATGTGGCTTTGTTGGCTCGATAATGCGATAACTATGTCCCTAAAAGAAATAATCTAAACTGACATAGTTTCCTAACCTACTTGGACTTAGTCATAATATAAGTGGTCCAAGTGGTAATTCATGAACGAACATAACAAAATACTTCTAATTTAAAAATTTTACAAGATATAACAATACAACTATATACCCCTTTATTCATGGAGAGGACGTAAAATCTTGCATCGAAATCTAGACAACCTAATAACATACTAACTTCATAATTTTATAAAATAACTTTATAATAGCTTCAATAATAATAATTTTCTTGTGCATAATATTTGATAAGTCAAAAAACTATGCCTATTGAAAACATTTCGTAATAACATGTTGCCATGTAATAATTCCATGTTGTCATTGATGTGGCATGCAGTGTGTTGGTCAATTAATTTTGTCAAATATTTTTGTAACTCTTAGCAAGAGTCATCTTCAGTAATATTCTTTAGTAGCTATATTCTATAACATATTTCAGTAATTGTGTCTTGTAATAGACATCAGCAACTGTATTTTGTAACAGACTTCAGCAATTATGTTTTGTAACCCATGTCTACAATCTTCTCAATTCATCATCCTCATGATCATCTTCTCTTATGTTCAGCATCTGGTTTAAATATTTTTTTGCCACATCAAACTCCTATGAACGTCCTTCAACGTTTTCCTATCCAAGCATACAAAACTTGCATAGATTTTGTGTAAATTTCATGCATTTATCAATTTATCTGTATTCATCATTTTAACTGATAAATTACATAAATAAATTAAAGTAATCATTAAAACTCCATTACATTCATGATTTAAAGTTAGAAATCACATAATATATCACATACAATGTATGCTAAATTAATACTCATCACGCATTACAGCTAAATAAGGCAATTAAAAGGCATGGGATAGTATATGTAGTCAAAATAAATAAATAGGATGAGAAAGAAGCTAACTTGGAACTTTTTAAGAAGTTTTCTATGCTAAAGGAATTTGAGTAAGTATTTCTTGAGGACTTACTAGGTCTTCCACCACAATGGGAGTTTTATTTTTCTATCGAATTCTTACCAAGAGTTGAAACCATTGCTCGATTACCTTATCAAATGACTCCAATAAAGATACAAGAATTAAAAAGACAACTCCAATATTTGCTCAAAAAAGTGTTGATCAACCCAAGTGTGTCACCTTGGAGATCCCTTGTGTTATTTGTGAGAAATAAGGATGGGTTCTTGAGACTATGCATTGACTATAGGATGCTTAATAAGGTAACTATCAAGAATAGATACTTCTTTCCAAGAATTGGCATTCTATATGATCAGTTGAAAGGAGCTACCATTTTCTCAAAAATTGATCTCAGATCCGGATACCATCAGTTAAGGATAAAATATTTTACTCACATGACTACTTTTAGAACAAGAAATGGGTATTATGATTTCATAGTCTTACCTTTTGGATTAAAAAATATCCCGACTACATTTATAAATATTATGAACAATGTCTTTTGAGAATAGCTAGACCACTTCATGATAATATTTATAGATGATATTCTATTTTATTGACAAGCCAAGGAGAAGCACAACCGACACATAATAATTATACTAGAAATACTCAAAAATAATGAAATCTATGGAAAACTATCTAAATGTGAATTATACACTCTGCAAGTACAATATTTGGATCATTATATATCAACGGATGTAATTGTTATCAAATCTAAAATATTGAAGCTATTATCAACTGGCCCGCACCCACCAATATTTTTTAAGTACGTAGTTTCATGGGAATGCCAGGATATTATAGATGTTTTATGAATAACTTCTCAAAAATTGCCTACCTAATCACCAATTTGAAAAAAAAAGAAAAGTGTTCAAATGGACAGAATAATGTGAAGAGGCTTTCAATATATTAAATAAAAGACTAACAACTACTGCAATTCTAAGAATACCTAACCCATAAAAAAATTATAGTTTGCATTGATGCCTCTATTGAAGGATTGATAGGAATTCTAATTCATAATGAGGTAATCATAGCCTATGAATTGTGAAAGCTTAAAAATCATAAACTAAATTATACCACTTATGATTTAGAATTAGCAGTTGTTGTCCATGCACATAAAATTTGGAGGCACTATTTACTAGGGAAGCCCTTTCAATTGAAAATAAACCATCAAAGTCTAAGATATATTTTCTCCCATCCTATTTTAAATGGAAGACAACGTAGGAGGATGGAATTCTTGGTCGAGTATGACTTTGGAATTGCATATATTAAGGGGAAGTAAAATAAGATAGAAAATGCCCCAAGTCGAAGGAGACACATAGCTACTATATCCAAATGCCATGTACATTTATATGATAAGATAAAAGAACAACAACAGAAGAATGGTTATTATGGTAAATATCAAGCATGGGTTGAGCTAGAACCTGATTAGAGAAAATAATTTGCTATTATAAATGGTTTGTTATTTTTCAAAGATAGGCTTATTATTCCTAAGTAGGGTGGATTAAGGAATATTATTTTACAAGAAGCCCATTGCACTCCTTATTTTGCATATCCAAGAGGGTATAAATGTAAGAAAGCATGAGAAAGACATTCTATTGGCTAGGAATAAAATGAGATATCAATAATTATGTGGTAAGATATCTTGAATGCCAAAAAGTAAAGGTTGAACACCTACATCCAATAGAAAAACTTTAGTCTCATAATATTAATGAACAAAAATGGTAAGTCATTACTATGGATTTCATTTTGGTCTACCAAAGATCATATTTCAACATGATGCAATTTTTGTGGTGGTTGAAAAATTGACTAAGGCAATACATTTTATTCTATAAAATGTTAAGTATGATGCATCTGCTATTGCTAGAAAATTTTCTAGAGAGACTGTGTGACTACATGGATTCCCTAAAGCCATAATTTTAGATAGTGATTATAAATTTACCTCAAAATTTTTGCAAGCCTTACATTGAGCCTTGGGTACAAAACTAAATATCAATATTGCATATCATCTAGAGATATATGACCAAACCAAAAGGGTTAAATAAGTTCTTGAGGATATGTTATGCATGTATTGAACAGATCATAAGACTAAGTGGGAAGAATGTCTCTACTTATTTGAAATTAATTATAACAATAGCCATCATACTTCCTTAGGAATGACTCCTTTTGAGGCCCTATATGGGAGACAATGTAGAACTCCTCCATCTTGGGATAGTCCAGAAGATTGAGTGATGATTAGATTGGATATTATGAAGGATATGGAGTAATAGTTAAGAACGATTTGTCAAAGCCTTAAAGAAGCCATGGATCAGAAAAATAGCTATGCACATCTAATAAGGTCACCAATGGAACTCTCTTTGGAATACGGAGTCTTCTTAAGGGTGAGATCTAACAAAAGATTCATCAAATCCACCAAAATTGACCCTAAATTTATTGATCCTTTTGAGATTATAGAAAATATCATTCATATGGCCTATAGACTTGCCCTTCCACCTAATCTATCAAAAATCCATGACACCTTCCATGTATCCCTACTTAGAAAGTATATTGCTAACCCATCTCATGTTTAGAATGTGTCAAATTTATAGACGATAAATCCTCTTGCCATTGAAGTCCACCTAATTTAGATTCCAGCTTTTCATACCAAAAGTTTAAAAAAATGTGAATTAATGTAAGGTCCAATGGGACCAATTTTAAAAAATAAATACCACTTAAGAAGATTTAGATTCCATGAAATATCAATTCCCTTATATTTTTTAATAATATATTTTTTATTTAAAAAAACACAAGGGACTGTGTTTAGAACTACAAGGGGAGAATGCCATGACCCTTCCAAAGCATGATTTATTATATTATTATTTCTATGTATACATGATATTAATTTCTTATGATTTATTATTTTTAACATTTTGGACAAGGTAATGTTGATGTATTCTTTATTGTAGGTACATGTTCTCAAAATACAAAATGAGAAAGGATGGTGATGTAAATTCTCACCACGGTGGAATATTCACTATTAGTTAAAGGGTGGAATGCTAGGGTGGAATGACCCTAGCAGTGAAATATTCACTAATGGCTCAGGAGTACATGGAAGCCCAAGTAGATTAATTCATGAAGATACATTGTGAATGATTATTTAATATCATTGAAATGAGTGAATGCTTACCTTTAAAAATCATGCAACAAACAATGAAAGTGCCACCAAAGCATGGGAGTTATTCTTGTCTGACATATGATGACATTTTGTTATTATTATATTATATGTATAAGAAAAATTATTGGAGGTATAGAAGTATATGATGATTTAAAGTATTTATTTAGTTATTTGTTTATTTTTATTTTTTTGTTTTAAATTATTATTAAAATAAATTTAAAAAATATTTTCATTTTAATTATGCATTTAGAAGATTTTATTGATTTTAAAAGTAGCCTACTTTTGGATATTTATTAAAATCTTAAAATATAAAATATACACCACCTGACTAAAGATTTTAAGATTGAGTTGGCCGATTGCATGGCCTTAAACTTACCTCATTGTTCCTCCCCCAATATCCATTTCAAAATGGGATGATAAGTAAATATGAGGTATAGAAAAAAAGAGCCAGGAGAACGAAAGGTAGATGCAAAGTTGAGCAGAAGAATTACGTCAAAAAATCTCTTTTCGAAGGTAGTCCATCCTCGCATATAATTGGCTGAGCTATTCTTGCCTAGTAAGAAATTATTTTTCAGCCTAATTAAATATTTTAACCCTTTTTCTCTTTAATTATTTTTCTCGGCTAAAATACCCTTGCTACTTGTGAAAATGTTATTTGGAATATTGCTTTAGAAATTAATTAAGCTAGTTTAAACCTGGGAAGAGCTTCAAACCAAGACTCTATTCTCGTTGCCAACTCTATAGAAGACATGATGTTTTTTCCATCAAAACCAGTGAATGTCTGAATAAAAATGAATTTATTCTTTTTATATTTGTATATAGAAAATTATTTTAAATAACTTACGAGATGGAGATATACCTATTCAGCTATGAGAAAATTTAAGATTACTGTTGTTTTAACTTGAAATACTATTTGGAAGCTTGGAAGCTTTAATAAATTTTTCTTTTTCCATTAGTTTGGATTATTTGGTAAATATTAATGTTGCAAGAATTTTTTCCCTAACATTCAACTTCGGAAGTATTTCTTAATGCAAATGAATTAATGAAAATGCCACATGAGCAACTAACAAATAAATATAAACAATAGAATATCTTATAATGTGGAAAACCTTTAGAAATAACTACTCTTATAGGTCTGATTCATTAAATAAAATTTTACCGAACTCCATTTGTTTAATTAAACCTAGTATCATAGAGCTACAAGATTGGCTCAAGTCTCTTAGTATTACTTACCTAGTTTAAGAAAAACCTAACTTAAGACAAAAATGCATTGAGCGAAATATTTTAAGTTAGTAAAATGAAGACAATTTAGATATGTTTACATTCTTTTTAAGTAGACTTCTCTACATATATTTTTTACTTAATAAAGGTCTTTCATTTTTCAAAATGACTGATGCTTGTGAATCCTCTTTTAAAGTATTCAACATAACTATGTTTTCATTCTGAATAGGTAATGCATATAGCTTCTTTAAGAATTATATTAGTGCATTCAATATAGTTATTGCATTCCATAAGCACACTTATTATTTTAGAAAAAAAAGTCATTTTGATCCCTTATACAGAAAGGTTCTCGACACTTGTGTTATGAGAAATGAAATAATCAGATTACTGTGCTAGGTGAGGTATGAGCAACATGGATTTTGAAAGGATTGGTTTTTAAACCATTAAATCTGAGGAGAAATTAGTTTTACCAGCAAAATATAATACATACTTGTGCATTCTTATAGTGTATTTGAATACCTAGAGGTTACGGGAAATGCAGTTCAAGTAAAGTACCTTTAATCAATGTAAACTTCCATACTGGAAAGAATCTACATTGATAATTTTATGTATTTAATGTTAATATGGAGAGCATTGCATAGTTACTCTTTATTTTATGCATAGTTCTTATAGTTGGGAATGTAGAAGTTGAATTGTTTTTATATATAAGTTAGCCATTTATAAATAAAATAGTTGGTTTGGTACTTTCTTTGAAATTTATCATCTTTTGAAGGTCAAATGTTTAGAAGTTGACTTGTTTGAATTACTTTTTAAATGAATACCATTATTTCTTAAATGAATATTATTATTTTGTAAATACTTCGATAGAGTTATAATTCTTTTAAATGTATATAAAAAGGAATTAATATAAATGATTAATGAAATTTTATTTTTTATCTAAGTTTAATTTTGTTAAGGGTTTTTCTTAGTTTAACATAGTAAATGTAATCAAAACACTCTTTATTATCTAAATATAAAACCTATATAACAATTAAATAATCAGGAGGATAAACAACCAAAGAAAACAAGTCACTCAATACCATTGAAATATATGAACATATTCAATGATGATTCGGGTGTGGTCATTCTTGACAAATGAGTCAATATGAGAGGTAAGGATGGGTGGTATGGGATGTCCATCTAGGCCACTGCATGAGCAGTACTAGTGATGGCCCCTTGAGTAATTTGTGGATAAGGATAAATCTATTAAGAAAAGAGGATAGATGGATCCATGATGGTTGGAATAGGATAACTCATCATAATATTTATGACTTGTCAAGGGAAACCATGTCAGTGCTAGGTGATTGATATGATCTTAATTTTCTATGATTCTAGATACTAATCTAGAGATGTTACCATCAATTAAGCACTATAACATCTATGCTAAATAACCTTACATGTTATCTTGGCAATAGATGAGTTAAAATTTACTCAGGGTACCACACATTTGATAACACATTAAGGGAGGGGAGTTAAGCATCCACCCTCTAAGTATTATGGGCCTTAGAGGATAACCCTTATCCATGGTTTTAGGTTATCACACTAGTACAAAGGGTGAGAAATATAGAACCACTAAAGGAACCTCTTACTAGATTTGTCCAATCTCGTCCACTTGGGGATCATCTACAATGATCACAACCTAAAAAATATTTTTGATGCTAAGTACTAATTAATCAATGAGTGTGTTTTAAAAACCAAAAAAAAAGAAAAAATACCCTAGTCAAATCTCATCCCTTGATTTTCAAAACTCGTAAGTCAGATCAAGATGTTACAACCAGTGTGAAAGATTGAATTGTCACAATCATGAAGGTAATTTATTGTATGTATCTATTTAAAATAATTATGTAAAAATAAATATCAATCATTTTAGTTACATGTGATCTAAAAGGAAGTGGGAGTTGAGTGAGCCTCATCATTTATTATTTTAGATCTTAGGAGAAGAGTAGGAAATGAGTACTACAAGTATGAGCAAGGATCAAACCTTGTTTTTTTTCTTCTAGATATTTGAGAAAAATATAAAAATAATTCTTATGAGGAAAATTTGGGTAGCATGGAAAGTCATTTTTGAAAGTCTATATTGTAGATAAAGAATCCTTAACTAGAAGTATGGATGACCTGGTTAGGGATAATATCAAGAGTGAATGAATGGAAGTTTATATCTAAGTAGTAGATGGTACAATAGAAGATATTATCAAGGAAAAGATGATTGATCATGATATAAAGGTTCTTTAAAAAATAGGGTTAATATGTAATTTCCATGGATTTTATCAATTTTTTTTGTAGATTTAAAACTGGATCAAGTGGAAGTGGATATTTAATTCAAATTATTTCATACATTTTATTTTACAAGGGATTTTCATCATCATCTTCTCTATTTTAAAAATCAAGGATAAAATAATGAGTGATGACCCATGGTTTAGAGGGAGAGATGCATTATATTTTAGACCATGAAGTCATAGTTTTTATATGAAAAATTATATTGTTAAAATGCTTCAATTGTATATCACAACTTTTTTGAATTCTATATGACATTATCAATAAGGAGTTTTGAAGAATATTTTCAATATTCTAGAGGAGTTTCCTTAAGAGGGACAAACTACTAAAGAGAAAAATATTATACATATTTGGATATGTTTTGCATGGATATTTTAAATATTTTCTATAATCCTTTAGGATTAAATTTAGTCAAATAATGGAGTTAACAACTGGACTATTTTGATATTGTAAATGTTATGAGACTAAACATGCGATAGAATATTGTAAAGTGAAAATAATGGAAAAAGAGACCTAAAAAATTGCTCATAAGATAAACTTCAAGAATATTGAAATATGTGGTGTTAAGCTTCACTTGAGGCCATGATTGACTTTTGTGATATGTTATTTATATTTAAATTTAGGCCCTTGTACACCTTGTGAACTTAAATGTATTGTTATATTATATTATGTATCCTAAAGATCAATTATTTAACCTTGACCTAAAGGTTTCTTGTAATTGGATATTTCATACCCACTTCTTCCATTTATTTCTTTATCATTTGAAGTGTACTTCTATTTCCCTGTAGTGGGATATTTTAGTCTCTATGAATACTACATTATATCATGTGTATTATTTCTAAGAGATTATTTCTACTTATCTAGGTAATGTATTGATTCTATTTATTTCCAAAACTTATTTAAAAAATTTAGTATGGTAATAGAGTGGGTCTTAATATCCATTACTCAAGTGTTTATTTTTGGTATTTTTTCTTCTATGGAAATTGTGAAGGGTAGTGTTTTTTGGAAGCAGTTAGAAAAATCTTAGTGTGCCATTGACAATTTTTTATGGGTTTACTTTCCAAAACCCAAGGTGGACTTGAATCTCTAGGATATCATTATCATATTTCATCGTAGTTATTAGAAATGAATGAAATCAATCATTACCTAGTATTGCTTAATAGAATAAGTACATAGCTTATAAAACATAGGATATGATGAGGTGTTCATAAAGACCAAAATATCTTATAAACATCCCTTTATGTACATAGCTTGTAAAACATAGAATATGATGGGGTGTTCAAAATTACAAGTAGACTGATAATAAAATGATTAGTGAGAAGGGGTGTTTGTATCCAAGTACATAATACTTTTAGGTCAAGGTTATGAGATTGACCCTTAGGAACAAAATAATAAATTTTACAAAAATATATTTTTCAAGGTTTACATGGGCCCAAAGGGTAAATATAACAAATAGTCATTCATGGCCTCAAGAGAAGCTTAACCATCATATATTTGAATATCCCATTTTAAGCTAAATAAGGGACACAAAGAGAGATTCTTATATTGGATATCTCCTTGAGGTACAATCTCCAACTCCAAGAAGCTCTAGCATACACACAAAAGTGACCTTAGGTATTATATTGGTTAAAATATCTATTATGTGCTCTAATGAAGGAATAAATACTAAGATCTAACATCCAATGAGAATGGAAAAAATATTGGATGAAATTGTTTTTGAATGAAAATTTAGGGTTTTTCAAAGAAGTGAGTGAATGTACAAGGGTTTCATCTATGTTGAGTACAAGTAGCCCCAGAGGTTGATTTTTAGGGCCTTCGAGCCCTAGTGGCCAATATTATTGTGAGTTTTGTTCAATATTTTAGTGAGATATGTTGCAAGGGACCCAAGATGGGTTATAAATCTATATTTCAACAAATATTCATGTTTTGAACTTGATTGACAACTACTTCCAATTTTTTGCATAAAACAAAAGTGAAAATCATACCTTTCCTTGGCATCCAAGGCATGGATTAAAGAGATCTCAAAACAAGTTTCAAGCAAATGATCAAAAAATGGTGCAGATATCAAGTGAATCCAGTGCTAAGGAGCACCTCCAAAATAAATCAACTATGGAAACCTCCTTTAAGGGTAAGAATTTTTAATACTCGACCCCAAAAATAAATTTTAGGGATGCTCTCTATGATGGACATCCTTAGTCTAATGATAACATTAATCTGAGGGATTCCCATAAACCTCTAAGAATACCTAATATTGATCTTAGGAAAACTAACTCAAGATGTCTTACGGCAATTGATGGAACTCCAATTGTTAAGCTAGATATGGGTGACATTCAAACTAGCATAGAAGATATGGAAAAAATAGGACTAATTTGTCATTTCTTGGTTTTTCATCCTAGCCTATCTGCTTTCAATGTTTGGTTTGCAAAAAACTAGAAAATAAAATTGAGTTACAAATCTCTATCTATCCAAATGGTTATTTTCTTTTTTTATTTGCTAATAATTAAGATAGAGAGAAAACATTTCAAGGAAGGAAGGGTAGGGCTTTTCATGAAGCCTTGGCATACTAAATTTAAAGTTGAAGAAGAGATACCTTCTGCAGTTTTCGTGTGGGTTAGACTCTTTAGCCTCCCAGTTGAATTCTATTTTTCTTCAATTGGAAACTTTTTAGGAACTTTTATGATGATTTTTTATTTTACTCAAAAATTTGAACATGTTATTTATGCTCGAATTTGTGTTTTAATAGAATTTTGACAAACCCCTACCTAAAAGGATCTCATTACAATTTGGTGAGGACACTTGGGAGCAAGTGGTGGACTATGAGAACATTCCTTTTCATTATAAAATTTACCATGAATATGTTCATTTGGCTAGTTTCTATCCAAATAAAATTCTAGATCAAAATAAAGAGGATGCAAACTTAGCAGGTTTCCAAATGCCTAAGAATACTCAGAAAAACTAGTTAGAAGGATCAATCAAAGTTATCAACTAATATGTTTAAAATTCTTTCCACAAATGATGTCCTAGGTTAGGAAGATAAAATAATAAAAAAAAAAATCTTAGAAACATAATCTAAAGATGTGGGAAAAAATTAAGAGATAAACCAACAAATCAAAGGTTTTCAATATAAAAAAAGGGAGAAAATATACTCAAGAAAAACAATCTTTTAAATGTTGAGATTTCAAATAATACAGGTCCCAAGAGAGATTATGTGGAACCTTATAATAACATATTAGCTTGGTACATAAATTCTTCAAGGTTAGAAACCAGATTCAATTGGGGTAAGTCAAGAAATAGGAAAAAAAAAACTGAAGATGGATTCTAACCAAAAGGCAGGTTGCAATACCAATCAATATCATATGGTAAAAAAAGGTGAAAATATTTTAGAGGAAGGTAATATCAATGTCCTTACCAAATTTTATTGTCTTGTTATTAATAAATATCATCTCTTGGAATATTAGAGGACTCAAATGTAGTCTTTCAAAACAAAATGAAATTAGAAGAATGATTTAGACAAACCATCCACATCTTGTTTTTCTTCAGGAAACAAAGATGTCAATAGAGTAAATGGAATCAGTTGCTAATGAAATCTAGCTAGCTAAAAAAGTTTCTTCCCTCAATTCTGAGGGGATTTTTGGTGGCATTGCTTACCTTTGGGACCCAAAAAAGGTAGTTATTAACCATATAGTTGGTAGTTGGGGTCTTTTGGATATAGCTATTCAAATTAGACATTCCAACCAAATTAAGCTATGCATAATTGTTTATGATCCAACTACTTTGGAGGAATAAATAAGACAGTGAAGGATATAACTTATATTATCTGTTATTTTTTTGAAGCTTGGATCTTGATCAGAAGAGATTGCAATACCATCCTCTCTCTAGATGATAAAATGAGAGGAAATAGAAAGTTGGACAAGAGCACTGACCTCATGAGTGAATATATTGTAAACCGTCATCTTGTGGACAACCAGCTAAATAATGGTCATATGACTTGGTCTAACATAATGCAAGGCTTATCTTGTATTATGGAGAGATTAGATAGGTTCTTGCTATCTGATAATTTCTTAATCCATGGTCACATTCCTAAGGTGAGGAATCTTAACAATGTTGGTTAGGATCACTTGTTAGTCATGGTTGAAATGTGGAAAACCAATGTGATTTTATCACCTTTTTTATTTCAATTAATGTGTCTTATAAATAGTTCCTTTAGACCTCAGGTGTAGCAATGGTGTAAGGAAGGTAAACCAAGGTATGGGACTAAGATGTTCTATTTTACCAAAAGGTTGCAATATAATAAATCCAAAATCAAGATTTGTAATTGGAAGGAGTTTACGGATATCCAATAAAAAACCATGAAGTGATTACTCAGCTTGAAAAGTTGAATAAGAAAATCCATTTATATGGCCTCACAAAGAGTAGAAGTATAAATAAAAATTAGACTCACTACTCAGTTAGAGGAATGGGAAAATAGTGAACTCTTATGGAAGCAAAAATATAGGATACAATGGCTGAAATAAGGAGATCAAAACACAAATCTCTTCTAGCTCAAAGATCTCACAACTTTATTTATTCCCTGAAATTAGATTCTGGAGATGTTGTCTACACTTGGGATGGCATGAACTCTATTTTTATCAATTACTTTTCCAATATTTTTTTTGCTACTCCTCTTGACTCAAATTCTCAACAAAATATTCTTCAAGTGATCTCTACTCTTATCACTTCTAAAGATAACTTTATTTTTATTTCTCCAATTTCTATCAATGACCTTCAACACATGGTTTTTAAAATTCAAATAGAGAAAACCCTAAGTCTTGATGGTTTTCCCATTGAGTCCTACCAAGAGTTTTAGAATATCCTTCATGCTGATTTATTAGAGGTGGTGAAAGAATCTAGGAAATCCAAAGAAAATTTGAAGGTTATCAATAAAACTATATAGATCTAGTTGTAAAACTCAAGATATAGTGCATATCTCACATTTTAGATCTATAGTTATATGTAATGTTCCCAAAATACTTACCAAGATGATGGTGAAAATGTTGAAGCCTCTTTTTCATAAGATTATTTTCCCTGGACAAGGGGGTTATGTGGAAGGGCATAAAATAGTGGATGAAATAGTTCTTTATTAGGAAGCCATCCATTCCATGGAAATGCAAAAATCTCCTTCTACTTTCATTCATATAGACTTATCCAAAGCTTATGACAAAGTGGATTGGAACTTCCTTGTCAAAGTTTTGAGGAAATATGGCTTCTTTCAAGATTGGATGGACTATAATATGGGATGTATCTCTTCAATTTCCTACTTAGTTATTATAGGATACGCAAGCGCACTCACCACTTGGTTGGAGCAAGAGAAGACCGAAGATACCATCAAAATTTATATTTGGAAAAAATGAGCATGTCCCCATTTTTTTACCCATTGTAATATGAATGCAAGCATAGTGTAATCATACCCTTGCACATTTGGGGAAAAAGCATTGTAAACAGAGATCAATGCTCCATTAAAATTTAATACAGAGATCATTTTTATTACACATTTCTTGTTCCTTTATTTTATTATTTGGTGTCACTTATTTGCTTATAGTTCCCAGCTTCCAGAGGTATTAAGCAAGGTGACCCCTCTCCCCTTATTTATTCATCATTCTTGTTGAATGCCTAGGCAATACTATAGCCAAAAATAGAGATAATACAACCCTTGAGGGAGTTACCATTGCTCATGGAGCTAGGCCTATATATCATATTCAATTTGTTGATGATTCTACTCTATTAGGTAAATCTATAGTTAAGGAAGCTTCTAAAATTAAGCAAATCATTAGTTTTTTTCTAAGGCTATCGAGCAATTGATCAATGAAAAAACATGTGAAGTCATTTTCTTTCACTACTCTCCTAGGCAGGAATCCATGGTCTTGGATAAATTAAGATATAATAAGACCCCCTTTCTGATCACTTATTTAGGCATTCCTATCAATTTTCAAAGATAAAAAAATATTGTAATTGGTAAGTGGACCAATAGGTGGCTTTCGTTTAGGGGTAGAATTACCTTGGTAAAATCAGTCCTTCAAGCTACACATATTTATTTTTTTGTTGTGTTAAATATCCCAAAGTTTTTTCTTTGAGAATTGGATCAAAATAATCATTGGTTCCTTTGGAGTGGTACTAAGGAAAAAATTTAAATGGACCTTGGTAAAATGGTATACTTTATGCCTCCCCAATAATAAAGGGGGGTTAGGATTTCGATCTACTATTAATAACAATAAAGCTGCTAAATTGTATTGGAGTATTTTTCATAACCCCAATGCTTTTTGGTCCAAAAATATTTGTGCTAAATATGCTAAGAACAAAAGTCCTAAAGACCTTACTCTCTATCAACAACGTTCCAAAGGTTCTCCCATTTTAGTGGTTCTTAAGATTTATGATCATTTGATAAAACAAAAGTTATTTTGGATCATTCATAATGGTTAAATGGTAAATTTTTGGATATATTCTTGGTATGGTCACCAACCTTTTAATAACTCAATTTCATGATTGGATGTCTTGGATGGAGGAGCTTCATCGAGCTAACTGGATAAAGGTAGCTAAATACTGTTAGTAACATACTAGTAATTTAGAGGTTGGTAGATATTGGCTCCCTATTGAGGACTGGCCTATTCAAATTCTAGAAAGGTAAAAAAAAAAGATATCCAAATCATCCTTCATATGAGATCTCTCTTTTGGTCCCATGATAAAGATTTTTATGGATGGAACAACACTACTAAGGGTTAGTATTTAGTTGCTCAAGGCTATTTGTCCTTATGTCATAATAATACCAACTAATCATATGATATATTTACTTAGTTGTGGGCTCAAAATTTTTGACCTAAGGTAAGGTTCTTTACTTGGCTTTTATTGCATTGCAGGGTGCTAATAGGTGAGCAACTTATGAAATATGGTTTTCATGGTCCATTTAGATGTAAAATGTGTGGAGAGAATGTGGAAACTCTTAGCCATATTTTTATTGAGTGTATCTTAGCCTCTGAGCTATGGAAGAGAATGGCCATCTTACTTGGCTTATAGTGTTCTTTTATTTTACTTTTAAACATCTTTGGAGGGATTGGCCTAAGTAGGAGGGTGTTGATCATTTTATTAGGAAGTTATTTTGGATGGGTTCTACCATTCTACCTTAGAATATTTGGAAGGAAAGGAACAATCAAATTTTCAATCAAAAAATTAAGGATATTCACTATATCTGGTAAAATACCATTTCCAACTTAGTTGAATTAGTCCAACTCCTTAATCACCCCCAAAACTCCCACAAAATATGGAATCAAGTGATGCAAATATTAAATATTAACTCTTCTAAGGGAAACCAACTTAAAGGAAATGTGAGTAATCAAAACATGGATTAAACAAGGAATTTGCAACCTCTTCCTAAGTATTTTAGAAAATTCAATACTGATGGAGCCCCTAGGGAGAACCTTGGAAAATCTAGTGCAAGAGTAATTGGTAGAATTTCATATGGTTCCCTAGTTTTTACTTTTATTGAGAATTTGGGTATTCTTTCCAGCAACCTTGTTGAGAGGTATGGTATCCTTATAGGCCTTCAAGATGCTAGCAAGGTTGGATGGAAAAAGGTGTTGGTTGAATCTGAATTTTAAGTCAGATTAATTTGTTGAAGACTCCTAAGAATCATAAGGTTGATTAGAGAATAAAAATAATTTTTGAGAAGATTCAATTAATCCAGGTGGGCTTTTTGAAAGCTAAATACAGTCATATGGTTAGAGAACAAAATAGGAGTGTTGATGCTTTAGCTAATTGGAAATTGTACAAAGGTGATCTTACTTACTATGACAACCCTCCTAGGCGATGGGCTTTGCAACTAAGGGAAGTTCTTTTTTCTATCCTTTCTTTGGATGGCTCTAGTACTAGAGGTACCTAGTTTCTTTTTTCTTGGTTTTGGCTTCTCTTTGGTTCAATTAGGGCATTGTTGTTCCCTAGCTCAAACAAATATTTATTTTATATCCTTTGTTGAATCTTTGTCTAAAAAAAAATTGGCCTAGAAAGGTCAAAGTTATTTTTTGTTTTTTCCTTCTTTTTAGTTTTTGGTGTATGTGTTTTTTTGTATTGTTTATGTTCTATTTTGTTTTTGTGCTTTTTGTGTTGTTTTTTTGTGTTTTGTGTTTTTATGTTTTTGTTTTTTGTGTTTTTGTGTTTTTGTGTTTTTGTGTTTTTGTGTTTTTGTGTTTTTGTTTTTTTTGTGTTTTGTTTTTTTGTGTTTTTGTGTTTTTAATTTTTTGTGTGTTTGTGTGTTGTATTATTGTTTTTGTGGTTTTTTTTGTATGCGTTATGTATTTTGTGTTTTTTTGTTGTTTGTTGTTTTTGTTCTTTTTGTATTGTATTTGTGTTTTTTGTTTGTTTGTTTTTTTGTTGTTGTTGTTTTTTATTGTTTTTTTTTTTTTTTGTTTGTATTTTGTGTTTATTACTACAAGCAGAAAATGCAAGGCTACAATATGAGGTTAATAAATTCCAAGGGCAAATGCCTTTAGGGAGCAAACAACTACAAGGCTCAATACTCATAAAGAAGCACAAATAGAAGATGATAAAAATCATGGAAGAGGAATATGATATGATTGATGGATGTTGTAGATATTTTGGAGAAATAATAGAGACTAACAAGAAAATCAAGCCCATATTAGAAAATGGAGATAAAAGGATGGTGATTATTTTCCCAATCTATAAAAGGTTCCATGTTGAATATGATCAAATCAGTACTAAACGAGTGGTCACAATGGATGACCAAATTCATAGTTGCCAAGTAGAATATGAAAAATTCACTAGCCTTATGGTTGATAGACCCCGATAGAAGACTGCAGTCAAAAAAATTGAAGATGTTGAATGAGACATAATTTCCAAAGTAGGGTAGACCAATCTCAACCTCCCAAAACTACTCAATATGAAAGGGTTCAGTAGATTAGTTACTAAGGATATTCAAGAGTTTCAATTTGATGAAACATATGAAGACAAGTTGTCAAACCAACTCATTTCTTTGACAAAAGACACCTATGACATAATCAAATTTTTTCAAGTTAAGAAGGTAACTTTGAAAGAATACAAAATCAAGGTGATGAGGGTGCTAGATAGAATTAACGCTCTCAGTGCAATTGAATAAATTTGGACACACATTGCTAACTTAGTTAGGTTTATTCAAGAAGATAAAGATGCAATCAAGAAAAGTCAAAGGCCATCAAAGTTAACAAGTAGTGTGGGATCCACAAAGGGATAAAAAAGAAAATAAAAGGTCATAGGGTAGATTTGAGCAGTAAAACTAGGTGGATGACAACTAGGGCCAATTTTTATATATTAATAGTCAAGTTTAATTTTTATACATATAATATCAAGTTGTAACACACCCAAACAATAGTAGAGTAGGAGATGGCGACAAATGAAGGGTCCATATTGAGGATTTTTTAACAATTACAAAGCCGCCAAAGCTATAAAAGGATAGTCAACCAAAAATCAGTATCAAGCTTTTGCATAGCTTATTTTTTCTAAGAGGTATATTCTTAGTTACCAAATTCATAAAAAAATTTAGATAAAATTTAAAATTCATCGAATTTAAAACCCTGGCGCATAAATTCAATGAACAAACCTTAAATTTGGCAAGGAAAAAAATTGGCAGAAAAAATGGTTGTGACTTCATATCCATCCGAAGCTATATAAATGGTTGTGAGCACTACTCATATATTTACACAACATTAATTTTTCCATCCCTTTTGACGTATTTTTAAATCCTCTCCTCTTCATTTCATGAGTACATATTTAAGCATCTACTTAGCATACAAATTTGAAATTTTAAGGGTACCATCACATGAGCATGTTTTGTAGAATATATATATACTTAGTTACTAAATTCATCGAATTTTTTAGATAAAATTTAAAATTTGTCGAATTTAAAACCCTGGCATATAAATTCGACGAACAAACCTTAAATTTGGTAGGGAAAAAAATTTGGCAGAAAAAATGGTTGCGACTTCATCTCCATCCGGAGCTATATAAATGGCTGCGAGCACTACTCATATATTTACACAACATTAATTTTTCCATCTCTTTTGACGTATTTTTAAATCCTCTCCTCTTCGGTTGCATTTACGCTTTTATGGAATGTCAAAAAAATGTCTGATTTGGATATTAACATTTCTACCGTAGCGTTCGGTCAGTAACTAAATATAATATTAGCCACTATGATTGTCAAATTTTGATTTTTATATTGTATTATTTTCCTTAATTTAATATGTTAACATGCTTTTGGAGGATTAGCTAAAGTGAGTGAATTCCTTACATGTTTGTATTATGTTGATTTTAGACCCATTCAAGGATGCGGGATGGGAATTGAATATGGAAGTGAATCTGCAACCTATGAAATGTTGAAGGAGTATGTTCACATTTGCATTTAGTGTAACTAGTGCATAAATTCGAAGAATAACCCTTAAATTCGATAGGGAAAAAAAATAGCAAAAAAAACATGAAAAAATAGGGCTCTGACTTCATCTTGTCTTATATTTATATTTATGTACATTTATAATATGTCAAATTTTATTTTGAATTTTTGAACATATCGAATTTATTTTAAACTTCAAGAGTGTCGGACTCGAACACGAACTTGAACTTGGTAACTAAGGGTATATTTGAGTGCCCTATTCTTTAATGTTGTATTTTCCCTTATGTCTTTAATTTTTTTCTCTTTTCTTATTATTTCCATTACTATGCAGGTTCTAAGAGAGAAGTGCTCAAGAAACTAATATTATTTCCCTTTATTGAGCTAGAGGTCTAGAGACTCGATTGTTACCATATTGGAATAAAAGAGTGAAAAGTCCTTGTTACATTATTTGAACAAGGATTTTTATTGTATTAATATTTCAAGAGTAAAATGGCTATTTTAGGCCAACTCTTTATGTAATCATTCTTGATATTAATACAATTCTAGGCTTCTTATCTATCATATCTTTGTTCAATCTTGTGTGTGTCTTCATTATGGGTTACATTATTTGAACATATAATGAACGTTTCTTTCGTTGGTTAACTGTTATGTTTATTATGATATTCGAATGAATGTAATTGCACCAATTCTTTCTTTTTCCCTTTCTTTCCATTACATTGAATTGTTCTAAAACCTTGCTACAATAGCCCAAATGATTAAGGCACCGATTATACATAGGGCATAATTAAATTGTTTTACTGACCATCATAAATCTAGAAGAGCATGAACATAAAACGTTAAAACTATAAGTCCACCTCAAGGATTTCCTTACCATACTTGGTCTATCTAGAAAATATATTGAACTCTATTCCTAGATTAAAGAGGCAAGTTGACCAGATCCTGTAATTGCTCGTTGGAAATTGGTTTTTCTTGTAGCATGACAGCATATCCCAAGGATTTAAGAAAAATCTCCAAAAATTATGTGAGATGACTCGTGTGTCTCAGATAGTGAGTATTTGTTATACTATGATGATAATCTCTTTCTTAGCCAATAGTTAACATGTCATTCCCTTAAATTTAGATAGCTCTTCTTGAATATCTTCTCTCACAAGATATCCCACTTGAATGCATACACTCATTTTAGAAGGACAACCTATTTTCCATAAAACAATAAAACTCCTAATCCACTTAGTTGGCACCCATCAATAATTATTCTTTGTTGAAGTCAAGTCACCCATGGTCACCATACCTAATGGTCCACACTTGATAAATAACCCTTGCTTTTAACAAACTATAAACTTCAAATGCAAATTCTCACCTACACAAATAACCTTGTATGAAAAATTTTAATGCAAATAGTCTTATTGTCATGTTTTTCATGTTAGATGACCTCGATAGGCCAAACTTGAAAAACTCAAATATATCTATCATGCTTATCTATTGAGTTATTTCTTCACTCAAGCACTATCTCTCATCTTCTACAATAGATGATTTTTTTTTGTTCTTGATCTCTAGCACTTTGTAGTAATTTTCACATTCAAGACTACAAAATAGACAACAAACAAAATGGATGTTGAATGTCATTTTTCTCATGATCATCAACCCTAGTAATCATAAGGAACTTCTAAAAACACTTCATGAATGACCAAAGTATTCACCTCAAATGGTTATAATCAAATCCTACTCTACAACTATGGTCTTACCTTTATTCAAATCCTACTCTACAACTCTTGTCTTACCTCTAGAACATAGTATTGTTCTAATACCAAATGATGAACATAGATTGGCTATGATAACTTGACATAAATGTAACACTAATATATGTATATATGGAAAAAAAAAGATGAATAAACCATTATCAAACAATTTTCAACATATTAAAAAATGAATGTAGTTACCCATTCCATATCAATAAATCTTAAGAACAAAAAAAATGGGTGTACTCCTACATTTGGAAGAGGAAGAACTAAATGAGGTATGTTTAGGTAGATTTAGAAGAGGGAAAGGATGAACAATGATTTTTTGAGGTAATATAATAAAGAAAAAGGAATTTTTGAAGAGCAAACCATAGCAAAAGTGAGGCAAGATAAGAAATAAAAAGAGAGTTTTGAAGAGCAACCCATAGTGAAACTATATGAGGCTACAAACAAGTGCATAGTTTTTTTTGGCTACATAGATGAATTGGTTACAACCATAATTTTTAGTAACTGCCAGAACAGGGTTCAAACCATCAATGACTACTTCCAACAAATCCACCATCTCGTTAACGTTAACTCGGTGTGCGATGGGGACCACTGGTTACACAGGGTTTGTATCGTCGTCGTCAGTTTGGCACATCACTCAGAGGAGTTGGATCAGACTACTACTTATGTTAAGTTGGGCACACCCATGATTCTTGAACCTAGGCCTCCTCTTGGTAAGTGCCTACAAACAAGTGCATAGTTTCTACACATCTCAACAAGACCAAGTTGTTGGTAAATATTCTTTTTAATTTTAATAATTTCATAGTAACTATACATATCAACTAAAGCTAAGTTGTTGAAAATATCTTTTGTAACTTATCTAGTTTTCAAGGCACATGATGCTTGATTGATTTATTTATAGGTTTTTTATCCCTGGAAATTTTATGCCACTCTGAATCATTGTCTTTAATGTTGTTCTCTTTTTAATTAATTCATGTTAAGAAACTAGCAAGCTTGAGGAGAAGTGAGAACTAGTTTGAACCAACGGTATACCATTGCATTCATAGTGGATTTTAAGCGCTAGATTGGCATAATCAAACTCTTTATCAATTGCTTATGTTATTTCTATTTGAGAGTGCATTGTAAATAAAAGAGTAAATTTAATGCCTAAATAGAGAGTTTCACTAGGAACTACTGGTTATGACCCTATTTTAACATAACTATCACTATGTACTTGTCTATTGTTAGTGTTATGTTTGCACCATGGGTTCTGAATGGTATGGGCTCATTTTGATGTAAACTTTACTTTTGTTGTAAATAGGAATGTCCTTTCTTTCCTATGGCCCAACCCTTGAGCATAAGGTTAAGTTAAATAAGATTCAATATAAGGACATGGGTTTGGAGTAGAAGACATCTCATATATTTTCATTTTGTATTTGATCTCTGCTTTTAAGGAGTTTTCCCCCTCAAAGAGGCTTGTGATATCTATTCTTCTTGAGTAATATAAGTTATTATTTCTATTTAGTTATTTTCTAAGAGAACTTTTGTTTATTTTATTTTTATGATCATTCAGTTAGTTCCAATTTGTGAACATTTCTATTAATTATTGCATTACTACTTCAGTTATACTTATTTGTATATGCAGGTTCCCAACAAGTGGTTTTAGAGCTCTTTCCAAGACCATATTCTGTAATAGTAGCAACAGTTCTTGTCCTTCTATCCATTTTTCTATTCTACAGGTTTTCATTATGTTCATTTTTATTTAAAGTATATTTTCAAAAAACATAATATTTTTCTATTTTTAGTGGAGTATGGGGGTTTAAAATCACATAGAAGTATAATTTTTTGATGTGCATATTTACCCATAAAATGGCATGTGGATGTGTGGTAAAAGTGCACTAACATCTAAGCTTTAGAAAGAATGTGCCACAAAATTAGACTTCCATGTACCATGAGGCATATTGGTAGACAATTTTAGGTTAAACTAAATGAAACATCCTTAGGAAGCCTTTGACTATTTGAAATTTTGGTGCATTGGTAAGCGATTAGCTTTAGAAATTTTATTTTAAGATACCCTCAAAAATGATTAGTGTGGCTACAAGTATGATGGAACCCTCCATAGTTAGAGCTCTAAAATATTGGGCCAACCACTAATCATGAACAAGATTGTATATCACAAAGCCCATAAAATTAAACACACCATGACTTAGGTTATCCGTATTGAAATATTGTTTTAGTATTTTGAAATTTAAAAATAAAACTAAATACTATAGTAGAGGTGACTCTAGTCACAATCTTATAGTGCAAAGAATATCTAGTGTGACAGTACAAAGAATATTCAATCTAACAATGTAAAGAATATTCAATCTAATAATGCAAAGAATATCTAATATGAAAAGGCAAAGAATATCTAGTCTAATAGTGTAGATAATATATAGTTTGATAGTGTAGAGAATATCTAGTCTAATAGTGTAGAGAATATCCAGTGTGATAATGTAGATAATATATAGTCTAATAATTAGAGTAGTCAGTTGTAAATAGTCCATTAGTGAAGCATTGTTAGTAGTCCACTAGCAAGCAAAAAAATAAAATAAGAACAAAATTTATCATTTTGAGAGAGCCCATTTCAGTCCCTTTTTTAAACTAATAATTTCAAGACCTAACTTCAATAACCTATTTTTGGAACCTTAACTTTTAAAAATAATCATTTTATGGTATAATTCATTTCAATCCTCTCTTTGAGATGATCATTTTGAGATATAACTCTAAAAAACACTTTTGGAGACCCTAAAGTGACAATTGTTGGTGGTCCTAGAAGTACTTGAACCAGAGTGGTTGGGCTAATAGGTGAAACAAATCATAGCTTCTTAGTCAACAATCCTCTAGGAATTATCCAAATTAGAAAAAATAAATAAAATTGGTGATATCAAAAGTCATTTAATAGACCTAAATGCTAAATGCAAGATAGTTTCGATGGAGAAGCATGAACCATTTTGCCTCTAAATATAAATCAAAGAATTCCCAACTTGGACTTTCTAAAATTTTAAGACAATGATCCAACTAATTGGTTGAATTAGGTCGATCAATATTTTTCTCTTCATGCCACTTCCCACAATTAGAAGATATTAATTACATCTTTCAATCTAGAATATGTAGTCTAGTGGTTCCAATGGTTAGAGAATATGAATCCAAGGCTCACTTGGCTTGATTTTGAGTTCAAATTACTCACCTATTTTGGACCCAATGAGTATGAGGATTTTACAAGATATCTCGCCAAGTTAAGATATGCATATATCTATGATTACCTTAAAGTTTAAAAAGTTGTAAAATCACACTAGAGGATGAAGTGTCAAATATTTCCAGAGTTCTTTTGTTGGTGGACTAAAGGAAAAAATCCATGCAAAGGTAAAAATGATCAAGCTAGACATCATGATGTCACCTATAGGATTTCCTAGGCTCATAAAGGATATATTAGTATCACAAAGGTATAATTTTAAACTACCACAAAATTGAAACTCATTTCCATCTCAAACATCACCAAACATAAGAAACAAATAGCCCCAGGTTAAACATCTCACCCATGAAGAAATGGAAGTATGTTGGGCACAAGGTCTATGTTACAACTATGATAAAATATATTCTTTGGGCCACAAGTGTGTATGATAGAAATTATATTAACTATATGTGAGAGAACCTTCCACCAAGGAACCACATAACAACGAGGAGGACCAAATAGAGGTTATATCAATTTGAAGATCCCAAACTGACATAGGATCCGCAACCCAAAAATTCAATACATGCATTAGCTAAATTTTATAATTTCCAAACCATGAAGGTGGTGGGATATTTCAAAGGCTAGTAACTTGCCATCGTAATTGATTTTGGTAATACCCACAATTTTATTGACCTTTTGGTAGCTAAACAAGTAGCTTGTTACATCTATTTTTGCAATTCATTTGAGGTCATGGTTTTCAATGGGGGTACTCTATTATGTAAAGGAAAATATAAAAATATAGAAGTGGAAATGGGCAACTAAAACCTTAGGGTAGACATGTTTACCCTTCCTTTAGGGGGTTACAACATTGTGTTTGTAACTAAATGGCTTCACAGTATGGACTCGATAGTTTGGTACTTTTCTAAGCTATGGATGCAATTCATATAACATGGGAGGTAGTACACTCTCTAAGGTATTATCGTAGGTCCTACTCATCTCATCAACTCACATCGCATAGAAATTTTTTTGAAGAAATCCTCTTAGGGGTGGTGGCACAATTTTTTCCACTACAAGACCTAAATACTAAAGATATAATGTAGTCAACTGAATTACAAAAAAATATGGATAAATATGCCACTATATTTGTAGAACCATAAGGATTACCATCATAGTGATTCTATGATCATGTCATTGAGCTTTATTTGGGAAGATTACCACCAAAAAATCATCCCTACCAATACCCATATATGCACCTTGTTTGACCAAGTATTAGCTCATATTCTTCCCTAGTACTCTCGATTCATAAGAAATATGGGTCTTCAAATTTATGTGTGTAGCATAGGGGTGTATTATTCTCTATGGGGATATGGTTTTCAAGGCTTGGAATTATCAACTTTCTATTCTCAATCGATGGATCAAATCGTATCATTGTACAATATTCATAACTATCAATTTACAACAACAGAACAGCTTGTACAGAACCCAAATCGTACCACTGTACGATCCCAAATTATACAGTGATGGAGCTTGTATGATTTCACACCCAAAAAATCCTTCAAATTCAATATTTCAAGCTATCATACACAGTTTTGCAACTAAACTATTCTATTTCCCAATGCTACCAAATCGGGTAAGTTTTCCTCAATCGCATAAATTTCCAAATTGGGTAATTTTCTTCTATACAATTTGTAAGAACTATGGTGTATGATTTGTACAAAAAAAAGGTACAACAGGTTGCCAAATTGGATTTTATACTATGCAAATCTCTCTCAAATATTTTTTGTAAAGGTATAACATGGTAATTAATCCATTTATCCTAACATGCAAGTTATATCATTAGGGTTTTGATAGAGTCCTATATCCAATGGCAACATCTAAATATTGTACAACAACCTTCAATATGTTTTTCTTGAATCATCATCATCACGTATCATTCATCAGGTCCACACCAGTGTTGTTTTAATCCAATTCTTCCATAGCAATATAGAAAATATCAATAAAAACCAAAAAGAAGTGCATGCAATAAGGATAAACTAGAAAACATCATTCCACCATTCTAGGATTGTATAGTATGTGAGAGAAAAATATGAATTGAGATTCTTCTTCATTAATTTTCAACAATGTCATACAATCACTAAGAGGTCCTAAACAATGCATCAATACTTCATACTATTCAGACCAGAACATAACTAAAACTCATAAGTATTCACCAGACTAACCAGACTATCAAAATTGAAAAGGGGGCCTTATATAACATTGCCGAAGCTATTCCAAAGTGGTTCCTAAGGAAATTTTTTATTCACAACTTTCCATGCATAACAGAATGCATAATTATAACTTTTACTAAGTCTAAACACATCATTTATCAAATTCATGCACAATTACAACTTTAATTGCATTTCTCGTGCATTTCATTTTATTTCATTGCACATTGTATGATTTGATCTTCTTTTTATATGGTTTACCTCCTGCTTGTATGGTTTTCTCCTACTTGTATGGTTTAAAAAACTTATCAAAATTGTCAAACTGGATAAATCCTCTTGTCACTTCTTCTTCTAGGAGGTGGATTTATTACCTACATCTACCCTCCCATTTACTTTGGTTGATGTCCTTGCTGACTCATCTTTCTATTTCAACTACATCTTGTAATCTCTAACTACATTTTCCAGGTCTTCCACCTAAGTACGAAGAATTACACATTGATTCTTCGACTTGGTTGCATAGTTGCCAATTTCTACTGCTTTCATCCCATGTTGATTAGATTTCTCTTCGACAATCTTTAAGAGTTCCCTCAATTATTTTTCACGATCAGTGGTACTCTTCCTTAGCTTCTCCTAAAAATATGCTTTTGTTTGAGCTGATACTTGTAATTCTTTGTTCTTATCTATAATGGTTTGCATATTGTGATTAATATTTACCTCCAAAGCACAAAAAGTATCTTTATTAGCACTCAATTGCACTTGCTTATCCAGGACTATATCATTATATCATTTATTGTCTTGTGTGAGCTCTTCTATCTTCTTAGCCTGTATTACTAGTTGCTCATATTTCTTGGCCAATTGTGTTTTTAGTTGTTCATCCTTTGCTCTAATTTGAGCTTCCAACTCCTTGATCTTATCTTGTATAATTTGTGAGACTTAGTGTTTCTCCTCTTCAAGCAAGCTAATTCTAGTCTCAAAATCAGCCCTATTACTTAGTAGTTCTTTTTCCAATTTTTTTAATTTCTCTTTTACAATTATTTCTCCATTACAACCATTTCGTTTTGAGTGGACTCTACCTCCTCTTTCTAAGCTTCCTTGAGCTGATATATTTGCTCCAACCCTATGCTCAACCACTCTATCCAATGTGTTAAGAAGTTCAACTTCTTTAGAGTGATAGCCAATCCTACAGTGACCCTCTTGTGTTCCAAATCTATCGTATTCATGGGACAAGTCGGGTAATTGGCTCTATCCAGGTACAACCTCGGATGCTACCTATAATTAGTTATTACTCTATCTAGAAATTTATTTCTTTCCAACATCATTTTTGTTACAACCCTAACCTAACATAGTCGACTATGTAGGTTTCCATGTGAAGTAATGATTTTTCACTATTAGACTAGAGTTGATTTAAATTAAATATCATCTATTATCAAACTTATAATCTGCGTAATCGCATTCATCCCATTTTTACCCTTCGCAGTGAGGATTGTGGCCTCTGTAAGTGGCAAATATTGATTTATTCATTTATTATTTTAATTGATTCATTCAGTTCAGAGATCAGTGTGCCAGTAAGATTAAATAGGTAATATTGTTATAATAAGAAATTGTTCACCTAAATAATTCTCTTACAAGTGGTATCATGATCAGATTCGAAGAATTGAGCAGGACTTGGGGGTAGCCTTCACTGTATCCATGGTCGTAACTGCCACTACATACTCAGTAACCTTAGATCCATAAACATTACCGACGGATTACAACACTGACAAAAAACATAGGTGATGAAATACATTTATGACAATTCCTCGTGTTTTTCTTGTAGTATAAAATTACGTTCACGTTGAACATTTGAATCGTCATTCGATCAAATCAGATTTTGGAGGTGGGCAAGGTATAAAAAAGCTTCAGAGATCATCGAAACCATAGAGAAAATCATGTACAGCATCCAAAAACTATTAAATGACCCTGCAGACCAATCAGAACGCAGGAACATCAAGTATTAAAGGTAAATCTAAGGTTCGTATTAATATTTTTTTTCTTGTTTGGTTACATTGTCCCACATGAACTAGGGGGCATAGTTAGTGGTGTTTAAAATCAATAAGTCATGGGTACCTAAATGTGACTTTGGTCTCATTGCCTAGAGCCTTCACGTGTAGTCGTGTCATCATATGTGTCTCTTGTTCACGTGTATTTATTCCTTTTTGTCCTGTCCTCTCCTGATTTATGTCACTTGTCTTCATCCCTTTTTGTCCTCTCCTGATTCGATTTGTGTATCTGCGTCCCTTATTGTTCTCTCCCGATTCACATCGCTTGTTGATTATTGTCTAGTGTTGAATTTGTGTCATCCCTGCATCTCATGTCATCCTGTTCATTGTTCAGTTTGTTTTTCGCATTGATTATTGCCTTGGTTCGGTCACATCGTCCTATTGTGTCATGCCTATCATGTGTCGTTTGTCACTTGTCCTACCTTGGTTCGGTCACCTTTCATGTCGCTTGTTGCATGGGGTTGGTCTCCTATCATAGCTGGGTGTACTAGTCGTTCGAGTGTTGGTTACACAGAGCCTTTATAATTTCTAGAAACTCAAATTTCAAACTCGCATCACAGTTGGAGCGATAGTGAAAGCAGGAAATAAACCCATTTTTTGCCAAATTAACCAAATTTTTTGAAAAATTTAAAGGTGCATGAGCAAAAAGTGGACTAAAGCACCAAACGGTCGATTTTCCTACCTTAGTTAGATCACCTTTCATATTGCTTCTCATGTGGGGTTGGTCTCCTATCGTAGCCTGGGTGTACTAGTCATTCGAGTTTCGGTTACACAGAGCCATTATAATTTCTAGAAACTCAAATTTCAAACCCACATCATAGTTGGAGAGATAGTGGAAGCGGGAAATAAACCCAATTTTTGTAAAATTAACCAAATTTTTGGAAAAATTTAAAGGTGCATGAGCAAGAAGTGGACTAAAGCACCAAACAGACAATAATCCAGCACAAATAATTTTAGCAATAAATTCTGGAAGTCTCCCAGAAGATCTCCATGAAACAAAGGCACAAGTTATAACTCTCCTCAACGTATCAATAGTTTTGATCCTAAGCATCCAATCCTTAATACTATGGCCCCTATCCCATTGTCTACTCCTTCCCAGGAGAATCTCACAAATGAAGAAATAGGGACTCCTAATACAAGTGGTCAAGAAGTACAAGGTTGTGTCCAACAATTATTGGAAGGTATCAATAGTTTATCCACACTATTAAAAAAAATAGTACGACCCCAAAATTAAGCAAATCATTCCTTTCCCAATCAGTCTACTAGACAAATAAATAATGACGATCATGATAGAGATGACGATTATCAACAACCAAGAGGTCCTCCCCATCGCCTTCATGGGAAATGACATAATGATGATCAATAGCAAGAGGAATATTATCAACAACCAAGGGGTAATCAAAATCACTTTCATAGGCAAAGATATAACAAGGATCAACAGCAAGAGGAAGATGATCAACGACCAAGGGGTACTCAAAATCGCTTCTAGCGATAGAGAAATTATGAGGATCAACAACGAGAGGAAGCTTATCAACAACCAAGAGGCCCTAATGGTGTTAATATCCCATGTTTGGACATGCCTAATTTTGAATGGGGTGACCCACATGGGTGGTTAGCCAAAATTAATGGTCTTCTAGGTTTATACCATATATCTCAAATAGAGAAAGTTAAGTATGCATCCTCTAAATTAGGAACCGAAGCCTACCCATGGTATACTTGGAAAAAAAGTCAACATTATAGACCTCTCCTTTGGGAAGACTTTGAGGAAATATTTCTTGAGAGATTTGACGATGGCACTTCTAACTCATATGGCGTCCATCTCCTAGCACTCTTCTTTCCTATACAAATTGTAGACACCAAAATCCGGCCACTTGTAAGTCATCTATACCTTCCTGTTAGCCACGTGTCAGTCATCCACCTTCCCGCCATTATTTGGCCCAAATCCACACCTTCCCGCCATTATTTGGCCCAATTTCACCTTTCCCGCCATTTTTCATTCCCAAATTTATTTAAATTAATATTTATATATATATTTTAATATTTTAATATATTTTAATATATATATATAAAGATACTTTAAGTGATTTAATCCGAACCGTCCATCCTTCATTTAATCTCATCCGTCCATCCATCTTAATCCGTTTCACAACCTAGATTTATTCTCTACCCTTGGATCCACTTTAATCTTAGCCACACGTTCAAAGTGTCGTTAAAACCCTAAAGTGTGCCCTAAGAGTAGATTATAAATTGAGTCACCTTGATGGCTCAAGCCCTATCTCTTTTACTATCTCTCTTTTGTTATCTATCGCTATCTATCTCTTCTTCAACTAAACCTACCCATCCATCGCCGTCCCTTTTTCGTCGCATCCATCGCCGCATCCGTCGCCAACTTCGTCGCCATCCCTTCTGCAACATTCGCAGAATCCCCCATTCTTGTCGCAAGTGCCCGCGGGCGTTTACCCACAGCCACAGACGCGAGACCGGCGTCTGCAACCCCGATCCAGAAGCACGCGGGCGTTCAGCGATCGCACCAGGGCGCCTTCCGTAGCCGATTTGACAGTTACATCACTTCCAGGTGCCGCCTGGTCTCGCCGCGTTAACAGAAAAAGAGGTATAGATTCTAAAGCAAGTAATATTTTTATGTATTAATCCGTCGTTAGATTCTGCATTCTATTTATTTCATTTCTAGGGTTTTAGACTGTTTTTGAGGGCTCACACAGTGGAGCCCTCTTACTAGTTTCTAACCTTTTTGTAGTTTTAATGTGTGCGAGGATTTTAATGGCGGATTTGATTGGATGATAGCAGTTGCTTAGGTCGGAGTGGTCCGAGCCAAAGGATACAACGAAGCCCACTCATTATGTTGAGGTTAAGGATACATTCTTCGGAGACGCCACCATATTGTGCCAGCTAGGGTTTCGGAGAACCCTAGCACAAATTGTAATCTTGTATCACGAAAAGGGTTACAGGCCCTGTTGTACTCAAAAGGAGTTTCTAAACTCCATTGATTAATAAAAATCGTTTGTTTTGTACAACTATGTTCCGCATTACTTTTTATCGTGATTTCTTTATCTTTTGTTTGGCGTTGTATCTTTAATCTACAAATGGCGATCACGGTGGGACCCCCTAGGGTTTCATGTTTTTAATACTTGCTTTACTGATCTATTCCTATTTTTTGTTTTATTTTGCAGGTTCCAGAAATCGTGAAATTCGTTGTTCCAGCGAACTAGGGTTTCTGAGGAGTTTGCAGAAAACACGACAGACGTAGAGCGGCGTCTGGAAGTCCGATCCGAAACGCGAGAGGGCGTTTCGGCTGCTGCAGACTCCCTTGGGCGTTTGAAGGTAGTTTCACGGAGAAAGCGTAGGCTTCCGAGTAAGTGCATTTTTTTCTTTGTTAAACTGTACTTTTTACGTTTTTGGTTTTTATGTTGTATTCTGTTTCTTTTTCAGATCATTGCTTTAAAATGAACAAAAACTAAGTAATCTGGAAAAGAACAGTTAAAGTTTGTATATACATTTTTTTGTTACATTTTTAGTTACATTTTTCGCATTGCATTATTGGTTGTTGCTTGCATAAAAAAAAAAATTGCATACCTAGCTGCATATTAGAATAGCTACGAATTATCTGTTTTAGTTATCTAAGTAGGACTATTGATTGGATGTCAATAGTACTCCTGCCATTGGGTGATTCCAAGCGAGAGAAGTGGACGAACCTTCCGGTTGCTCCTTTGATATCTGATATCATTGGTAGGCGGGGGGTTTTAAACGGTGTACTCCACTTCTTCAGAGGAAATGGCATATTTTCAGTGGCCTCTTGCTTAGATCATTAGAACTTTTGATTTATAGCTTTGTATGTATACATTAGACAACTAAAACACTTAAAATAAAATTCTTTGCATTTCATATTGCATTTAAAAGAGTAATATCTGGATTTCATCACCGGGTATTGCTTGAAGTTTAGTGACGGTGGAATTCATCTCCATCCATTAAACTTCTGCCTTAGACACCATAGGTCACCCCAGAGCAAACTTGCTTGGATTTCATCACCGAGTAAGAATCTCGTTGTCCTTTCCTAGCCATAGTTTTTACCTTTTTTGTGAATAATTCAAGATTAGATCACATGCAAAACTCATAAACCGGACACTTAAAATTTACTGCAGATTAAGATCGAGAAAATAATTAATTAACCGCGGGTAAGACATATTGGTTGAAACCTAGGTTGTGACTGTTTATGATAATTTCTTTAGTGTAAATTTATCATTTAAGTTTTGCATTCTTCTTTTCTGAATTTGTTTAGATTTATTGCTTTATGGTCTTAACAAGGAATCAATCTAAAGTGTTAAATCTAAATAATCAAATGGGTAATTCACAGAACATCCCCACCACCAACATGACCACTTATCCTAGTGAATTTCGAGGCGAGGTTCGCTTCGGGTCTTTCACGTCCTTCTACCGTCTATCGCATGGCCATGCCCATGGAGGAAGACAATTCCTGTCATATTACCCACATTGATATGGCCCAAGTGCAAACTCACTTAAGAGATGGCACTGGTTATGTCCTTGAGCCAATCCAAGATTCCCCTATGCAAGATTCTATTTTTTAGCAGGATATTGCATCAACCATACCCGCTGGTTTCACTCGGGTCTACACTAACCCTTTTTTTGAGGCTAATGTTGTATCTGCTCGGTCGGCTTCATCTCCAACATCTTCCCGGGGATGCTCAATTGTCCTCCTTTGGAGACAAATGTAGTGTCTTCCCGACCACTTTCTCCTCCATTTACCGAGTGTACACCAATTCTCTCTATGAGGCTGGTGGAACCTCCTCTAGCCATGACCAATTTCAACCCTCTTCTTCCCAAACCATTTATGGTTTCACCCTACCTAGGGCACGGTCTCTTGTTTCTTCCCAGGTACCGCCTACTTCAGCCACCTTCATTGCCCCTGCTACGCAGTCTCCTGTGACTACCATGGCAGCCTGCCCTCCACCTTCATCCAATCATCCCACCTCCCTTGGGTTAGAGATTAATAAGGTTAGGGAGTACCTCGACAAGTTGCTTCAGCAACAAAATGCCCAACCACCTGTCGTAGTAAATCCTACACCCCAACCAATTTCTACCCAGCCCGACTTTTCTTAGCTCGAGGCCCCACACAGGGTACCCCAATCTTCGGTGGTGTCCATTCCTACCCCACCTTTCTCCCAACCCGGTCCAGTTCATCATTCACCCCAATCACCTTCTTTTCAGTATCATCCATACCAACAACTTGTCCATTCCACACCGCCTAATCCAGGCAATTTCATCCCATCTCATCATTTTTCCACTCCTCCATTGCATCATCATAATCATCAAACGAATCAAAATTTTCATGAAGATTCTCGACTCCATGCTATGCAACAACAGATTGACAACCTTATGCTCAACATGCCTGGCTCATCTAGTCAGAAACCTACGCTAAGGTCGTTGATCAATCAACCAATTCATCCTTCGGTACCTTCACCGCCATATCCGATTGATTTCACATTACCGAAGTTTGACAAATTTTGAGGAACCGAGGATCCTCATGAACATGTGAGCTCATTCATGCATGACTGCTTTAGAATCCAAAATAATGACGCTCTTATGCTCAGAACTTTTCCTCAGACATTAGGAGGAGATCTTGTACAATGGTACAATCATTTACCTCACCATAGCATTTATGCTTATGAGCAATTGATTAATCTATTTTTAGAACGATTCTCCCTAAATGTACAAAGGAAAGTTTCATTGTCCGAGCTTATACAAGCTCAAGCAACATGACGATGAGGCTGTTTATGACTTTGGAAACCGTTGGAGGGCTATCATTAATAAATTGCCATTCTCCCTACCAATGGAGGAGTTAACCAAAATGTTCACCCAGAGTTGTCTAAAACCTATCTCTTGGTTACTCCAATTACAACAATACGGGACTTTTGAAGAGGCTTTGGCCCAAGCAAGTATCATAGAAGACATTAAAGTCCAAGAGGGTGTTTTAAAACCCCGTAGAAAAGAATGGCAACAAAAGGGCCAACAACGAAATAATAATTATGGCCAAAACAAACAAGCACAGGCTAGTACGGCCTCAAATGTTAACCAAGTTAATCAAGTGGTGGCGAGCCAGCCCGTAATGGCTCAACAACAACAAGTAATGCAAAGTCAACCGCAACCAATTGCTTATCATGCGGTACCCGCCCCTCCTCAACTAGCTCACAATACTTGGCCAACCATGGAAACTCGACCTTGGCAAACAAATCGTCCCAAGCGACAGTTCACACCTTTAGATGAACCATATGCGGTCATATTCAACAAGTTATATAGCACAAACCTTTAGAACCATCTAGAAGGGGGAAGTATTACAAGGAGTACCTATTTTGTCCTTATCATAGGCAAAATGGGCACGATATCAATAATTGTACTGATTTCAAACATGTGATCCAAGATCTTATTGAGATTGGAGCCATTAAATTGGATAGCCCCTTAGCCCAACAAAATCAAAATCTTGGTGTATTTCAAACACCCCTTCCACATCGGGAGGAAGCTCCAACAACTTCAGGGGGAGTAACTCGGGTAACTCCTCCTAATCAAGTCAACCATGTACAACAATACCAAGGTTTTGTGGGTACTATTAACGTAGTAACCCGGGGTCAAAGGGCGAACCAACCAAATCGAGGCTGAACCACGGCCACCTGTACAAACCCCAGTCCACCTCAGGTAACAGTGACCCAACGACGTGCTAGTACTTCTCAACAACCGCTAAATCATTCTACTCAACGCCAACGACCCATCATGTCATTGAGTAGCCGATTAACTACCAGTTTAAAAATGGCTTATGCCAAGTTATCGATCTATGACCTCATTCAACAATCTCCCCCGCATAGAGAGGCATTAATGGAAATTTTGAAGTCAATCGAGCTTCAAACTCAAGATACTAATGCCTTCAACAACTTTGTGGGGAGTATTCAAACATGCATGGAGCCCTCCATCACTTTCTATGATTTTGAAATCAAACCTATGTCAACAGAAAGTATAGATCCTCCACTTGCATATCATGGCCAAGATCGATCACAAGCCATTCAAGAGAGTCTTAATTGACATCGGTTCCTCAATCAATATCATTACAACATCGGCGTTGAGTCATCTAAAGTTGTCGCCATCCCTTATCACAAAGTCGACTTTTACTCTTAAAGCATTCAATGATGCTTTATCTTCCACGGTTGGCACGGTTATCTTGCCCATTGAGGTAGGGGCCCGAACTTTGCATACCTTGTTTCACATCTTGGAAGGGTCCATGGCATACAATGTATTGCTTGGACGGCCTTGGCTTAGGGAGATGAGATGTGTCCCTTCTATCTTGCATCAATGTCTGAAGTATGTATATGAGGGACTGGTTCATTGTGTACCTGCTGACATTGAACCCTTCAAACATTGCAACTATGTCTCAAATCCTTATGAGATTGTGTTGCCATCCACTCATCTTTTCTTGACCCCATCTACTTCTTCTATACCATCTTCTTCTAAAGCTCCCATTCCTGAGGAGCTACCCATCATATCGCAACCATCTTCCTCTTCCGCTATTCCATCTCATTCACCACTTTCTTCATCTCCTAATCTTCCTTCTTCTTCATCAGTGACCACATGCACATGTGGCCATGACCAATCATCTCTTTCCACGTCATTACCCCATTCTTCTACACCTTCTTCAACATCACCTATTATTCCTCCATCTTCCCAACCATCACCAGGTGATGTTTCACAAGTTAGTGAAGCATCAACCCAACCAAATCCTTCCAATTCTTCTATCCCACATTCTTCTATTCCATCATCTAGTCTTTCTCCCTCCCAAGTCAAGGTCCATCTCACCGATGCAGGTATTGGTGAGTATGCCATTCAAGATGTCCACATCACACCGTTCAATGTGCAAAGAGTTAAAGATTTTGGTCGTCCACATGACCAACATTTATCCATTGGATCGGTTTATAACATGGGTTCTATGCCAAATTCCATTAATTTTGTATATGGGGGAATAGAGTCATCTTCTAGTCCTACCACCATACTAGAACCTAAGCATCCAGTCACTGCCAATATCGAAAGGATGGAGGGTTTTCCCTCTCGCTATTTCCACAGACATAATTGGCGGCAATTTGGCCTAGGTCGCTACGAGCAAGGAGTAACTGAACGCATCGATATGCCATATCAGAGACCCACTGAGCGTTTTGGTGCGGGCTACCAACCACTTCCATCCCTTTCTTCTTTTGAACGAGCTTTTCAAAGCATTAATCTTAATTCAGAAGAAGAAATCCTCCACCCCGACGAATCCGAAGATGAAGCCTATGAAGAATTTGACGTCATGTCAAATGGTGATGAATACGAAGAAGAGTCGGCGCCAATTGTTACCCTCACTGAACAAGGCGAGTTTTATCTCCAATTGTTCCCTCTCCAAGAAGCCATCTTTCGCTTGTTTCTTCCACAAGAACGAGGTGAACCACCCCCTCCGCCACATCCATAAGCCATAATCCAAACCTGTATTATATGTATATACTAAAATAGTGGTTTTCACCACTACAAAAAAAAAAAAAAAACTCAAAAACTATGTTGTTTTGCATCTCAGGTCTTCTGAGGTCTTCACCGGTTTTCCCTTCCATTCCGCCCATCCTTTCTTCCATAAGTCGACAATGAATTTCGAAGACTTATTCACCCCGCTCCATAATCCATATGATCCGGATAAGCCTAAGAAATGTGTCTTTGGTGTTACCTCAGGCAAACTCCTAGGTTTTATTATCTCTAAACGAGGTATTGAGGTGGACCCAAACAAGGTCAAAGCCATTATGGAAATGTGTCCCCCAACTAATTTGAAGGAGTTGCGTAGTTTACAAGGAAAGATTAATTCAATCCGTCGCTTTATTGCACAACTTTATGATAAATGTAGGCCATTTTGCCACCTACTACAAAAGGGGGTACAATTTTCATGGACGAGATGAGTGTCGAGAAAGCCTTTGATGACATCAAGCGATACTTAGCGTCTCCGCCGGTCTTAGCTCCGCCTCGTCGAGATCCCTTCCTTGCGAATTTCTTTGCAGGAATTTATCGATGATGATCTTTGCTAGACAAGCACGTCTTGATCAACTCACACTCATAGATGAAAAACGAATCAATGCTTTAGAGCATTTGCGAGTTTATCAAGACCGATTGAAACGTGCTTACAATGCCAAAGTTCATCTAAGAGAATTTCAAGTAGGAGATCTTGTCCTTAAAGAGAATCAACAAAACACCAATGCATTGCCGCATCTTCGAGATAAATTCGCGGCTAATTGGTTAGGTCCATATATGGTCGCTTGAAAGAGTGGGTAATGGAACTTATAGACTTGCCAGTTTAGAGGGAGAGGAAGAACCCGAACCACTTAATGTTATACACTTGAGGGCATTCTACGCATAGTTTGAATTTTATATGTACATATATACATGGCTTGTACAACAAAAAAAAAAAAAAACAAATAAAATAAAAAGAATTTGCATTTCATTGTTAGTTGCATACATCTCATTCAAAAACATTGCATTTCATGTGCATACATCTCATTGAAAACCATAACATTTCATTTCCAGCCATAGTTGCATATCATGTTAGAGACCATTCTATCTTTTGGATATAAAATTTGGTCAAGCAAAAGTCATGTTGCCTTAATCAGGGGCACCTTCATAAAATCCATCAAACCGAATTGTCATTCGTACACCCATTTTCCATTTGCACATATTTACATTGCCAAAATGTTTTCGGGTCACTCGGCCATTCCTAGTGTTTTAAGCAAACTTTGAAATGCATGTCAAAGTTCTCTAGGGCCATATCACAAATTACACTAAATAAAATCTTGAGTATTGGGAAATGATTTCAAAAGCGGTCTTGAACCTATCACATTTTCACATCTTAAAAACATCTTGTGTCAAAGAGAGATAACACCATCCTTGGGTTGTGCCTTGAAGTGAAAAGGGTAATCCTCGTTTGTCCTATCATGCAAACATAGTCCATAAAACAGTGGTTCTTACCACTATCACAAGCAATCACAAAATATAAATATAAACCGAGTAGTAAGGATAGGGTAAAATTCTCATCATACTTCGGTTGAGAATCCGATTCCCCAAAGCTCTAAGGAGATGAACATTTTTCACACACCACTGATCCCAAATAAGTTGTAAGGATCGTACTACTTGTCCAGTCAGACGGATAGGTAGTCATCCCCAAGGCTTACAAAGGTCAAAAACAACATGGACTATGGAGTTAACCTTCATCGGGGCTATAGACGCTTGATTGGCAGTGGAGTATACTCATTGCGTGGCGACATGTCTCTCCTCAAAAAGAGACCTCTGAATGCTCATACGGACAAACTAGCTTCGGGGTCTTCTCCATAACAGGGGTTACCTAATTTATGCAAGATGAGGTTAATGAACACACTTGCACACACACGAGTTTTTGATTGCCTAGAGTCACTACCATGCTTCCGATTTGGTTAATGAACTCGCATGCACACACATTTGGTCCTAGTTGAATTAGGCAGTATTAGTAAGTTTGTTTGATACCACTAGCATGTTTGAGTCTTTGTAAAACAGTCTTCCTCCATATCTTCTTCCATATTCATGTCATTCCATACGTCATCCATTCACAAGCCACCAAGTTCGGTGCCCCTGATTAAACAATTATGATAACAGTTGGCTAAATCTAACTATCTAAAAATATGAGTGCTTCTTAGTGCATATTTCATTTACTTAGTCTTGCATTTTCTTCCTGTTTCTTCTTTTTCTTTGTCTTGGTTAATCATCCATAGATTTGTATGTTATATACTTAGTCTCGCATTAATCATCTATAAGTTTGCATTCCATTCCATCACATATGCATCAAAAACATTAAAACATATAAAAACATGCATCACAAAAACATAGGCATTCACACAAAAGAGAGTAAAACACCAAATAAATAAAAGCCATGTATATATATATAGTATAAAGGTCAAAGCTGTACAATGAATGCCAAAAGGCTACAATATACAATAGAGCACCAAGGCTCATAAAGAGTGCATCTAAGCACTAAGCTAACCATCAAAAGAGGACCCCCGAGACCTAGTAGGAGCCCTAGACCTAGTGTGTTCTACCCCTCATCCACTACCTCAACCCCCCCTCCTCCAATATCTCCCAGTCTGCTGGGACAACGACCTCCTCATCCCTGGAATGATAGGGGAGAATCGGTGTCGTGCCTCTAACACCCTAAGTTGCAAAACAACAAAACAAAAATTTGTTACAAATTTTTCCAAAAAAAAAAAAAACACATAATAAGTACTTGCTTAAATGAACAAATACCTCAGCTGGCTGCTGGCGCGTCCGCTCCTATCTCCGCCATAGCTCCCACACACAACCTTTCACTCCACTCCCTCAGACGCACTTCTCTCAAGCTCGAACGCACAAATGAGCGAAATTCTCGCTGAAACTGTTTAAATAGCTGGTTTTGGCGCCCTGAAACGCAGTGGGGCGTTTCATGGCGCATTTAGACGCAGTCCTGCGTTTGCAGAGCGCCTAAACACCGGCGGGCGTCTCTGCCAACCACAAATGCAGACCGGCGTTTGGTGTCAGTATTGAATAAAGGAACAAAACTTGCAAAATTGAAGCTTACCTCCTTCAAATTTCATCAAATTCAATTCATCCATTCTTCTTATCATAATAAAACATTTTGTGAAGGTTACAACGAGTTTTGGACACAAATTTTGTCATTTCGCTCAAAAAGCGCATCATTCATCATTGTTTTACAAATTGGGTTAAAAATATTCAAAACCTTCACAAAATTAACCACATTCATCAATTTTTCTGATCTATCGTCAATTTCATTCATTCTTCTTTCATCATGCATATTTTTGCCAAATCAAATTAAAGTAAACCTCGTATCTAGTGGTATATTCTATCACCTTGGCGATTGCGGCGATTTGAATCCATGCAATTCGATAAGAGGATTAAACCACCATAAGGACACCTACCATTTATCATCATCAACTATTTCACTTGTTTGAAAATTGGAAATCAATTTTGGATATTCTACTTTTCAAGTGACCTCATACCAAGATTAATTTGCTCAACGAGTTGTCATTGATGGCCTAGTTCATGGGGCCTTAAACATGGACAATCTTTAATATCATCATTATTTTGAGTCTTGCTAGAGATTGAGGCTACCTAGGTTGATTGGTTCCGACCCGAGGAATTATCCATACGAGTCACTAGGAGCATCTCCGAGTTACGGACTCTTTTCATGCATCTTTCATCTCTGCATATCAATGGCGCCAACAAGGCAATTTCATTAACGAGTATGGACTCACACACAGGAGTTGGGGCATCCGTTATCAATTTCTAATTTTCCTATAGTGGAATTCATCTTACATGATCATGGAACTTACAATTTGGCAAAAATCCCTTTATAACCTTTGGGGCGGAAAACGGTCCATCTTTCACATCACTCATATCGTCTTCAATCATATTCTTTTCTGGTTTGTACACCAACCCCTTTCCTGTTGGGACATAAACAGATGGTTCATACACCAACCCCTTTTTTCACCGTTGGGGCAAAAACGGTTCATTTTCTTCCAAATTTCTTCCAATTGGCTTGTGAGAACCATTCTCGCTCGCCAATTGAGGGGGTAAGATGATAAAATTTTAAATATTCTTTTATTCTTTGGTCTTCAAAGTTGTGCTTTAGTCTTGAGAGAGAGTTGCGTCTGATCCAGCTTTTCAGGTGTCTTAAGTTTTTGTCCTTGCATTGTGTCTTCACACAAAGCGGCTCAAAAAGAGCATCTGTAGACACCAAAATCCAGCCACTTGTAAGTCATCTATACCTTCCTGTTAGCCACGTGTCGGTCATCCACCTTCCCGCCATTATTTGGCCCAAATCCACACCTTCCCGCCATTATTTGGCCCAATTTCACCTTTCCCGCCATTTTTCATTCCCAAATTTATTTAAATTAATATTTATATATATATTTTAATATTTTAATATATATATATAAAGATACTTTAAGTGATTTAATCTGAGCCGTCCATCCTTCATTTAATCTCATCCGTCCATCCATCTTAATCCGTTTCACAACCTAGATTTATTCTCTACCCTTGGATCCACTTTAATCTTAGCCACACGTTCAAAGTGTCGTTAAAACCCTAAAGTGTGCCCTAAGAGTAGATTATAAATTGAGTCACCTTGATGGCTCAAACCCTATCTCTTTTACTATCTCTCTTTTGTTATCTATCGCTATCTATCTCTTCTTTAGCTAAACCTACCCATCCATCGCCGTCCCTTTTTGTCGCATCCATCGCCGCATCCGTCGCCAACTTCGTCGCCATCCCTTCTACAGCATTCTACAGAATCCCCCATTCTTGTCGCAAGTGCCCACGGGCGTTTACCCATAGCCACAGAGGCAGACCGGCGTCTGCAACCCCGATCCAGAAGCACGCGGGCGTTCAGCGATCGCACCGGGCGCCTTCCGCGACCGATTTGACAGTTACATCACTTCCAGGTGCCGCCTGGTCTCGTCGCGTTAACAGAAAAAGAGGTATAGATTCTAAAGCAAGTAATATTTTTATGTATTAATCCGCCGCTAGATTTTGCATTCTATTTATTTCATTTCTAGGGTTTTAGACTATTTTTGAGGGCTCACACAGTGGAGCCCTCTTACTAGTTTCTAACCTTTTTGTAGTTTTAATGTGTGCAGGATTTTAATGGCGGATTTGATTGGATGATAGCGGTTGCTTAAGGCTGGAGGTGGTCCGAGCCAAAGGATACAACGAAGCCCACTCATTACGTTGAGGTTAAGGATACATTCTTCGGAGACGCCACCATATTGTGCCAGCTAGGGTTTCAGAGAACCCTAGCACAAATTGTAATCTTGTATCACGGAAAGGGTTACAAGCCCTGTTGTACTCAAAAGGAGTTTCTAAACTCCATTGATTAATAAAAATCATTTGTTTTGTACAACTGTGTTCTGCATTACTTTTTATCGTGATTTCTTTATCTTTTGTTTGGCGTTGTATCTTTAATCTACACAAATATTCCAACCAATGTTGTGGTGGCAGCTTTCATACATGGTTTGAAAGATACTATCAAAGTCGAGGTGGATTTCCAATGACCATACACCTTGGAGCTAGCTATACAATATGCTAGGCTAGCTAAGAAGAAGGTACAGACTTGGAGACAGTCCAGACAAGATTCCTATAGTCATCCCCAATATCGTAATAATTTCTTTCGTCGAAATGATCCATCCTCCATATTTTATTGTTATAAGTGTCACAATAATCATTCTAGAGAGCAAGCATGTGTTCCCAAATAATATTTTCAAATAGAACATCAGACCTATGAAGATGATGATGAAGAAGTAGAGGATATCTATTCTCTTGAATCACCTATGATCAAGGAACAAGAAGATCAGGGTGAAGCAGCAAATGATGAGGATACTATGGCCATTTCTGTCCATGCACTAATGGGATTAACACCTCACCATACAATCAAGGTACCTGGATATATTAGGCACCAAAAGATAAATGTTTTGATCGATTTTGGAAGCACTCATAACTTCATCAATCTTAAGACAACTAAAATATTGAACTTACACATTAACTCCTCCAATAAAGATCAAATTCTAGTTACCAATGGGGGTAATTCTCAATGTATCGAGTGAACATCCATGGTGACAATACAAATGTAAGGTTATACTTGGAAAGGACCACTCTTTGTCATGATTCTGGGAAATTCATATGTTATATTGAGTGTTGAATGGTTAGAAAAACTAGACACTGTCAGTTTTAACTTTAGGAAATTATTTTTGGAATGGAAGGAAGATGGAAAAACTATTTTCTTACAAGGAAGTCAAATTCCACCTTCAAAAATGGTAATCTCTCACAACATGTAAATAATACTACATAAAGGGGGATATGGATTCATAGCTCAAGTTAACTATTTAACAGTAGAAGCACAGGTTACTTCCAAAATCTCTTCTAAGGATCTTTAGGATATTGTGGCTAATTATGAAGAGGTTTTTTAGGAACCACAAGGACTACCTACTAATATATCTCATGATCATGCCATACACCTAATTCCAAGCAGCCTACCCCCCAATGTCCATCCTTATCGCTATCCTGCACCTCAAAATATAGAAATTGAAAAGATTGTTTAAGAATTATTGGAACATGGGGTTATTCATCACAGCACTAGTCCTTACTCCTCACCAGTGGTTTTGGCCTGTAGAAAATATAATTCTTGGTGTATGTGTCATGATTTTCATCCCCTCAACAAACTCACAATCAAGGATAAATTCCCTATACATGTTATAGATGACTTATTAGACGAATTACACGAGGCTAAATTTTTCACAAAATTAGACCTTCGTTCAATATTTCACCAAATAAGAGTCAGAGAAGAAGATATTTCCAAAATAGCATTTTGTACCCATGAAGGTCATTATGAATTCCTATTCATGCCCTTTGGCCTCACCAATGCTCCTTCCACATTCCAAAGTCTCATGAACCATATATTTTGTCCCTTCCTTCGTAAATTTGTTTTAGTCTTTTTCGATGACATCCTAATTTATAGAAAAACCTGGCCAGATCATTTGTTACATGTAGGTAAGGTCCTTCATATCCTAAATAAGGAACAACTTTTTGTCAGAAGATCTAAATGTTCTTTTGGTGTTCAAGAAGTTGAATATTTGGACCACATTGTTTCACATAAAGGTGTTAAAGTGGATCCCAACAAGATTAAGGTTATTCAAGACTGGACTTTACCTAAAACCCTCAAGAAACTTCGTGGGTTATTAGGTCTCATAGGTTATTATCACATGTTTGTATGCAAATATGGGAAAATTGTAGCACCACTCACAACTCTCACAAATAAAGATGCTTTTCAATGGTCAGAAGCCACGACTCAAGCATTTTTGGCACTTAAAAATGCTATGTGCACTACTCCAATTTTGGTGACTCTCGATTTTCACAAACCATTTGTTATTGAATGTGATGCCTCTGGCACAAGTATTGGAGCAGTTCTAATGCAAGAAGGGCATCCATTAGTATTTGAGAGCAAACAACTTTCGGGTAAAAATTTAGGAAAGTCTACATATGAAAAAGAAATGTTGGCAATCATACATGCAATTGAGAAGTGGTGACACTATCTAATTAGTAGTCATTTCATCATCAAAAATGAGCATAGTATTCTAAAGTACTTTCTTGAACAATGATTTTCATATCCAGAACAAAACAAGTGGTTAACAAATTTGTTGGGATATGATTTTGTTATCGATTATAAGAAAGGAAAAGAAAATGTAGCAACAGATGCATTGTCACGTAAATTCGAAGATGAAGTAACTATCAATACCATTTCAGGTCCTTTCTCCCAATGGGTATCTCAGCTACAAGAAGAATGGGTAACAAATACATAAACTACTCAACTAATTCAGGAATTAATGAAGGGATCATCCAAGTATCCTCAATTATCATATGATGACAAGGTCCTAAGAAGAAAAAACCGCATTTAAATCCCATACAATTCTTCCATAAAATCTCAGATTCTTGAAGAATCCCATGCATCTCCATCAGTAGGACATTCGGGGTTCTTGAAGACATATATGTGGATCAAATAATCCTTTTATTGGAAAGGACTAAAAGTTGATGTAAATAATTGGGTGACTGAATGTGAGATCTGTCAGCGCAATAAGGGTGAGACGATCAAATACCCAGGTTTGTTACAACCCCTACCAATCCCAAATAGGCAATGGAAACACATCTCGATGGACTTTATTGAAGGTCTCCCTAAATCAAAAGGAAAAATTATAATTTTTGTGGTCATAGACCGTCTTTCCAAATATGCTTACTTCAATGCTCTACAACATCCATTTTCAGCAAGCAAAGTGGCTAAGATATTTATGGATTCAATTTTCAAATTACATGGAATGCCTAAAAATATTGTAAGTGATCGTGATCCCATATTTACTAGTAATTTTTGAAAAGAATTATTTTGTCTTAGTGGTACAAAATTGAATATGTTATCTGCATATCATCCTCAAACAGCTGGCTAAAAAAAAATAGTTAACAAATGTTTGGGTACATATTTAAGATGTTTTGCACAGGATAAGCAATATCAATGGAGTCAGTGGCTTTCTTTAGCGGAATGGTGGTATAACACTTCATACCACTATTCCCTCAAGATGTCTCCATTTGAAGCATTATATAGAGTGAAACCACCATCAATAGCATATTATGTGCCAGGTTCTGCAAAAGTAGCCAAAGTGGATGATTTTTTCCAACATCAACAAGAAATGCTCACACTTCTTAAAGATAATCTCGCTCATGCTCAAAATCGCATGAAGCAGCAACAAGACACACATCGCTCTGAAAGACAATTTAATCTTGGTGATATGGTATTTTTACGTCTACAACCCTATAAAAAATTATCACTAAAGGTTAAGACCAGTCAAAAATTAGCTCCAAGGTTTTATGGTCCTTACAAAATAGTGCGACGCATAGGAGAAGTGACATACCAGCTAGAGTTGCCTTCCTCATCCTAGATACATCTAGTATTTCATGTTTCCTGTCTCAAGAAGGTTATTGGATAGAAAGTACACTCTCAATCAAAATTACCAATACTTGATGAATAAGGACGTATATACCTCCAGCCAGAAGAAATTTTACAAAGCAGATCATGCAAGTTGAGATCCTGTCACATTAAAGAATTTCTCATCAAATGGCAGGACTTACTAGAAGAAGATGCTACTTGGGAAATAGAGAGCATTTTCCAGTCATTTCCAGCTTTGAGGACAAATCTTTTTGAGGAGGGAAGCCATGTTACAACCCTAACCTAACATAGCCGACTATGTAGGTTTCCATGTGAAGTAATTATTTTTCACTATTAGACTAGAGTTGATTTAAATTAAATATCATCTATTATCAAACTTATAATATGTGTAATCGCATTCATCCCATTTTTGCCCTTCACGGTGAGGACTGTGTCCTCTGTAAGTGGCGAATATTGATTTATCCATTTATTATTTTAATTGATTCATTCAGTTCGGAGTTCAATGTGCCAGTAAGCTTAAACAGGTAATATTATTATAATTAGAAATTGTTCACCTAAACAATTCGCTTACAAGTGGTATCAGGATCATATTCGAATAACCAAGCAGGACCTAGGGGTAGTCTTTGCCATATCCATGGTCATAACTACCATTGCATACTCAGTAATATCATATCCATAAAATATTACCGGTGAATTACAACACTGATGAAAAAAATAGGCGGTGAAATACATTTATGGTAATTCCTTGCATTTTTATTGCAGTATAAAATTTACATTCATGTTAAAAATTTGAATCATCATTCTAGTTGTTACCTCTTCCCTAGGTAACTTCCATGGGTGTTGTATATGAATATCTATAATTTCCCTTGTATACTCCTCATTGCTCACCCATTTTGTTATATTTTCCAACTCGATAAACACTTGTTCTTCCCATAGCTTCAACTCGCCCATGCATCCAATACAAAACTATAATTTGGCACTAGCCATGGCATTACCTATCTAAGAGAAGAAGTGTTCCACCTGGTCTTCTACCCTCTTCACATCCTCCTTAGTTTCAATTTTTTTAAACTATGGTACCTCCAAGATATAACTTGTTTGCATCCTTCGTAGTTCTTCATTTGTAGGAGTTAATTCTTCCTCTTCTTCCATGTGGTGGCCAGAGCTTCCCCCAAGCTCTATTAGTACTCTTTCTATGTTTATATTTTCTTGTGGTGGAGTTTATTCCATAGTCCTCTTCACATCCACATCTTCTTCCACATTCACAATCTCTTGATGATATTACTACTATCATATTGATTCCTAGGCTTCTTTTTGTTCAGTTAAGCCTACCTATTGTTCTTCTATCACCTGCTCTTCTTCCTTATTATGTTGGGTTTCCATTGTCGTGACTTGTTCAACAACAGGATATTCTTATTCCTATGATGCCTTCATATTTTCTTGTGCATCACTTTGATTATTTTTATTTGTACCTCCTCCCATCATGAATTTGAAGCAAGGTTTCTTCTTTTCTCTAGACTCTTCCTTTTAGGCTTCCACTCTCACCTCGACTTTCTCTTTTTCCACATGAGTAATGGTTGCAACTTCCTATGCTATTTGCCTGACTTCTATATCCTCCAATATTTTTGAAGAGTCCAAAATTTTAAATTCATCATGCTGGAATATCTGTGGGGATTCTAACATCTCCTTTGCTCCTATCCAATTCTAGTTGTGCAAATCCAGCTTCTTTGAGTTTAATTTTTCTTCTTCTTCTTGATACTTTTGTATAGGCTCGGCTTGTTTTTCTAGAATGGTATTATTTGTCATTCTTTCTTGTTGTCTTCTTGTTCTTACTCGTACTGGGTTAGATTACCTCCCCACAATTTCCTCCCTTTCTTGAACTGACAGTTGCTCCTACTATCATTATTGAAGTGCTTGTTCTTCTTGTTCAGTTTCTATCTACCTAGGCATTTTCCTTCAAGGGGGTACATCCTCCTCAAAATAAGTATCCTCCTATACTCCAGTGGCCTGCTGCACTTTCTTTATTCAAGAATTTTCTAGATTATCCTTCTAATTCGATACTGACTTTACCCACATCAAAATGTTTGGTTGTCCTATCTCAACATTCCTAGGTTTTATCAAACCTGGAAAGTGGATTCCCATCCCTGTAACAGCATTTAATAACACTCCAATAACATCAAAATTCATCCCAAAATTCTTAGACCTCTTTTTTAGTACTTTATGCATATTTTTCTCTAGATAGGTACACCAATGATACCGGATTCCTTTGGTGATACCCTCCACATATTGAGCCATCTATATTGGCATCTCCATGGCTTGTGTTTCCCCTAATATTTGAGCCATCATAGTATTCATGGCACATGGCCAATATTTCCCTCTCATCTAGCCCTGTTTAATTCCTCAAGTCCTTGCACCCAAGATCTTCGCTTCAATCGATGACTTCACAGTGGTGAGGGAAGTGATGATGTGATGTATTTCAATCGGATCAAGCAACTTCTTCACTACCTTAGTGCCATATGTTGGTAACCCAATTTTTTTCCTAAACACATTTTTTATGACTTATATCTTTACCTATTGCTTGCCCACATTGATATAGGTGAGTCTGGTTGCAGGATTATACACCTGAACCATCTGCAATAGATAGTTATAGAATAAGGTCTTTTGGTGTGGTGGAACTTGTGCTCTTACAACTACACTAACCTTATCGAAGTGTTTCCTCCATGGGTGGTTCTTATTTTCTTTATTGCTCCACCATTTCCTGCATGTATCTCCTCCATTCTATAAAAATGTTATACTTATTATGTCAACCTGGATCTCCTCAGGTTCACTACTCAGATCCTCATCTGGATCTGGGTAATGGACTTCACTATGTAATTCCCTCCTTAGAATTATTTCTTGCGTCATTTCCTCCTCTCGAGAGCTTGGTGGTGTCCTTATGTGATCAGTCCTCCAATACCTCTACCCTCTCCATAGTATGTATCCTTCTCTCCTCTAAGGATGAGTATCACGCCAACCGTAGGATTGAAACTATCACTGTTGCATAACTTTATTATCATTAACAGAACTCATTCACCAATATGAAAAAATATCAAATAATTCATCCATAATACATTATCCACAATAACAATCCACAAATGAGAGAGAGATAGATAATACCCTTAAGGTAGGGAAACACCAATAATAATCCTTAATAAAGGAACAACTCCACAATATCTCCCAATATGAGAGGCCACTTTGTGGGCACGATGATTACATAAGATTCTTCTTCAATGATGATTACAATAACAAATATCTCTTCTTTATATATCCATATTCTTATTCTACTTTGGGGAGCCTACTACTAATATAATATTATATTTTAATATAATATAATATTATAATACAATCAACCTTAGGTTATGTGTGGCCCATGCCAACCCTTATACAATATAATAATATATCCCCAAATATCTATTCCTAGGTACCCTACCATGTCACCCTCCTTACAAATTTTTCATCCTAGAAACATATGAAGAAACATGATAATATGATTTTCTAAGCAATGTTAGCAACTGGTACCAATATTGATCATCCATCCATCCAAGTAAAACACGGTGATGTTAGTATACCATTTTGTTACTTGAGTATCCAAATTTGCTTTGTTGGCTCCACGCTTCTGCTGCTATATTTTGATAACTTGAATGATGGGTCCACTTTTTCCTTGATGTTGATGATCCACTCTGAAAACTAGGATCCTTATGCTTTCTCTACCAAAAACTTCCATAGTTGGTGCCCTTTTGATTCCATGTAGAACCATAATATTGTTGTCTTGAACCATACTTCCAAGATTGTTGATGCTCATGGTGGTGTGGATGGTGATATGGTGCAACCTTAACTTGATGTTCTACCTTCTTTGACTTCTTAAAATTTGGCTCCATTGTTTTAAATTATTCTACACATTGTCCTTTCATGTCTTCTTTGTTTGGTGTGTCCTTGTGCTCTTCTATCAAAGCTTCATTGGACTCTGTTACTTTTATTTCCATGGACTTCATTGTTGCTACTTCTTCCATGGACATTGTTTTTGCTACTGCCTTCTTGGATTCTGTTTTAGGTTCTTCAATTTGTGTCTCTACAACCACTTCTTGATTTTCCTTGCATCCTTGCTCCTTAAGCTGAGAAATATCCTGCAATGTTGTCTTCTTTTTCTTGTACCATAACTTCATAAACTTCTTTTGTACATTAATGTTACCAGTATCCAAAGAATCTAACCAAGGATAACCAAGAACAATATCCTTATCATCCATCTCAACAGCATATAAATCTAAATGTAAAACATATTTATCCATGGTGATCTTCAAATCTTCAAAAATTTGAACATGCTCACCCTCTAGCTGTATGTCCTTAATTATTTTTGCTTGAACTTGCAACTTCTTAGCTAAAGCAATATTAATAAAATTATAACTGCTACTAGGATCAATGGAAATAATAACTTGTTCCTTTTGAATGCTTCCATGAACCTGCAAAATAGAACTTTTAGCTGAATTTAAACCTTTTTTATTCTGCTCTTGATTTTGTAAATCCAATGATGTGCCTTCTATATTCCTCTCATTATCTTCCCCGACCTTTTCCTCTTTCTCCTTGAGTAATTTTATTTCTTTTTCATAGTCTTCATTTTGTTTCCTGAAAACTTCCCAATCTCCTTTTATTTCATTCTGCTCATTTTGAATTCCTTGTAGTTTCTTTTCAAGGTCTTTTATGACATCACACATGCTATCTATCTTTTTATCCCTTCCTTCAATTTTTCTCTTACAAATATCTAGCTTTCTTTGAAATTTAATAGGTACCCATGTGCTCAAGAATGTTGGTTTAATTTGATCCCAAGTGCACAATAATTTACCATATTTAAACTCTTTTATCCATTGTAAATATTTCCCCGTAAACAAAGTATGATAGCAATATTTTAACATTTTTTCACTAACTTGTGATTTTACTATTTTCAACCACTCTCTCACATCAATATCATTTTCTCCATTAAACATTTCCACTCTCACATCAATATCATTTTCTCCATTAAACTTTTCCAATGACATAGTTGATGCCCTAATGCAACTAGGGTTTTTTGACAATATATATCATGCCCTAATGCAACTAGGGTTTTATGGAAATAAAAATATTCCCACTGAATATACAATTTTTCTTCCAAACAAAAATAAAGTGAAACTAATTTGCTTACCCGAACTAAACAAATTGTCTTTTGAAAAATCGTGACTTGAAAATTCGTCACTACCCTTGTTCCAGATGGCAGACTTCATAAGGTCATATCTCCCTCAATACTACTTGTATTCCTTCATATGACCAGTCATTTTAAAGATCTTCAAATTCTGCACAAACTTATCCAAGAATTGCCTAAATTGGATAAAATTTCATAGAGATATGGCTTCTGAAAGATGAGATGATTTTCCAGAAAAAATTTACCAAATTCATCACTATCCTTGTTTCATATGACTAACTTCAAAAGGTTGTATCTCCCTCAATATTGCTTATATTCCTCCATATGACCACTCATTTTAAAGCTCTTCAAATTTTGTACAATCTAATCTAAGAATCGCCTGAATCGGATAAAATTGCATAGAGATATGGCTCCTGAAAGATGAGATGTTTTTCTAAAAAAAATTGCCCTAATTTTACAATTTCACAAAAATCCCCACTTTATCAAAATCGTTGCTTTGATACCATTTGTTGCATAACTTTATTATCATTAGCATAACTCATTCACCAATATGCAAAAATATCAAATCATTCATCCACAATACATTATCCACAATAACAATCCACAAATGAGAGAGAGATAGATAATACCCTTAAGGTAGGGAAACACCAATAATAATCCTTAAGGAAGGAACAACTCCACAAGATCTCCCAAGATGATATGACCATGAAGCCACTTCGTGGTCACAATGATTACATAATATTCTTCTTCAATGATGATTACAATAACAAATATCTCTTCTTTATATATTCATATTCTTATTCTACTTTGGGGAGCCTACTACTAATATAATATTATATAATATTATAATACAATCAACCTTGGGTTATGTGTGGCCCATGCCAACCCATATACAATATGATAATATATCCCCAAATATCTATTCTAGGTACCCTACCAGTCACCCTTGGTATTACTGCAAATGTGACTCTCTCTCGTGTAGGGGTCCTGGTGACCATTCCACTCTATTGGTTGTAATTATTTGAATTCTTCGACTGAAATCATTTTCTTGCCATTCCTTTGGTTAGATTGCTACTTGAACATCACCTATTCTACAATTAAAAGTGCCCTGAAAATCATACATACTGTAAATTGTACAATACACCCTTCAACTTATTCCTATATGGTTTGTCGATCCATAGCCACCTCCAAATCGTACAATATCTTCAACTGCTTCAAACTATTCAATATTCTACAAATCATACATCTACTACACTAAAATGTATAAGGCTCATACCACTCTATACAATATCCCTGTCTAGCTGCTCCCCTTCATCAATTCCATATGATTTTCTCAAAAATCTTAAATCAGCCCAAAAATTACCTGAAATCACTTATTTTTTTCCTGAGATCATACAATCTACCCTCCAAATCATACAATACATCCTTTTAAACATTTTTTTGCCTAAAACTTATTTTTTTCATTTCTTCTCCATGATTTCTCACTGACCTAGTTGCTGAAATGTCCTGATCTATCTTTTCAATGCCATTCTAGAGTAATTCTTCGATTTTTCATCACTTGGCAATATTTACCCCCAAAAAAAAAAAAATTAGATAGAGTGCAAGGTTGTACAGTCTTCTCCTTCCTTCCCTCTATCTTCTCCAATTCATTTTTGGCTACTTTTATCAAATTAGGGCTTGTAATCTTCTTTCTCTTGCAATTTCTTTACTCTGACTCCAATCTGCAACTTCCTTGAATCCTAGTGTACATTTTTCCACAATCTGGTTCATGCTTGGATGCCTTCTACTGAAAATCCTTGTTTTCCTTTAGCTAAACTTGAAATCTGCTTTTAATGGTTGAAACCCTTGCTTTTCTTCTCTAATATTGAATGCAAAAAGTCTCCCTGGTGTAAATTTAGAAATGGTTCATGCAATCTTGTAGTTCACTAATGAATTTTAACACCCATGCAATAGATTCTATTTAGTTGCATGCTTTCCACCTTCGTTCTTATAAAAATTTTGAATTCCTTCTTGTACAGTTTGTAAAATTGCTAAAGTAGCCCTGTATTTAAATTGTTATCAAACCCTAACTGCTCAAATTTTAAAATTGTACCACTTTGCATGTCTTTTCATCTTCCTTTCTCGGATGATTGACAACTCATCACTTTCCCACGTGATTTTATCTTTTTCCCACACTTTTTTGACAACACATCATTCTACACATGCAAACATTAAATACGACAGTCAAAAATCATACAACTGCACCTAAAATCATACATTGTATGATCTAAATCATACAATATGCCTCCTTGTATGATTTTGCATGTACTTTTTCTATTTTTTCTTGTACGATGTCACACTTATGTTTTTTTCAGTTTTAAAATTGACTTGTACAATCTATCACTTGGAGAAATTTTTCTATTTTCTCTCTTTGAAGTGGTCATCGTTTCCAGTTTTCAACCTACTTCCTTCTTAATTTCATCCCGAGGGATTTTTAGAACTAAGGCATTTTATTTTTTATTTTTCTTTTTCTTTTTATTTTTCTTTTTTTTCCATTTCCTAACCTAATTACACTTTACCGTCGTGGGAACCGCATAGTGACATTCACTTGTACGATCCCATCTGATTCTTATCTTGGAGGTTTGACTGTGATATTCCAAGTCATTATATCCTCTAGTGCCACTTGTTCTCTAGGGTGATTCATCTCCACTTGTGATGTTACCGAGTTCCCTGGCCTTCCACTACCATGTGTACAATTTGGGATTGTACAATTGCAAGCTAGAGTATCTTCACCTGGTGTTCTTTTCTCTTGTCATTTGGTGATTAATCCCTTGGTAGCAGTATTCTTACTGTCATTCGAGCGACTTCTCTACCTATCTCCTTGGATCAATTATGGCTCTATACTTGGTGATTGAGTCCTTTGTTATCCCTGGTTTCTTTCATCTTTAAAATTCACTCTTCCTCTTCTAGCAAGGCCTATACTATGCGGGTGTCTTCCCCTTATTATTCCTCTTGACATCGGGCTTCTTTGTGCTAGTGGTGATTCCTCCCTTCCTTGGAGTAATCCTCTACCACCTACCACTATTAGAGGTTATTTTTATATTAGTGGTGGTTGTCCCAATGGATATTTCCCTATAAGATTAGGTAAGATCCCTCTCAATTTTTGTATACCTTGTAGATTCCTTATCCAGTTCATACATGTTAAGGGTGCATCTCCCGACCATCTAGAAGTAGGGGGTTGAAACCTTCCTCATCCTCTTCCTCCTCTAGCTATAATATCACCTTGACTTCATTCATTCCATAGTCGAATACCTCTTCTCCTTCCTGGCTGAAGCCTTAGGTATCCTTGTCTATTCCTTCCTCTCATTGCTTGGTTATTAGGAGTTACCTCTACCAACTCAATGTTAGATAGTGGACTTCTACTTTGTCTTACACTTGGTGGCAATTGTTGCAGTGCTCTGATTCTATGATCTGCATGCACTAAGTGATATTTCCATATTTTTTCCTTGAAACATCTTTGTGGGGATGAGTTTGCCAAGATCTCTCTATATGCGTTAAAAAATCTATCTCAAAAAATGAGTCATTTCGATTATCTTCTCTTTGTTCTACCCAATTTGTAGATAAATTCATTATCCTCTACAATCTCCTTACTTCTTTCCTTTGTCTTCTTAATTGTTGATGGGCTAGTATATATGCTTGTGTATCAAGGTTGGTTTTATGCTCCTGTGATCTCCCTATTTACTGATGTGTTGTTGTACATGATGGAGGATCACGATTATCCTAAGGATTATGGGGATTCCCTAGGAAATCATCATCATCACTACTTTATATTCTAGGTTCCCTTACTATCCAAGGTATTCCTTCATCATTGGAGTCACTCAAATCCACTCGTGTATTACCTTGTGATTCAGGTGATGTGGTTGCTTCCTCAATATCTTGCCAAAGCATCTTTGCATCTTCATTCGTCATTGGTGGATCATTGGGTGGTACCTGTGAACTTGTTCTTGCACCATCATTTCTTACACCACTCCTTGGAGCTATCCCTTCATTATCCTAATCTTCCTCTTCTAGTTCTTTTAACCTAGCTATTCTTTTTTTATCCATTCTTCGTATTGTGCTATCCAATTCATATATGGTTTTTTCTTTCAACCTTGCATTATGACCTCACAATGTCTTATATTACTCTTGTATTTGTTGAGTTTGCAGTCACATTCTCTACACTAATATCCCTATCTGAGCTAATGGAGTAAGTCCAACCAGTTCTTCATAAATGGTCTCGATCCTATTCTCTTCTGGAACTTCTATTTCAAAAGTGTCTACTCTATCCTCATATTGTACTATTAATTGTATCCTTCTTCGTCCTTCAGCTTGTTGGGGTAGTTCTCTATGCTCCACCCAAGGATACATCATATTATTGTTTACTTGAGGTTCTTCTTCTTTCCTTATCCTATTTTTGGGTAACAATACTATCTCTTGATATTTTTTTCATTTGGAGGAATCCACTCTTCATCTTCCTCTGTTACACGTTCGGTCCCATCTATAAATCTGACATGCACTTATAATCTTCTTCTTTCTCTAGGTTAGAGTGCCAAGTCCTATTGTTATATGGTTGTTCTTGTATCCTCCCCTTCTACGAATAAGTGTGTGAGTCCTATATCAGGCTCTTCTTGTAATGGACCTTGCTCACCTTGAGTCCTTCGTTGAGCTTATGCTCATCTTCTTCGTTATATCTCTTTTGAAGAAATAAATAAGCACTGTACTTTGTAAGGCTTCAACTTTGAGCCATTTATAGTTTTGGGTACCTTAGTCCCATTCAAGTTTTGCAACTTGACTTCTGTTCATTAATTCAACCACTTTGTAGGGACCAATCCATAATGTCTTCAACTTACCGGGCTTGATTTCCTGCTTGCCATTAGATTTTAGAACCAAGTCACCCAGACCAAGTTCTAACTTCCTCAAGTGTTTGTCATGCCACAACTTTCTTCTTTTATAAGCTACCTCAATTTCCCATTATACCATGACTCTTCTTTCATCTAACTTGATCAGTGTTGTCAATCATTGGTCTAAACTTTCTTAATAACCCAAACGATGCTCTACTACAACTCTCAAAATTGGTATCAAAACTTCAAATGGAACCACTACCCCTTATCCATACATCAACTGGAAAGGTGTATGCTCTATTTTTTGTTTAAAATTTGTTTGGTATACCCACAAAATAGATGGTAACCTTTCTTCCCAATCTTCTCCTTCTATTCCATAGTTTTTATACAAAGTAGATACCAGAACTTTGTTTGTTGCTTCCACCTGCCCATTCACTCTAGGATAGTATGGACTAGATAATGAGTGCAAAATTATGAATTTCGTTGTCAGCATCTTGATTATTTCATTGACAAAGTGTCCTCCTTGGTCACTTGTTATTTGTAGCAGAATGCGAAACCTTGTAATTAACTACTTATACAAGAATCTTGTTGTACTTTTAGCTGAGTTGTCAAGGAATACCCTCGCTTCGAACCACTTTGTCAAGTACTCCATTGCTACCACAATGTACCTGCACTTCCTTCTTTGAGATGTTTTCAATGGTCCAAAGAAGTCCAATATCCATATTTCAAAGAGTTCATAGGGTTGTGATGGATGCAAAGAGTTCCCTATCCTTTGACAAGTATCACATGTATTTACATACTCTTTTGCATCATTATACAGTATGGACCCCCATAATCCTGCTAGTAATATGTTTCTAGTGGTTGCATCTGGTCCCATGTGCCCTCTTGATAAGCCTTCATGAGCTTCTTTAAATGTTGTTTTGACTTCTTCCTCCATCACACATATTTGTAAAATACCATCACTTCCCATATTATATAGTAATTCTGCTATCAGTTGGAAGGGTGTTGACTTCATAATCACTTTTCTTTTCTCGGTTGCATGATTTCTTGTGGAAACTCTCATGTGGAAAGGTACTAGCCAACCAATTTGTACCACGATAGAACAAAATTAGTGGTAAATAATTGTGCATCAGGAAATTCATCCAAAATCCATGTTCCTATGGGCTCTCTTGATCATATTCGAGACAACTGGTCTACAATTACATGCTTCTTACCAGGTCTCACTACTACTCAGAATATGAACTCCTGTAGGGTGATGAGCCACCTGTTGACTCATCCTTGTATCATCGGTTTTTTTATCAAGTACAATAAGAATTTGTGATCTACATAAAAATAAAAGGGATTCACTAGCAGGTAATGCCTAAACTTTTGGACTACATATACCATTCTCAAAGCTTCTCTTTCTATTGTACTATAATTTCTCTTTGCCCTTGACAATAGACGACTAGCAAATAAAATAGGTTGATCCAACCTGAACTATCCTTCTTATGCCAAAGCACATTTGATTGTAAAATTTGAAGTATCAATATGGACATGGCATTCCTTATCCCAATTTGGGAACACCAAAATCGGGCTACTTACAAGCTTGTGCCTTCAACTCTTCAAAGGCTCCTTGGTGCTCCTTTGTCCATCTAAAAGAAACATTCTTCTTCATCAATTAATCCAATGGATAGGATACATGTGCATAATTCTTGATAAACCTTCAATAATACCTCGTTGATCCAAGGAAGGTTTTAAGTTAACTCACATCAAATGGTTCTTCCATGTGCAATATCACACATATCTTATTAGGATCTATTTTTAATCCCTCACTGTACACTATGTGTCCTAGAAACTTTCCATACAATACCATTAAGTAACACTTCCTAGGGTTTAATGAGATCTGTGTATTCCTACATCTACTCATACATTCACTGAGGTTAGGAAGATGCTCCTTCATTTTCTTGTAAATGGACCAGTCATCCAAAAATTCTTTGAAGTTCCCTAGTGCCAACTGATCAAATATATATAGTATGATGCATTGAAATGTAGTTGGGATATTACAAATCCCAAATGGTATTTGATTGTATGCATAGATGCCATTCTCCACAATAAATATGGTTTTTAGCTTATCCTCCTTGGCTATACTTATAAAAAATGAATAAATCTCATGTCCTGCAACTTCCTCCAGGATGAAAAATCTGTGAAGGGAATAGGGAAGGGGTCCTTAATAGTTACTGTGTTTAGACTCCTAAAGTCCATTTTTTTCTAATTTTATCCACTTCCTTCTTCAAGATGACCACTATAGGTTATACCCACTCACTAGTCATAACTCTAAAGATGATTCATGCCTCCAACATCTTCTTTATCTATGCATTCACTAGTGTAGCAAATTTTGGGTTCATCCTATATGGTATTCTCCGTATGGATTGTGCTCTAGGAATTAGTGTAATCTTGTGGACATATAACTCAGGTGGCACTCCCTTAAATTCCTTGTATGTCCATGAAAATATATCCTTATATTCCAAGAATATCTTAAAAGTTGTCACTTTCAGTATAGGGTTACAATCATCACCACAGTGAACCATCCTAAGTTCATCCTTCATATCTAGATTGATGTCCACTATCTGAGATCCTCCATATTTAATATTCTCTGACTCACTTGCTACTTTTTCCATATTATTTGGATGTTTCGATCTTGTATCAATTTCTGCATATCCTATTGTATATTTCGTAAAACTTTTTGGGAATGTCCATTTCTCTTCCACCTCCTTCTTAGGTTCCTGGTTGACTTTGGTTTCATCTTGTTTTTCCTTGATCTCCTCTGAGTCAATACAAAGGTATTTGAGCTAAAAAATTTCTTACTCTTCCATTTTCCAATGAAGCAGTCTACTATCAGATCTAGCTTCGTATTCACTACATTCATCCAGGTACATCATTCCTTCTCCATCTAGTTCATATCATTCATATCCTGAGGAATTTTTTGATTCATCGATCATGGATACATCCTCACTAACCTTTTGATTAGTCAAATTAATCAAGTATTTGTGATGTCCCTTCTTAAAATTGATTCGATTATTTCCTAGTTGTGATTAACTTTGGCTACATGTAGCCATCCTCTTCCTAATAGAGAATCGTATGTAGGCTTCTACATTGTAATCACAATGAAATCCAAGAAAAAATATTGGTCAGCTATCACCACTTGTGTTTTCAAGACTCCCTTTGTCTCGATACCATACTGGTCTACACCATATAATCGAAATCTCAGTACCCATAGATATGGAGTGCCCAGTTCTATCCAGGTCCTTTTAGGTAGCACATTGACGTTGGATCCACCATCCATAATAACTTGTGTCAATTTGTGCCCTAGGATCTCCATATGAAATAATGTGGGTGTCTTTCCCACATCAATCATCAATATAGTAGGATTCATAAATTGATCTTTTATTTCTTTTCTTGAATCGGTTGCCTCTGTACTCCTATCACCTTATGAGTCTATCTCTTCCACCATTACTTTTTGTAATGATGGAATAGCTTCCAATAGGTTAGCCACTTTAATTTCTACTATGGTGTCCAAAACCTGTGCTACTAGACTCTCCATAATTGCCTTCTCTTCTAATGGTTTTTCAAGTTCATTTTCTTCTACTAACTTCACTTTTTTAGCCTTTTGTGCTTCATCTTGTAGTATTTTTTTTGCTACTTGTGATCGCTACTTTTCTTTTGTTGGCTCTGGATACTTATCCTTTTTAGCCTGATTCCTTGTCACGGCTAAAACTTCTTGGATTTCCTCTTTAACTTGAGGAACCTTGATATCTAAATAATTTACATTATGCGGGTTACTTGAACTCGTCTGCTTGGGGTAATTTTCTTCCTTATGGTTACTCAAACCACACCACCTACACATGTGTGTAGTTTTTTCTTGTTGCATTTCATATCTCTGAGGTGAAGAAAAAATTTTATGAAATGCGCCTACTCTTGGAAATTGTGATATTGTATGATCGGCCTCCCTTCAATCATATTGTAAATGACTTTGTCCTCCTTGTTGATTGTCTGGTTTGGCGTTCCACCTTGTTCGCTATTTCTTGTTAGCGTAACTAATGTCTAATATATTTTGTCTATATTAGCTCACTGTTACAACCATGTAACAGTTCTGGTTATTCCAGTATGTCGGTGTTCTATTCCCGGCCCTTTGTAACCTTATTTAAATGCCTGCAGAATAATACAAAGATGTTCCGTAAGTTAACATGGTATCAGAGCGGTGATCCAGTGGCATGAGAAGCCGAGGCTGGAGGAGGGAAAAAAATCTTTTTCTGGTCTGCGTTTGCAATTTTTTTTTTCACGTCGTGCAGGTATTTAAAAATAAATAAATAAAGCCTGCAAGAAAAAAATAAAATAAAATCGCAGGAGCGTCGGAGCAGGACGGCGAGGAAGCAAGCGCGAGCCACACGCTGCAGTCCCAGCGCGCGTGAGCCTTACGCTGCAGTCCTAGCCCGCGTGAGAGGCCGAGAGACGCCCGACGGGGAGGCCAACGCAGCGCGGCTTGGTGCGCTACGTCGGGGAGGGCCTAGTCCCCAGCGCGTCCAGAAGGAGCACGGACTATCACGCGCCACGCGACGCAGGTCCCTGCACGGCCCGTGCGATAGGAGACTGTCGTGCGCCACGTGACGTAGGTCCCTGCGTGTCGCAGACGCGTCCGCATCGCGACGAATGCAGGACGCGTCCGTTCGCACGCAGACCGTCGCGACGTGGAGGGGGACCACCCTCCTCGAGCGCAGGTCGTAGGGCGGGGAATTTTAAATCCCCCATTCCCGCCCACCGCGCGACAGGGGTATAAACCCCCCCCCCGCGTGAATCGCGCAGGCGGGAGAAAAGAAAGAAAAAAAAAAAAAAAGGAGGCCCAAATCGCGTAGACGCCCCCCCCCCCCCGCGCTGAAGAAAAAGTAGAGGCGTCCCCCTGGTTGAACGCAGCAGCGGACCAAGCGGAGGCTCGGGAAGCAGAGGACGAAGCAGAGAGAAGTGCCAGGAGCCGGTGAGCAGGAGTTCGTGAGGCCGAGGAGGAGGACCATTCGGGTTGAAAAATGAGGGGCTTTGCTGATCCTTCGGATCAGCCCGCTGGCTCACGTGGTCGTGAGCCGTGCGGTAAGGCTCAGGGAGCCTGCAGGTCGGGGGTTCAAATCCCGCCGACTTCCCCCCAAAGGTATAATTTTTTTTTGCATAGTGTTTTTTAATTATTATTTTTTAATTAAAATTTTTAATTTTAATTTTTTTTAATATAGTTTTTAAACTTTATAAATTAAAATTTAATTTTAATTTATTTTTCTTAAAGTTTTAAAACTATATAAAATTAAAATTATTTATTTTAATTTTAAATAAATAATAATTATTAAAATGCTTTGTTAAAGAAATCCCTTTTAAGGGGGGATATTTTTTCAAAAATCAAAGGGGGATAGTGAGTAATTTTTCAAAAAATAGCAATTTGGCAAATTGTAAAAGGTGCATTTTCGGCTGTGACCGACACCTTGTGGGTTATTCTTGTGGGCAGTTTTTTTATGTTGTATGTTGCATATTTCATTTTTGCACTATAACATTAAAAACATAAAATCAAAACACTCCCTAAGTCCCCGGAATATAAAACCCATCCGTGCAATTTTATTGCACTGCAGCGTTCGATATTTGTGATACCTCTGGCCAGCACTTACAGGTAAAGCTATCGTGATTTGGCTACTGTATCCGCCGCCTAATATAGCTTCTACAACGATGTCTGAGCTTGTTCTCTATAAATCGTCGGGGAGGAATAAGTACGCCATTTTTGCATTTTTTACTCCATCCACTACCCTTTATCGCACTTGTGTTTAGGTGTAAATCCTAACGAAGTATTCTTCATAGTTTTTAGGGGAAGTTACGCCCCACGCATGAGAAGAATCTTCTATGGTAGGTGCCATCAAAAAGGTGATTCCCTTTCAGTACCGCTTATGTTCCACGTATCGTATGATCTCTAAAACTCACCTATAGTCTCCCTCACGTAAGGGCGGGTGATTTTTGTTGATCTTTCTAAATACCTATAGTTTCCCTCACGTAAGGGTGGGTATTTTGTATGGTATATTGGCCTAGAAAAAGGTATATCGAAAGGGGGACCAATTGGTGATATAAGGAACCTTCACTATGGCCATTGTTGCAAAGTTGATGACTGATCCGCATCAGTTATTGAAAGGTCCAAATTATACACCATGGAAACATAAGATGAAGGCAATTCTCCAAATGGAATATTTGTGGGATATTTTTACTGGAGTAGCAACTAGGCCTTCACCAACAGCAGGATCCACAGGTCCTTCCACGAGATCGAGATAGCTTTTGACAAGAAAGACAGTAGAGCAAAGGTGCTCATTTTGTTTGTTGTTTCAGATGAAGTGCAACCTCATATAGTTGACAAAGCAAGTGGTAAAGAGGCATGGGATGCCCTTAGAACCATCTATGAGGGAAAGAATGATTCAACCATTCTTCATCTTCAACAACAACTTCATAACCTGAGTTTGAGACAGGGTGAAACAGTTGAACTCTTTCTGTGCAGAGTGTCTGAGTTGAAAGAGAAATTGAGTTCTTTGGGAGATACTGTGGACGAAAAGCTTCTCATTTCACTTGTGATGAGAGCTTTACCTTCTTCATTTGATATGTTGATAACCTCCATCCAAGTGTCTCAACGACAAATTACCTACATCGAGTTGGTCAATCTGCTTCAACAACAGGAGGCACACCAACTTCACAAGGATGATTCTTCCAATATAGCCCTATACACCAACAGGCAGGGTTCTAGGAAGAAAGGTAATGGGCAAAAAGGAGGCAATTTTTAGAAAGGAGAAAATTCTCAACAGGATACGAAAGGAAAAGGCAAACAACCTCAACAGAAGAAGAAGTGGTGCAAGATCTGTGAGAAAGACAACCATGACACCAACAGGTGTTGGCATAAGAACAAGCAAAAATGCAAAAACAAACCATAAAATAAAAACAAGCAACCCCAGGTGAATGTTGCTGGTGAAGAATTTGAATGGGCACACAAGGTGCTCATGACTACCACAGATTCCACATAGAGGGATCCCGTTTGGTATGTCGATTCTGGAGCTAGAAAACACATGACTGGCGACAGATCGTGGTTTGAATCATTTGTGGCCAAGGAGGGCAAACCTGTCACCATTGCTAATGATAATACCTACAGGGTTTAGGGAGAGGGTACAGTTTCAGTCACTCTTCCTGATGGCAAGTGTCAGATTGACAAAGTCCTCTATGTTTCGGGATTGGCCAACAATTTGTTGTCGATGACACAAATCCTGGACAGAAATATGGTTGTCAACTTTCATGTTGAGAATGGAAAGAAGTGTTGTACAATTACCAGGAAGGGTAAGCAGATTGCAACGACTTCATATAAGCACGGCTTATTTGCACTAGATGCTATCTCTACTCCACATGTTGCCATGGATTGTCTCTACCAAGGAGGCAACTTCCCTATGGCACAAGAGATATGGGCATCTTAGTTCTGGCTACTTACTTGAGCTCAGCAAGTATGAGATGGTAAAGGGTCTTCCTTCCCTTTTTGCCACATTGCCAGTGTGCTCTGACTGCTTGGCAAGAAAGCAGCATAGAGTACCATTTGAGAAGAGCTCAACAAGAGCACAAAAACCTCTGGAGTTAATTCACACCGATCTATGCGGTCCTTTCACACCCAACAGTTGTGGAGGGAAGAGGTATTTTCAATTATTCGTAGATGACTACTCATGCAAGATGTGGGTTTTCTTTCTCCAACTAAAATCTGAAGCTTTTGCATTCTTCCAGCAGTTCAAGAAATTCGTTGAGAAGGAGTCAGGAGCTTCTATTAAAACCCTCTGCTCAGATCGAGGGGGAGAGTTTACCTCTAATGAATTTTTTGCATTCCTAGATAAGCATGGAATAAAGAGACAGTTAACAACTGCCTATACTCCTCAGCAGAATGGAGTTGCTGAGAGAAGGAACCGTTCTATCATGGAAATGGTTCGTTGTATGCTCACAGGAGCTACTCTTGGGCAAAAATATTGGGCAGAAGCTGTCACCACTGCAGTGTATCTATTGAATAGGGCACCCACAAAGGCCCTAAAAGGAATGACTCCACAGGAAGCATGGAGTGGTCGAAAACCCTCCATATCTCATCTACGTATTTTTGGATGTAACGCTTTCATGAACATACTAAAAGAGAAAAGGAAGAAGCTAGATGAGAAAACACTGATATGTATTTTTCTTGGTTATTCTGAGCACTCTAAAGGATATCGGTTGATAGATCCTTTGACCAAGAAAATTCATATCAGCAGAGATGTTGTCTTTGATGAAGATTTCACATCACAGAGCACATCTAAAGTACACCAAGATATTGTGGAAACTAAGGAAGAGAAGATTCCTTCGTCAACTCAGATAGGAGGTCCTTCTACATCTTCTTCAACTCCACCAAAGAAGAATCCTAAATGGTGTACAAATACAATCAGAGATGCAAATTTATCCACTCCTCCCAATTTGAATTTGGATAGACCTCGTACACGCAATATGGCTCAAAAGGAGAAAGAAGCCAAAGAAACTGGTGAGGTTGATGATCTTTGTCAATCTTTTGAGGAACTTTCTATGACTCCAAGTACAGAATTTGAGGATATGGATATTGATGATGACATGGCATTCATGTCTACCATAGATAGTCTTGAACCTGCATCAGTGCAAGATGCTCTTAGTGAGCCTCAGTGGAAGGCCGCTATGGATACAGAGTATGAGTCTCTGATGAAAAATAAAACTTGGAAGCTTGTTGATCTGCCGCATGGAAAGAAACCTATTGGCTGCAAATGGGTATATGAAGTCAAGTACAAGGCATATGGAACAATTGATAAGCATAAGGCCTGTCTTGTTGCAAAGGGCTATGCTCAAAAAGAAGGCATTGACTACGAGGAAACTTTTGCACCTACTGCTCGGATGACCACAATTTGGGTTATGTGTGCTATGGTAGCACAATATGGGTGGAAAGTTCACCAGATGGATGTCAAAAGTGCCTTTCTAAATGGTGATCTCCAAGAAGAAGTCTACATGACTCAGCTCGAAGGATTTGAAGTGGAAGGCCAAGAGCAGAAATTTTGTAAATTGGTCAAATCCTTGTATGGTCTGAAACAAGCTCCTCGAGCTTGGTATATAAAAATGGACAATCACCTTATGCAGCATGGATTTAAGAGATGTCCGTCAGATGCAAACCTCTATTTCAAGAAATAGGGTTCTAAGATAGTGTTTCTTGTACTCTATGTGGATGATCTGCTCATTACAGGGAGTTCAAAAACTATGATCTCTACTTTCAAAAAAAACTTGTGCAAATATTTTGAGATGACAGATCTCGGACTTCTCCATTATTGTCTTGGTCTGGAATTCAGCTAGAAGGAGCACTCCATCAAAGTGTCTCAGAAAAAGTATGCCAAGACATTGTTGGATAAATATCGCATGACTGACTGCAAGCCAATGGCAACTCCAATGGAGAATGGACTTCAGTTATCGTGAAATGATGACTCACCTCAGGTAGATGGTACTCTCTATCGACAGTTGATTGGGAGTCTCATATATCTGACCAATACTAGGCCAGATCTCGTATTTGCTGTCAACTATCTTTCGATGTTCATGCATGAGCCTAAGACCACTCATTGGAAAGAAGCAAAATGTGTTCTTCACTATGTCCGTGGTACTATGGAATATGGCCTAGAATACAAGAGGAACAACAAATTCTTCTTGCAAGGATACACGGACTTCGACTATGCCGGATCATTTGATGATCGCAAGTCAATTTCTGGATACATTTTTCATCTAGGATCTGGTCCTGTCTCTTGGCACAGCAAGAAGCAACAGGTGGTTGCTATTTCATCAACAGAGGTAGAATATCATGCCGCACGTGAAGCTGTGTGCGAAGTGATATGGTTACGTCGCATTCTGACAAGTATGGGCCATCCATAAAAATCTCCAATACACTTATTTTGCGATAATCAAGGTGTTCTGAACCTCGTCAAGAATCCAGTCCATCATGAAAGAACAAAGCACATTGACACACAATGTCATTTCATTCGAGATGAAGTTCCAAAGCACCGAATTCAGCTTCAGCACATTCCCACCAATGCTCAAGTTGCAAAAATTTTCACTAAGGCACTTGGACGTGTCAAATTTGAATTGTTTCGCAGCTCACTTTGTATTGCAAAATAATGTAAGGGGATGTTAGTATAGCTATTAGTTATTACATTACCCAAATAATGTAATAAAGGGGGATGTTAGCGTAACTAATGTCTAATATATTTTGTCTATATTAGCTCACTGTTACAACCATGTAACAGTTCTGGTTATTCCAGTACGCCGGTGTTCTATTCCCGGCCCTTTGTAACCTTATTTAAATGCCTGCAGAATAATACAAAGATGTTCCGTAAGTTAACATTTCTATAATTGTTCTTGAGTTTTTCTTCTTGCTCCTAGATTGTTAGGACCTATGGGTGTACTCTTGCATTATACGAAACATAGAATCACCTCATGTCCCATCACATTACAGATATGATAGTAATCATTCCATGGATACTTTACATTTGTATGGCCTTCATTTTTACATTTTGTGCACCAAATGTCATTATTGTCAGGTTTACTTCTTTGTTCTTTCATGATATTTTCAAACTCCTGATGAAATGATACTACTGTTCTCTATATATTATCATATTCTCTTGTTAGTCTCACAATGACACTGAGAGGGGGGGTGAATCGGTGTAGCTCTTAAAAACTTAAATCTTCAATTCTTAATGCCTAAACAATGAAAGCTTAAAACTCAATAAAGCAAATATACCAAAAGAGTATCACACAACACAAGATGTACCGAGGTTCACGAGTTTTGGCTACTCCTCAAAATTGACTGTTTGGACTCCCATCCAAATCCGACCTTTGCAAAATACCAATTTTACAATCAATTTACCGAAGACCCACTGGAAGGAGCACCAACCCCCGATTTATCCGCAACAACGAAAGGAGCACCAACCCCTGATTTATCTGCACCAATAGAAAGGAGCACCAACCCCTAATTTACCAGCACCAACCGGAAGAAGCACCAACCCCTGATTTACCAACACCAACTGGAAGGAGCACCAACCCCTGATGCCAAGCACCAACTTGGACTTCTGTTCTGAAACTAGAAGATTGACATAAAGATGCCTTCACTTTTACAAGACCCTGACTGGTCTATAGCTTTCTCAACATTGCCCACTCTTCACACAACACACACCCTACTCGCTCTCCTCTTGCTCTCTTTGCAAGATTAAATCCACCTCGCTTTAATCTAGAGCCCTTTCACTCTTTTTCAGCAGCACTTTAATTCTCCACACAGACCTCCTTTTATAACAAAGTTCTAACTCAATTTTTAACTTCCATATTTTCGCATGCAACTCGTAATCGGCCTCGTAATCGTCGTTCGACTTCGGTTCACTTGTTCTTATTTTAGCTACATGATTTTTCTTTGTAATCGCACTTTGTAAGCTGTCGTACTGACTTCAGTTAACTCTTCTTATTTTAGCTACATGATTTTCTTCTACAAAGGCCCCTGTAACTGCCGTATAACTTCAGTTAACTATCACATATCTTATTTCGGCTGGGTTCTCTTCTTAGCTCACACCAAAGTGACCTATCATGAAATCGTGACACTTCTGCCTCTTTGTCCTCTTCTCGGCTTGTACCCACAAAAACACATGTCACGATATCGTGACACTTTTGCCTCCTTGCTGCTTTACTTGGTTTGTACCCGCAAAAACACAACATGTCGCGATATCACGACACTTTCACCTCCTTGCTACTTTACTTGGTTTGTACCCATGAAAACACATGTCGTGATATCATGACACTTTCACCTCCATACTCTTCCTCTTTACTTTTGTCACGATATCGCAACACTTATGCCTTCTTACTTTCTCTCTCCTCCTTTAGTCGTGAAAATGTGACATGTCGCGATATCGCGACACTTTTTCTTTCTCTGCCTTCCTTCTCTTTTCAAGTCACAAAAATGCAACATGTCGCGATATCGCGACACTTTTCTTTCTCTGCCTTCCTCTTCGCTTTGGACCATGAAAATGCTACATGTCGCGATATCGCGACACTTTTTCCTCCTTGCATTTTCTCTTCGCTTCGGACCGCAAAAATGCAACATGTCGCGATATCGCGACACTTTTTCCTCCTTGCATTTTCTCTTCGCTTCGGACCGTGAAAATGCAACATGTTGTGATATCACGAAAAATTTTCTCTTAGACTCTCTCTCTTGCAATATGTCATGAAATCGTGACACTTTTTCTTCCATACAATCTCTCTTGCAATATGTCACAAAATCGTGACACTTTTTCTTTCGGACTCTCTCTCTTGCAATATGTCGCGAAATCGTGACACTTTTTCTTCCGTACAATCTCTCTTGCAATATGTCATGAAATCACGACACTTTTTCTACTTGCATTTTTCTCTTCCAACATGTCACGAAATCGTGACACTTTTTCTTCCATACTATCTCTCTTGCAAATATGTCACGAAATCGTGACACTTTTTCTACTTGCCTTCTTCTCTCCCAACATGTCGCGAAATCGCGACAGTTTTTCTTGCTTGCGCTTTCTCTTTGAACATGTCACAAAATTGTGATAGTTTTTCTTGCTTGTGCTTTCTCTTTGAACATGTCATGAAATCGTGATAGTTTATCTTGCTTGCGCTTTCTCTTCGAACATGTCGCGAAATCATGATAGTTTTTCTTTCTTCTCAACATGTCGCGATATCGCGATAGTTTTTCTTTCTTGCTCAACATGTCGTGATATTGCGATAGTTTTCTTCCTTGCTCAACATGTCACGATATCGCGACAGTTTTCTTCCTTGCTCAACATGTCACGATATCATGACAGTTTTTCTTCCTTGCTCAACATGTCGCGATATCACGACAATTTTCTTCCTTGTGATTTTCTTTTGATTTTTAGCATATGGGCCACTTCGATCTTTTGGAAAATCACTATACATACTCTAAAGAACCTCTTAACTCCTGTCCATTGCATCAACCGATCTATCTGAAACTCCTGTCCACTACATCAACCGATCTGTCTGACTATGTTGACAACAATGACAATATTGTTGCTGCACCTTGCTCAACAATCTCCCCCTTTGGAATTGTTAGCAACACACGTGCAATTTCCTATAATTCTTCTCCCCCTTTGATAATAATACCAAAGTGCTGCTGCAGACTCCCCATTTTGCAACTTTCTCCTATGTACAGCACGTTGTCACTGCAATATATTCTTCCTTTGCTGTGAATAAGGAGACTGACTCTTCTTTCTTACTGTTCCACGTGACCAACCTGTCTCCAAGATGGAATGCACCTCCACTGGTACTCTTTTTGTCATCTACACATCCTTGCTCAACTTGCAACCTATCGTCATGGGAGTGCTAACTGGCTTACAATCCTCCATTGTGAACTTTTTAGCATAGTTTGATCAACACGCAACTCTCAGCTGCGCAAAAGTTACTCCCAAATCAAAAGTGACTAACGACTTTGCCTCGCATCCATTGTGCAGTTCAATGTCTCTGGTTTCTAACGGCTGCCATGAATGTTTTCATCGCCTGCGTAGGTATTGATAGTAAACCATTACCTCTAGCGTTGGAACCTCAATCTACGCGCAGTCATCAACACTCAGTATTTTGCTTCTTGCTAGGGCAATATGTCAGGGCTACTCAATGTCTTAGGCGAACGTTCTTCACGTGATTCCAGGGAGCATTTCTCCTCACCGTGATCAAGGGATTCCTTGGGTAATATCTCGCATTCCTAAAATAATGCAAGACTTTCTTAGGTTCATAGGCATCTTGTCCTCCTTGGTGCTTCACCACTTGGGCGCTATTCTCTCAACGTCTCTGCCTTGCATGTGCCACTTGGCACTCTTGACGAACTAGGTGCTAGTGCCACTGTTTGCTTTGACTCTGGCATCTCTTTGATAATGGCTACTTCTTTAGAGAAAATTAATGCTCTCTTATACCAAATGATGTGTTGTATTTTTGGTTAAGAAATGCACGCCTTCCCAGCTACACGTTGGCAATAATTTTCATAATGATCATGAAGAGCTTTACCATAGTCCTCCCTCAATATTGGTAGATAAATCGAGACATACTCACAACAAGGATTCTATGTTATCTGTATATTGGGAATGTTACAGGCTTCAAAACCAGCACCTGCCAGCTTATGCTTCCATGACACGATGACTTGTACTGCATGTTCTATCTCAGATAATGCCTATCAGCTACTGCATCAAAAACCTAGATGTTCACCATGTTGTTCTGTTGAAGCACATCAGTTTTGACACTATCTGCTATTGTAACTGCCATCACCAGAGAGATTTCACAATAATAAAAAATTGACTTTGTCAAGCCAATGCCTCATGCTCCTGCTTATTACCTCCATAAACAACTACATGAACTGAAACACATTTTGACAACTATACGACAACTCCCTCTGACTACTTGCCTTTCATCCTCAGATAACCAAACAACATAGGAGCATTAAAATAAAACTTTAAGATTGCTCCCCCTGAGGATGTGCTGCCTAGAGTCGCTTAGTGCAATAGAGGAGTAATCTCCTTCAGTCCAAGGAGACACGATTTCCTCTCTTCTTTCTTTCTCCAACCTTTCTTGAACTTGGGCTTGAGTTTTTCAACTGCATCCCTATTTTGAACCTTTTCATGAACTTGAACATTTCTCTTGGGTGGTTGTCTCTTGTGCATCCTTGATGGATGATTATTTTCCTTTCTTTGATGCACATGATTTCTTCCCTATCTGTGTTTCATTCTTTGTGTCTGATGAAATCTGCTGTCTTGCCTTATATTAGATACAAAAGTTCTTAGAAAAAACCTTGCTATGTGCCCATGACCATGACATTTAAAACATTGCACATGGTGTTCAATCAGAAAAGCAGATATATTTCTATCATCATAACTCTTTGATCTATTATTCAATCCACAATAAATTGCCTTGTGACCATAATGGTTGCATCTAAAACAATAGCCATTAAAAGCATTATTATGAATAGAGTGAGGAGTGATAGAACCTCTTTTGGTGTGGTTGCTTTGCTGTAGATCTCCTTTGATATTTTCTTCCTTTTGAAGATTCAAATTCAGAATTTTCTTGTTTCGATCCTTCAACAATGAACTTCTTCTTCTCTACATATTTGGAAGATGAAGGTTGTTCAGCTTTACATCCAAGACCAAGCTTAGACATGGGGCTTCTTTGTTGCCTTATCATTTCATCTAGCAACTCTGTGCTTTTCTCAAATTTGAGATTTGTATTGGCCTCTTCTAGTTGTTTCTTCAATAAAACAATCTCCTCTTCTTGTTTGGAGCAAACAATCTCTTTCTTATTGATCTCGTGACCTGAGAGTTTCTTCAATCCTTTTGGACTCTTCTTCTTGTAGCTTTAGATCACTAATAACTTTGTTAGATTCCTCTTCACGTTTGCTACATACATCGACTTTATCATCCAGGTGTGACTTCAAGACTTCTATTTTCTTGGATTTATGAATTCGTAAGAAGAGATCTTCAATCTTATCCCCATATTCTTCCAACTTCTTGGATAGTATTTTGTTCTTTTTCTTTTCTATATTCAACTCTTCAAGTGCAACGATCAACTCACCTTCTAGATATACTTCACCCTCAAGGTTTTCATCACATACGTCATAATTCACTCCTATCTTTTCTAGTTCAATTTTCTCTTCCACAAGAAATGAAACTGACTGATATGCCTTATTTGAGGAGGATCTATTCTTCTTACCCATTGCGTACTAATCCAATATCAACCCTAGTTGATTTATCCTGATAAGGGAAGCTGGCTCTGATACCAATTATTAGTCTCACAATGACACTGAGAGGGGGGGTGAATCAGTGTAGCTCTTAAAAACTTAAATCTTCAATTCTTAATGCCTAAACAATGAAAGCTTAAAACTCAATAAAGCAAATATACCAAAAGAGTATCACACAACACAAGATGTACCGAGGTTCACCAGTTTTGGCTACTCCTCAAAATTGACTGTTTGGACTCCCATCCAAATCCAACCTTTGCAAAATACCAATTTTACAATCAATTTACCAGCACCCACTGGAAGGAGCACCAACCCCTGATTTATCTGCAACAACAGAAAGGAGCACCAACCCCTGATTTATCTGCACCAATAGAAAGGAGCACCAACCCCTAATTTACCAGCACCAACTGGAAGAAGCACCAACCCCTGATTTACCAACACCAACTGGAAGGAGCACCAACCCCAGATGCCAAGCACCAACTTGGACTTCTGTTCTGAAACTAGAAGATTGACATAAAGATGCCTTCACTTTTACAAGACCCTGACTGGTCTATAGCTTTCTCAACATTGCCCACTCTTCACACAACACACTCCCTACTCGCTCTCCTCTTGCTCTCTTTGCAAGATTAAATCCACCTCGCTTTAATCTAGAGCCCTTTCACTCTTTTTCAGCAGCACTTTAATTCTCCACACAGACCTCCTTTTATAACAAAGTTCTAACTCAATTTTTAACTTCCATATTTTCGCATGCAACCTGTAACTGGCCCTGTAACTGTCGTTCTGACTTCAGTTCACTGTTCTTATTTTAGCTACATGATTTTTCTTTGTAACTGCACCTGTAACTGTCGTACTGACTTCGATTAACTCTTCTTATTTTAGCTGCATTATTTTCTTCTAAAACAACCCCTGTAACTACCGTATAACTTTAGTTAACTGTCACATATCTTATTTTGGATGGGTTCTCTTCTTAGCTCATGCCAAAACGACCTGTCACGGAATCGCGACACTTCTGCCTCTTTGTCCTCTTCTAGACTTGTACCCGCAAAAACACATGTCGTGATATCGTGACACTTTCACCTCTGTACTCTTCCTCTTTACTTTCTGCCTTCTTACTTTCTCTCTCCTTCGTTAGTCGCAAAAATACGACATGTGGCGATATTGCGACACTTTCCCTTTTCTGCCTTCTGCTCTTTTCAAGTCGCGAAAATGCGACATGTCGCGATATCGCGACACTTTTCTTTCTCTGCCTTCCTCTTCACTTTGGATCGCAAAAATGCTACATGTCACGATATCACAACACTTTTTCCTCCTTGCATTTTCTCTTCGCTTTGGACCGCAAAAATGCAACATGTCGCGATATCGCGACACTTTTTCCTCCTTGCATTTTCTCTTCGCTTCAAACCGCGAAAATGCAACATGTCGCGATATCGCGACACTTTTTCTCTCGAACTCTCTCTCTTGCAATATGTCATCAAATCGCGACATTTTTTCTTTCATACAATCTCTCTTGCAATATGTTTCGAAATCGTGGCACTTTTTTTTTCGACTCTCTCTCTTGCAATGTCTCGAAATCGCGACACTTTTTCTTATGTACAATCTCTCTTGCAATATGTCACGAAATCGCAACACTTTTTCTACTTGTTTTTTTCTCTTCCAACATGTCACGAAATCGTGACACTTTTTCTTCCGTACTATCTCTCTTGCAATATGTCGTGAAATCGTGACACTTTTTCTACTTGCCTTTTTCTCTTCCAACATGTCGTGAAATCATGATAGTTTTTCTTGCTTGCGCTTTCTCTTCGAACATGTCACGAAATCGTGATAGTTTTTCTTGCTTGCGCTTTCTCTTCGAACATGTCACAAAATCGTGACAGTTTATCTTGCTTGCGCTTTCTCTTCGAACATGTCATGAAATCATGACAGTTTTTCTTTCTTCTCAACATGTCACGATATCACGACAATTTTTCTTTCTTGCTCAACATGTCGCAATATCGCGACAGTTTTCTTCCTTGCTCAACATGTCGCGATATCGCGATAGTTTTCTTCCTTGCTCAACATGTCGCGATATCGCGATAGTTTTCTTCCTTGTGATTTTATTTTTATTTTTAGCATATGGGCCACTTTGATCTTTTGGAAAATCACTGTACATACTCTGAAGAACCTCTTTACTCCTGTCCACTGCATCAACCGATCTGTCTAAAACTCCTATCCACTGCATCAACTGATCTTTTTGACTGTGTTGACAACAATGACAATACTGTTGTTGCACCTTGCTCAACATCTCCACTATTTGAATCATTGGTCTTGGGATGAGATAAAAATTTTGTGTATTTATTTTTTAATTCACTTTCAAAATTCTTTGCATGCTTTATAGCTTACTCATACATTTCTGATGATATTGCCTTCATATTTTCTTATATTTCAGTAGTAATACATCTACAAACCACCACTTTACCAATACATCTACATCTTATCTACTAACTACTTTAGTCTACGGTTGTATAATTTTACATCTTCATCAGGATTTTGCTTCATCATACAAAGTTCAGTAATAATGTCTCCATGATCCTTCAAAGGTCAAAGTTCCTCAATGAATTTCTCCTTCACTTGATTCCAAATCTAAAAATCTATTGTATTTTCTCTTTTGAGATACTAATCCAATGCCAATACTCTCAAGGTAGTAGGAAATAAGGTTACCCAGTCATTTGGCTGATCTACACCATTTTCCCTCCAAATGGTTATACAGGTTTTGATATATCTTATGGGGTCTTCCTTACCATCACCTGTAAAAGATAGACATCTCTGCTTGGTTACCTTGTTAGCCATCTTCAGAGAATCGTCCTTGTCACTTGAGGTATCCCATGGAATCTTTGTCTAATTCCTCCTTGGGGATGTTTTACTACCCTTATCATCAAAAAAATTTATCTGAGGTATCTTATTTTGTCCCACCAGTCATTGAAAAACTCACGTGTGTCTTCACTCCATGACTTCCTTCGCTGATGTGAGGAAGATGGTCTTGGTCCTTCTTCTTGAGACCTCGTGCCTTGTTGCCTTGGTGTCTGACTCTCATCCTCTGTACTCCCTTGCAACCCTTTTATTTCTTTCTCAGGTGTCACAATCCACTCTCCTTACTCTTGCACTACTTATATCTCAACTCGCTCCTCTATATTAGGTGGTTTTGGTACCTCCTCTTCTATCTCTATCAACAATACCTCAAAATCTCCTTCTTGAGATGCCCAAACTTGCTCTATTTTTGGTTCAAATGTATTATGGTATGAGTTACTGGTATTCTCTCTTTGAGAAATTATCATTATCCTTCTTACTATAATGTTTTCTCATACTTTCCATCTCCTACCCCTTTGCACACTTTTTTTTGTCAGTCACCTCCAATTTTGTAGTATTATTACTTGTCAATTTGACTCGTTTTAACAAAAATGTCAGGTTCAATAAGGTAAAAGTGCCAAATGTAGCATAGGGGTGCAATATTCCTGATGGGGAGGTGGTTTTCAAGGCTTGGACTGATAAAATTTCTATTTCCAATCGATGGATCAAATCGCATCATCGTACAGTCTTCATAGCTATCAATTTGCAACATCAAAACAGCTTGTATAGAACCGAAATTGTACCATTGTACGATCCCAAATCGTATAGTGATGGAGCTTGTATGATTTCACACCTATTACATCCTTTAGATTTATTTTTGCAATTTGTCATACATAGTTTTGTAACTAAACTGTTTGATTTTCCAATACTACCAAATCAGGTAAGTTTTCCTCAATCGCATAAACTGCTAAATCAGGTAAGTTCCTTCTATACAATTTGTAAGAGCTCTGGTGTACGATTTTTTTGAAAAAAAGGTAAAATAGATTGCCAAATTATATTTTTGACTGTGCCAATCTCTCTCAACTAACTTTTGTAAAGGTCTAACATGGCAATTAATCCATTTCTCCTAACATGCAAGTTACACCATCAGGGTTTTGAGAGAGTCCTATCTCCAATGGAAACATCTAGAAATCATACAACTTTTAATACATCTTTCTTGATATCATTATCATCATAGATCATTCATTAGGTCCACACCAGTGCTTGTTTAATCCAATTCTTCTCTAGTGATGCATTAAGTATTAATAACAACCAAAAAGTACATGCAATAAGGATAAACTACAAAATATCATTCCACCATTTTAGGATCGTACAGTATGTGAGATAAAAATATGAATTGAGATTCTTCTTCATTAACTATCAACAATGTCATACAATCACTAAGAGGTCCTCAAAAATGCATCAATACTTCATACTATTCAAACCAAAACACAGCTAAAACTCACAAGCATTCACCACTAACCAGACTATCAAAATTTAAAAGGGGGTCTTATTTAATGTTTCCCAGGCTATTCCAAAGTGGTTCCTAAGGTAATTTTTTATTCACAATTGCCCATGCATAACAAAATGCATAATTATGACTTTTACTAAGTCTAAACACATAATTTATCAAATTCATGCGCAATTACAACTCGAATTGCATTTCCTATGCATTTAATTTAATTTAATTTCATTGCACATTGTATGGTTTGCCCTTCACTCTATATGGTTTGCCTCCTAATTTTACGGTTTGCTTCTACTTGTACTATTTACAAAACTTGTCAAAATTGTCAAACTAGGAAAATCTTCTTATCACTTCTTCTTTTGGGAGGTGAATGTTTTGCCTAAATGTGTGGATTTCTAAGAACTCAATAAATTTACCAGCAAGGACAAATTTCTCATTACTATCATTGATGAATTATTGAACAAAATTCATGATGCTTGCTTCAAATATCATGAATACAACCTTTCGACTATTTCAACATAAATTTATTTTGGTCTTTTCCAATGATATTTTAATTTACAATCATACTTGGAAGGAACATTTACAACATTTAGGCCAAATACTACAACTCTTGGTTGATAATCAAGTATTCTCCAAATGATCCAAATGTTCCTTTGGAATACAAGAAGTGGAATACCTAGGCCATATAGTTTCAAGGCAAGGGATAAATGTGGACCCTAAAATAATTATAGTCATACAAGAATGGCCCAAACTAGAGACTCTCAAAAGTCTTCAGGTTTCTTAGGCCTAATTGGCTATGACCAAAAAATTATCCATGATTATGGGAAGATTGAATCTCCTTTGACTATTATGCTATGGAAGAACTCGCTTCTATGGTCAAAATACACTGAACATGTATTTCTACTACTCAAGTAAGTTATGCTCTCCACTCTTGGGTTACCTATACCTTATTTCTCCAAATCCATTTGCGGTTGAAATTGATGCCTCAATAAGCGGAATTGTTATAGTGCTTATGCAGGAAGGGTGGCCCTTGGCCTTCACTAGTAAGGCACTATCAAGAAAAAACCTAGAAAATTTGACTTATGAGAAGGAGATGATGGTGATCCTACATGTTGTAAACCAATGGAGACCTTATCTTCTAGGGTAACATTTTTCCATAAAAATGAACCATTACATCCTTAAGTACTTTCTCAAACATCACCTATCTACACCAGAAAAATAAAAATGGGTTACCAAACTATTGGGTATGACTATGAGATCACTTATATGAAGGGAAAAGATAATATGGTCATTGATGTACTATTCTACAAATATGAGGATCAAGGTATGTTATGTGCCATCTCTACCCACTCTCTCGATGGACCCACCAAATTCAAGAAGTGACCTAATACTTCATCTTGCAATCACTAATTCAACAACTTTAAATTATTTCAGACTCTTGCCCAGGATATAAATGGGATGGACAATATCTGTGAATTTTTTCACCTTGTTCTCCTTGAAAATTTGCTACTCCATTAGTCCATACTATAGGAAATGCATGCTTTTCCAACCATAGGACATTCAAGCATCTTAAAAACTTATAAATGAACTAAATGCATATCTTTCTAGGCAAGCATAAAATGATATCAAGACCTTTGTTGCAAAATGCAACACTTGTCAGTGTGTTAAGGGTGAAATTTTTCACCCATCAAGCACACTCCGACCGCTTCTAATTTTGAAGATATTTCTATGGGTTTTATTAAAGGGATGACAAATTTTGCAGACAAAATATTTATTCTTATGGTGGTGGATCATCTCTCAATTATGCTCATTTATGTCCTCTAACCCACCCTTACAATATCTCAACTATTACCCAAATATTTCTTGATTCCATTTTCTGCCTTCTTGGCATACCCTAGTCCATTGAATCCAATCATGATCCCACATTCACTAGTCATTTATGGCAACAATTATTCAAGTTACATGAGATACAACTCAAGATGATCTCAGCATACCATCCACAAACGGATGGGTAAACTGAAATTAACAAAGCCTTAGAGACTTATCTATGTTTATTTGCATTTGAGGAACCAACTTATTGGGTAAAATGGCTTCCCTTGGTGGAGTGGTGGTATAATACTTCCTATCACTCCACCAAGATGACATCATGTGAAGAAGTTTAAATAAAACTACCATTATCACTCTTGTCATACATTCCAAGTAGTTCCAAGGTCCAAGCAATAGATTCCACTCTCATGGAACATGCACAACTACTCCAAAATCTTAAAGATAATTTGTTCATGGCATAAAACCATATGCAACAAGCATATCAGCATTATTTCAAGCACAACATCAGGGATATGGTTTACAATAAATCACCACTAAAACTTTATGGCAACCAAAAGTTGCTACCAAAATTCTATGGACCATATAAAGTGCTCAAATAGGTTGGCCCCATGGCCTACAAGTTATAATTATCACCTTCTTCCACAATAAATCCAGTTTTCCACATCTCATATTTAAAGAAAGTTCTTGGCAATAGTATACAAGTCCAATCCACACTATCCTAGTTGGATGAAGCAAGCGTGATCATCTTAGAACCTAATAATATTCTAGACTGGCATACATGCACACTTTGCAACTACACTCTCACCTATGTCCTAGTACAACAACATGGGTTATAGCCAAAATATGCCACCTAGGAGCAACTACAACAACAAATTCCTCAACTCAAGCTTTGAGGATAAATCTTTTTGAAAGGAAAGGGTATGCTAAGACCTTATCCCAATACAACTACTACTATGTACTTATCTAGTGTTAATGTTATGTTTGCACCATGGGCACCTATTGGCATGGGCCCATTATAAAGTAACCTTTACTTTTGTAGACATGGAAAATTGACCCATCAAAATGAGTCAATTCTTCCTTAGATCCCTAGCCACCCAAACTTACCAAGTGCAAATTTAGGACACTTTTCCCTCTCCCTTTGCCCTTTTCCCCTAGCCTTACTAAATTCAAGCTCGATCCTTTTAGGGTGTGATTTTGGCTTGCTATATTCATGGCCTGTAAATGTGGGACACTAATTCGACATTCTAGGGATTTTACTCACTAAAACCCCTCCTCTCATTGGCTCATCTTGGGGTCAGCCCTTATCGTGGTGAAATTTTGTTTTCTCATCCATTTTCCCTCCAAACCTCTTATAAATAATTGTTTGGACTCCCTCTTTCTATAATATGCCCCATATATAAAATCCTTGATTCTAAAATGTTGACTCACTCATTTGCTCATGCTAATAAGTGCCCTTCTGCTACAAGTTGGTCTATTATTTTATGTTTAGGATTTGGATACCCTTAGGGATCAAGTGGAGGAGTCTTGACTATTGGATAGATCCACCATCTAAGAGTGCTTCTTCCACCTCTTCATTACTCCTTGCTTTCCCCATCAGCTCATCAGATTCTGTGTTTATATTATTTGCTTTGCAAGTCTATTTTTCATTGTTTTGCACTCTATTTTTCGTTGTTTTGGGGCCCAAAAATGGCGTCTGAACCAAATTCATGTCCCACCCATACAGGGCATGAATTTGGTAATCCATATTCATGCTCCCTATTTATAGGGTGTAAATTTGGTAAATTAGGGCTTAGGGGCAAGACTTTGCACCCCAAGATTTGCACGTTGTTTTTATCTTGTATGTGTTTAATTTCATTGTTATATATCCATTTTATTCTATTTGTGCATGTTCCAAAGGTCAAAAATCATTTTTCTTTTGAACTATCAGCTAAAAGGACCAAGGGGGCTTGACTGTTGCACCTACAAGCTCAGTCAAATAGCGACCTAAGCAAGCCCCCAAACGTTGATCAAATTTTCTAGTGTTTGTAAAGCTATTTTGTAGGTTTGAAGTTTTTTGGATATTTTGGATTCAATTTAAAGCTATACCAAACACTAGATCAAATAATCACCCTAAGTAAAGCTTCTAGGTTATTTTTTATTTGCTTTCTATTCATTTTTGTTCAAAATCTAGATCATAAGTAAAAGAAAAATATCGAGATGAATTTCTAGGTATTTGAAAGAATAAAAGTATATAGTGTGCATCTAGGGTTTTAATCTTGTTTTTGCATTTCCCTTGAACCCTTTCTCAAAGAAAATATCTCATTCTCATTATTTTACAACACCTAGGGATAGATGTCATCGAATAAAAGAATTATACTAGGGTTAGTTCTTATCTTCTTGCATCTTGTGTGTCTTGCATTATTCTTTCATTCTCATAGCTTAGTTTGGAAAGACCAAACAATAGGTTTTTGCTTAATCAACGCATCAAACATGTCCACCCCTTAATTGGAGCGAGTCCTAAAACTATTCCTGGTGAACCCCTTTTCTTTTTTTCCATTAAGTGTAGAGAATATAACACACCCCTGTGGTCACCTCAACTCCCAACGAATCCAACCGAGAATCATATGCGGTTGGGTAGTTTTCCCCCTCTACATATTTGGTGAACCTAACATGAAAACACGTCTTAGTGGACAAGGTAGGAAACCTCTTCCTTTGTGTTTTTCTTGGAAACTTTAAACAATACCACTAATTCTATGTATTTAGATCAAAAAATATTAAAAATATTATAAGAATATTCTTGTATGTCTTTCCTTGGTTTTTTCCTCTATCCTTTCATTTCTCATAATGGCTTTGTTCCTTAGGAGTCAGGGAACGCATTTGGAATCTGATCAAATTCCTCAAGAAGATGATCAAGTTGATAGATATAATCCTAACATTGATGCAGAAGAGCAAGAACATATTAAAATTGATACTAATTATGATCCCTATGAGGGTCCTGATGGAGTCTTCACATTCATAATAGTTGATCATTTAAGGAGTTTTATAAAATATCACATGGAGACTTTGATTAGAGTTATGGATGAGGAAGCCTGATCGAAAGAAGAGAGGTGCCTCCTCCTCCTCCTACCATCTCTCCTAGGAATGCTCATAACAAACCTTTTTTTGAATATTTACATAATGCTAATACTTTACATAAACCAACATATGCTACTATTATGACCACCAATGTTGGAAGAATTACACAAGTTCCTCTAAATAGTAGTGCATATCCCGATTATGTTCAATTTCCTCCTCATTCAGCTAATCTCAATAGTCATACTTTTGTTCCACCTAATGTTAGTTATCCTCCACATCAAGAGATCACATATCATAACCCATACCATAATAGTGTCAATACCTCCAAAATTGGCCAAGTTCCCTTTCAACAACTTACCTATACCCCTCTCTTAGGGAACCTAAGGACATTGCACAACAATAAATCTAAAATGCAAAGTTTAACAAATGTGGTGAAACAATTGGTTTCAAGAGTGGATATGATTCAGACTTCTAGTTTCACCTACAACTATAGAGAAATGTGCAATCAACCCTTAGACCCTATCATTACCTCTAGGCCCTACCCTAAGAATTTTTCAATATTGATTTTTCTTATCTATAAGGGAACAAAATATCCAGTTGAGCATTTATTAATGTTTAAGATAGCATGTCATGATATCATATATGATGAAATAAACTAAAAATATTCCCTAAGAGCCTTGGTGGTATTGCATCAGAATGGTATTATCAACTACCTAATCATTCTCTAAGGAATTTTGAAGAGACAACTGAAATTTTTGTTCAAAAATTTGGTGCTTAATGTGACTAGGAAAGATGTCTATATGTTGAAACAAGCTAAAGATGAAAGATTTTCAAAATTTAAGTCTGACTAGAGGAGTCTATTTGGATGCTTGAGATATACCTTGCCTCCTTGAGACATGATTAATATATTTAATGGAAACTTACAAGAAAAAATATCTTATGAATTAAAAAGTACAACTATCACATATTTTGATCGAGCTATAGATCTAGAAAGAAGGGTAGAACAAGCCCTTATCAAAAGCGGTTAGCTTAGATAAAAGAGGATAGGACCTCTAAAACATAGTATAAGAACAAGCATGTAGTTGGTGATGGGGTAATGGATAGTAGGCCTATTAATAGTGTGTTTAACACCCTATAAAAGATGGTGCTTCACCAACCTCAAAAACCCCTACCAAAAAATTTTACAAGACTCAACGCACTTATGAATGTGGCCCTACAACAACTTTTGCAAGCTAATACGATTGAGTTACCTCCCATGAGGCAACTTGATACCACGATTGATTGGCATAAGCCTAGTCAACATTGTGAGTATCATAGAGTGTAGGGGCGTATGAAAAATCATGTAAGAGGTTGAAACATGTGGTTCAAGACCTAATTGATGAAGGATGCCTTGTTATAAAAGGTTCTCAACCCAATCTTCCAATAAAAAATCAACCTCCTAATCAAAAAGCACTGTTGGTGATCAAATCCGCCTAGGTAAGGATTTTGGGTAAATGAATGCACCCTAGACTTGTACCAACATTGAAATGCCAAAGGGAAGAGATGCCCCTCGTGCCAATCTCCGGAGAAAGGTCGGCTCCTATGCTAAACTACTTGGGTGTTTGAAGACAAGAGTGCAGGAAAGAGATAAAAGGAGTAGGGTTAGAGAAATAAATAAAAAGGGTTAAGGGAAGAGAGATTGTTGATTTAAGGTGGGAGAGAACAGGAAGCATGATCGCTAACAGATAACTTGAATAGCAGCAAGGAACACCAAGAGTAAAATGAAAGAAACGTAGTATCAACCTTCCTATGTATCCTCCCGAACGAGTTTCAGGACACTGTCCCCGATCGCACACCGGACGCAGAGTTTAGCATCTCAGTCTACAAACGAGGAGAGATAAAAGAATCAAGCAAGGTAGGCAGCATAAAAGAAAGCCAATACAACACTTTTCTACTCCTATGTATCCTTCCGAACGAGTTTCAGGACACTGTCCCCGATCGCACACCGGACGTAGGATTCAGCATCCAACATACAAACGAGGAGAGATAGAAGAATCAACCACAGAAGGCAGCATAAAAGAGAAGAATTGAGCTCAAAGTCTCTTAGTATTAATCGTAGGACATCAAGTTACAGCAGCTTTCTAGCAAATAGTTCCCCCCCTTTTTCCATTACAATGCCTAGGTTTTTATAGAGGACCCAGGCCTCTGAATCATAATTACATAGCAAAGAAGAGTACGCTCTCGAGCCCTGAGAATCGGCTCCCCGAGGCTCTCGTGATCGAGCTTTCAAATCTGTTACCAAAAATGGCAACTGCAATCGGGTCAACCATGGAAAGGTGCATTGATGAGCCGTCTAGACGTCCTTGGTCTCCGGGTGCGGTGCTCGAGTGGCCGCCATGCTCGTCGGGCTCTCCATCATGGCTTGATACTTCATTTCTAATTGCCAAAAATGAGCAGCGGGCTTGCTGGGCACGAAAAATCGCATTTATGAGGCACTTGATCACCTCGAGAAAATACCCGGCTTGGAACGCGTGCCTGTGAAGCGCTTCGTTGAGTCTTCATTCGCAACTTCGCTTCGCAATGGTTCTGGGCCGAAGCAAAAACTCCTCTTTGATATGTACTTCGCAAAATTGAGCTTCGCAAAACTGCTTCAGGGGCGGGGAGCGCCGAAGCATATCTACTTCGCAAAATGGGTCCCTTCTTCTTTACCCCTTTTTCTAAATAAATTGCTTCGTCGATGCCTTGGAGAAATGCTTCGCTGCGATCCTCTTCCAAAACTATGGTTCGGGAAGATTTTGGCTGAAGTAATTGTTTCATTCTTTATGACCTCCGTCACTTCGGGTGGAAGTACTTCGTACGAAAGCTTAGCCGAAGCAAATGCTTCGCAATGACTTTCGCTGAAGTAAAAATGGTTCGCTGATTTTCTGGCCGAAGTGACTGATGGAAATACTTCGGATGCGAAGTAGTTTTCTTGATGACTTCTTTGTATATCTCTTCGGCACAATGCTTCGCAAGAATCTTTCCCGAAGTAGCCGCTTGAAGCGCCTCGGGCCCGAAGTTCTTCTTATTGCTATTCTTGTATTCTACTTTGGTGATACTACTTCGCAAAAAAAACTCCACCCAAAGTAATATTGAAAATGCTTCGGGTGCGAAGCTCTCTTTCCTCTCTGAACACCGCTTCGCTCAATTTTCACCCGAAGTAGCTGCTGGAAATGCTTCGGGTGCGAAGTAGTTTCTCTATCTTTTCCTTGTATTTTCCTTTGGCGAAACTACTTCGCAAAACTTTTACCCGAAGTAGCGCTGGAAATGCTTCGGGTGCGAAGCTCTTTTCATTTTTCTTTGGCGAAGCTCTTTTTTCTAGTTTGTTCAGCAGCGAAGTTCTTTCTCTTCCATTTTTATATACAAAGGGGTGGCATTGGAAGCCAAAATTGTTGCAACTTTCAAAATAAAAACAACAAAGCAAAAAAACTTTACACAATACTGTACAAAATTTGTTTTCTTTTTCTACCCCTTAAGGAATGTGACAAAATTGTCAACATTCTTGGCGGCTCGCGGGGCAACGAGCTCGTCTCGGTGGGAGAACCCTTCAATTCTGATCCATTGGGCCAGAGTCTCTCCCCGATCCTTCTCCTCCCTTCTTCTTCTGCTTCTTCTTCCTCTGCTCCTTCTTCATCTTTTCAGGGCCTACAACCTCGGGCTCTTTCCCCTTTTCCTTAGAATTTTTCTTTCCCATGATGCTAGTGATGGCGGTAGGATTCTTGATAAAGAGCTTTAATGTAAATGGCCAGGTGCGAAGGATGGGAGAGTTGTAGAATATCCGAAGGCTCTTAGTTTAGCTCTAACTGATGGACAAATAACTTCCCTCTTGCCAGGAACTCGCTTTTATAGCCTAAAAATGCAACCACCTGAATTTATGGCACCTACTAAAATTAAATTTGTACTTCAAACGACGGAGGCCGCCGTATTCTCAAACCGCTTCTACAGCGACGTGGTACACAGGGCTGCATGCTTTGATGATTAGATTTTATATTGGATATGCCACCCGCTACCACCTCGTACCTTGGTGCGAGCTTTTCCTTGCCCTTTTTTGACTCGGTTACCTCGGGAAGTGCTACATCACCCTTTTGCCATAAATTCGTCTACTTCATACTCCTTTGAAGGCCATTCTTGATGCGTTCTTCGAGGCGCATTTCAAATTTCCACCTCGCACGTGTTCGGCTTTAGCGAAGTTGAACTTTAATGCTGAAAATGCTTCGCGGTGAACCTTTGGTTCGGACTACTTTTAGATGCTTCGGGGCCAAAGTATTTTTTTCTTCGTCGTGTTGCCGCTCTGCCTTGAAGGTCGTCGAAGCTCTCCTTTTTGAAAACTGCTTCGCAAAAATTTTGCCCAAAGTAGTTACTGAAATACTTTGGGTGTGAAGCTCTTTTCGTGCCTTGGTTCAACTTTTGGTTCGGCTTCCTTTGGGGAAGCTTGCCTCACAAGGAGCCTTTCATGATTTACTTCACAAAAATGCTGCCCAAAGTAACTGCTGAAAATACTTCGGGTGCGAAGTTCTCCTTTGGTGCCTTTTGTAACCTTCTTTGCAGCGAACCTTCTTGTACTTGCTACTTCACATCAGGAATCCCGAAGAGGATTTGGAATTTGTACTTGGCTTCTGTGATCTTGGAGGAGACTGTATATGCAACAAATATATACATAAGTATATATATACATACATTTTTTTTTTTTTTTTTTTTTAAAGAGAAGAATTGTATTTAGTAGTGAAAGGTCTTCAGATGAAGACCATTGACAGAGATCGACAGAACTTGACCATCTGCATCTTTGAGGATGAACGAATTGGCCGAGTTCACCTTCATAATTTTGAACGGCCCATCCCAAAAGGCATCCATCTTGTCGTGGTTCCCAGGCTTGGCCTTCCAAGAGTCCCACTTCAATACCAGATCTCCTACATTGAATGTGCGATCGGACGACCTTTTCTTGAACCAGTCTCGGATGACCTGAATATGCTTGGCGAAGCTCTGGTATGCTTCTTCGCGTTCTTCCTCTAGTCGCAGGAGCTGAGCTAACCTATTTTCCATCGGACTAATTTCATCCTCTGCTTCTAATAGCTGTAGCGCAGGGATCTCCATATGAATGGGTAAGATAGCCTCCTTGTCGTAGACCAGTGCGTAAGGCGACGTTTTGATTGACCTTTTGACAAAAATCCGATCGGCCCACAAGGCCCGATCTAGAAGGAGATGCCAAGTCCTTTTGTTTGTCTCTATGAGCTTCCTTAGCATTCTCAACAGAGTCTTGTTGGTGGATTCTGCCAAGTCGTTGCCTTGTGGATAATAATTGGAGGATACTTTATGATATATCCCATACCTGTAGAGGAATTCATTAATTTTAGTGCCTGTGAAGCCAGGGCCATTATCTGTGATGATTGCTTTAGGGATGCCAAACCTGGTGATCAATCCTTCTAGGAAGGTGACTACAGTCTCTTGATCTGCATGCTTGGTGGGAATCACTTCGGCCCACCTGGTAAAGTAGTCAGTTGCGATCAGGATGAACTTGTGTCCCGCAAAGGAGTTCGGTGATACGACCCCTATGAAGTCCAACCCCCATTGCTGAAAGGGAGTTTCTACCTGTATCGGGTGAAGTGGCATCGAAGCATTTTTGCTTCGATCGATGAACTTTTGACACTGCTCGCATTTGCGACAAATGGCGAAGGCATCGACGAAGAGTGTAGGCCAATAATATCCTGCTTTGATAATCTTTAATGTCATCGTCCTTCCTGCGAAGTGGCCTCCAGATAGCCCCGAATGGAACTCTCCTAGGACTTTTCTTTTATCATCATCTTTGACGCATTTAAGAAGGACCCCATCAATATTCTTGAAAAACAGGCCTTCGGGGCGCAGAGTGTACCGAGAGGATCGCATCCTAAAATGCCTTCGCTGCGAAGCATTTAGATGCGAAGGACAACTGCCAGTGTTGAAATATTCAACTATTTCACTGACCCAGTCTCTCTCGTCTTCCTCATGGTTGGCGAAGCATTCATCGACTGGTAAGTCATTCTTCTGAGGTTCTTCAGCTTCGATCGCTGCGTTCTTTGCTAATTCTTGACATAATGTGCACCCCCAAACCAATTTTGTGGGCTTGATCTCGATGTCAAACTCATGTATCTTGTTCACCCAACCAGCTCTTTTACTCCCTAATTCTCCTTGGATGATAAAATTGCGCACGTCGAGGTGAATGACAAAGACTGTGACCCGACTTTGAGAGATGAACTGTTTGAATTTTCTAAGGGACTTCATTACTGCATGCACCTGGCGTTCTATGAAATTATACTTTTCTTCATGAGGGTTGATCACCTGGCTCAAAAACGTGATGGGGCGCTCCTCGCCATCTTCCCCTTTTTGTGTCAGGACAGCAGCATAATTTTTGGGTTCTCCTATAGCATATAGGATGAAATCCTGACTGTAATCTGGATTGATCAAGACCGGCGCCTAGGCGATTCGTGCCTTAATCTCTTCAAAAGCTTCTTTTCTTTCTTCGGTCCAGCTAAATTCGATGCCCTTCTTCAGGAGTTGGGACATTGGCTTGATGACTTGGGCGAAGTCGGGAACGAACTTCCTTACGAAGTTGATTTGACCAAAGAAGGATTGAAGTCCTTTCTTGTCCGTCGAGAGCGGGAGCTTCATTAGAGCTTCGGCTCTGTCAGGATCTACAGCGAGCCCTTTTTTTGATATCGCATGTCCCAACAACTTTCCTTCACTGACAACGAATATGGACTTCTTTGGATTAATTGAGATGCTGAACTCTTGGCACTTTTCGAAAACTTGTTGTATATGTAGTGGATGATCTTCCCTTCTTCGGGAGAAAATGGTCATGTCATCCAGATAGATGACGATAACCTTATTTAGAAGCTCGCCAAAAGCAAGATCCATTGCTCTCTAGAAAGTGGCCCCAACATTCGAAAGGCCAAATGGCATTCACTGGTAGGCAAATGTTCCCCACTTGGTGGTGAATGTTGTTTTGTGTTGGTCTTCGTCCTTGACCCATATTTGATTGTATCCAAAAAAACCATCGAGCAGAGAGAAGCGTTGAGCTCCAGCCATTGAGTGCAAAATTTGATCAATTTGTGGGAGAGGATAGTGGTCCTTGAGGGACGCCTGGTTTAGATTGCGGAAGTCCACGCATAACCTGATATCTCCATTCTTCTTTCTGACTGGGACCAGGTTCGCTACCCATGAAGAGTGCTTGATGGGATATATGATCTTTGCCTCGAGCATCTTCAAGAGTTCGGCCTTCATTAAGACCTCGATCTTGGGATTCATCGGCCTTTGCTTTTGTCGGAAGGGTTTGACCCCCTCCTGCAACTCGATTGTGTGTTGGACCAGCTGCCGATTGTATCCTCGAAGATCTTGATAAGACCAAGCGATTATATCGAAAAACCTTCTGCACAGATTTTGTATCTGTTCTATCTCCTTCGCAGTGCAGTCGGTTCCCACCTTTATTGCTTTCCCAAGTTCGAGCTCCAAATCCTGATACTGTCTCTCATGGACTTTGATCATGTGAGAGAGAGCTCGGTCATTCCGATCAAAGAGGCTTTCAAGGGTGATTAGTCCCTTGGGAACATGATTATTCTTCAATTGGATCAACCCTTCATACTCTTCTTCATCAGAGCTTCGGTCTTCAACTGTGGTGGCTTCTTGGATTAAGAAATTTACAATCTGCTCGTCATTATCAAACACTTGCCAATGCAGATCCTTTTCTGGGATAGAGGGTCTATAGATCATTCTCACAGCTCTAGGCTTGTGCACCATGTCTTCTGCTAGAGAGTATTTGGCTGCGATGGATGCCAGAACATCGGCATGTCGGTTCTTCTCTCGTGGGACTGACTATAGATTGAGAGATTCGAATCGATCGAACATGTCCCATACCCTGTTGTGGTATGACTTTAGATAGTGCTTTTTTGAAGTAAACTTATTTGTGACCTGGTTGCAAACCAGTTTAGAATCTCCGAAGATTTGGAGATGCTTTATGCCTAACTTATCCGCTTTCTTAAGTCCTAGGCATAATGCTTCGTATTCTGCTGCATTGTTAGTGCAGCTCCATGTCAACCGGTAGAAATATTCTTTTTGCTCTTCGAAGGGTGAAATTAGAAGAATCCCTACCCCAGTGTCGTTTTTACATCGGGCACCGTCGAAGAACAACTTCCATAGTTCTTCCTAGGCACTTGTTCTATTCCCGGGGTGGGAATGGTTTTTTGGCTTGACGATCGCATAACATCCTATTTCGGTCTCCACCATGGCGTTGAAGTTTTCCAAAGAAAACTCATCTTCACAACTTAACTGCGCAAGAGACTCCTCAACCAGATCCACCTGTTCTATTTCCTCCATCATTGCGTTTACTGGTTCACTGCTTTCTTCCTCGGACATCTTCTGTACAAGAAAGGAAGAAGGCTTTTCATTGTAGATCTTTACCTTCTTTCCTTTGTAAGGAATCTCCATATGGGAGTAATCCATAGACAGATATCCACCCAGCTTCGCCATGAATTCCCTCGACAAACACATACTAAAATATGGCTCCAAGTCGACTACCACTACCTCTTGTATGACTGTGATCTGAGGCATCTTATGTAGCCGGATAGGAATGTCCTTGATCACACCTATAGTCTTCACTGGAGTACCATCCAAGTGGAGTACACCTTGGCTGCTTCGCGTATACTCCATCCCTATTTCTTCACAAACTGCTCTTGGCATTACTGTTGTAGCGGCCCCAGAGTCGATCATGCAATTATGCACAATATACCCTTCCATTTGTAGGGACAGGTAGAACGGAGGTGGTCTGTTCTTCCCCGTAATTGACGTGGATAGGGTATGTACCAAGGCTAGCGGTGCTACCCTTTTTTCCTTAATTGTCTTTAATGATTCCTACAACAGGTCTACTTGTCCAGGAAGTTGCAGTGCATCATACAGGCTGATCTTGGCTGGAATCTTCTTCAATTCCTCTACAATATTGTACGCCAGGGATTTGGGTGCTTCGGGCTCTTTTTTGGGCTCATATCTTGTGCGATACTGCTCTGTAGCTTCCACCCTTTGTCGCTTAGTCAGCGAAGGAAACTTGAGCTTTTCCTTAGCCTGTTCTTTAGTTTCCACCTGAGGTGGTTCGACAGAGGCCTTTTGAGCCTTTCCTTTGATCGGTGTTGGTGAAGGAGCTTCGCTCGAGGCCGAAGTAGACGATTGTCCTTTCTCAGGTTGAACTTGCTCTTTTGAAGGAGTTAGCTGAGTAACATTTGCTTCTATTGTCTTTTTCCCTCCTCGGGTGAGTACTACAACTAGCTCCTCCTCGCCAATTGCCAAGTTGTGACTCATCTGCCTAATGACGTTTACTTGACCGCTGTGACTACTATTTGCCAGCGTCTGTACATAATGCTGGTGTAGGGTGCAGGTATTTTCTTCATGTGGATCATTGCATGTAGAGCACCAATACACATAGTCGAAAGTGCTTGGAGCCTCATCAATTACAACATTTCTTGCCAAAGCTTTCCCTTGCTGGACTGCTTGGTCCTTGGTAAGCGCAGGTGCAAGATAAGATCTCCTCGGTAGGAACTCTTGTTGTGCTTGCTTCTTTTTTACAATGGTCATGTCATTGGACAACATCTGGACCGTAGAGTTTAGAGACTGCATTTCCTACAAAATTTTGGTTTGTATATCATCGGCTTTTGGAGCGATTGGTAATGGAGCCATCGTCGGTATGGGAGGAAGGGCAGGGTGTTGAGGTGGTGCTGGTAGTACAGGAAATGCTGAAGAGACAGTGGGTTGTGGAGTTGAAAATGTAGGGAAATGGATTTGTGGAGCAGTGATTTGAGACACAACAGGATTCGAATTCCAAGATGAAATTGTGAGTGCGGGGGTGGTGGAGATTTGCGAAGCGGTTGCGCTTGCATACTAGAGTTGTAAGAATTCGGGAAGTATGGGCGTCGGCATCCTTTGGGGGAGCTTGCCTACAACTATTAAATCCATCTTCGCTCTCTTAGCTAACTCATACAACTCGAGAAAAGTATTAACGTTAGAATATCTTACCATGAGACTGATATCGAGATTGAAAGCCCGAAGGAAATAGAGTGTTGCAGCTTCATCGGTTGGCCGAAGTCCAACTGGTACTCTCTGCTAGGTTCGAGCGAACCTAACATTGAAATCTACAATTTCTTCTTGTGGATGTCTCTTGATCGAAGTGAACTGGTGTAGCAGAGAGGTAGGATCACAGGATTCATTGAAGTTTCCCATCAGTTGATCAGCTAACTGGTCCCATCTCGTAATACTATCGGGTGGTAGAGATCTATACCAATAGAGGAGTTTCCCCCTAAGGGAAAGGACCAAAATTTTTACCATAATCGGCTCTTCTGTGATGTCGTGGATCGCCGCCAGAGATATTATATCCTGGATGTGCTCCAGAGCGGTCTTCCCAGTTCCATCGAACATTGGGATTTTCTTTACGATAGCAGGCGACACTTGTCCTTGTCCCACTAGATTTAGAGGTGACAAAGAATCCCATGCTGGAGACAATATGGGCGGCGATGGCTGCTGCATTTGCTATTGTTGTTGTTGTTGTTGCTGTGCCATACTTGCTCCTGGATTTTGAGAAACAGGAATTCCCGAAGTTCCCCCTTGACTGCTAATAGGACAACTAATAGGAATAGAGGGGCTAGGATGCTTCGAAGAGTTGGGAGGATTGGGAGGAAAGCTAGATGTTGTACTATCAGAAGTTGAGCTTTGTCTGCCAACATAGGATGTTCCTTGTAGCAGGGATTCGGGGGTGATCAACCTTGATTGTTCCCCGAAAGCATCAATATCTAGCTCAAAGAACTCGGTTTCCTCTCCTTTATTCTTAACTCTCCATCTTGTTTGCATGAAGGCACAGACTTTTGGTACTGGTCTTTTCGACTTAGAGATTCTCGGGTAAACAGAGTCGCCAAATGCTAAAAGTCTTTCGGTAATGAGAGCATCGATCCTCACTACCACTAATCAGGTGAGACTGATCGGGTCACACCGGGAACTGGTTAGCACTATTGGCCTTGGTGAAGACGGGTTTGCGTTAAAATATGGGACCTTAACTGGTTATGGATCTATCTAAGACAGATACAGTTGGTCCCATCGGGCGTGCCAAAAATTGTTGGTGATCAAATCCGCCTAGGTAAGGATTTTGGGTAAATGTATGCACCCTAGACCTGGACCAACATTGAAAGGCCGAAGGGAAGAGATGCCCCTCATGCCAATCTTCGGAGAAAGGTCGGCTCCTATGCTAAACTACTTGGGTGTTTGAAGACAAGAGTGCAAGAAAGAGATAAAAGGAGTTAGGGTTAGAGAAATAAATAAAAAGGGTTAAGGGAAGAGAGATTGTTGATTTAAGGTGGGAGAGAACAGGAAGCACGATCACTAACAGATAACTTGAATAGCAGCAAGGAACACCAAGAGTAAAACGAAAGAAACGTAGTATCAACCTTCCTATGTATCCTTCCGAATGAGTTTCAGGACACTGTCCTCGATCGCACACCGGACGCAGAGTTCAGCATCTCAGTCTACAAACGAGGAGAGATAGAATAATCAATCAAGGTAGGCAACATAAAAGAAAGCCAATACAACACTTTTCTACTCCTATGTATCCTTTCGAACGAGTTTCAGGACACTGTCCCCGATCACACACCGGACGTAGGATTCAACATCCAACATACAAACGAGGAGAGATAGAAGAATCAAGCACAGAAGGCAGCATAAAAGAGAAGAATTGGGCTCAAAGTCTCTTAGTATTAATCGCAGGACATCAAGTTACAGCAGCTTTCTAGCAGATAGTTCCCCCCCTTTTTCCATTACAATGCCTAGGTTTTTATAGAGGACTCGGGCCTCTGAATCATAATTACATAGCGAAGAAGAGTACGCTCTCGAGCCTTGAGAATCGGCTCCTCGAGGCTCTCGTGACCGAGCTTTCAAATCCATTACCAAAAATGGCAACTACAACCAGGTCAACCATGGAAAGGTGCATTGATGAGCCGTCTAGACGTCCTTGGTCTCCGGGTGCGGTGCTCGAGTGGCCGCCATGCTCGTCGGGCTCTCCATCATGGCTTGATACTTCATTTTTTATTGCCAAAAATGAGCAATGGGCTTGCTAGGCACGAAAAATTGCATTTATGAGGCACTTGATCGCCTCGGGAAAATACCCGGCTTGGAATGCATGCCTGTGAAGCGCTTCGCTAAGTCTTCATTCGCAACTTCGCTTCGCAATGGTTCTGGGCCGAAGCAAAAACTCCTCTTTGATATGTACTTCGCAAAATTGAGCTTCGCAAAACTGCTTCGGGGGCGGGGAGTGCCGAAGCATATCTACTTCGCAAAATGGGTCCCTTCTTTACCGCTTCGTCGATTAAATTGCTTTGCCGATGCCTTGGAGAAAAGCTTCACTGCGATCCTCTTCAAAACTGTGGTTCGGGAAGATTTCGGCCGAAGCAGATGTTTCATTCTTTATGACCTCCGTCACTTCGGGTGGAAGTACTTCATACGAAAGCTTAGCCGAAGCAAATGCTTCGCAATGACTTTCGCCGAAGTAAAAATGGTTCGCTGATTTTCTGGCCGAAGTGACTGATGGAAATACTTCGGATGCGAAGTAGTTTTCTTGATGACTTCTTTGTATATCTCTTCGGCGCAATGCTTCGCAGGAATCTTGCCCGAAGTAGCCGCTTGAAGCGCCTCGGGCCCGAAGTTCTTCTTATTGCTATTCTTGTATTCTACTTTGGTGATACTACTTCGCAAAAAACTCCACCCGAAGTAATATTGAAAATGCTTCGGGTGCGAAGCTCTCTTTTCCTCTAAACACCGCTTCGCTCAATTTTCGCCCGAAGTAGCTTCTGGAAATGCTTCGAGCGCGAAGTAGTTTCTCTATCTGTTCCTTGTATTTTCCTTCGGCAAAACTACTTCGCAAAACTTTTACCCGAAGTAGCGCTGGAAATGCTTCGGGTGCGAAGCTCTTTTCATTTTTCTTTGGCGAAGCTCTTTTTTTCTAGTTTGTTCGGCAGCGAAGTTCTTTCTCTTCCATTTTTATATACAAAGGGGTGGCATTGGAAGCCAAAATTGCTGCAACTTTCAAAATAAAAACAACAAAGCAAAAAACTTTACACAATACTGTACAAAATTTGTTTTCTTTTTCTACCCCTTAAGGAATGTGATAAAATTGTCAACAGCACCCACAGCTAATCAATAAATAGGAATCTCCAAATATCCTCTCCCTAAGCATGGTCAAATGACAACTAATCAAGTGTCATATCAAAATGTACCACCTCTCTATGATAATATGGTTGGTATGATAGCAATAACTACAAGGCAACAAGCACAGACTCAACCGACTCAACATTTTCAATAGGAGATGAGTTCTTTATCCAACCCACCTTCAAAACCCACCTTAGTTATGAAGAATACCAAAAAAAGGAGCACAAAAATAGAAAATCCATATTTAGTATTGAAGCCACAACCTAAAGTCTCCTTTGACATTCAATAACAATTAGCAAGTACCCTGACCAAGATCTCTCTTAGAACTTTTGCAAACTTCTCTTCATAGGGAAGCTTTGTTAAAACTTCTAAGACAAGAATCTATTTCTCAAGACATTTCCCCTAGTGTTATGGATAATGTTGTAAGTTCTCTTGGGATACATCATATAACATTCTCAGATGACGATATGCCTTACTAAAACTTACAAGGAGATTCTTCCTTTTACATCACTGCATTTATTGGGGAAACATTTATTAAGTAAATTCTAATTGATAATGGTTCTTCCCTCAATTTATGCACTTAACAATTCTTCCAAAAGTTTGGATTAAAAGAGGAAGACAACTAAATTTTATGTCATTATCAAATATTTCAACAATGAATCCCAAGAAGCTTGCGGCGTTGTATCTCTCCCCCTTAGGGTTGGACCTAAGATCTTAGACACCTTGTTCTATGTGGTATCTTGTCTTGCATATTTTAATCTCCTTCTTGGGTATGTGTGGATTCATGCAATGAAGATTGTGCCTTCTACTTTTCATCAATGTTTAAAGTTTGAATTTTAGAATCAACTTGTCACCATTTTGAGCGACTCTCACCTATTTGAATATTGTTCAATGGTTGATTAGGCTCAATCAAATCTCAATTTGTGTCCTTCAATTTCCTCATCTCACATAACCAAGCAACTTGAAAATTTAAAAGTGAGTAAGGAACCTCTCATCAATGTTTCATCACAATATTAAGTTAATCAATTTTTCAAGAGCCTCTTCTGGATCTTGCCAAGCTACCACCTTCACTAAGGACTATAGATTTACCTTGTAAAAAGGGTGAAGTTGTACACATTGGCACGTGTACCTTTATCTTCGTAGGTATGTCCTTTGAAGAAAAGATTCATGGTAGAAACCCATGTCCTATTGAGTGTTATTTTACCCATTGTTATTTATCCAATGATTACCCACTTCCTAAGAAATACCTATCTAGCATAGGATATGTAGGTAAATATTTGGGGCCATGACAGAAGGGTATTCAAGAGTTCTTGGATGTTGAGGTTTGGCCTGGAAGGTGTGGCATAGGCTACATTCCCAATAAAAACCAACCTTTATCCTTTGGTGATAGTGATCATCTTATTACTTATGTTGAATATTTAGATCATCGAGGCTTGGAGTGGAGTGATGAGGATGAGGGACCCCCTTATCCCTCATATATTATGTTTTGCAATATGGTACCCATTGGTCATCTTGAATCTAGTGTGACCCAAAATAAGTATGCTAAAAGGAATACCCCTTGTGAAATAGCTCATGAGGATATCTCTCAGAATAGATTCTCCTTTGACGGGTCTATTTCTTGTGTTGCATTTACCAAGTCTTCTCGTTCTCAAGGAGACTTTGTTCCTCTATCTCATAGAGACCTTGCAAAGTTGGGAATTTCTCCCCCTCTTCATAAAAAGGATGGTACAATCAGAGTTTGCAATGACTTTTGTGCAACATCTCCTAGAGAATATACAATGGGTGATCCCCTTCATGATGAGAATCATGAAGATATCCTCCATCATAGTCTTTTCTTTGATGGATAAAATCCTTGCACCACGATCATGTTTGTTAAAATAGGTGGCACACTCAAAATTTGTGCTAACTTTAAGAACCAATGAATGTAATTTAATCTTCCAAAATAATAATAATAATAAATATATATAATAATTAAAAAACAATAAAAATCAATCAAATGCCATGCATGGCATTACTTTTTCATTTCATCTAGTTTGCATCTGGTTTGCTTGATTCATATTGCATGACCACCTATTATATTTTGCATGTTTTGCCTGACATTCAGTTCCACCTTGCATTTTGCTTGTCTTACAATTGCATTATTGCTTTTTCATACTTACATGACTTCTTGATCATATAAATTTTAAGGATTCGCGATAATGGCAAGTGATGACACCTAGTTAGGTCGTAGCTCACATACATTGCACTCTCACTAGAGATCTTATGCCTAGTAAATCCCCAACCTAAGGCCATTTCCAATGCCTTTTCTATTGATTTTGCTTATTTTTTCTTTTTATTATATCCCTTCACCTTGTAAGTTTTCATTGTTCTGTCTCTCCAAGTCTTGGGATATGGTTCATCTTATTGTCACTCACACTTTTCCCTCTTGATCTTTCAATTATTAAGGAGTCCTCGTAGGATAGGGTAGATGTCATATGACCATCATTTATGGTTTTCCTATGGCCATTGACTATCTTACTCACACCTCTTTGGTCAAAACTTCTTGAAGGACACTCTCTCTTGATTGTGCTTTTTTTTTTTTATCATTTTTCACATGCATATACTTCCACTACTATTTTTTTTACCCATTCACGATTGGCACACACCTCACTTCTATCAAGTAGTACTCACTAAGTACATCAATATTTTATCTCACCTTCCCATACAAGATAAGCTTCATGGTCACAAGTGAGGGGCAGCCTCCATTCGACCATTTCCGAGTAGACATCCTTTGAGGAATCTCTTTGTCATATTTTTCCATCTTAGCAAGCAATATACCCATAGTGGGTACAGCTCCACCTTGTCTATCTTTGCAAGTTTGCAACCCTCACAAGTTAACTTCATAGCCACACGTGAGGGGTAGCCTCCATCTCGGTCATTTGTGAACATACATTCTCATAGGGTTTTCTTCTTTTCTTTTTCTTTCTTTGACCTCTTTGGAGCTTTGTGCCTTCCTTGTTGCTTTGTTTTTTGCTTTCTTCATTTTCTTTTCTTTTTCCTTTTGTTTGCTCATCCATGCATTTCATTTTGCATCCACTGCATTTAGTTAGAATCATGTTTTACATTAGTTAGATTCATTCTTGCATTCCATTTAGTTAAGTCCATCATGCAATGCATCCATTCTGTTTGTGCTCACCATGCATAGTTAATCAACACACAAAAATAAAAGCAATCACACATAAGCACACACATTTTAATTGCACCATAACACAAATAAATTGTAGCTAGTATTACTCGATAGCACTACATGTATGCTCATCGATCGATATACCAAAAAAGATATCTTGGCACACTCGACCATCCCTAGGGATGCATACCACAATAAAAATTGGCATGTTATCATGATCCCAGCTCTAGCCATGTGATTCTATCCCCTTGCTCCGCCTGTTCGAGGTGGTGAAGGATTCATGTTCACATATTGTGAAGCATATCGCACTCACGATTTCAAATGACTCTGTGACCATTGAGAGGATGGTTCTAGAACCCTCTGATCAATTGAGACGGCATGGTAATAGGCCATCTGGTAGTAGACCACTCTCCATACTACCATCTCATATGAATCCCTCATCCTCTACAACTACATCAATAGAAGATGACCTCCCTCACTCTATTGGCTACCTGCCATGATAGCCATCCCTTATGCTTGGGTTTATCGACTCATCTCCCCTCTAAGGCACTCTGCCTCAGCCCATGTCGTGTCCTCCTCTACTTGGACCTAGTCTAGTGCACTATAAATGGACTCCATCTCTGTCTGCATTGCTGCCACTATGGCTCGTAGCTCCTCTACCTCCCCTTGACATACCACCTCAGGTTATGCTTGTGCCATGGTGGGGGCAACCCGTATGGCTTCCCCTCCTGAACTGAAGATCGTGATGGTCGTCCTCGTGGTTATCACTATATCCACTCGAACCGATGCCTGAGGCAATATCAGTGGGACCGTGCCTCTCTACTGCGTCTCAGGGGCACATTGAGTGGTCTCTTGAAGTGCCAACTGCATTCATTGGCTCATCACCTGGCATCTCTGCACTAACACTAGTAGAGAGATCCTCGGGGCATAATGCTCTTGTGTTGTCTCTTGTACCTGAGGGCCACCCCGACGTCCTCCACCCCTAGATCCACGTATAGTGGGTCATCCAGGTCCTCCTTTGCCCACCTTGTCGCATCAAGAATGCTTTTGCATGCTAGTGGGTCCCTCCTCACCTGTTTGAACCAGTAGTCTCCTAGATCTGGAATCTCCTATAGAATGTTGAGCTAGAATTGTAGTTGATCAAACCTGAATAGCTCCTACTCACCCTTCTTAGTGATAAGCCATCGAATCCTCCTCACTCAAGCTAGCTCCTCTATGTCCTCTCTCTAGCCTGGGTGTAGACGCCATGGTCAACATATAATATGGTGCTCCCATAGCTCCTCTATCACCCACCTCCCTAGTTCCAAGACACCAACGTACGGTCTATACCCACACTCGTATTGTTGACTCCACCTGTATGCTGCTAGTTGCTCCACATTGGGCAAAGGTCCTGGTAGTGCATTCTATTTTCGAATAGCTATGTGCTCCTAACACCACGCCTAAAGCAATGTCATACAAATTAGTCCTATTTGTCGTTTATACATGTCGTATAGCATCCTGTATAAACAGGCCAAAGCATATGATGCCCATGCGAATATCACTCTTTAATATTGTATGTTTGCCACTACTCCTTCTAGCACCCATGCCAGGTGTCGCCTACTGGTATGGCACACCAGCATCCCCACCACCACTCTGCATAGCACAAACGTTAGTGCCCCAACTCCATATTAACGTGGCATCTCATTGACATGGAATCCACTTTGTCGGATCACATGTATTGGGTCCCTCGACATCATCTCTGATGCCACCATCAACACCTAAACCATGTAAACAATCTTCCCCCTGATAGGGATCCTCAAGATACGCCACACGTCATTCGGTGTGATCGTCATCTCCTCTGTCGGTAGCCTAAATGTGGACAATTTTGGATGCCATCACTCTACAAGAGTCGCCAGTAGGGCTCGGTCTGCCTCAACGTGGGGCATCTCTACTAAGTGCAGTAGCCCCACATTCTCTAGTGTCTCCCTCTCCTCCACTATGAGTTGCTCCAAGGCAGTCTCCAGTGTGCTTGATCGCCACTCTCTACTCTTGAGTATATCTAGCTACATAATAACATAATTTCATCATCAATTTGTCATTTAACACAAAAATTATAAACACAAAAGTTTTAAAACAAGTCTTTTTGTGCAAAATTCACCAAATTTGCACCTTGGAATGGCCAGGTGCGAGTTTGGCTTAAAAAGACTGCCAAATTCATGCTCCAAGACCAAATTTGTGATCAACGATGAATTTTGTCAAAAATTGACTAAAAATTCAAAAAAAAACTCCTAAAATATGTGTGCGGGTGCAAAATCCAAAATGAGCAAGTGGGTCTCGATCCATACCTTCGCCCAGTCAGCAATGGTGCTCACTTCGCCCCTCTCCATGACAACTCGGTGAGTTGGTAGTGTCATTTCTTCTTTTCTTTCCCCAAAGCTCTTTTCTCCTCCTCGTGCGATGAAAATAAGCTCCCTTCCCCTCATTTTCTTCTTTTATTCCCTCCTTTTCTTCTCTCTTCCTCTTTTTTCTCTCCTTTTTTTTATCTTCTCTTTGTTTTTGTGTGGTCCTTTTTTTTGCCTTTTTCGATTTTTTAATCAAAATCTTGTCTTCCATTTAAAAACTCAAGGGGACACCCTAGCCTTAGAGACATTAATGGTAGTAATGCCTCGTTTTGTGTGCAAATTTGTGATGTTCAGGCTAACACCCCTTTTGCACCATCCCTCCATCCAAACCCGACCACCCCTTTTGTGTTTGTTGTTTTCACCCATATGTGTCTACATCTTTCTTTAACGCATCCCTAGCCAGCCACCCAAACTTGCCAAGTGCAAATTTGGGACCCTTTTCCCCTCTCCCTTTTCCCTTTTCCCTTAGCCTTACCAAATTCGCACCCAATCCTTTTGGGATGCCTTGCCAAATTCGCATCCGATCCTTTTGGGGTGCAAATTTGGCATTCTAGGGGTTTTTCTCACTAAAACCCCTCCCCTCGTCGGCCCGTCTAGGGGTCAGCCCTTGCCCGCAATGAAATTTCATTTTCCCATTTGTTTGCCCTCCAAACCTCTTATAAATAAGAATTTGGACTCCCTCTTTCCATAATATGCCCCATCTAGAAATCCTTGATTCTAATTGTTGACTCACTCATTTACTCATGCTAGCAAGTGCCCTTCTACAACAAGTTGTTATTCTGTTGTTTTGTGTTTAGGTGTTAGCTACCCTTGGAGATCAAGTGGAGGAGTCTTGATGATTGGAGAGATCCACCATCTTGGAGTGCTTCTTCCACCTTTTCATTGCTCCTTGCTTTCTCCATTAGCTCATCAGGTTCTGTGTTTGCATTATTTGCTTCGCAAGTCTATTTTTCGTTGTTTTCCACTCTATTTTTCACTATTTTGGGGCCTGAAAAGGGCATATGAACAAAATCTGCACCCTACTTGTATAGGGCATGAATTTGGTAAATTATGGCTTGGAGGCAAGCTTTTGCACCCCAAAACCTTGATTTGCACTTTGCATCTTAGCATTCTGTTGCGTTTACTGTCTCCATTTTATTTTATTGTTATACATTTGTTTTACTTTGTTTGTGCATGTTCCAAAGGTCAAAGATCATTTTGCCTTCGAACAATCAACTAATAGGACCAAGGGGGCCTTCACTGCTGCTCCTCCAAGCTCAATCAAATAGCGGTCTAAGCAAGCCCCCCAACGTTGATCAAATTTACTAGTGTTTTTGAAGCTATTTTGCAGGTTTAAAGTTGTTTGGAAATTCTTGACACAAGTTAAAGCTAGATCAAACATCGGATTAGATAAGTGCCCTAAATAAAGTTTCTAGGTTGTTTGTTGTTTGCTTTCTATTCAATTTTGTTCAAAACCTAGACCACAAGTAAAGAAAATATTTGGTTGAACTTCTAGGCATTTGAAAGAATAACAACATATAGTGTGCATCTAAGGTTTCAATCTTGTTTGTGCATTTCCCTTGAACCCTTGCTCAAAGGAAAAGATCTCATTATTTTGCAAAACCTAGGGATAGATATCATCGAATCAAAGAATCATACTAGGGTTAGTTCTTGTCTTCTTGCATCTTGTGTGTCTTGCATTGTTCTTTCATTCTCATAGCTTAGTTTAGAAAGGTCAAACAATAGGTGTTTTCTTAATGCACGCATCAAATATTTCCACCCCTAACTTGGAGCGAGTCCTAAAATCGTTCCTAATAAACCCCTTTCCTTTTTGTCCACCAAGTGTAGAGAATATAACACATCCCCGCGATCACCTCAGCTCCTGGTAGATCCAATCGAGAATTGTACATGGCAGGGCAGTTTTCCCCCTCAACAACTTTTATTGTAAATAGAATCTAGTGGACATCCCCGCGATCACCTCGGCTCCTAGTAGATCCAAGCGAGAATTGTACATGGTAGGGCAGTTTTCCCCCTCTACAACTTTTATTGTAAATAGAATCTAGTGGCTTGGGTCCCTTCATGTGATCTGCCCCTTGAGCATTAAGGTTATAAGGTAAATAGGAGTCTATATAAGAACATGGGTTTAGAGTAGAAAACATCTCATATCTTCTAAGGAGGTTGCCCCCTTGGAAAAGCCTACGATATCTATTTGCTTGAGTAATATAAGTTGTTATTTCATTCAATAATTTTCCATGAGCACTTTTGTTTCTTTCATTTTCATGATCATTCAGTTAGTTCCGGCATTGCTTATTTTGGTTATGCTTATTTTTATATGAACGTTCCTAACACTAGTTTTATAATAGTTTAAGTGAAACCATGTCGGGGATTAGTGAAACCATGTCAAGAATTAGTTCAAGTGTTCCAAACAAATTGTATAATATTTTGTTGGTAGAAATTACAGATCATTAAGGAATCACCATACCATTTGATCTAGCATATTACTTGATTCCAAACCTGAAACCTTCTACTATGTTTTTTTTTACTTGATCCAAAAAAAATTACAACTGAAATAACCATGTGTTTTGTAGGTGGTTGTGTTGTGATGGGAAGATCATTTATAAGGCCAAAAGGGAAAAAGGAGTACGCAAAGGAATATTTCCCAGAGATTATAAGATCTTTGGCATGTATGATTCAAAATTTCTGAAGGAATAAAAACACCAATAGGGTAAAAGAAGGAAGTTCCACTGCTGAGACATATCTCCTCCCTAAGATGGCAGATTGGAGGGCAGTACTGATGAGATTGACAATTAAGGTTATACCTGTTATCAAAATAGATGTTCACTCCTGTCTTAATCAGCGATCAGCTCATCAGGCCTTTCTCTTTGATAAAATTGATGATCTCGTTGTGAAGGATATGCAGACAGGGCAGCTAGTAGCTCAGTCATGAATTAGAGCTAATGATGCTAGATTGGAAAGGTCTCCATATGATATTGCTAACTCTGACTACTTGTCTTCCAAAGTTTGGGATTCTTCAGTAAGAAGAGTCCATAAAATGGGCTCACACCTTGGTGACATTGCTGATAAGTGGGAAGACCTTACTGCATGCACGTTCAACTGATCTTTTGGAGGACTGTATGGGCCAAGTTCAGCATTTCAATTGTATGGATATGCACTAGAGGCTCTTAACAGAGATTGAAGTTGAGTCAACATTGGAGCAGTTTCAAAGGGGGAAAAGAATGTGTCTTCCCTCCTAATGAATTAGCTGTACCTATGTTGAGGAAAGCTGCTAGTCCTTCATGGTTTCCAAAGTAATCTTAAAGAATGATGGATCCAATCTATGTATCACCTCCCCACAAGAGGTGAAACTAATGCTTGAACTGTGTTCCACATGTTTTTAGTTTTTATTTGCTGCTGAACTCTTGATTTTGTATGACGCTTTATTCAGCTATTGCTGATGTGAGCATTAGGGCATATGGTAATAAAGACAAACAAGTCAAGTGGTCCTCAATCTCTACAGCATTGGGGTTTATCTCTTCTGTGATTATATGTAATTCTCGGGTAACAAAAACTGTCTTGCTTTTAGTCACCACTGCATATACTGACGTTGGTCAATTTTCCCAAATGAGCTTTCCAAAAACAAACTTGAGAATCGTAATAACAATGGTTTAACCTTTGAGCCTTGAACCTCAGCAACTCAAACCAAAACCCAAAAATCACAAATGACATAATATAAAAAAGGAGGTCTAGCATATTGTCGTATCATTCCATTGTCACAGGAAAAGGAATATTTAGTTATCAACAGCGGTATGGATTAGTTTCTATCCTATAAAATGTATGTAGCAAATGTACCAAATACAAGAGAGGAACAAATCTCCTAAATGACATACACATAAGAAAGAATGTACTATCGGGTAATTCATTACTACTGAAAAATGGACATTTGATCACAAAAGTTACCTCCGAAAGATCTGCAATAAATGGAGGAGACCAAGGACTCAAATTCTTTACAAAGAGTTAATAGGGATCTTGTCAATATCTCTCTCCTACTAAGCCTAGCTTGCTCCCATTCCAACAAATTATTAAAATAAGAATCTCATAAATACCTTCATAAAATGCTTACAAAGCAAGAACATTACATGCAGAAACAAGACATTGACTCAATACGACAATTCTCTCAATTTATTGTTTTCAAATCCACGTCTAAATGAAGCCTCAACCTGCTGAACCCTAACAATAGAAGCTTTAAAAATTGACCCTACCACAAGTACACTCTGACTATAGGCTTTAGAACATAATGTGGTAGTCTACGAAGCAGAAATAAATCAATTGAAATCCTACAAAATCTGATAGAAAAATTTCTCAATAAGTTAATAATTGCCCCTTCCCATTGATCCTTATTGCAGTGTCCACATTTAGACAGGCTGACATGTTCAATATGCACAGCTGCATATCAATTCTTTGGAACATTTAGCCGCTCACGGAAGTCTGCAGCCATAAGGGGGAGCCCTTCTCTTAAAGTGACCTGAAAGTAAAATAGACTGTTAGCGAATTACATAAATTTCATAAATTGTGTTTGAAAAGAACTAAATTGGAGATCATAGAATTGACCTTGGGTTCCCATCCAAGAAGAGTTTTTGCCTTTGTTATGTCAGGCTTCCTCTTTCTTGGGTCATCTGGAGTATTTTCGGTCATCTTTATACAAGCAGAAGGCTCTATAAGCTGTAAAACACATGCAACAACCGAAATATCTTTTAGAGGTGAAAATCATGCAAAACATATTATAACAAGGTGCCTTCCAAATGGGTCCTGAAGCCTATTGAAATGAATAAAATCTCAGTTTGCAAAATATTGAAGAATGCTACAATTTCCTGTTACAGTTCTACTTGTTGAAATTGAACCACAGAATACAAATAAGTTGAGAAGAAAATCCTTTATAAGCTAATGAGAACAAGCAGTAGTTCAGGGCAGGAAAGGAGAGACACCTCCTTCACAGCTTCAGCAAGTTCCAACATTGTAAATTCCCCTGGCAATACAAAATATAAAAATCAAGGTAAGCACTTGAGACTTTTAAGAAACCATATGAATGATATTAAATCATAAGCTCTGGCATATCCAAGACCGAATAAACACCTGGATTCCCAATGTTAATAGGGCCTGTATGATCCCCCTCCATAAGCCTAATAAGGCCATCGACCTGTAATTTAAAGAAAATTTAATTACGAAAGCATGCAGTATTTTCACGAAATTAAATAAGTCACTCAGATTTCCATATCCATACATTGTTCTACATCCATTTCTAGTAAATAGGATGTTTCAAGATAGTTATGGCATCCAGAGATCAGGGTTGTATACAATTGTCTCATTAAAGTTCTATTTGTCAACTAAATAGAATTATCTTAACAACCAACAGAAACTGCAAATACCATGTCTGAAACATAGCAAAAACTGCGGGTCTGAGTTCCAGGAGCCTGGACTGTCAGTTCTTCCCCTCTGCAAGTATATGAAAAAAAAACACATGAGAATGGCAAATAAAAATAAGAGAAGCATCTATCCCCACAAGAGCAACACAATGAAATTAAAATCAAATAAAGGTACTTCAAGCTTAGAGAGAGAGAAATGCATGAGAATGGTAAATTGAAAAAAGAGAAGCATTCACCTCACAACAGCAACACAATGAAATAAAGAATCAAACAAAGATACTTTAAGCTTAGAGAGATAAAGAAAGCATGAATCATTGCAAAGAAACAAAAGATCTTCACAATCAGTGATGAATATAATATCATAATCAAATTACCAATGCAGACCTTATCAAAGTTCGTTAAATCTGGCTCTCATTTTCTGGGAAACAATATACTCCACAAAGTAATAATTGCAAGGATCAAGAACTTGGCAATCAGCAACATGTAATGGGATTGTTAATGGAGAAAAAGACATTATTTCTTGGCTGTTAATAAAGTTCAATGCTGACACCATTGAGGCATTATCTACATAGCCAAAAGGTTCTTATAGAAGGGAGATGAACCCCTTTTTTCCTTGCAAAAGGATTTTGACACATTTTAACTTCCACCTTTTGAACTCTATAAATTGAACACCTTTTGCCCAAGCAAATTCGAAGGAACTCACTGAATACAACCCAAGAAGAGTTCAGTCAGTTTGTGAGAGAGTAGTCCAACAACCAAGTTAGCATCATTGCTATAATCTTGATCAAGCTCATATGTGTCACGCTAAATTATAGGCAGAAAAGTAAATACTAAAATCTTGTCTTTAAAAAGAATACACTAAAACAACTAATACCTCAATGCTTGGGCAATGAAATTGCTAACCACGCGGCCATCATCAATGTTCATGCGTGGACCATACGTATTGAATATCCGAGCAATACGAATCTCTGAACCATGTGATCAAAATTAAATTATTTGTAAACGAAAAGAATAGAGTGTTCTTTGCTTATACTTTAGAAAGAAAACTCATATATATTTTCAAACTATAATACAGAAAACTAATAAGATTGAAGCTCACCTAGTCCATGCTGCCTATGATAGTCAAACATCAATGTTTCAGCGACACGCTTCCCTTCATCATAGCAACTTCTAACTCCTGTACAAAAACAAATATATTTAGCAAAATTGCAAAAAACTGAATCATAAAAATAACTTCAAATCCAAATATGCAATCAGTACTTACCAATTGGGTTAACATTACCCCAATATTCCTCCTTTTGTGGATGCTCGAGAGGATCACCATAGACTTCAGAAGTTGAGGTCAACAGAATTCTGAACATGATATTCCTCTTAGTTGATAATAGGCAGGGGCAGTATTAAGAATCTATTTTCTAACTTTTGTAAGACAGTAATCTAGAAAATCCCACTATCAAGAGCCTATAAGAACTAACCTTGCTCCAACTCGCTTAGCAAGTCCCAGCATATTCAATGTGCCAATCACATTTGTCTTTACCGTCTGTGTCCAATTCAATTTCAGCAGTTATATTTCATAAAACTAAATGTTGACCCTATCTATTTAAAAGATTACAAGGTTCAGTTATCAGTATGCAGCATCTAGGCCTTAGGCAGAAGACCTTATCTTTGATAAAGATATTACAGACAAATGTGACCGTTCTGATAAAACTAAATGTTGACCCTATCTATTTAAAGGATTACAAGGTTCAGTTATCAGTATGCAGCATCTAGGCCTTAGGCAGAGGACCTAATCTTTGATAAAGATATTACAGACAAATGTGACCGTTCTGATAAAACCCAAAGGCCTGCAATGTCTTCCACAAGAATAAAACATCTGAAATCTAAATAAACCCAAAGGCCTACAATGTTTGCCACAAGAATAAAACATCTGAAATCTAAATAAACTAATTATGTTCGGTGTCTGTGGTTGCTGTAGGAAGTACATCATAATAGAGAATGAACTAAGATTTTTTATGGTTGAGTAAACTGCACAACATTTCATGATGTTCTCCCTGAAATGATAATATTGTGAAGAAATCTTGACAGATGCCTCAAAAGGGTATCAAGACAACAGAGTGGCAGAGTGACCTAGGAGGACTATAGATAGTTTTAGAAGTTTCGGGATTAAATCCACAATAACGCAGAGGCAGACAATCTTATCCAAATTTTTTAATCGGTTTTGCTTTTTGGCTAAAGGAATATGGTTGATGATATTGTGAAGCTTGATTCTGACACGTTCCTTAAAAGAGAATTTAGGGCAACAGGATGATGGAGAGACCTTCAAGGACTACATATAGTTTTAGAAGTTCTGGGATCAAGTATCAATAATAATGCAGAGGCAGACAATCTTATCCAGGTGCTTTAGGCTAACTTTGCATTTTGGCTACAGGAAAGTGGTTATTGAGAGGGCTTGTGGAGAAGTACTAATCAGATGAAAGGCTTTTACCAATGGCAGGTTTAATTGGAATTGTATAAGGTAGAATTAGGGAAACCAAAATTCTTTGTAGTATGTTCATTTGTTTTAAGAAATGCAGTCAAGATTTGTTTAAATATCAAGAAATAAGAATAAAAGCAAAGTACATATAATTTTGTAGCTGCTGGACTATGATATGGAAAGGTATATTTATCCACAATTCAGTCACTCTCGAAATTCATATTGGGCCTCAACACTGACGAAACATCATGATTTTAGATTAGTGTCATTTGAGAAGTGTTTATAGGATTGAAATAAGAAAAGTCAAGCAGTTGATACAATTTGGGCTATATTCATTAGGTATAGTAGTTCCAAAAGTGATTTCATTTTGGCAAAATGAGTACAAACTATTCTGTATTGCATCAGGGTGTGCATGATGCTACAAAACCCCAGTGGAAGCAGAGTTATTGTAGAGGCATCAAAGAAGGTTTAAAACAGAATTTTAAGGTCAGAAAAGACCATGAATGCAAAGATTAAGCTAGAGCAAGGCAGAGTGGAATGTTGTCAAGTTACATAAAAAGTTCATACTGAAAAAGGGCAAAGTTACAAGTTGTTGAATACATTTTAGATGACCACTTTCCATGGAAAAAGAAACACCTATGTCAACTGCATCTCAAGAAGCTGTGCAAAATCAGATGTCCTAGCAAATTCACACATGCAAAAGACACTGGATACACACCACAAAATCATTTTTCTAGATTAGACCACATCAATGACAAAAATTACACTCAAAATTCCAGTTCCTAATAAAAAGGCTCCTCCATATCAATGATGAAAATTAAACACATAATTTTGGTTCCAAATAAGGAGATTTGAATAATGACTACTCCTCAAGTATATGCAATTCAAATGTGCATATACAGATCTAAGCTTACAACTCTAGTATCTGTAACAGATATAGGATATTGAGTGATGCATATATGCTTAGCAAGTAGTTTACCTTCAGCCAAGAAAAAAGTTCCAAAATGTTAAAAAGGAACTAATCAAGACAATTGAGAAAAGATATATAAAAGAAGAATCACTTAATGATAGCCAATTACTCTCAAAGTGTATATGACAAGCAACTAAAAAAAAATAGAAAACTTTAGTTCCAAGTTCTATTCCACATACCTTCACAGGATTGTATTTGTAGAATATCGGAGATGCTGGACAAGCCAAATGATATATCTGATCCACCTCTACCAACAAAGTCTCGGTCACATCTGTATGATTCATTGAGTTCAAAACATTATAAAAGAAAATTTATCAGAATATTAAAGACCACTAACCTAATATGTTTAATGCATCATCAGAGCATCAACAACATAACCAGTCTAAGTCCAATCCTATATCTAACAGTCAAGACACAAAAATAGTCCAAAGTATACATGAATTGCTTAAACTAAGAAGCTTCAAAATATTTCTAGGCAAACAAGAAAGTTCTTGAATGTTCAATAAGCATAATTGTATAGTAGCATTTGACTGGTCCCAAAAAGGAAAAAAGACCAAAAAATACTGGCATTCAAATGACTAAGAATGTCAACTGCATTTCAAAAATAATATTATGCCTTGGAAGGCACAGCACAACTTCATTTTCCTTATGGACCTCTTTTAAATCAGCATATACTAATTTGCAACTCTTTTCCCATGTGGCAAATACTTTTGAATATTTTAGGAAAAAAAATGAAGCAAGCCCATGTTTTCCGAGCATGTTGTAAATCTATTAGCAAGCATCTATTGCAATTGAAAAACACCACAGTTATCAAGCAAATCACAGCAGAACTTGTACTAACTTCCAGACCAAACAATAATCATGAACCAACAGCTAGAAGAGTAAATTCATACATGATGAGCCATGTTCATATTAACAAGTATTTGATGAACCAAAAAACTCTAATTCAATGCAACAATAGGAAGGACATTCCAACACCATTAGCAAGGAGTTTGACCAGGGGATTTGTACCATGGCTTGGGTAAGGAATCAGCTCAGACGCATTCTTCACACTAATTGATTAAATTAAGGTTTTCTTCAGGAATTTATTAATTGAACCCTCTAATTCACAAATTTAATTTCACAAAGGAAACATACAATGCTAAATGACTTTATTGAACTAATGTCAGAGAATTGAGAGTTGGATGATGGAAAAACATACCATGTCGAATGAGTTCGAAATTGGGATGCCCAATCCATTTCCGGAGATTATCTTTTGATCCAGTGAAGAAGTTATCAGCAACAATCACCTAACCATTAGATATGGCAATAAGATAAATATGTAGTAAGCCACAACTTGATTCCAAATATACGACTGGCATTAAATACACATTTCCAAGGTAAGAACACCAATTTGACGTCAAAGAAAAGATCTTGAAAACTCCAATTATCAAAATGAAAACGATATTTGACAGACACTGAAACACTCATGCCATGTTATCATCTAAGAAAACCATAGTAACATCATAGTTAAATATGTTAAGAATCATATTTGAGCATACAGATTTAGTACACATAAATTAAAATATTTTAAGGAATTTTAATTATCAAATTATAAAAGTTACCTCATTGGTCCCAGCTTCCATCAACCGATCTACCAAATGAGATCCAATGAAGCCAGCTCCTCCGGTAACCAGAATTCGCATTTTTGCCTGTTATCAGTAGCCCAAAGATTACCTAAAGAAAATGCTTAAAAACCAAAATGATTCAAACTGATTCCTGATTTGCATGTTCAGAATTCATATAACATAAAAGAGGGCCTTTCTTTGTATGCGCACATATAAGAATCTGCATGTGTTACAGACACAAAAAGGATTCTATCCAACCATACTATTGGAAAAATTCATTATCTCTTGCTTTTCATAATTGTTGTTCAAAAAGCATATTAATTTTTAGTAACCATTCCTATAAGGAATTCACAATAGAACTTACCCACCTGTAGTACATTCAAGGAGGTTAAAGGAAAAGACCTACCTCTTCTTTTTTAATGTCAAGTATCCTCCAAACATATATATAAAAGATTCACATGTTAAAGCTAATTATAGAAGACTATAGATTCTCACAAACAGGGAAACACAATCCCAATAAACTGTTTGTCTACCATCTTCTCCAACTTTGACATGAGTACTTTAACTTATATGATGGCATTGTTCATCCCATAACTTGTGAAGGCCACATTCCTTCCCTGACTAAGGAATGGCTAAGATCTGAGGGCATAATTATTTGTGTTTCCTAATTCACCTGACACACATGATCAAATTTTTAACTTAGAATTTGACAAATATGTGATGCAGACTCTGTATTCCTAACCTTGTATAATACATAATTGCTTCTTTTGGATCACACGATACAAAGACTTTTTCAAACATTAACATTCATGTTTGGCAAAGCTGTGAGGGAATGGCCATTGCTGATAAACTCTAGGAAATACTTTCCTTCAAATTCACCGCTTCAACTTCTTCTGCTAGATAGTAGGATGGCAAACTGTTACTTCATAGTCAGATGGCAAATCAGCACTCTCCTAGTAATCTACAAATTCCATACACATTATGTATCCTACTGCCAAGGCCATGTGCATAGCCAAATTTCAACATAGTTTTTCAATCTAATACACACAGATTACCTGGATGTTTAATTCTATTCCTGATAGTCTTTATCAAGTTTTCGGAATTGTAAAATACTATCCTAATTATATCTGTCTCTAAAAGTTTTTTAACACAGGAAATATTGAGTACCTAATGATTTGACCTCAGGTGCGCATATGTTATGCTAGATTTTCAATCATCCACATGAACAACTACGGTCTTTCTTATCGACTACTTTTCACTAATTGGTTAGTTGTTCACAAATTTTTCAAAAACTAAATTCTCCAATTAGGAAATTTCCCAAAAATATTCCCTAAGAATTTGTATGAAATGTATACATGGTTACTGGATTTGCTATAATGCACAAATTACCAATTTTTTTGAAATGAGAATAATTATCGACTATTCTTTAGTTGCAGAAGCTTTCAATCTCTTAAGATCTTCCTTTTCCTCTACAAAAAAATCCCTTCCACAATGTAAACATTCTTACCTGCGAGAATTTTGAATAACGCAAGGGAGAGGGTGTTGGAGGAGGTCTATGAACCACCTGAGAAGCATTATTTGCTTCATTTCGATTTGCCGAATCAGCAGCCATTGCTAACGTCTCTCCCACACCTGCATTGAAACGTTACAATATTTACAGCTCAGGTTCCAACCCTATAAAGCCAATAAGAATCGCTTCATTACCTCATACGAAAAAAAACAGGTATATAAACACATCAACACTCCACAGCACACTATTTGCAGCAACTAGCACGTTCTGATAGCTACCCCAAAGAAACCCTATAATATTAGGGCAAAATCCATACACTGATCCGACTTAAACATATCATAAACAAAGGTAAAACCCTTACACCCGAGTTGAGCACCAGATCATTCACTGACCTTGATCTAGATAACAGACAGAATTACCCAGATTTACCTCAGGGTAAAATCATAAAACCAATCTCATAACCAGAACGATTATACAATATACATACCAATTATGCATACCCAGATTCACCCCAGCACTTCTAAAAATACCGATCTCCATTCACCTTAATAGAATAATTTTGTAACGCCCATTGCCTCTATTTACTCACATAACACAGAGTAATTTACTTCAAACATGCCCAGATCCACTATGCTCATAGCTGCATTTCAAACTTACCTTAACCTAAAATGCCTGTTAATACAGTACAACAGAGACATCTTAAACATGAATACTGGATGCCCACTAACAGCACGTGAGCATTTCAAACTAAATTCAAGTTAGTACCTCAATGTAGCAGGCCATCAAAAACATCTAAGCCTTAACTAACAGATCTGATCCAAATTTGGCAGAATTGTGATTGTAAAATCTCCCTGAACTTCTAAAAATGTTATTTATTACCTGCAAAATCAGTGTCTGTCTTCCTGTTAAAGTTGCCTGCAGATCTGAAGAAGTATTCTCTCCACAGCAATTGCTTGCATGCACGCTGTGTGCTCTAAATATATTTTTTTCCTCGGGTGTGCTCTCTATATATATAGTAGGATATGCAGTAAGATCTGGTAAATAACCTCAGCCCAACCAACTGGAAATCGTCAGCTCTACTCAATCTATTTTTAAAACATGTCAATTTGAAGGCATACCCATCAAAGGGGTCTGGCCAATAGCATAATCTTAATTATTTTAGACCAACCTCCACCCTCATAAAAGATACTCCCTAACCAATTCTTTTACAGTACAATACATGTGTGGGTTGAAGCTTCAAATCGTATTTAAGAGATTAAAAAATGTTGCATTACCAACCAATGGAATCAGAATTAGTTTAATTAAACAGATAAAATCTAAAATTGTCACCTGATGGGACAAGTATCTTCACTAGATTGTTAAAACGGGACAGTAGGTCTCACTCTTGTTTGTGAATTGTATTCATTTGAATGAAAGATTTTAATTAAGTCCGCGAGATCCAAATATTGTTTATGGGACCTCAAATATGGAAGTACAATTACTCAAATCATATCATATAATCTTTAATATCTTTAAGAAGGTTGTTTCTTCTCTTTGTGTTAGCAATTCTCCAACTTTTTTTATTTTACTGTCTTCAAATAAATAAAAAATTATTGTAACATTGTTTATGATAAATATCTGTGGTGGATATGTCAAAAGTTTAAATTTTGGGAACTCTTCTTCATAGAAATCTGTGTATTTATTCAAAATTTAACTCATTTAGCTGGCCATCCCTTGTTTTCCCTTATTTTTAGAAAGAGAGAGGATTGAATAAATGAAGAAATATTTTATCTTGCGTGCTTGCTTTAACTGACCTCCTCTTAAGATTCAATAGCAAGAGTGCTCTGCCGATAAGAAATAAAAAAAAGTTTACTAAATAAAAAAAACCTTTCAAGTCGAGTGAGCCTCTTTTTTAACCAGGGCTCCAGTGATGATACCGGATTATTCCGGAAAAGCAGGACAAAGCCGCTTTTAAAAGAGAGGGCATGATAAGCGGGATGCGGGAATAAGGGAGATCAACCGCTGTCTGCCGGTGAGGTTTTAAAAGGTAGAGGGCATTTCAAAGCTGCGATCTCGCCCTCTACCTTATTAAATTAAAACGTTGCTCTTTCCCTGGAATATAAAGAGGAGTTGCCCGTGCCCAAATCCTAATCCATATCCCCATTAAGCTTTTTCGCCATTATTTTTTAAAACGTGAAAGTTTTATATAGAGGAGTTGCCCGTGTCCAAATCCTAATCCATATCCCCATTAAGCCTTTTCGCCATTATTTTTTTAAAACGTGAAAGTTTTTTTTTTATTTCTTCTTTATCCAATAAATTAGAGATTATAGAAGTTCTAATAAAACTATAATTTTTTTTAATGGATAGGAGAATTGGTAACTGTTTTTTCTTTTTGAACAACTGGTCATAGGCTTAAATCACATTGCCTTTAGTCAGCGTCAAATTATGGAGCTACCACTATAAATTTTATTTTTTTAGTTTGTATGGTGGAATCGGTAGCCACCACAAAGATCCTCCAGCACTCTGGTCGTTTTTTTATGGCTGCCACAGTATTATGGGTTGTTCACTTCGAAAGCCACCACAGTTCATTTATGACCACAGTCCTTTTTTATGGTTGTCCTAGTATTTTGCATTGATGAAAAGATTAGGGTTTATATGGGTTGTTCACTTCGAAAGATTAGTGTTTATATGGGTTGTTAACTTCAGCCGCCACAGTTCGTTTATGACCACAATCCCTTTTTATGGTTGTCATAGTATATTCTGCATTGATGAAAAAGATTAACGTTTAATTTCATGAGGCCCCATATTTTGGACCTCCACCCCTCTTGCAAGATTTGAAAGAACCAATTAATCTACACCTCGGATCTTTTATATATATATATATATATCGTTAGTGAAAGTTTTTTTTTATTTCTTTATCCAATAAATTAGAGATTATAAAAGATTTAATAAAAATATAATTTTTTTTATGCATAGGGAAATTGGTAATTGCCTTTCTTTTTTGAACAACTGGTCATAGGCTTAAATCACATTGCCTTTAGAAGATTTAATAAAAATATAATTTTTTTTATGCAGAGGGGAATTGGTAACTGCCTTTCCTTTTTGAACAACTGGTCATAGGCTTAAATCACATTGCCTTTAGTCAGCCTCAAATTATGGAGCTACCACTATAAATTTTGTTTTTTTAGTTTGTACGGTGGAATAGGTAGCCACCACAAAGATCCTCCAGCACTCTGGTTGTTTTTTTATGGCTGCCACAGTATTATGGGTTGTTCACTTTGAAAGCCGCCACAGTCCGTTTATGACCACAGTCCTTTTTTATGGTTGTCATAGTATTCTGCATTGATGAAAAGATTAACGTTTATATGGGTTGTTCACTTCGAAAGATTAGCGTTTATATGGGTTGTTTACTTCGAAAGCCGCCACAGTTCGTTTATGACCACAATCCCTTTTTATGGTTGTCATAATATTCTGCATTGATGAAAAAGATTAGCGTTTAATTCCATGAGGCCCCATATTTTGGACCTCCACCCCTCTTTCCAAGATTTGGAAGAACCAATTAATCTACACCTCGGACCTTATATATATATATATATATATATATATATATATATATATATATATATATATATATTCGTTTTTTATGGCTGCCACGATATTATGGGTTGTTCACTTGAAAGCCGCCACGGTTCGTTTATGACTACAATCCTTTTTCATGGTTGTCATAGTATTATGCATTGATGAAAAAGATTAGTTTAATTCCACGAGACCTCATATTTTAGACCACTCCTCTTGCAAGATTTGGAAGAACCAATTAATCTACACCTCGAATCTTATATAAATAAATAAACAAATAAATAAATATATATATATATATATATATATATATATATATATATATATATATAATAAGAATAAGAATAAGAATAAGAATAAGAAGGTTAATGTGAGAAACTCTTACCAACGTTTCCTCCCAACCATGACTTGTGGTAAAGCCGGGAGCTATGCTTATTAATAGGGAATTTAACACACAACCACCATACATCATCTCCTCACACACTCGCTGGGAGAGTTATGCTTGTCAATAAGGAATTTAACACACAACCACCACACACACCACCTCCTCACACACTCGCCCCACTTGCCCACACCGCGTTTGAACCTTAGAAACCTTAGATCTATGAAAAAAAAATCAAAACTCATACCTTTAAGCTATGCCAAAGACAATAAAAATAAAAATATTTTTTTTATAAATATTTATTTTTTGTCAAACTATAGTTCTACAAATTATCTTTTTGGATTTTATGCGCACCGCCTTGTCAAACAAGAAATACATGACTGTCACTTCTACTCTACAGTATTCATAAAATTAAATTAATTTTTTTTAATTGTATAAAGGAATCGGTAACCATATTATGTAAAATTTGAATTTAAAATATTTTTGAAATTAATGTATATTATTATTTGTTTGTTAAATTAAATAAAAATCTTTATATTTGATGGAATCTTGGGTTAAAATGGGTGTTATATATTAATAATTGATTTTTTATTTATGGAAGAAATTATTTTTTTGGGTTGATAGTTTATGTATTGAAGACTGCATAATTTTATCTTGTAAAAATTTTGACAATACCACAAGTATTGATTATTTTCCTCTTATGACTTGGAGATGAGGACGTTATAAGTTAGTGATGAATTTTTAATTTATACTAAATTTTTTTAGGTAGATATCTTATAGATTATTTTTATAAAGTAGTTATTTAATGTATACAAGGTTATAGGTTATATAAAAGGATATAGTTTATTATATATGATTATTAAGTGTTTATTTAATGGTTATCAAAATATGGTGTACAACGGGGTGTGAATGCATTGGCAGCAGAGAGGAACAGCGAGCACAAGGTAGCCGCAAAGCTAGGGTTTTGACCAACAGAGTAGCAGAAGGGTGAAACCAGCAGCCGCCAACAACCGGAGAGTGGAGCAGCAGTCTCCAAGTTCGGGGAGGGAGGAGATGTCGATGGTCGAGAAGTCGTCTACAGGGGAGCCCGGGAGCGGCTACGGTTCGTGTCTTGGGCGCAGCGGAGCAAATGAAGGGCACCAGGGATCCGAAGGTGCGGAAGCGTCCGGACCCATTGAAGAAGACCGAGTTGTTGACGGTGTCAGTCGGGGTAAGGACCCACCAGACAAAGGGGGTGGTGGGGCTCAAAAGTCTTATGCCCAGGCAGCGGCCTCAGAAACCCTAAACGGGTTTTTTTACCAAAGAGTTGTTTTCGGTTGGGGATGAGTTGGACATCCCGGCGGAAGTTCTTTCAAGCTTCATGGAGTTTGAGAAATTTACCCTCATAGGCAAATTCATTGGCGGCCGTCCCGACATGGAAACTATTCGAAAGTGGGCAGCAAGCAAATGGAGGACTTCTGGTCATATGGAGCTAGCGGCCCTATCTCGAGGTTTTTTTGCTATTAGACTGAATAATAAGGAGGATTACCGTAAAATTATGGTCGGCGGGCCATGGTTTCGGGCCGCGAAGTTTATTCCTTAGGAAGTGGGACATGGATTTTAGTCCCGATACCCGTAACATCAACATTGCCCCAATATGGGTTAGGCTTCCGAATCTTCCCCTCTTTGGTCGGCATGAAAATGTCATAAGGGGTATTGCGTGCTCCATTGGGGAGTTGGTCACCATTGACCCACCCACCCGAGCTCGAACAAGGTTTGTCCAAGCCCGTTTTTGCGTTCTGGCAGATTTGGAGGCGAAACTCCCAACTTTCATCAGTCTTTGGTCTGGAGGTACCTTTCTTCATAAACAAGCTATTGTCTATGAAAATAGACCAGCTTTTTGCCCCCAGTGTCGGTCCCAAGGGCACCTCCAATCCCAGTGTCCTCTTCAAAAATTGGGTAAGCAAAAGCGTGAAAACGGCAACCCCCTGGAGCATGGGGAAGGTCAGGCGAAGTAGTCAAATCTTCCAGATGCGAAGGGTCATGAATCTCCAGGCCCCTCTAGAGTCTACGTCGGACTCTCTCAGCCTGAAGAGAATCCCACTCTCCAATCGGACCCTGAGCAACTTGAGGCTGACAATCAGCAAGGAGCAGACTCCCACTTGGAAAGTGAATCACAGGAAGAGAAGGAACGGACCCCATCCCAAATTGTGACTCAGACTGTTTCTCTGCCCCAAGATATGGGTCATCCCGATTTCAGCCAGTCGTAGACGATGCTAGAAGATTACCTCTTAGGAAGGAGGGGTGAACAATCCGGTCACATTAGCCCCCGAAACACGAGGAGCTGAAAGCAAAGTGTGGATTTTGGTAGTGAGAGGAAGCAGGGTCGTCCTCCTAACAAAGATAGACAAGACAAAGAGACAACAAATGACGTTGCAAATGGAACCCAACGTTTGCTGGTTTTGGATGACTGTGGTGCTCAGACGGACGAAGTGCATGCATCAAAACCTTCCCCTCAACAAGGAAGGGGAGGCAAGAAAAACCTCAAACTATCCAAATGAAAGTCCTCTCATGGAATGTGAGAGGATTGAACGGTGCAGCCAAACGAAGGTTAGTGGCTGATCTTCGTAGGAGGACTAATCCTTCCATCCTTATTTTGCAAGAGACCAAGGTCGATGCTATCTCCTCTGATAAAGTTACGAAGGCCATTTGGGCCAAGGCAAATTGTCTGTCCATCCCTGCAGTGGGAACAGCGGGAGGACTCATGGTTCTGTGGGACCCTTCGAGGTTTGAGGGCAGCCTGCTATCAACTTCCAACAGAATCATCAATGTACTGTTCCAGTCTAAAACCACTAATTTTTCCCGGATTCTCGTCCAACGTTTATGCTTCAAATTCCGCCACGAGAGAGCAGAAATGTGGAAAGCTATCTCTCGGATGAGGGAGAATTTTAGTAATTTTCCTTGGGTTTTAGGGGGTGACTTCAATTGTCCCCTTCATCCTTCAAAAAAAAAGGAGGATCCAACCACTTCAACCGCAGCTTGGAGGACTTCAGGGATTTTGTCTCTACTAATGGCTTGATCGACATTGAACTCAAAGGGGCTTCCTTCACTTGGAGTAATAGAAGGATTGGGAGCGGTTTGATTCAAGTCAAGCTCGACAGATTTTTTATGTCCTAAGAAGCCATTCCTATCCTTGGCGGGGCTATCCTTTCGACTCTTCCAAGGATTGGGTCTGACCATAACCCTATTTTCTTGGAGGCGGATGATGGGCCTATTTTTAAAACCCCTTCGCATTTGAATCCATGTGGATCTCTCACAAGGACTTCAAAGGTTTGGTTTTAGCGTGGTGGCAATTGAAGGTGGAAGGAAATGCTCCTAAGAGGGTGGCTCTAAAGCTCAAAATGGTCAAAGAAAAGTTGAAAGTTTGGAATAAAGAGGTTTTCGACAAAATTTTTGAGTCCAAAAAATCCATCTCTCGAGAACCTTAAGGTTTTGGAGGAAAGGATGGAACTCGAAGGTTACACTGAGGGTCTCAGGGAGGAAGAGCAGAGTCTTTTGGTGGACTTTCATTCTATTCTCGCTAGGGAGGAAATGTTTTGGCACCAAAAATCTCGTGACCTTTGGTTGAAGAATGGAGACACCAACACGAGGTTTTTCCATGCATCTACTATGAGGTACAGAGGGGCCAAAAAGATCAGAGAAGTGGCTTGTAAGGATGGGTGCATTACCATGGAGATAGAGGAAATCAGGAGCGAAGCGGTTGACTTTTTTTCAGGATTTGCTTGGCACTCCTTCGAATAGCAACCTTCAAGTCCAAAAATCTCTGCTCGCCAATTTTTTGACTAAAGTCCCCCATGAGGTAAGCATTAAGCTTCTGGAACCTTTTTCCTCGTCCGAGATTAAGGAAGCATTGTTCTCCATGCAACCAGATAAGGCCCCTAGCCCCGATGGTTTCCCCCCCTGATTCTTCCAAGTCATGTGGGAGATCGTGGGTTCGGATGTGTGCGATGCTATTCGGGTTATTCAAGCTTCCAGATCCATCCACCCGAAACTCAATTCCACCTTTCTTGCCATCATTCCTAACTCTCTTGCCTGCAAAATTTTCTCTGACTATCGGTCCATCAGCCTGTGCAATGTTTTTTACAAGATTCTTACCAAGTCTATAGCCAATAGACTCAAAACAGTCCTCCCCATCCTGATTGATCCTTGTCAGGGAAGCACTGTTAAAGGCAGAAACATTCTTGATGGTGTCATCAATGTCCATGAGACCCTTCATTCCGCTTACCGCTCCAAGAATGCTACTCTTTTTCTTAAGCTCGACATGAAAAAAGCCTTTGACCGGGTTGATCAAAATTTTTTGTGTGCAGTCCTCCTCAAGTTCGACTTTCATCCCCACTGGATTGACCTTGTCTACAGTTGTATATCCACTCCATTTTTTTCTATCCTAGTCAATGGGTCCCCAGCTGGATATTTCCAAAGCGCTAGAGGCCTCAGACAGGGTGATCCTTTATCCCCCATCCTTTTCATTCTTCTGGCGGAGGTTCTGAGTTGGTCCATGAAAGAGGCTCTTCGTCAGAACAAGATTTCTGGCATTTTGTCGACTTCTAAAGTTGATCCTATCACTCATCAGCAATTTGTGGATGACACCCTCATTTCCACTAGGGCATTTGTTGCCCAAGCCAAATCGCTCAAGCGGATCCTATCCTGTTATGAGCAAGTTGCAGGGCAAAAGGTCAATTACATCAAGAGTAAAATCTATTTTATTAACACTCCCCTGCACAAGCAACTTCGGATTGCTAGAATTCTTGAATGCACTATTGATTCCCTGCCTACGTCCTATCTGGGGTTGCCTCTATCTTATAGCGGGCGGGTGAGTGGGGATATGTGGAACATGATTCTTGAGCGCCTTCACAAGAAACTCAAAACTTGGAAGGGCAAACTCCTGTCGCAAGCCAGAAAAGCCACCCTTACCAAAGCTTGTCTTCAAGGGATCCCGACCTACTTCATGTCGGTGTTCATGCTTACGGTTGCAGTTCACTCCAAAATTGAGAAGATTCAGAGGACCTTTCTATGGTTTGGTAGTGAAGAGAAATCTAGACTCCCCCTTGTTGCCTGGGACAAGGTGTGTTCGAGGATAGACCAAGGCGGTCTGGGGTTGAGAAGATCAAGACTTATGAATTTGGATCTAATAGCGAAGCACACTTGGAGGATTCTATCTAGCAACCCGGTGGAGTGGGTTAAGCTGGTTAAAAAGAAGTATCTTGGCCACATTTCCTTCTTGGATGCTGAGACCTCCTCCGTGGCGTCAACATTTTGAAAATCTGTGCTCCAAACCCGGCATTTGATCAGCCTGGGAGCCTGCTGGATTTTAGGTGATGGCAACCTCATTTTCTTTTGGAAGGATAGGTGGGTGACTAAAGAAGCCCTTGGGTCGAGGGCGGATCTCGCTGGGCTGAGAGGTTTGACTGACCCTAACTCCCAACTCAGGGTGGCAGAGTTCATAGATCGGAGCACCCGTTTTCCTCGGTGGAAGATTCCAGTTGTGGAGGGTTTCAATAATGATGTTACCTTTCTTACTAATATCCTCCGATCGGCTTTAATTCCTTCCGCCGGGAGGAATGACAGAATCATCTGGAGTGGTACGGAGAATGGGCTTTTTTTTGTTAAATCAGCTTATGAGTTTCTTACCACCAAGATTGCTCTGGACTACAGGTGGAATACTGTGTGGAGGAAAGGATTCGTCCCTAAAATCATCTTATTTATGTGGATTGCTTTCCACAACAAAGCCTTAACAATTGACAACCTTCACAAGAGAGGTTTTGCCTTCCCCAATAGGTGTTACTTGTGTCTTGCAGATTGCAAGATGAGGGATCATTTATTCTTGCATTGCCCGTTTTCCCACTCTGTTCTTAGGATTGTCCTATCCTCCTTCCAAATCCTATGGTGCTCTCCCCGTTCCCATCGTGAGATGCTTTCCACCAATGGCCTAATCCTTTCAAGAATCCCAAACTCCACTTCCTCCTCGAGGCCTCCTTCCATCATTCAATTTGGCAAATTTGGTTAGAGAGGAATGCCAGAATATTTGGCAGAGCTCCTAGAGGGCCCCCTTCTGTTGCTCAAAGGGCGTTGTCCTATGCCATTGAGAATTCTATTGTTGTTCCCAGTCCCCGTCCCTACCTTTCGAGCGAAGAAGCGATTCTCAAAATGATGAATCTCTGGCCGTTTCTAGAGGTTTTTAAAGGGCCCTGTTGAAGGAATATTGTTTGGACAAAACCCCCTGTGGGGTGGATTAAATTAAACTTTGATGGAGCGGCTGAGGGGAATCCTAGGCCCGCTGGTGCTAGGGGTGTTGTCAGAGATCATTATGGGAATCTTGTGATGGCCTATTGTGAAGATTTGGGCTTCTAGACAAATCACTATGCCGAAGCCCGAGGCACTCTGAAAGGTATTTAGATACTCTCTAAGGATCCTCGGCCTCTTATTATTGAGGGTGACTCGCTCAACATCGTGAATTACCTTCTTGGCACCAAAAATCCATCTTGGAAAGTCTACAACATCATCCTCGAGGCAAGAACGCTTCTCTCCTATCATGGTAGGTGGAAAGCAAATCATACTTTGAGAGAAGGTAATCGCGTGGCTGACCACATGGCCAACAAAGGGCTCACGACCATGTGTCCTGTCGTGTGGCGGTCTCGCTTCCCATCCGAGGTGGAAAGGTTGGTAAGAGCAGACATCCATTCATGATGCTTTCCTTGTGCAGTTTTTGGAAAGCCCCCTCTGACGATTTTTGGTGTGGCGTGGCAATTTTATCTACTTAGTTGTCCATGGTGTCTTGTCTGATTTGCTTTCCTCGTTTCATTTCTTCGGGCTCTACTTGGTGTTCCTTCAATTTTGTCCTGTTTCTTTTTCATTGGGTTTCCAAGCCTAAAAGCCCTTTTTACAGTTTCCAAGTCTTTAGAATTAGGATGGCTTTACTTGCAATTAGGCTTATTGTTACAGCCAAGAGGTATGATGCATCATTAGAAATATGGCTAATTTTGTACATAAGGTTTTGGGATCCTCTATAAAAACCCACTGTTAATATATTAAAATAATTACCAAAAAAAAAAATATGGTGTACAACCTTTTAGATTTGAACCTTGCACTTTTTATTTGAAATTTTAAAGTCTTCACTATTAAGTCTATTCAAGCTCTACCTAAAGAATTAATTAATTTTTTTAATATTTATAAATATTTAAAGAATAGGATGAGAAGTAACTTAACAACGTTTTCTAATTAGAAAATAAAAGGAAAGAAATTTTCAATATCTACTAGGTTATATGGTATATATTTTTATTAAGTAAGATGTAGGTATAATTAGGTGGCATATGCTTTACCTAGATTTCGATATGTCTAGGAGGATATTATGCTTAATAAGGGAAGGCAATACTAAATCAAATTTTAAACCTAGATTTAATTCTAAAAAAATAATGTGAAAGATGGAGAAGGTTAGGTTAAAGTCTATATGCAAGTATCTATAAGGGAATGATCAAAGCATAATAAAGGAATATATTATTAGTATGGGATGACAGGTTTAAGTTACACAAATTGATGGAGTCTATACTAGTGTCCTATGCAAGAAAATATCCAATGTCAATTAATCCCATATGCAAATAAAATAAATAAAATTAAAAGATAGGAGAGAAACTTGAACTAACCTTAGAGGGTGCTAATCTCATTTATAAAGTTTGACAATGCTTGAAGACTTATTTTTCTTCTTCTTCTCTTTGATCTTCTATCCTTGAGCTCCTTTTTCCTTGATGGCTTGAGACCCTTCTTGAATAATAGTTTCCAACCATGATCTTGAAGTAGGTAATCACTTTGAAGTAGCATACTAATTAGGGATGAAAGGAGAGTGATTTAATTTTTTATTAGCTAAGAAACAATAGTGTTAGGTCACATATTGTCCCCCCATAGTATCCTAGGGTGAATATATATGTGATATGGAGAAGATGATGGATTTCTATATGAAGGGGATTTTTGAAGAGAGGATTCCATCTATTGTGAGTCTTCTACCTACTTCATGTTGAATTGGATAATGAAATTATTATTAGAATGACCAAAATAACCATTTATTTATACTAATTTGTTATTTAATATCAAAATTGTGAGAGTTGTAATCAACATCAAGTGCTCTAGATGACCTAATTCTAAATATTGCACTTAGCTTATGATAGGTCTCATAATATAGGGATGGAAAATCTATTTAGTCTGAACAATAGGGATGATTTAGGCGAATGCCATTTTTTGGAGTGAGAGTGCTAGTTGTTATAAACAAGCTATCACATTCATGAAGAGATTGACACTCTCAACAAAATGGATTATTCAAGCAAACTTGAATAGACACAAACATCACTAGGATCTTTTTATGATCCCAAGGCCTTCTAGTTGGTCTTAAATATAAAAAAGATTCATAACCCTATGGCTTAGTCAAGGGAAGAAAATCCTAAGGGATTAACTAAGGTTTTGTAGGTCTCAAGGAATACTTGTCTTTTCTTATGAACCATTAATCAAGAAGGGTAGGAAGCCTACTTAACTAAATTTTAAGTTTGGTATTGGATTTAAGATTTGGATATTTCACTTGTATAGAGCCACCATCCCCAATATTTGAACATGGGTCTCTTGGATGGGAACCCAAAGCTATATCAACTCAAATGTTCTAACATGGGTATATTGGATAATAATATTCATTTAATATGTATTAAGCTACGTTACAAATTTATTTGGCTTAAAACAAATGGCAATAGTTCAACTAGTTAGATTCCTCAATTTTCAAGGTGGAGGCCAAGCTTTGAATCTTGCCAAGTGATACATGCATGTTTACCAAGATTTTTGTAATACCATCATGTGGTCATGATGTAATACACATGGGTCCTATGTCAATCTCGTATAATCGATTCAAAAAAGAAAAATTTATATGGTATATTATATGATAATGTTCATTTGCTATGTGTTAAGGAATTCAAACTTTGGATAACAGAATTTGGTGTACAATCGTATTCATTTTCATATTCAAACCTTGGATAACCCATTTGAAATGGCAAAGTCTTCACCAATTATAAAGTGTTTATTATTGTGACTTTTGAAAGTTTTTAAATATGTAGGTAATTATGAAGAATAATTTTCAACTGCTCATTTTATTTATGTAATTATAATATAAATTATTTGAAATTAATTATATTAAAATAGCAATTATTTTGGGGGGCATATTAACCAACAATTAGTAAATAAATATCTTACATCAATACCAAAATTTTAAAATAATAATTGTCTAAATTATGTAATAAATGATCTTCAAAATAAAATAAAATAAAATTCATCATAAATTAATTTAATTTTTTAATCATATAAATCATAAAAGACCTAAATAGTGTTTTGTTATTGTCTTTATAATTATAATTGATTATGTTAGACCAATATTAATTTTTTAAAGAAAATTAGTTATATATTGATACTAAAGTTTGCAAGGAACAAATAGTTTATCTAACAAGCAACTTGGAGATCACAAGATTGTTGTCCAAAACGGGGGACAAGCAACAAAGCAAAATAAAAAACTCCAAAAAGTGTGCTGATATACAAAGGGTGTCGGAAACCCAAATACAAAGGGCACTAAAAATCCAAATATAAAATGCATTAAACAAACAAATGGTGTCATAATCATTGAGAAAACCTAAAATGCCAAAAGATTTGAAATCATCCAATGTTCCAAGATTATCCAAAGGCAATGGAATCTCCAAGGGCATCAAAATATTCAAAGGCTCTATAATCTCCAAAGGCTCTAGAATCTCCAAAGGCTCTAGAATATCCAAAGACTCTAGAATCTCAAAAGGAATCAAAATCTTCAAAGGCTTTAGAATATCCAAGTGCTCCAAAATCTTCAAATGTTCCAAAAACACCAAATGCTCCAAACTTGTCATATGCTCCCTATCATCTATGTCACTCTTGTTATATGCTCTTTTTCCCTTATTACTCTAAGATGCAAATAGGCTATGTTTATGGCCTCATTTGAAAGGTCATAAACCACCATATTGTGCATCCTTCCAATGTGGGGGTATTGTATATCTATTCTAGTTCTTTTAGTCTTATATAAACTATTCAAATTTGGACTGATAAAAATTCCTTCCCCTTAGATAGGGCATAGATCACAAGTCTTGAATCACCATACACATGGAGTTGTTTAATGCCTTGTTCCTGAGCCAGTTGTCCTATTTCACAACCTATCAATTATACAACATTATTTTTTTTTTTTAAATTGATTTTGAGTTGAAGCATTTCATGGTGTGGTGCCACTAGTATCACTCCACTAGTCGTTGCATGGCCTAGGTTTGATTTAGAGGATCCATCAAAGAAAAGTGCAGGGAACTTTGTCTTTGGGAGTATAATTGTTCTAACCTATGGTCCAAAATTTAGGACATTTTGGAGTTCCATTTGGTATAATAGTTGTATATCATTTTTTCTTAATCTCCTAATGTATTGTTGTTTATTGTAAATAGCTTTTGTGTTCAATATTGTCTCCCTTAACACTCTATTGGTTAAAAATAAAAAGTTGGTTCTTTTTTCATAACAAATTATCCTGTTTCTTTCCTTCCATACATGCCAAATGATGAATATCAGCACTGAATACCAAATATTCCTTATAATATGCTTATCCTTCAGTTCCCATTTGTACATTTGGCCCCAACTAGTTAGGCAATTTTCTAAGTTGGAGGTTCTTGAGATTGTTGATCCTAGTTGTTGGATTATTTCAATCTAGATTTTAATTGTTTTTATACACTTAAATAATAGATGTGATTTTGTTTCATTATTCTTGAGACATCTATGGAAAATATGAGGTCCCATGATATTCTTCTTGATGAGGTTATCTCCAATAAGAATCTTGTTTTGGAGCACCAACCAAAGAAAGGCTTGAAGTTTTAGGAAACCTTATAATTTCATACCATGGTTATGGTTAAGTTCTTATGACCCTATTATTGTTATAACACCCCTTGGATGATAGTGTAAACACTTGAACCAATAATAGAACCCCATACAATATGATCTGGAATTTGGGGAGAGAGTTTAATCCCTTCAGTTTGGATGTGCAATTTTCCTCGTGAGTCTTGGTCAAGATGTTGTTGTTAGCTTTTGAGGATATATGCAATGGAAGATATCTAACACAGGTCCTAATAAGATGCAATAAATATGAAATAAAGTGGATCTGCAATATGATTGAAATATACTATAAATAGAAATGATGAAATTACAATGCAGTATGGAGAAAATGGTCACTCTATTACAATGAGCTAAAGAGCCATATTATGCTCCATATAGGAGCACCATTATCTACTACACAACACTAGATAAAAACTTGAACTGATACTGACTTGATCTATGAGACCCTTTATATAGGAAGATGGATTCCTTGGCCAACACTCTACCTAGCTATACAAGGGGATGTTGGAATATGTAATGCAACATTGTGTAAATTATTCTTAGACTAAAATATAAAGTCTAAAGAATAATATTTGAATTAGAAAATAATTCTATTTTATGTAAAAATATTCCCACCCAATTAATAAATAAAATAAGGGTGCTAGGAATATTTAATTTGTGGGAAAAAGTTATTTCCCCTTTTCTAGCAAATATTAAAAAGTAACCAATTACTTTTTAATATTTGATAGATGTCACTTGTCACACATCTCAAGATAAGATTGTGATAAGATTTGTCACACATCTCAAGATAATATTGTGATAATATTTGTCACACATCTCAAGATAAGATTGTGATAAGATTAGGGCAATTTTAGGGTTGTAGTAGAAAATCTTCTCTTTAAATAGGGGTGTTGTCTACTACATCTAGAAATATCATGTTGATGCATATTATTGCATAACATTGAAACATTCTTGTATTGTTGAATCATTGAGTAATATAGTGAGCTTCATAGTGGATGTTTCCCTTCTTCATTTTAAGTAGGATTTTACCACTCAATATTGGTGTTGTGGGTTTTCCTCTTTTGTGTGTGATTGATCTTGTGGAGCATTCTTCGATCTTGGGGAGACTTTGCTTGTCTAACAGGGGACACTTTACACATTACAAATACCACATTGTCACTTGTGCATTTATTACATTACTTGAAGTAACTAGCTAAATTCCCACTAAAGTAATCTCCTACTCTAACTATGTACCTAAGGTGGTAAATTTACATAACCTAAATGATGTAATATACTCTAACTCTAACACCCCCATGTATTACATTATTTGGGTATTGAATATTTCAATCTTTAATATGGATCTTCTTCTTGATAATGGTCTTTGATTTGATCAAGTTCTTTCATCAATTGACTTTTGCCCTGGAGTCCTTTATTTGAACCATCTTCTTCTTCTATCCATCCTCCTTTATTTTCTTCTTTGTGTGTATCTTCATTTGGTTCTATTGCTTCTTCATATTGTAGTTGGCTGAGTAGAGCATAGTGTTGTTGGCCTCTCATATTTTTGATTTTGGTCCTTCTATGCTTGCCATTATAGTGTATTGGTTCTTCATTTTCTTCAACCTGTTCCTTAGGAAATGAGTTAGTATCATTTTGAAATACAACAATGTCTTGTGAGATTTCCATTGAATCTAGGATATATGTATTTCCATCGATTGATCTTGTTGCTTATATCTCACCTTGGTTCATGATAAGGCATGTATTGATCTCATTCAAATATTTGAAATTGACTATCCAATTTCTTTCTACTAACTTGCTTACTGAAATGAGATTAAATGCTAATCCAAGAACATACAATACTTTTTATAGTAGAAAGTTTTGAAATGATTTACTTGGCGTTACACATCCATATTCGTGTATAGGATAAGTCTGGCTATCTGCAATTCTTATTCTGCAACCATTATTAATTTCAAGACAGTCAAACCACTGTAGATTTCCAGTCATGTGATGGCTAGCTCCTGAGTCAATGTGCCATATATTTTTTTGCTTTGTTGAATTTTCCATGTTTGGATTATTTTTGCATTTGTGGCATGATGTAGCGTGTGTGCCTTGTTCTTATTTTTTCATGAGAAAATGTGTTCTTCTTTCCATTGAGGTATAATAGAACCTTCGTAGTAGTCTACCTTATAACACCTTCATTTTAGAGTGCATGATCTTGATTTGATAAAACTTTTTTAGCTTAGGTTTTGTAGGATGCCTTATGTCTCCTTAGTAACGTTGAATGATAGATAGAGTGCTTTTGATAATAATAGTTCAATTATGAGTTGATTTTGTAAAGTTTTGTGATTAACAAATATCAACTTCTGTTACACCTTATTTCTCCTATTGAACTTAAGCACTTTCTATTTTATGAGGTTCTATTTGTTGGAATTATTTTTTCCCTTTAATGTAAGTTTGAGACAAGTATAGTAATTAGTTTTTGACTCTTGATTTTTATTATAGAACCTTATTTTATAGCCTTTGATAATTTGATATTTAATGTTTCTAAATTCCCACTACTTATTTTGGTATAGTATTCCTTATCTCCCTAATATGGAATTTTAGAAAATAATGATATTTGTAATGTTAGATAATTAATCTATCGAGGTAGAAATCCTTATTTCTATTATGCTTTAGATTGCAAATATTAGGCTATATATATATATTCATTTTTTATATTGCTTTCAAATATGGTTGATTTCTCTTAATATTTCAATCTTATATTATAACTTATATCTCCCTATTAAAGAAAGCAAGTTGGAATAAGATATAGTCTTACCTTTGTGATGCCCCAAACCTCTACGTATTCGACACTGATTCTTAGACGTAGATGAAAATACTCTTTAGTGTTATTTTTACTATTATCTCCAATGTATGGCCGTAGGCTTTAGCTTCTCTTTAACTTGGATGAAAACTAGTTTCTTTGATGACACTGCTTGGAAAATGGATGCTTTACATTTGATCACTTTGATTAGAAGTATTCAATGCTCTCTTCCTACTATTGCTATGATGTCAATGCTACTTTGTAATTTTACCACGAGCTCAACTTCTGATACTACTATGAACTCAACCTTCAATGCTCGGATTTTTTTTTTCTTTGTTTGATGCTTTCTCCAAGATGGGTGCTTCTAAATAGAATGGAATCTTACTCCTTTTGGACAAGTGGTGAATGGGAGTTACAAATTGAAATTCTTTCAACGCTCATGCAAAGATAACGTACATAACCTCCTCAATATTCCTTGTAACTCCTCTTAATTAGGCACTTGAAATTTCTTGAGCGTTAAGAGTTGGGATGATACCTCATAACCTTTACTATAATGTTCCAAAAAGAATGTTATAACTCCTCTTACCCTTTCGTATGCTTGCTTCATTCCTTGGACAACAAGAAACCTTTTTTTTGTAGACATTTTGATGAGGATATTGGATGGTGCTAGCTATGATGCTCCTTAGTTCTATGGAGCTTCGAATGGTGGTTTTGTAACTGGTCTTGGTGCTTCTTTTGGTGGAAATTCTTCTCCAATATTGAGATCTTGGACGTAGCACATTTTTCCCTTATTCTCTATGCTTTCAACAAGCTAATTTTTGTGCTCATTTGTAGTGTATATTTTGATGCCTTTTTACGTAGATGAGCACCCTTTAATATGGATATTTATGTTGTCCTTTTTGTCCATGTAGATGGCCTTATGTGGGCTTTGATATTGGAGGTGAATGTTTGCTTCTAGATGCTTTGACATGGAGCAATGTGTCTTTTGACACCTTAATTATTGAGCAATATGTGCTCATCGATGACTTTATTTTATTGCTTGGAACCTGCCCTTATACCTGCTCAGATGATGACTGTTCTCTTTATTGTATTATAAGACCTTTTGTCCTTCTTGAATGGACAAGAATGGTGCTTGTATTAGATAGATTTTGCACCAATATGATGGGTCGAATGTCTCTTTTTGAAATACTCCTTTTCCTTTTGATGAGGTAGCTCCTTGCCTTTAGTAATTCATTTTTCTTGGATAATTTAGTAAGAGTAAAACCAAGCTAATAATATGTACCCTTTTGAAGTAGAAAATTCTTCACTTATTCTTCTAATGAAACCCTAAGTGTACTTTAGTTCTGAGACTCTCTAAGTCTTGATTTTGAGCTCCTTTGTTGATTTTAATGGTGGGTTTATTTTGGCCACAAAATGTTGTAGATTTTGTGCATCAAATGGTGTTTCTAGACACCTTGATAATATGTTGATTTTGTGCCCTTCGATATTTAACAATCAAAAACACACAAAAATCCTTTGAGAGTAACTAGTTAATGATACACTAGTTTAGTGCAATGAATCTCTATAATTTCTACCTTAATGCACTTTAATAATCTCACCTTATTATTCCCAATAATAAGCTCTCAAAGTAATTATAAATGCACTTAATAAATTCTACAACTTTTAAGAGTAATATATAATTTACCTTAATGAATATTCTACAATTTTTTACTACAATCAATATTGTAGGATATAGTCTTCTTGCTTTCTAGATAGCAAATAGGTAGATGATACTTTTCTTTCTTTCAAAAATATCCAACTCCTATTTAATGTTCAAATAATCCTTAAAATGAATTTTGCCTTTTTGCACTTGAATACTATAATGCAATCTATCTTTCTGCAACTTTTAATCCAAATATGGTGCTTAATAGAATTTGATAATGAACCCTAATTTGAAGTTCAACTAATTACACCCTAGTTGCTTACCTTTTTGATGGCTTCTAAAGTAGATGTAGATCTTGGTGTTTTTGATTCACCAAGTTGCTGCCTTGCAATGGTTGAATTTGCAACTTCTTGTTGGCTATCTAGAACAGCTTCCTACTTCCCCAAATTGTAGCCTTGAACTTTTTGTTTTGAGCCTTGGATTTGGTGGCTTGATCCTTCCAGTGATATTTGCTTTTCTACTGTATATTCAAATAAATCCTTTCTTTGAACTATAACTCCTTGCTATGGGAGGCAATATCCAAATATCCTAGATTTAGTAGGCTTCTTCTGTCTGAATCTTCCTACAAGATTCTTGTCGAATTTTGACTTCAAACAAGATCTTCTTCTTCTCAATATTTTGAATGTCTTGAGGTCTTCACTATATTCTTCTTCTGGATTTGGCACTCCTTGCCAAATTATTCTTCTGGGATTTGGCATTCCTTGCCAAATTCTTCTTCTCTTGGGTTTGTTTTTAGATGGTGACAATTGTCCAAAGTCCTTCACTATCAGAAGCTTTCTCCTTGGTAGTGGATTTCTCTAATGAGTTCTTCTAGGAACTCTTTTGACGATGCTTCTGCGAGCTCTACAACAAGGCTCTCCAAGCCTTATTATTTTTTCTCCTTGAGACCTCTCCAAGGTATTCTATCTTATAGCTTCTCTGGTCTTTCAAATGAGACCTTTTCTTTAACCTTCTACTTTTGGAAGTATTGGTTATGAGATCTTCTCGGATATTTGATTCTGTTGCTTCTAGATTTGAACAAGACTCTCCTAGTCCTTCTCTTTCTTCCAAAAATGGAAGTTCTTCAATGAGATCTTCTCTTGATCTCTTCAAATTCTTATTTAAGGAAATATTTAATCAGTAAAGGAGATCACAAAACTCCTATTTCTTGGATTCTTCTCAAGAGTCTTCTTCAAGAACTCATTTCTAGAGTTTTCTTCTAAATCAAGAATTTATCTTTTGAATCAGGATATCTTCAGGTTCTATTCTTTGGAGTATTCTTCTAAATTAGAAATCTACATTTTGAATCAAGAATTTATTCTAGAATTTTCTTCAGAGATCTCTTCTTTGGATTCTTCTTCTGAATCAGGAATTTATCTTCATAATCAGGAATTTCTTCTGGAATTTTCTTCAAAGATCTCTTCTTTGGAGTCTTCTTCTGAATCAAGAATTTATCTTCTGAATCAGGAATTTTTCTCTATTTTTTTTTTAAAAACTCTTCTTTGGAGTTTACTTTTGAATTAGGAATTCTTCTTCTAAATCAAAAATTTGTCTCTAAAGTATTCTTAAAAATTAATACTTCAATGGCATTCTTCTTGATTAAGGGTTTTATGGCCTTTTATGCTTCAAGGTTTCTCTATCATTTTCTTCTTCAAGGCTTATTTTGCCTATTCTTCTTCTAGGTTTCTATCACCTATTCTTCTTCTAGGCTTCTCTAGCCTATTACTCTTCTACACTCTGCAGGTATTAATCTTGAATGGAGATCACCAATCTCCTATATCCTTCTATGACTCAAATTATGGAGTCTCTTCTTCCTTGAGTTTATTATAAGGCTACTGTGACCTTTTTATTCACTTCTGCACTTCACATGATTGTAGCTCTTATAATGAGACCTTTCTCGAGGTCTTTGAAATATTCAGTCTTCTCCTTGTTGCTACAAGTGCTAGAATGATTCTAAGAAGATATTCTTCCTAACTCTCTTGCAGGAAGCTTCCAAACCTTTTTCTGAATCTCCTTTTATTGCAACAAGTTGTTAGAAATTAGAATGGAAGAACTTATAAATCTGGAGATAATAATATTCACTAGTTTATTTGTCAATCTAGTGGTATGAATGCTAAGTCCTAGCCTTCACAAGTTTTATTGAAACTCTATTGAAAGACTCCAACAAAATATAATCTTAGAATTTCTACAACTGAAATTTATTTAGTCCTCACTTTTCTAATCCTGTTGACTATTGTGGCTATTTCTATCAATTTATTTCTAATGGAAAATTTTGCATGCAACGGTGCACAATGATAAATTCATATTGAAAAGATGCATGCCAACAATAGCAATGGTGACTGTCCCTATAGGATATATGCAATGGAAGATATCTAACAATAAATGTGAAAGAAAGTGAGTCTACAATATGACTAAAATATACTATTAATAGAAATGATGAAATTCCAATGTAGTATGGAGGAAATGGTCACTCCATTATAATGAGCTAAAGAGCTATATTATGCTCCATACAAGAGCACCACTATCTACTACACTGCACTAGATAATAACTTGACTTGATACTGACTTGATCTATGAGACCCTTTATATAGGAAGATAGATTATTTGGCAAACACTCTCCCTAGTTGTACAAGGGGACACCTTGCACATTACAACTTGAAAATTGCCACTTGTGCATTTATTACATTGCTTGAAGTAACTAACTAACTTCCCCCTAAAGTAATCTCCTACTCTAACTATGTACCTGAGGTGGTACATTTACATGACCCAAATGATGTAATATACTCTAACTCTAACAAAGGGCCAGGGTGGATCACCCACACATTCAATTTAGATTGCAAGAGAGTTAACACATAACTGTTATAGCCCCAATTTTAATTTTGTGGACCAATTCTTAATGATTGGAGATCCTTCCAAGACCAAATTATCCCATATACTAATATTTTTACCATCCTCCAAAGCTAGGAGGTATGATTAAATATAATATCTTTAGCTTTCACAATATGTTTTCAAAGTGAGGAGAAGCCTACTATGCTTTTTACAATCTTTAGGAGTGAGATACCATTAGAGTTCAAATATTTTTATTTTAGGATTTGCTTCCATGGAGAGTCTAGTAGAGTGAATAGATTCCAAAGTAGCTTAGCGCTTAGTGCCTTGCTAACAATTAATATTTTATTGATTCCTAGGTCTCCCTACTCCTTTGGCTTGGTATTGGCATCAAATGGAACTTTTTCCTATCTGATTGCCTCCCCCTTTCCATAGAACAGTTCTTAGCATTCCATATGACTTTTGCAAGATACATAAGGGTGCATGATCCACCAATAGTTGGATGTGAAGACTTGCTAAAACTGATTTGATTAAAATATATTTTTTGACCAAGCTCAACCAAATATACCATAAGGGGAGTATTCTTGGAAGGGAAGGTAAAATGAGAGGTTTTGGGATGAATTCTAGAGTTTTGGTCCAAATTGTACAATTGTATGGTTTGCAACTATACGATTTACAAAACTTATAAAAAGGGACTGTACAATTCCAAATCGTATAGTTGTATGGTTGTAATTATACAACATCCTAAAATATACAATTTACCACTTGTGCAATATGCAAAAAATCAATTTATAGGTAAAAAATTGGTAGTTTTACAATTGTTCACTTCTAAATCTTCATTTTCCACCTTTGACAAGTTAAACTATGCAATTACAATTTCAAGACAAGGCAATTTATCATTCGTACAATTAGGTTGGTTAAATGTACAAATGTTGGAAACCCTTGTTGCAATTATTCAGTTGTTGATCTATCCAATTATACACCCAATTTAACAAGGCAATGGATTTGCTAATCCTTAGTGTAGAATTGTTAAACTAGTCTTCTAACATGCAACTCCATTAACATTTCTTACTATCCTTTCCAAAAATTATATATGCAAAACAAACCAATTACCACTTATAGTAGAAGTTATTTTAACATACACACATTCACAATTATCACACAGGGTTGGAATCAATCAACATTGTATTTTCATTATGAGTTTATCCATTTACAAATCAATATGTAAGCATGAACAATCATCTTCCACAATACTAAAAAACCATTAAAAATTGAATGGGAGGGCTTTATAATGCTTTCCCAGGCCATTTCAAAGTGGTTTCTGAGACAACGTATGACTCACAATTGTCTTCTTGCAATATATTAAAACAATTGATGCATTAAGGTTTCACTAAGTCTTAATTTGATTTTTATCAAATTATCTTTTATGTACATTTCAATTTATTTAATTTAACTTATAATTGTATATTTATGACCAATTGTACAATTACACAATTGTACATTTACAACCCTACACTGTACAATTAAATAAAATTGAATATCTGACAAAATTATGCGAATCCAAGTTTGATCATTTCTTCTTCTTCTAGGATGTGGATTTGCTGCCTACATCTGCCCCCATTTAAGTTAGGTGATGTCCTTATCAAATCATTCATCTTGGCCTTGGCTAACTAGTCTTGTTGAAGATCCTAAATCTGTACTTGAAGAATAGCGTAATCATTTTGTAACTTGGCCATATAGTTGCTGAGTTCTATAGCCTTCAAGTCATACTTGTTGGTTGTCTCTTCATTAGTAGCAAAAAGTTATAGTAACTCCTCCTGATCGGATGCACCCTTGCGTAGATTTTATCTTAAATCTATCTTGGTATGAGCTGCTATGGCAAGCTCCTCATCCTTCTCTGCAATAACACGATCTTGTTGTTGCAATTCAACCTTATGGGCTAGCTAAAGCTCTTCCTTAACCTGAAGCATCACCTTATGATATATAATTATTTTATTATAGTGTTTAGCATCTATCACCATCTCATCAATCTTGTGGTCCTTCAGCTATATTTGTTCTTCAGATATCTTCAATGGTTCCTCATTCTTTTCCAACTAATCCTAGACTGCTATCTATTCTTCCTTTCTTGAGTTGGTGGGTATTCAAGCTCAACTAATCCTCCAGTTATTTTATCTAAGCAACATATAATTATAATAACTCATATTGTTACTCCAATGACTTCCTTTTCTCTATGCATTATTGTATCATAAGTTGTTTCTCTTCCTCTTATTTTGTAGCTTCTCTTCATGTGCTTGATTCATGGTATTCATTTCAGCTTCAACCATCTTAAGCTTATCATTGGATTCATTCTTGTGGCATTTGAATTCCTCCTAAATTACAACCATATATTTTTGAGTTATTTCCACTTCTTCCTATTGTGCTTCTTTGGCCTGATAGATTTGTTCAAGACCCACACTTAGCCACTTATTCTAGTGTGTTAGAAAATTAAACTTTTGAAAGATGAAAGTCAGTTCTAGGGATACCCTCTGATATTCTGTATTCGATGTGTTTAGTGGATATCTATAACTCTTGTCTAGATCTAGGTACACTCATGGGTAGGCTTTGTAGTTTGTATTTATTCCTTCTAGCAAATCATCAATTCCTAACATACTTGTTACCTTACCTCTAGATTATTGCCATGGGTGTTGTACATGAAACTAGGATATCTTTCTTGTGCAATACTCATTGCACACCCATTCCATGACCTTCTCCATTTTAATGAAGGTTTTATCCCTCCACTACTTTAGCTATCCAATACAACCTAATTGGAACTACTACTGGATACTAGCAAACATGTCATAGATCTATTTCAATAAATGGTCCACCTATTCATTTGTGTTGTCTCCATCTCCATCTAAGACACCGAATTGTAGGAATTCAAGTAAAAATTTTGTCTAAAGTATTCTACCCATTTCCTATGATGGGATGCTTTCCTCCTCTTCCTCCTGTGGATATGAACTTCTCCCAACTTCTTTATGACCCGCTATAATTTCCTCTTGTAGAGTAATTTAGGCTATAGTTGTACCTTCTTCCTATGATCTAATCTCATCAATAGAAATGATATCTTGAGTCGACTGTTGATCTAACATAGGTACCCAAAATTCCTCTAGTGGTTTTGAAAACTCTTACTATTGCCATTTAGACAACTCCTCCTTTAGCAAGTTTGGTTGTTCTTCTACCACTACTATGGGTATAGGAATTGGATCAGATCGTACTTATGTTTGCATTGTGTTCTCCTCCCCTAGTTAACTATTGCCACATCTAATCACAATCCTTATTTTATGCTTTTTATTCTCCTTCATCTCCTCCAATGGTACTACCAACACTTATTTTAATTTTATCCTTGATGGTGATACTGCTCTATCCAACCAATTTTTAGATGTCTCCAACAGTGCAAACTTATTGACCTTGCGCAATATAGGAGATTCCACCACTGCTCCTAATTGGTTTACCTCTACTAGCACATTTATATCTACAAATTCCAAGTCCTCTAGCCCCAAGTTAATATCAACTGGGTCGGTGAGCAATGATTGCAACTACTCACTCTACACAAGAGCTTTTTCATGCATCTACCTCTCCCATTTCTTGCATGTTTGAACTCATGTTGTATTGGTTACTGGTATTGTTGTCTCCTCCATGTGAGATAATGGTTGCTTCTACAAACACTATGTAGATGTCTACTATTCTAACCTAGAATCTATGTGCAACTATCACTGTCTCTTCCTTTGAGGATGGACTTCTTCGATCAAAGTTTCCATCTCATCAATCAAAGGAGATTCTAGTTTTTTGGTATTTTTTTGTCATGACTTCTGTGAGATAAATTTCTAAATTGGTATTATATTTACCCATAATAGTATGGTAGGCTGATCCCTTAGGATATCATGAGGTTTTGTTAGCCCATGTAATGTAATTCTAGCCTAAGAGACCGCATCCAATATTACGACTACATGAAACGTCATCAAAAATTTCTTCCTGGTCCTCTATAATAACCATTGTATCGTCTATACCAAATATATTCCCCAATCATACTATACCACTTTGGTGATACTTTCCACATACGGTGCCATCCAATTGGTATCTCAAAAGACTATGCTTTCCCTAATAGTCAAGACATAATCACATTCATGGTACATCTAAGCTCCTTCATCTTCAGCATACTCTGCTTGATTCCTTAGCCTTCAAGACCAAAAGCCTTAGTAGCTAATAGAGACTTAATATATATTAGCTCAATTATTAACCTGTGGGCTTCTATGGAGTTCATAAATTTCCTCTTGATTGGTTGCCATTCCCTTAATAACCTAAATATTCTTCGAAAAGTGATAGTTGAAAACTCCACCTTGAGATGATGGTTATCGATCCATACAAAGGTGCAATTATTGTTTGAGTCCTATGACTACATAATCTGCAACAAGTATTTATGAAATAATAATTTATCCTATGGTGTTACTTGTGCCAATACACTCACTCTAGCTCGAATCAAGGCTATCTTCATCGGATGAGTGTCCTCATGATCACTCCACCATCTTCGACATAATTTACCAATCGACTACATGAATATGATATCCTTCAATTACACGTACCCATCTTCCTCCTCACTGAGTAGGTTCATTTGTTCATCTAGGGTAGCCTCTCTATGCACCTTACTATGAATCTCCCTTTGATGTACCTTGGGTGGTTCCATATATGGATCTTGGTAAAAATGTGGTTGTGCTCTTCCTTTACTGCCATGCCAATTCCTATGCCCTCTCGATGACCTATAACCTCTCCCTCTTTAAATATGGTAGTCACGTCCTCCTCATGGATAAAACATTTTTTCTTGATTTTATGTAGTGTAATTTTCATCATCGTTCCTGGGCCACAAATCCCTCTGATGTAGTAGTCATGGTGATTATTCCCTCCTTGTTGCTACAATCCACCATAAATGAGCTTGAAAATCCTACTCGATACTCATTCTTCATAATTCCTCATATTAAAACCACTCTTCACCAATATTATTCAATTTGACACTTTCAAGATAATTGCATCAAAACCATATAATTTGCCATAATTCTGTAAAATTGCATCAAAAAATGTATAATTGATCTTAGAAAATATACAACTACTCCTCACAATTGTACAAATGCTTTTTGGAATCATACAACTACCTCCAAAATTGTACAGTTGTTCCTAAAATTGTATAACTACACTCCAATTTCGTACAATTCACCCAAATTGTATAATTTGTATCCCAAATCGTACAATTTCACCTTGAAATCATACAAGTCCCAAATCATACAATTGCACCCCCTTCATAAAATTGCAACACATTTATAAATGGAAAATAAAAATTTGACCACACTAGTAGAATCTCTCCCAACACCACCAATTCAAGCATGTCCAGGATTACCCATGGAGGACCCATCAATATTAATTTTTAAAACTCCTCCAGGGGGTAGCCTCCACCTACCATCTCTTCAAACTTTTTTTTTGAGCTAGGGAACCCTGCTAGGGTGAGAATAGTCTACACTAGCCCCAAAGAGACCAAGGACCTACTATACCTTCTTCTCTCTAGAGTCGAAAAGAGGTTCCACATCACATTTGCTATGGATAGTTTCCTGAACCATACACAAGATCCTTTGCCAGATCTATTGAATAGCCAAATGTCTACCCTGAAAGATGTGGTGGTTTCGTTCAAGCAAAATCTACCAGATGATGCAAGAGGGGCCCAAATTCCAAGCCACATGGAGGAAGGGGTTATTAGCTAGAGGTATACTCAAACTAATCCAAAACTCCATTAGGGAGAGCACATGAAAACAAGGATGGTTCTAGGCACTCTACCAATGGTGCCAAATGTCTTTGACAAGGGAGCATTGGAAAAATAAATGAGAAGAATCATCCTCATTATTACCACAAAGGACACAAAAAAGGGACCCTAAAATACCCTCTTCCTCATGTTATCCCAAGTGAGGCATTTATTACGAGTGAATAGCCAGAGAAAAAGTTACATTTAGGCCAAGAAAATTTGTTCCACACATTTTCCCACCATGTGACAGGGAGGCTCCTGAACTTTTGTATATCAAGAACCTGATAACCATAGGCTACAGAGTAGGTTCCCTTGGGATCAAGGTTCGAAGACAAAATGTATTTACCCCTCAACAAAGAGTAGGGTATCCCCATAAGAATAAGAGTAAGCATATCTCTATCCTTGGCCAATCCCCCCTAGGGCCATTTGTTTTGCACCCTTTTATCAATGGAAAAGAAAAAATTGACCACACTAGCAGAATATCTCCCAACACCACCAATTCAAGCATGTCCAGGATTACCCCTGGACGACCCATCAATATTAATTTTTAAAACTCCTCCAGGGGGTAGCCTCCACCTACCATCTCTTCAAACTTTTTTGTTGAGCTAGGGAACCCTACTAGGGTGAGAATAGTCTACACCAGCCCCAAAGAGACCAAGGACCTACTGTATCTTCTTCTCCCTAGAGTCCAAAAGAGGTTCCACATCACATTTGCTATGGATAGTTTCCTGAAACATACACAAGATCCTTTGCCAGATCTATTGAATAGCCAAATGTCTACCCTGAAAGATGTGGTGGTTTCGTTCAAGAAAAATCTACCAAATGATGCAAGAGGGGCCCAAATTCCAAGCCACATGGAGGAAGGGGTTATTAGCTAGAGGTATACTCAAACTACTCCAAAAATCCATTAGGGAGAGCACATGAAAACAAGGATGGTTCTAGGCACTCCACCAATGGTGCCAAATGTCTTTGGCAAGGGAGCATTGGAAAAATAAATGAGAAGAATCATCCTCATTATTACCACAAAGGACACAAAAAAGGGACCCTGAAATACCCTCTTCCTCATGTTATCCCAAGTGAGGCATTTATTACGAGTGACCAGCTAGAGAAAAAGTTACATTTAGGCCAAGAAAATTTGTTCCACACCTTTTTCCACCATGTGACAGGGAGGCTCCCGAACTTTTGCATATCAAGAACCTGATAACCATAGGCTATAGAGTAGGTTCCCTTGGGATCAAGGTTCGAAGACAAAATGTATTTACCCCTCAACAAAGAGCAGGGTCTCCCCATAAGAATAAGAGTAAGCATATCTCTATCCTTGGCCAATCCCCCCTGGGGCCATTTGTTTTGCACCCTTTTGTTGCCATTGTGTAATTCCTTTTTCAGTGTAATTTTTGGTTCACTCGTGCAATTTCCCTTCCAATTGTGAAAATTTTCAGAGGTATGATTTGTTGTGGTAATATGTACAACATTATTGTATGAACTTCTCTTTATAATTTTCTTTTCATGTAATAGATGAAATATTTTCTCCTTCACTAGAAACTTACGTCATCTGAATTAGGGTTTCAAATTTTACTCTGTCTCAACTTTTTTGAAAAAGCAAAAAACTCTAACCTGAGCAATGTCTCCCACTTTGCAAAAAATTACATCAAACCCTAGTTTTTTAGGAGAAGCTCCACCATTGGGGGTTTTTTTCCAGGTAATTCCCGTAATATTTAATTATTAAAAAAAAAACCTACTTTTCCAAAATAAAATAATTTTTTCATTGGCACCCCCATTGCTGCTTGCTTTTTTGAAATCAAGGATTTCTACTATGCAAATTCATAAATGAGTCAAAAAATTATTGAAATTGTGTTGTTTGCATGCCCATATGGCAAAAAATTCATTCATTGCACGTTTCTTACTCTTGAAATCACCTATTTTTACCTACAATTCATACAATCTGCTGAAAAAAATATGCATGGCACCTTATTTCTACAATAAAAACATCGTGGTGCATCAAAATCTACCACCTCAGACTCCTTTGCATGTATTTTTGGATTTTTTGTACGAATGACTGCCAACTCATCCCTTTGTGCATGCAATTTTTGTTATTTTTCTTGCTTTTTTAAATATTTTATTATAACTTTTTGCCTTTTTTTTTTTGTTTTTCTAGAAGAGGCTGCCATTTATGGTTTTCAACCATATTCCATATTAATTGCATCTCGAGATATTTTTACAATCAATATTATTTTTCTATTTTTATATATAGAGGTTTTCAACCATCTTCCATATTAATTGCATATTAAGAGATTTTTACAATCAATATTATTTTTCTATATATATTTTTTCATTTTTTTCAAAATTGCCTAATTTTCTCACTTACCTTCTAGGAAATCATACAATGATATTCACTTATATGATTATTTTTGCTGATGTATTATTCGAAGGTTTCACCATATCATTTCATGCAATTGGGGGTTGAGCACTCATACAATCGGGTTCCATATATTCAACTGTACAATTTGCTCCCTATTGCTAGCCAATTATATGATTTATAACCATACCATTATTAGTTGTATGATTTGAAATCATATAATTGTAATCTGTATGATTTGGAACTATACAATTACAAGTTGTATGATGTACAATTGCACAATTCTCTCATTCCAAAGCTATTCGTTCGAGACTTCTCCTTTGCCCCATTGATTGATCATTAGGTGAAAATATCCTTGCCACTCTATTTTAATTTGGACGTCTTCTACTCCTATCTCCTTGGACTAAATCTACCTCTAAACTTGGTGAACGAGTCCTTTGTTGACCTTGACTTTCCTCTTGAAATTGTACTCTTCCTATACCAGCAAGTTCTCTTCCTCGCACTTGTCTCCGGTGACCTTGTACTCTTATTACAAAATCTCTTTGCATATTAAATTGACCATCCTCTCCATGAGGTAATCCTCTTCTACTTCTATTCATCTTGGTACTTGTCGATGCATCGATGATTTCCCAAGTGGGTATCATCCCATAAGGTTTGGAAAGAATCCTCCTTGCCCATTGTATCCATGTGCATTCTTGATCCATTTGAAAGGTATGTGTGGTACCTACTTAGGCTATATAACCCATCTCAAGGTAGGAGGTTGAATAATTCCCCTTCCATCTCTAGGTAGAGGATCTGAACCATTCCTTCCTTTAGTCATTGGTCACAAAACCCCTCTATGACCTCTTTGTCACGCTGTGGTACATGGGATTCCCTATTGTCAATCGTATTGTCAGCTTGGTCCTCCTCTTTCCAAGTACTGGGAGTCACATCCATAAAATCTCTATTGGCCAGGTATCCTTTATTCCTTTGGGCTCTTGGTGATAATCATCATAATGCTCTTATTAGATGATTCCCACATATCAGTTGTCTTATCCATCATATTTCTTCAAAGTGATGTTGTGGGAAAAACATTACAAAAGTTTCCCTATATTCTTCTAAAAAGTTAGACTTAGTGCTTGAGTCATTACAATTATCTTCTCTTTGTACTGACCACTCTGTTGGAAAATTTATTATTCATTGAAGTCTTCTCACTTACCTTATTTGCCTTCTCAACTATTGATAGGCTATCACATAGGCATATGGATTTAGATGAGCTTGAGATCCTTGCTAAGAAGTCATCACTACTACTCTCCTAGCTACTGTAACTTGTTAGTAAGGGTATTACCTCATAACTCAAATATTTATGCAGGTTCCCTTGGGGTTTAGGTGATGTAAGGTCTTCCTCGATCTCTCGCCAAAGTATCTCGGCTACCTCATTCATGATTGGTGGGTCATCTGTCAGACCCCTCGGTTTGACATGTGACCTTTATTACCCACTAGGACTTGTGATTTCCTATTGTCTTTCATTTGCTTAAGGTATTTCCTCACTACTTTAACTTTTTGCTTCTATTTATCTTTGCCTTGCCAATTGTTGCTCATCAAGTTATTGTATTGTTTTATCCAAACCTTGGATGATCTATTCCTAAAGTCTTGCATTATGTGCTTGCAATGATTCATACTCTTTCTATAAATTTTGGGCTTGATATCACATATTTTGTTGCAACATGCTTATCTGAGAAAATGGAGTAAGGTCTACCAACTCCACCTTCGTTTGCACCTAGTATTTCCATATCGAATGTGTCTATCCTAACTTCATATTATACTGTTAGTCGTATCCTACGACATCCATCTACTTGTTGAGGTAACTCCCTTTGCTCTAGTTGTGGATACACTACTACCTCCTCTACTTGGTTAGCTTCTTCCTATCACTCCCAATTTGTTTCTAATGGTATTCGTTCCTGATTTCTTATTTTATTTGGAGGAATCCATTCCTCCTCTTCTTCGATTCATTTTGTTTCATCTACAAACCTCATGTGTAATTGCATCCTCCTCCTTTATTTGAGGTGTGGTACCAATTCTTGTTGTTCTATAATTTCTCATGCCTCCTCCCCTTGTGCAAATAGATATGTAATCCCCATATTTTTTTCTCCTTGTGGTAAACCTTGATTATGCTAGGTTACTTGTTGTGGTTCACTAGATTTAGCTTCTTGTCACTATATTTGTTTAATTTCTTATAAAGTGATGAACATACACTATGCTTTATATGTTTTAACTTTGAACCATTCATTGTTTTGGGTACCACTGTCCCGTAAAACTTTTGTAACTTTAATACACCATTGTTCATCACTTCCATAACTCTAAAGGGACCAAGCTATAATGCTTTCAACTTCCCAGGCTTGATTTCATGTTTCCTATTAAACTTTAGGATCAATTCACCTTGATTAAGTTCTAATTTGCGGAGATGCTTATCATACCACAATTTCCTTCACCTCTAGGCCACTTTGATTGCCCATTATGCCATGATTTTCCTTTCATAAAATATAATAAGTATGGCCAATTGCTCTTCTAGAATTTATTGGTCACCCAAGCAATGCTCCATAGCTATATGAAAACTAGGTACTAAGAACTCCCCTAGCACTACTGCCTCCTGATCATACATTAGCTAAAATGACATATGGTCCGTTGTTGATTTGAAGGTTGTCCTATAAGCCCACATAATATATGGTAACCTCTCTTCCTAATTTGCTCCTTCTATACCACAAATATTATATGATGTAGAAACCAGGACTTTATTGGTTGTCTCAGCCTACCCATTTGCTCGAGGGTGTTGGAAATTTGAGCAAGTTTTGTTGTCATTGATGTCAAGAGGTTGATGTCCAAGTTTCATCGTCATTAATATCATCAGGTTCATTTTTCCAAAAGGTAAGGAAATGGTTAAAAGAAATAGGATATAATATTTATTTTAAATATTATATGCCTAAAGAGACCTAAAATATTGAAGACCCAAGGAAGGAGAAGCAGGTTTAAAAATAAATAATAATATTATAATATTTCGGGTAAAATGATGAGGTGAAGAAAACGAGGTCCAAGGAATTATTAAAAATAATCTATCCTTGAAAAGACCCATTGAGCAGCTTGCAAAGGATTTAATTTAATTTATTTAAATTAAAATATTTTAACCTATGGTTAAAATTTTAATTTAAATAAATAATGGGTGCCAAAGGTTTTAAGTTTAATATTTAAATTTAAATTTGAATTTCAAAATTCGAATTTGGGCCAACGTGTAAGGGCAAAGAGCAAATGTATTTATAGGGGAAATAATTTTCATTTTACAACCCCCGATGTCATGTGATTTGAATGCTATGCTAAGAAAAAGGTTGCATGCATTGTTTTTCTAAGTAAGAAGAGAGAATTTTGCATTTTAAATTTTAGAGGTATACGAGGGTGATGCAGGAGCATCCGGCAGCGCCAGCAGCAGAAGCATCAAGTTGCGGGAGAGCCACTCCTAAAGAGTCGGCTCGGGAAGAAGAGGAAGAAAGCAAGAAAATTTTTGCTAAGGCAAAATTCAAAAACTGTAGCGAAATCGCGACGCGATTTCGTGACGTCGCAAAATCGCAACGTCGCAGCGGAAGAGAAGGCGCAATTGGAAAAATGTCATGATTTCGTGACATGTCGCGAAATCATGACATGTTGCAAAATCGTGACATGTCACGAAATCGTGACAGCAGAGCAATGGCAAGGCGAAGGCAGTGGAAAGGTCATGATTTCACGACATGTCGCAAAATCGTGACTGTCACGAAATCACGACAGCAGAGCAGCGAAGAGGATAAAGTGCAGAATGGTAGCGAAATCGTGACGTCGAAAAATTATGACGTCTTTTGAAGGATGAGGCGAGGCAGCAGAACGATCGTGATATCGCGACGAAAATTTGAAAAGCAAGCATGGAGGCATTTAGGTCACGATATCGCGACCAAAATGGGCAGAGAGCACAAGGTGGCCAGAACGTCGCGATATCGCGACATGTCGCGATATCGCGATGGAGAGAGAAAGATGCGACGGAGAAGGAGAAAGAGGTGGCAGGAAAACCGCAACAGGCGATATTTTCAAAATTTGATCCAGAATGACACGTGGCACCCAGGGTGCAGTAAATGGTGGACAAATACCAAGAAGCGCGAAAGACGAAAAGGATGGACGTGCAGGGTATTCTGACCGAGTCAGCAGTGGCAGGGACCGTGCAGAGTGCAGGAATTTAATCGGGTTGGTGTCCCAATTTTTGTGTAAATGTTTTTAATCGGGTTGGTGAACCCATTTGCATGGGAGTTGATGCGTGAGAGGGTCGGGGCCTCTATAAAAACCCAGTTTGTTGTTTTAGTCGGGACGGTGGATCGAGAAATGCACGCAGAGTGTGGAAGTGCATAGACCAAGCCGAGCGCTGGTCATTGTAAGCCTGTGGGCTGTTTGTAGAAGCATTTTTAGATTTAATGAATGAGATTTTTTGGATTTGTTGAGTGGGTATTACGTGTGATTTTCCCGGGTCCCCGTCAGTGGTATCAGAGCAAGTGATTCTGAGTGCGTAACAGATCGCCGGACGTGAGGCAGTTATGCCAGGATCTATGGAGGGTTCTGAGAGAGAGTGAGTTAAGATCCCAGGCGTGTTAGCAGATCGTCGGACATGAGGCAGCTACATCGGATCGTTAAAGCTTTGTGAGAAAAGCAAAGAAAGAAAAATGCATTTTTGAAGAAGACGGGACAGCAAAGAAGATATGGTGACAGAAGAAGAATACATAGCCTTGCAAAAATAGTTGAAGGCCCTACAAAAGGAATGGCTCGCAATAAAGTTGCGGGAGCAAGAAGAGCGGCAAAGAAGGCGAGAAGAAAGACGGAGAAAGAAAGAAGAGAAGCAGAAAAAGACTGCAAGTGAGGAAGAGTGCAGCAGTATCGGGACCTGTCTCGGAAGAAGGCACAGATTTTTTTGTGCAAGTGGAGGAGTTAAAGCAGGCTGCAGAAGAAGTTTGCAGCAGTGGAGAAATCTATCTGGAAGAAGATAGAAGTATGGATCAGGATTCGGGGTTGAAGCAGACTGCTGAGGTAGAGAAGGGTTTGGAAGTGTTGCAGGAGCCAAAGAACCAGACCAAGCAGAAGTGAAGATCACTTCTCCACTTACCCCGGGTGTCTGATGCAGGAGCATCCGGTAGTGCCAGCAGCAGAAGCATCAAGTTGAGGGAGAGCCACTCCTGAAGAGTTGGCTCGGGAAGAAGAGGAAGAAAGCAAGAAAATTTTTGCTAAGGCAAAATCTGAAAAGTGTAGCGAAATCGCGATGCGATTTCGTGACGTCGTGAAATCGCGACGTCGCAGCGGAAGAGGAGGCGCAGTTGGAAAAATGTCACGATTTCGTGACATGTCATGAAATCGCGACAGCAGAGCAATGGCGAGGCGAAGGCAGTGGAAAGGTCACGATTTTGTGACATGTCACAAAATCGTGACTGTCACGAAATCACGACAGCGGAGCAACGAAGAGGATAAAGTGCAGAATGGTAGCGAAATCACGACGTCACGATTTCATGACATCACGAAATCGTGATGTCTTTTGAAGGACGAGGCAAGGTAGAAAAATGGTCATGATATCGTTACGTCGCGATATCATGACAAGTTTCTCAGCGGAGGAGCGAGCGGCAAAACGGTCGTGATATCGCGACGTCGCGATATCGTGACGAAAATTTGAAAAGCAAGCGTGGAGGCATTTAGGTTGCGATATCACGACATGTCGTGATATCACGACCAAAATGGGCAGAGAGCGTTGGGTGGCCAGAACGTCGCGATATCATGACATGTCGTGATATCACAACGGAGAGAGAAAGATGCGACGGAGAAGGAGAAAGAGGTGGCGGGAAAACCGCAACAGGCGATATTTTCAAAATTTGATCCAGAATGACACGTGGCACCCAGGGTGCAGTAAATGGCGGACAAATACCAAGAAGCACGAAAGACAAAAAGGATGGACGCACAGGGTATTCTAACCGAGTCAGCAGTGGCAGGGACCGTGCGAAGTGCGGGAATTTAATCGGGTTGGTGTCTCGATTTTTGTGTAAATGTTTTTAATCAGGTTGGTGAACCCATTTGCATGGGAGTTGATGCATGAGAGGGTTGAGGCCTCTATAAAAACCCAGTTTTTTGTTTTAGTCAAGATGGTGGATCGGGAAATGCATGCAGAGTGTGGAAGTGCGTAGACCAAGCCAAGCGCTGGTCATTGTAAGCCTGCGGGCTGTTTGTAGAAGCATTTTCAGATTTAATGAATGAGATTTTTTGGATTTGCTGAGTGGGTGTTACGTGTGATTTTCTCGGGTCCCCGTCAGAGGGTTCAAGTGCAAGCGACATGGCAAAGAGATTCCACTTGTGTCATTAACATAGGTGGCAGTTGAGGCCAAGCTATGGGTTCAATTCACGCGGTTGTGTTTTGCAAAGGGAAAATTGTTTTCATTCATACTAAGTGTGAGAAGAGACAAGGGACAAAATGGGTTCATGCACTCTTTAATTTTGTGTGGACGCGTAGCCCAACTAGTGGCCTAGCTTTGGGCTAGGGTGTTGGAAAGGTGAGGTTATGTGTTCGAATTTTGCCAGAAGCACTTTTTGGGCAGAATTAAAATGAAAGGTATGCATTTCACGATTTAATTTTCCAAAGGTTTTTAATATTCAAAAATATGCATTAAAGGGTTTAGTGAGATTTAAAAGGTTTTTTGTGAGTTTGTTAAGGGAGATATAAGGTATAAAAAATTAAAATATTTTATTTTAATTTTTGGTGTTTAAATTTTATTTTATAAGGTAGGAGTGATATGGTATGCAGGGAAAATTATATTTTTGTATTTTGAAATAAAGCTACATTGTGATAATTATTTTGAGAGGAGAAATAAGGTGCATAAAGGAAATTATTGTATAATGAAATTGTTGACTTATACTTTGAGAGTTTGGAGATTATAAGGTGTATTTGAGATTTGTTATTTTTGTATGGTGAAATAATTATTAGGAAAATATTGATGTGGAGATTTTGAGATAGGTTGTTGCTACCTAACCTTGAAATTGGCAAAGAAGATTTGATTGTGATTAATACAGGTTTTGAAGACATATATCCATCAAAATAAAAGGTATGGGCACATTATCCTCATGAGTGAAATATTGTTGGATTGAATGTTGTGATATGCAAAGTTGGAGTGAAAAGGATTGTTTGATAAGCATTGTTGGAAATGTTTGAGTGAGTATTCATATGCATGATTTGTGGATGTTGAAAGAACATGAGTATCATTGTTATGTGAGATTGAGAACTACCTTGAAATAGGGTTTGTAAAAGAACATGAGTATCATTTTTATGTGAGATTGAAAACTATTTGAACTAGGGTTTGTGAGAGAACATGAGTATCATTGTTATGTAACATTGGAATCATCTTGAGTCAAGGTTTGAGTTCCATAGGTGTGAGGTTTTGAAAGCACAGTGAAAAACTTGGTTAAGGTTTGTAAGCAAGTTGTGTTTCATTGAGTGGATTTTTGAGTGAGGTTGGTTGAGCATTATTGATTGAAAGTATTGGAGTGATAGTTCAATTTTTGTGAAATAAATTATACTTTATTTTTGAATTTATTTGAAAGAGAGTTTGAAAGTGATGGAGTTTTTTGTTGAGTACAAAATATTGTGAGTGTGAAACATATTGAGTCTCTTACCATTCTCTATATGTTTCTATGGTTAAACAAGATTATGAGTGAGACTTTTTTGTGTTATTTAAGAGGTTTTCTAAAAGATATTAAGTTGAGCTATGTATGCAAGTTTTGTAGTGATTTAAATAAGATTTTGTGGAATCTTGTGAGAAGATTTAAGTAAGTCCTAGAGGGGACTTAAGGACACAATTGAGTAAGATTTTGTGAAAGCTTAAGGACAGATTTGTGTGAGATTTTGTAAAATCTTGCAAGCATATTTGAGGTAAGTTTTGATGAAGACTTGTTGAGCAAATTGAGGCAAGTCTTGGTGAAGACTTGTAGAGCAGATTTGAGATAAGTCTTGGTGAAGACTTGTAGAGAATATTTGAGACAAGTATTGGTGAATACTTGTTGAGCATATTGGACAAGTTCTAGAGAGGACTTATTGGAAAGAATTGAGGTAAGTTTTGGTGAAGACTTGTAGAGAAGATTTGAGATAAGTCTTGGTGAAGACTTGTAGAGCAGATTGAGACAAGTCTTGGTGAATACTTGTTGAGCAGATTGGACAAGTTTTAGAGAGGACTTGTTGGATAGATTTGAGGTAAGTCTTGGTGAAGAATTGTAGAGCAGATTTAAGATAAGTCTTGGTGAAGACTTGTTGAGCAGATTGGACAAGTTCTAGAGAGGACTTGTTGGACAGATTTGAGGTAAGTCTTGGTGAAGAATTGTTGAGCAGATTGAGAAAATTCCTAAGAGAACTTGTGGATAGATTTGAGGTAAGTCTTTGAGAAGACTTGAGAGCAAAATTGATTGATTGATTTGTTCAAGCTTTGTGTTAGTTATTGGGGCAGATCTAAGTAGAGTTGATTTGTGATTTGATCAAGCTTTGTGTTAAGGATTTAGGATAGATTTTGGTGCATTTTGAGGGTAGATTTGTGCTAGACGAAAGATAGACTTATGAGCAGATTTGTGCTAGATCAAGGATAGTGTTTAGTGCAAATTTGAGATAAATATTGAGCAGAGATGAGAGTAAGCTTTGGAGGTGATAGATCAGAGGACAACAGTCTCTAGTGTATAGATATCCATTAGCTAGGGTAGTGAGGATAGAGGTATTTAGTGGAGAGAGATCCACAAGCCAATGCAGTGGAGGTAGTAGTCTTCTAGAAGATCACCATCCAAAGTAGAGGAGAAGGAGTTCTCCTGTGGATAGATATCCATGAATCAAAAGAGGGGAAGTATTTCTCCTATGGATATATATCCATGAATTTTATTAGGATATTGGTGTCTCCTTTGGACAGAGGTTCATAAAAATTATAATAGGGAAGGATTACCAAGATATTTATTGAGAAAAATTTAGTGAAATATTTTCTCCATGGAGTAGCACACATTGGGTGAACCACATTAAATTGGTGTCTCTATTATGTGTGATGATTTATGCATTGCTTTAGTTACTACTATTGATATTTCCATTGATATATTGGATAATATTGTTTGAGAAAGAAAAGTAAAAGTTGGTCTTAAACTGTTCACCCCCCTCTTAGTATAATCTTGTGTTCTTTAGAGGGTAATACGTACTTGATAACGAATGCAAAATCTTGAATTTTGTTGTCAGCTTTTTAATAACCTCATTAACAAAGTGATTTTCCCTATCACTTATTTTTCACAGCAAAATTTTGAATCTTATAATCACATATTCGTACAAGAATCGAGCTATGATTTTTGTTGTGTTATCTGGTTGCACCCTCGCTTCTACCCATTTTGTCAGGTATTATATTGCTACCACAATATATCAATATTTTTTCCTATGGGTGGTTTTTAATGGTTTGACAAAATCCAAACCCCATATTTCAAATAATTCCCACAACTGTGATGGATGCAAAGGTATAAAGTCTTTGTGTAGTGGTTTTCCCACTCTTTGACAAGTGTCACATGCCTGTACATATTCTTTTGCATCATTGTATAATGTAGACCACCATAATCCTACCAAGAGTATCTTCCTAGTAGTGGCATTTATACCCATGTGTCCTGCCAAGCCTTTGTGGGCTTCTTTTAATTTTGTGTTAACTTCCTCCTCCATTACGCATCTTTGTAAAATGCCATTTGTACCCATATTGTACAAAAATCTAGCTATTAGCTGAAAAGGTGTTGATTTCATGATTACCTTCCTTTTCTCTATCATTTTCAAGTCTTGTGGCAACTTTCCTATGGATAGATATTACCCAATTAACTTGTACCATGTTTGTAAAACATTAATTTCAAATAGTTGTGCATAAAGAAATTCATCTAGAATTTCCATCCTTTTAGGTTCTCCAAATCATATTGGAGACAACTGGTCTGCAATCACATGCTTCTTTCTAGGTATCACTACTAATTGGAATACAAATGTTTGCAAAGTGACGAGCCACCTACTGACTCATCCTTGTATCACTAGTTTGTTTATTAGGTACAACAGAGCTTGATGATCGACATAGAAGGAAAATGTGTTTGCTAACAAGTAATGCCTAAACTTGTGTATCGCATATACTATCCCCAAAGCCTCTTGTTCTATTGTACTATAATTTCTTCTTGCCCTTGAAAAAAGAAAACTTGCAAAATAAATAGGTTGATCCAGCATAAATTGTCATTCCTAAGCCAATGCTCATCCTATTATAAAATTGGAGGCATCAATATGGACATGGAAATATTTATCCCAATCTAGAAACACTAGGATGGGACTGCTCACAAGTTTTGCTTTTAGTTCCTCAACAGCTCCTTAATGCTCCTTTGCCAACTAAAAGGAATATTTTTCTTTGTCAATGAGTCTGATGAGTAGGACACGTGTGTAATTCTTGACAAACCTTTGATAATATCTCATGGATCCTAAGAAGGTTTTTAATGAACTTGCATCATATGGATCCTCCATATTCAAAATAACATAAATTTTATCAGGATCAATCTTCAACCCTTCACTTCATACTATGTCCTAGTAACTTCCCATATGGTATCATGAAATAACATTTCCAAGATTCAAGGAGATCTGTGAATTCCTACATTGGCTCATACATTCACTCAAGGCTAGTAGATGATCCTTGATAGTACCATAGATGGACCAATCATCTAAGAATACCTTGAACTTCCCTATCACTAATTGATCAAATATATAAAGAATAATCTACTGAAATGTGGTCGAGGTATTACACAACCTGAATGGCATCTTGTTGCAGGCATAAATTTTATTTTTTACAATAAATGTGGTCTTCAAATTATCTTCTTCAGCTATACTAATTTTATTATAGCCAAAAAACCCATCCAAGAATGAATAAATTTCATGTCCTGCTACTTCCTCTAAAATGGAATCTATGAATGGAATAGAGAAGGGATATTTAATCATTACTGCATTCAAAATTCAAAAATCTATGCATATCTGAATCTTATCCACTTTATTTTTCAAGGTGACCACAATAGGAGAAACCCATTCACTCGTGATAACCCTAAAAATAATGCTAGCATACAATATCTTGTTTATATCCGTATTTACTAGGGTTGCATACTTGGGGTTCATCTTGTATGACCTCCTTCTCATTGGTTGTGCCCTAGGAATAAGTGTAATCTTATGGACACATAATTCTAGTGGTATACCTTTCAAATCCTTATATGTCCATGCAAAAACATCCTTGTATTTCAAATATATATTGAAAGCTGTTTCTTTCAATACTGGATCCCAATCATTGTTGTAATAGATCATTTTGGGTTCATTCTTCATTCCTAGATTTATGCCTACGATCTGAGGTCCTTCATATTTGATAATTTTTGTGTCCACCTTAGTCTTTTCCATATTTTTCAAATGTGCTAGTCTTGCATCTATCTCTGCATCTCTAGTTGTATATTCTGCAAAACTATTAGAAAATGTTCATTTCTCTTGTTCCCCGTCTTTTGGTTTCTTTTTGACCTTCTTGTTGACATTCTTGTCATATTATCTTTTTGTGTTCTCCTCTATATTAATATAGAGGCAACTGGGTTGAAATACCTTGTACTCCTCCATATTCCAATGGATAATTCCACTATCATATTAGGTTTTGTCCTCACTACATTATTCAAGATACAATATCCCCTCTTCATTGGGTTCATATTCTTATTCACCTGAAGAACTGCTATTCATCCGTCATGGCAACATCCTCAATAATTATTTGATTTTTCAAGTTAATCATATACTTATGCTATCCTTTCTTAAATGTGATATGATATTTTCTCCAGTTGTGATTAACTTTGGCTACTTGCAGCCAACATTTTTCCAATAGTGCATCATATACAGGCTTTTGCATAGTAATCACAATAAAATCTAAGACAAAATTTTGGTTAGATATTATTATTTGTTGTGTTGTAAATATTCCCTTTATCTCAATACCATACTGGTTAGCACCGTATAACCTAAAACTTCGTTCCCACAATGATGTAACACCAATCTCATTCCAATTTTTCTCTGGTAGCACGTTAACACTAGACTCTCCATCCATAATACTTGTGTTAACTTATGTCCCAATATTTTTTGGTAAATTTAGTATATTAATAGTGGGTTTTTATAGAGGATCCCAAAACCATATGTACAAAATCAGCCTTACTTCCAATGATGCATCATGTCTCTTGGCTGGATATATAAGCTTGATTGTAGAGATAGAAAAACCTAGTCTAATTTCCCGGAGGCTATAGAGAAGGCATAAATGCCTGAATAACGAGATAAAAAAACATAATTTAATCAAGGTAACAAAATATAATAGCCAAAGAAACTGAAACATTTAGAGAACAAAAACAAACAGCCATTCACCAGTCATATCACAACTACTTTGGATCCTCTTGATCCTTCGAGTTCTGATGCTCCTGGGTTTGCTTCAAAATTTTGATCATGGAGTTAACAGAAGTGAGAATGGTAGATGCCAGGCCTAGGACCTTTCAAAATATGCATGGAGAAGACATCATGATGGGATATCTGATTTTGCTAATATTTCCACCTCGAATGGGAAGCGTGATCGCCACACGATCGGACACGTGGTTGTGAGCCCTTTGTTGGCCATGCGGTCTACCATGTGATTGCCTTCTCTAAGGATGTGACCTGATTTCCACCTGACTCATTGGGATAGGAGCGTTCTTGCCTCGAGAATGATGTTAAAGACCCTCCAAGATGGGTCCTTGGTTCCTAGAAGGTAGTTTACGATGTTGAGCAAATCTCCTTCTATTATTAAAGGCCGAGGATCCTCTGAGAGGATATGGATTCCTCTCAGGATGCCTCTGGCTTTGGTAAAGTGATTCTACTGGGAGCCCAACTCTTCACAGTAGGCCAACACTAGGTTCCCATCATGATCTATAACTACACCTCCTAATCTAGTGGGCCCTGGATTACCCTTAGCCGCTCCGTCAAAATTCAATTTAATCCACCCCACCGGAGGCTTGGTCCAAATGATACTTCTTCGATAGGGTCCTATGTCAGATTTTGGTGATGGGCAGAGATCCATCCTTCTGAAAATCACTTCTTCGCTCAGAATGTGGGGACAAGGACCGGGAGTGGCTTTAGAGTTCTTGATGGCATAGGATAAGGCCCTTTGAGCATTCCTTTCTAGCTAGATTTTCCAGATGGAGTGGTGGAAGGAGGCCTTAAGAAGGAAGCAAAGTTTTGGATTCTTGAAAGGATTGGGCCACTGATGGAAAGCATCTTTGAGGGATTTGGGGGAGCACCAGAGGATTTGGAAGGAGGATAGGACAATGCTGAGGACCGAGTGGGAAAAGGGACAGTGCAGGAATAAATGATCTGTCATCTCACACTCAGCTAAGCACATGTAGCACCTATTTGGGAAGGCAAAGCCCCTCTTGTGAAGGTTGTCAATGGTTAAAGCTATTGTTGTGGAAAGCAATCCAAGCAAATAAATTCACTTTGGGGATGACCCTTTTCCTCTAGATAACTTTCCATCGATGTTCCAGGGCAGTCTCACTAGTTAGAAAATCATAGGCAGATTTGACAGAGAATAGACCATCCTCCGTGCCTCACCAAATGATTCTATCTGTCCTCCTAATAGATGGGATGATAACCAATTGGAGGATGTTTTATAGATAAGTCACTTCATTATTGAACCCATCCACAACTGGTAACTTCCATCGAGGGGGGAAGGTACTCCAGTCTATGAAATACATCACCTTGAGTTGGGAATTTGGGTCGGTATGAGCTCTCAGGCTAGCCAGGTCCATCCTCAAACCAAGGGCCTCATCAGAAGCCCACTTGTCCTTCCAAAAGAGGATGAGATTGCCATCTCCCAAAATTTAGCGAGCTCCCAATCTAATCAAATGACGGGCTTGGAGTATAGAGTTACAGAAAGTCGAAGCTTCAGAGGGAGCCTCGGTAATAAGGAAAGAATTGGAACCTAGATATTTCATTTTGACCAAATTGAACCACTCAACAGAGTCATTTTATAGGATCCTCCATGCAAGCTTAGAGATCAAAGATGTTTTCATAAGCCTTGATCTCCTCATCCGCAAGCCGCCTTGGTCTTCCTCGAGCAGACCTTATCCTAGGCAACGAGGGGGATTCTAAGTTTTTCTTCGTTTCCAAACCATAAAAAGGTCCTCTGGATCTTCTCAATTTTGTAGTGGACAAAAGCTGGAAGCAGGAACACTGAAATAAAGTAGGTTGGGATCCCCTGAAGACAAGCTTTGGTAAGGGTGGATTTCCTAGCTTGCGATAGGAGTTTGCCTTTCCAAGTGCCCAACTTCTTATGTAGGCGCTCCAGGATCATGTTCCACATACTTCCTCTGGCATGGACATTGCAAGTCAGGGGAAGCCCCAGATAAGAAGTAGGCAAGGAGTCAATGGTGCACTCCAAAATTTTGGTAATCCTGAGTTTCCTTTGCAGGGGAGTGTTAATAAAGTAGATTTTACTATTAATGTAATTGACCTTTTGCCCGACAGCCTATTCATAACGGGAGAGGATCTGCTTGAGGGAATTGGCTTGGGCTATCGACGCCCCATTGAAGATGAGGGTGTCATCCAAGAATTGCTGGTGAGTGATGGGGTCAGCTCTTGTAGTGGGAAGAATGCCAAAAATCTTGTTCTATCGAAGAGCCTCTTTCAAAGACCAGCTCAGAACCTCTGCCAGGATGATGAAGAGGATAGGTGACAAAGGGTCGCGTTGTCTAAGGCCTCTGGCACTTTGGAAGTACCTAGCAAGGGATCCGTTGATCAGGAAAAAGAAGAAGGGAGTGGATATGCAGCTAAAGACAAGGTCAATCCAGTGAGGATGGAAATCGAACTTGAGGAGGACTGCACACAAGAACCCTCTATCAACTCTTTCAAAGGCTTTGTTCATGTCTAATTTGAGAAAGTGTGCAAAATTCTTGGAGAAGTAAGTAGAGTGAAGAGTTTCATGGACAGTGATGACACCATCAAGAATGTTTCTGCCTTTAACAGTGCTTCCCTAGCAAGGATCGATCAGGAGAGGGAGGTCGGGCTTTGGTCTATTTGCTATAGACTTGGTGAGGATCTTGTAAAAAACATTGCATAGGCTGATGGGCCGGTAATCAAAGAAGCTTTTGCAGGTAGGGGACTTTGGGATGAGAGCAAGAAAGGTGGAATTAAGCCTCGGGTGAATGGATCTAGAAGCTTGAATATCCCGAATAGCTTCGCACACATCCAAACCCACAACCTCCCACATGACTTGAAAAAAGTGGGGGGGAAAACCATCAAGGCCAGGGGCCTTGTCAGGTTGCATAGAGAACAAGGCTTCTTTAATATCAAATGAGGAAAAAGAGTCTAGTAGCTTGATGCTTACCTCATGGGGGACTTTAGTCAGAAAGTTGGTAAGCAAAGATTTTTGGACCTGGAGGTCACTGTCGGAAGGATCGCCAAGCAAGTATTGAAAAAAATCAACAGCTTCATTTTTGATTTCCTCTATTTATCTTATTACGCGCTCATCCTTGCAGGACACTTCCCTAATCTTGTTGGCCCCTCTATGCCTCATGGTTGATGCATGGAAGAACCTCGTGTTGGAGTCTCCGTTCTTCAACCAAAGGTCTCTAGATTTCTGGCACCAAAAGGTTTCCTCCCTTGCTAGAATAGAATGGTGGTCCACCAAGAGGATTCATTCTTATTCCCTGAGGGACTTGGTGTAACATTCGAGCTCCATTATCTCCTCCAAAATTTTTAGGCTCTTCGAAATGGACTTCTAGGATTCAAATATGTTGCCAAAGACCTCTTTATTCCATATTTTCAACTTCTCTTTGACCATCTTGAGTTTTATAGCCACTCTCTTTGAAGCGAATCCTCTCACCTCCTGTTGCCACCAAGTTGATACCAATCCTTTGAAATATTTATGAGAAATCCACATGGATTTAAATCTGAAGGGGGTCTTAAAGGCAGGCCCATCGCTCATCTCAAGAATAATAGGGTTGTGATCAGATCCAATCATTGGTAAGGTCAAGAGAGTTGCACCTCCAAGGATGGGAATAGCTTCTTGGGATATGAAAAATCTATCGAGCTTGACTTGAATAAGGCTGCTCCTGATATTCCTATTGCTCCATTTGAAGGATGCCCCTTTGAAGTCGATGTCAAGCAAGCTGTTAGTAGAGACAAAATCTCTGAAGTCCTCCAGGCTGTGGCTGGAATGGTCAGATCCTCCTTTATTTTTAGATGGGTGTAGAGGACAGTTGAAGTCTCCCCTTACGACCCAAGGAAAGTTACTAAAATTATCCCACATCTAGGATATAGCCTTCCACATTTTTGCTCTCTCCATGGCAGAATTTGAAGCATAAACATTGGATAGGATCCAGGAAAAATTGATGGTTTTGGAGTGGAACAACACATTGATAATCCTATTGGAGGTTGATAGCAAGTTGCCCTTGACATTCTCTGGATCCCAAAGGACCATGAGACCACCCGCTGTTACCACTGTAGGACTGGAGAGAAATTTTTCCTTGGCCCAAATGGCCTTAGCATCTTTATCAGAGGAGACTGCATTGGTCTTGGTCTCCTGTAAAATTAGGATGGAGGGGTTGGTCCTCTTTTGAAGATCAGCCACTAACCTCCATTTGGCTACTCCGTTGAGTCCTCTCACATTCCATGAGAGAAATTTCATTTGGATAGTTTTAGGTTCTTCTTGCCTCCCTTTCCTTATTGGAAGGGAGGTTTAGGTACATGCGTTTCACCCATCTAAGTATCAGAGTCATCTAGAAACAACAGATGTTGGGTGCCATTTGTGACATATGCCACCATCTCTTTGTCTCTTATGTATTTTTTGGGAGGTCGGCCTTGCTTCCTCTCACTTCCATAATCCATGCTTTGCTTTTAGCTCCTAGTATTTCGAGGGATTATATGTCTGGTCTATTTTTTATCCCTCCTTCCTAGGAGGTAATCTTCTAGCAAGGTTTGGGAATGGTTGAAATAGAAAGGGCCCTGGTCTTGGAGCTTGGGTGGGTCTGACTGAGTGGTGTTTTGGGGGGGTACGTTCCTTCTCCTCCTATGGATGGATCTCCTGGTGGGAGTTTCCTCCTCGCTGGGTGTCCGCTCTAAACTACTTTGGTTTCGGTTGGTGGGTGTTATCCTCCTCTGGCTAGGATACTTCATCATGGTCCATGGTGGGGCTTGGTGAACCTTGGGACTCCACATTTGGAGGACTAGGCCCTTTATTTTGGCCTTCTCCATGTTCTAGGGGGTTAAATCTCTCCCATTTCTTCTCACCCAATTTTTGAGGACAGTTGGACTAAAGGTGGCCTTGTGAACAGTGCTGGGAGCATAAAGCTAGTTTGTTCTCATATACTATAGCTTGTTTATGGAGGATAGTGCCTCCAGATCAGAGGGTGATGGAGGATGGGAGGTCCACCTCTAGATTTGTCAAAATGCAAAATCAGGCTTGGACGAACCTGGTTCGTGCTCGGGTGGGAGGGTCAATAGTGACCAACTCTCCTATAGAGTAAGAAATGCATCTTATTACATTTTTGTGCCATCCGAAGAGGGGAAGACTCGGGAGTCTAACCCATATTGGAGCAATGTTGATTTTTTGGGTGTCTGGGTTGAAGTCCATGCCCCACTTCCTAAGAAACAGGCTCTTACGACCCAGGAACCATGGGCCTCTAGCCAGGATTTTACAGTAGTCCTCCTTGTTGTTTAGGCTAATAGCAAAAAAGCCACGGGTTAGGGCCACCAACTCCATGTGCCCAGAGGTCCTCCATTTGTTTTTCGCCCATCTACGAATGGTCTCCATGTCAGGCTGACCACCGATGAACTTACCAATGAGGGTATATTTCTCATACTCCACGAAGCTTGAGAGGACATCCATCGGGATGTCCAACTCATCCCCAGCTGAAAATAACTCCTTGGTGAAGTGATTGCTTAGGGTTTCTAAAGTAGCTACCTGGGCATAGGACTTCTGAGGCCCTCCTCCACTTTTTTTTGGTGGTTCCTTACCTTGAATTTCTTTGTCGTCATTCCGTAATCCGTCTATTGACAAGGACGCCTCAGTACCCCTGGGACCTGATTGCCCTCCGTCCACTCCGCTATGCCCTTGGTTCGAACCATTGCCGATTTCATGCTCTACTGCAAAGGAAGTCCCACCCTCCATCCCACTCTCCCAATATTCCTTTCACATTATTAGTTGTTATTTCGTAGGGTGCCACTTGCTATACTTATGTCCCAATATCTCCATATGGACCAATGTTGGTTTCTTCCCAACATCAATCATTAATATGGTTAGATCCATAAAATAATCCTTCTATTCCTCTTCCTGTATCGATTGGCTCTAGACCTCCATCACCTTTTATGGTTGTATCTCCTCCTCCATCACCTTATGCAATGATGGTATGACTTCAAGTAAACTATCCATATTTTACTATTGTTATATTTCGAACTTGTGTTGCCAGATCTTTACAACTGCTTTATCTTTTGATACACAAGGCTTCTTTAATTCTTTCTATTCTACAAGCCTTAATTGTTTCACTTTTTGTGCCTCTTCTTCAATTACATTATTTTCCACCTACCATCTCTTCCTTTCTTTAGAAGGTTCTAGGTAATTGTCCTTCTTAGCCTGAATTTGTTTCATGACTAGTACACCCTTCTTGGTTTCCTCCTCATTTACTAAGGGTACATCAATGTCCAAGAAATTCACATTTTGTGAGCCACTCATACCCGCTTTCTTGAGATATTTGACCTCCTTGTGGTTACCTGGACCACACCATATACACATGTGTGTAGAATTATTTTGTATTATCTCGTGTTTGGGGAGAAGGACAATTATTCATAAAATACCCCTATTCTTTGCAATTATAGCATTGTATGATTGGCATTCCTTCTAAATAATATTGCAAGCAACTATGACCTCCTTACCTATTGCCTTAATATGACTTTTCCCCTCTATGGTTATTTTTATAACCTCCATTGATTATGATTTTTCCATTCCCTTGAGGCTCCAATTTCTCCTCCTATTCTTAAATTGTGAGAGTTTGCTATCAAACTTTTGAATTGAATGTTCATTTTACTAATTCATATCCTAGCACATTACATATGTGGTAATATTCATTTTAAGTATAATTCACATTTATATGTCCTTTGATATTACATTTCATACACCAAATATATTTATGATCTTGCCTTGTGTCTCCTTTGGCCTCCTTCATTATATTATCAAATTCCTTTCAAAATTATTGGATAGTCTGATGTATCATATCATATTCACCACTATCTAAATCCTCATGCCTAGAATGTAACCTGATTCCTAATACCATATGCTTCACCTCACTTTAATTTTTTTTGCTTTTTCTCGTGCTTCTTCATATGATGCAGATGGTAATACCTTCATCTTCTTCCTATATCTTGGTAGTAACTCATCAAGAAACCATCATTTAACCAGTGCATATGATGGCAATATATACATCTTGTCTTCTAGTTGTTTTAATTAATGGTTGTATGTTTTAACGTCCTCATAAACACCTTGATTTGTGGTGTATATTTTTGTTACAATATCACTATCATCCCTAAAAGGATAAAATTACTTGATGAAGGTATATTTCATCATATTCCACACCTAAAATATTGATGTATTTTTTTGCTTTAGATACCAATCTATTGTGAGTTCTCATAATGTGATAGGAAATAGTTACAACCATTCATTTGGTTGGTCTACACCATTTGATTTCCAAATGGTTATGCATGTATTGATATGTCTTTTTGGGTCCTTCTTCCCTTATCCCATGAAGGGTGAGTATCTCTATTTTCTTGATATTGTGCCTACGTTAACCATTGGTGATGTTCCTCTATCACTTTATGAAGTGGCTAGAATCCTTAAATGATTCCTCCTTTGTGTGGATATTCTACTATGTTACTCCTCATTAGATGTTTCTATCCTTGGCACCTTATTTTTATTGAACAATCATCTCTTTACCTCCTATGCATCCTCACTCTATGACATTCTTCACTATTATGTAGACTATGGCCTTTTTCTTACTTCTTGATACCTTGTGCGATGTTTCTCTGGTGCATGACTCTCATCCTTCGCACTCCTTTGCAACCTTCTTATCGCTTTCTTAGGTGTTACCATCCACTCACCATATCCTTGCATAGTTTCTTTGTCAATGTATTCTCTTATGTTAACGTTCTCCTTTACTCTTGGTGAATCTTGTACCCCTTGTTCTATTTCTATCAATAATGTCTCCCACCTCTTAACGTCTCCCTTGTTTGAAGTCCATACTTGTTCTATCACTGTTTCATTCGTATCTTGTTTGGAATTGTTCACATTCTCTCTTTGAGAAATTATAGTACTCATCCTAACTAGAATTTTATCCTCTCCTTGATCTTGTCTCTCACGTCTTTTCAAACTTGTATTTGTCATTCACCTCCAATTAATTCCTACTCAAATTTATCAATCATAGGTCCTTCTCAACTGCAATGATTTAACCTAGTTTTGATATTAGCATTTCAAATACTCAACGTTTTACTAGGCAATGATGCTAAATATAGCACAAAGGGAATTATTCCTAGAAGAGGAGGTGAAATAGGAGGTTTTGGGATGAATTCCAGAATTTTGTAACTATTTTAGTCCAAATCATACAGTTGTACGGTTTGCAACTGTATGATTTACAAAATTCACAAAAATGGATTGTATGGTTCCAAATCATACAATTGTATGGTTGTAATCATACAAAACCCTAAAATGTATGATTTACCACTTGTGCAATATAACAAAAGTTAGTTTACAGGTAAAAACTTGGTAGTTTGTAATCATTCACTTCTAAACCTTCATTTTCCACCTTTGACAAGTTCAACTATGCAATTACAATTTTAAGATAAGGCAATTGATAATATGTACAATTAGGTTGGCTGACTATATAATTGCTACAATTATCTAGTTGCAGATCTATCTAGTTGTACACCTGATTTGAAAAGGCAATAAATTTGCTAACCTCAGTGTAGAATTGTCAAACTAGTCTTCTAAAATGCAACTCCATTAACATTGCTTATTGTCATTTTCCAAAAATCCGTACAATGTATGCAAAAAATTCTAATTAAAACTTATAGTAGAATTTATTTTAACATACACATATTCCTAATTATCACATAGTATTAGAATCAATCAACACTGTATTTGTAGTATGGGTTTAGCCATTTACACATCAATACATAAGCATGAAAAATCATATTCCACAATACTAAACATCCATTAAAAATTGAATGGGGGGGCTTTATAATGATTGCCTAGGTCATTCCAAAATGGTTCCTGAGAAAACACATTATTCACAACTGCCTTCCCGTAATATCTTAAAACAATTAATGCATTAAGGGTTCACTAAATCTTAATTTTATTTTATCAAATTGCCTTTCATGTGCATTTCACTTTATTTAATTAAAACTTCTAATTGTACATTTATGACCAATTGTACAATTACACAATTGTACATTTACAACCCTACACTATACAATTAGACAAAATTGAACATTTGAAAAAATTATGCAAATCCAAGTTTTATCATTTCTTCTTCTTCTGGGAGTGGATTTATTACCTATACCAACCATTGCTATATTATTGTATTCTCCTTGACATGTTTTCTAGAATTACATTCCACAATCCTTGTTTTTCTAGATGTAAACCCATAGGAATGCCTATGTAGTCGAAGGTATCGTCGCTTTTGTGAAATCCCAAAATCTAAGAGAAGCCTCTTTATCCTACTTTTGAAGTATTTATAGTGTAAATTTGCTCTTCTTGATGTTTATATCTACCCTTGTGGTTGAAGAGAAGCAATATAAAATTCTTTGATCATCCTAACATTTAGTTTTATGGCTTTCACTAGTAAAGTGATGTCATCTACAAATTGAACATGAGAGATTATTCTATATCCTATAATTGCTCTAGTTCCTAGGATTTCTTTCCTTCTTCTCAATTTGGTCAGGTTCCTCGCTAAAGTTTTAGCTAGAAGGATATAAAGGTAAGGGAAGAGAGGACACCCTTACCTTAATCCTCTGGTGGCTTTAAAGAAATTAGTAGGTTCTCCATTTATTAGAGGGGTTATCTAAGTTACCTCTATGCAAGCTCCTATCCAGTTTATCATTTGAACTAGAAATTCAAATTTAGTTAATAATTATTTTAGAAAGTTAGTATCTACTTTGTCAAATACACTATTCATATCAGGTTTTATGGCTATTTTTTCTTTTGGATGGAACTTGAGTGTAGGGATTCATGAATCATTATAATGTTGTCATATATCTATTTCCTTGTAATAAACCCCCCTTATTTTGGCTCTATCAACTCATTAATATTTCTTTTAATTATGTTTGTTATTATTTTTGTCATTATAATATAAGAGCAATTGCAAAGAGAAATAGGTCAAAATTTTTCAAAGGTAAATATATATTTTCTTTTGTAATTAAAGATAAGAAAGTGGATTTGATCACCCCAAATAGTTTACCTCTTATCCTTATCTCTTCTACCATTGTCAACAAGTCATCTCCCATAATTTCATAAAACTACTAATAAAAATTATTGGTGAAGCCATTTGGTCTTGGAGATTTGTTCTTGGGTGGTGAACTTATAACTTCTTCTAAATATTCTCTAGGTACCACTAAGTAGAGCTCTTCTCTATATAATTTTATTAAATGAGGGATGTTGTTCAAGAGAGTGGCTTGATCCTGATAATTTACTATCGTCTTTGTGAGAAGAGCTAAGTAATAATCTCTTACTAGTTATTTTATGATTGCCTGATCAAAATAAATCTCTCCAACTTTATGAATTTATTTGATTGGTAGCACTACATTGTTTATTTTAAACTTTAGGATTATTGGCAATCAAATCCCTAATGACTTTCTTGAGATTAGAAATTTTTATATTTCATACCTCTTGGGAGCTGTTTGCATGAACATGTTGCTTCCAAATTATTTCTACTAATGGTGTAGACTCTTCATGTTGCATCCATTTCAAATTGTATTTGAAAGGAATATTCCTTTCCTAATAGCACTAGTGCTCGTATTCAAATAGATAGTCTTATGATCTGAGACCAAAATTTGAATTATGTCACTTGATACAAGTGGATACTTGAATAGTATATCTTCTTGTATCAGGAATCTATCTAATATTTCTACAATGAATTTAATCCCAACTCTTCTACTTGTCCATGTAAAAATTCTATTTTTGGGGATTATGTCTTGAAGTTTCTACTCAGTTATAATTTGCATAACTAAGTATTTAGAAGGATCTTTTGAGGGAATACCTTCTTTTTCTTCCATTGGGTTAAATTCACATTTAGGTCCTCTAATATGATTAAATTTGGGGGTCTTTCTTGATGAATCTAGTGCTAAAGACTTTCTAAGCCACCTATTTTTAGACTATGTTATTTGGTCCATAGAAATTAACTATGGTCCAAGTGTGTCCCTCAAAAGAGGAGAAAGAAGTTGCTATCTAATTTAGATATATTATTTTAGTTAATATATATTAGGGTCTATGAATTCCATGCAAGGAGAAGCCCCCTCAAGGCTCCTGATGAATTTTTTACTTCTAGTTTTGATGATATCTATATGTTTTTCTATTCTATTCTTGTTGATTGCTCTATCATTTTAGTTGAAGAACACAAGCTTATACTGAGAGCGGGGGTGAACAGTATAAGACCACTTTTTACTTTTCTTTTAAATTCAATATTATGTAGTGTATAGACGACAGTATCAATAACAGTAATCAAGCAATGCACAAAAATCCATACACAATAGAGACACCATAATTTACATGGTTCACCCAATGTGGGCTACTCCATAGAGAAAATATTTTACTAAAACTTTCTCAATCAATATCTTTGGGAATCCTTCCAATTACAATGTTAATGGATCTCTGTCCAAAGGAGATGCTGATACCCTAATCTCAAGTTCATGGATCTCTTCCATAGGAGAAATCTTTTCCCTTTTGCTCTGGCTAGTGATATTCTAGAAGACTCTGTATCTCTACTGCACTAACTGGTGGATCTCTCTCCACTTGAAGACTCATAAATTAGATCTATCTTCAATTGTGCTGGATATTGGATCTCTATCCACTGAGACTCTGTCCTCTGTACTCTATCACCTCCAAAGCTCTATCAATAGGCTTACTCAGAACCTGCTCAATAGGCTCACTTAGAACATTCTCAATAATCTCACACAGAACTCATCCAAATCTGCTCAACAAGCTCACATAGAACTTGCCCAAATATGCACTAGCAATCTCACCAATAACTTGCCAAAATATGCACTAGAAATCTCACCAAGAACTTGCCCAAATATGCACTAGCAAGCTCACCAAGAACTTGCCCAAATCTGCACTAGCAAGCTCACCAAGAACTTGTCCAAATCTGCACTAGCAAACTCACCAAGAACTTTTCCAAATTTGCTCTAGCAAGCTCACCAAGAACTTGCTCAATAATTCAATCTCATATAAGCATAAAGAGAATTGTTAGAGACTCAATATGTTCTATACTAAAATCCCAATCTCAACTCAAATCAATATTATAAAAGCATAAAGAGAATTTTTAGAGACTCAATATGTTCTATCCTCAAATCTCAATCTCAACTCAAATCAATCTTATAGAAGCATAAAGAGAATTGTTAGAGACTCAATATGTTCTATCCCCAAATATCAATCTCAACTCGAATCAATATTATAGAAGCATAAAGAGAATTGTTAGAGACTCAATATGTTCTATCCTCAAATCTCAATCTCAACTCAAATCCAAAATATAGAATAGTTTATTTCATTGAACTTGAACAACCACTTCACACAATAACTTGACTAGGCTCAAAAAACTCTTCTCAACCAACTACCACAAGGAACAACTCTTTCTTACAAACCCTAGTCCAAGCATGTATCAACCAACTCAAATGTTTCCAACAATGCTCAACCACAAATCTCACATAAAAATGATACTCATGTTATTTTCAAATTCAAGTTCTTTGCATAAACAATGTTCTTCAACAACAATGCTAATAAAAAATTCTTCACATAACAATGATACTCATGTTCTTCTCAAACCTTATCTCAGGTTTTTCACACTACTAATGGCTTCAACAAAAATGCTTATAAAACAAGGTTTAATAGCAACTCTCAACCCAAAAAACCTTGAGACATTCAAACAACTACTTTCGAAAAGGAAACCACAATTAATCCTTTTCTCTCCAATGATATTTCATAAATCAACCACCATAAACAATCAATAGGAGAATGTGCCCATACCTTTTATGAAGATGAAGAAGCCTTTTGGTTGTCCACAAAATCTGTCTCACTCAACACACTTTCTTTTTCAACTTTCAACAAGGGTTAGATATATTGATTAATAACACAACAATAACATCCAAATAACACCTTATTACTCCTACTCAATAACATACACCATGTCACTTCATAAATGAATTGATCTCTTTTGAAAAAGAACAAAGCAACCTTCAATTTTGAACCTCTTTAAAAAATTAGATATATTTATTTACACACACCTTATTTCTCCCTCTAAGAAATTTAATAAAATAGCCCTCGAAATAATATTTCCAACGATATATAATATGATATACTTTCAAAAATTAAATCATCAGAAATCTCACTTTTTCTAAACATGCATCACAACCCTTATTCCTCCTAGGGCACTTTAGAAAAATAAAATATATTAAAAAAAATATTAACTTGCCTTTGTCCCTGAAGGGATTCGATCTCGTGACCTTCCTTGCTCAGTGCATTAACCATAGCCAACCTGTCATTGGGCCACACACCCTCACGTGCTCAAAAGGAGCACACAATAAAACCTTATGCCATGAATATCTACGCCCTTCGAAAATAAAACGTACTTCATGCTTTTCAACATAGCAAAACATCTTCGATGAGAATCAATCATAGGACCTCCTGTGTAACACAAAACACACAAACCACTAGGACAAAGAGGCCTATATGTTTGGACTTACTCCATAATAGTCTCTTCAATGAACGCAAAAATCGTAGGCCTTTCAAACTCTTTTCACACACACTTCGACACACGATGCACAGGCTCTTTTTCCATTTGAATACAAATATGAGATCGAGCGCTTAGAGAAATAAATAAAAAATTTGGGCATATATATATCCTCCTTCTTTCCTTTTATGTCGGCGCTATAATTTAAATATTAGTTTAATACCTTTTCCTTTCTTTGACGTCGATGCTATAAATTAAATTTTAATTTCAATTTTAAATTTAAATTTTAAATAATTTAAAATTTAAACTTAAATATTTAAAATTAAATATCTCCATCATCGGGGCACATTTTTCGATGAAACAAAAATCCAACCTGGGTTTTAATAAAAACCCATTTCAAATCTGCCATTCATGGTTTTAAATAAAACCTTTTATTTTACATGCCTTGGTTTTCACAAAAACCCTATATATATCCATGCTCTCCAAAATATCATAAATTGCTTATTTATGAAATTCTTTGGCAACAAAAACTCAATGTGATCCATGTGACATCAATGACAACATAAAATCACTCAAATTTCCAACATTAGTTTCTTGAATGTAGATAGCCATTAGCTTTTACTAGGCGATTAAATGACTTAGGTAGTTTTTCTTCAAGGGACTACTCAATCCCCTTCCATTTTGTGATAGAACCTACATTTCTTAGGTGTCTTCTTAGCCTTATTAAAGTCTAAGGTTTTTTATGCTTTCTTTTGAATCTCTACATTTGCTTGTTTTGTGCTTACCTCTTGATTTTATTTCCTCTCTCTAGTGGAAGATTTGGTGGCTAGGTGCCTCTTGGAATCATTGTTTTTCCTAACTGAGTCTCTTCTATTTCTTCATTCTCCACTTCTTGAAGGTTTTATTTGGTAGCCCAAGTTTTCTTCACTTTGTCTTTTGATTCAAGATTTGATGGATCTTTGATGAGACACCAAAATGTCTCATTATTTCAGTGTTATCATATATAAAACAACCATTTTTATCTAAATATTATAGTGTAATGCCAAGTACTTTGATTATTGTGCATGATAATGTTAATGTTAGCAGTGTAAAGTGATAATAAATACTATTCTACTATTTAAATAATTTTATTCATTTTTGTGATAAATTCTAAATGAGTTTCAATATTTAGTAGGCATAAATAAGACAAAAACAGCAATATGAATGAAGGTCTTAGTGTAAATTTGAAAATCTAACATGCCAAGGTTTTTGAATAATTCTTTAATCCTTAGAAAGTCTTTTAAGATGATGTGGCAACTAGATAGTCAAAATTGCACCAATTTTTGATAGTGCAACCTGCTATAATAGAACCGACAAGTTCTGTTCTAGAACATCTAGGTAACAAGTTTCATGATCCTAGATAATGAGTGTTGCATGCCAAATTAGGGGTTAAACTTACTTTATAATCATAAAAGTGATAGAGGATAATATTTCCAAGCATATAATATCAACCCAACAACCAATTATTGAAGCATTTGCATATAAAAGATAATCAACCGCAAGTTTTAAAGTAGTTGCAGGAATTCCTACAATAAAGGAAAAAATAGTGTTTGATTTATTTCTAAGGAGGAAAGGTGAGATGGCAAGTTGGAAGTAAGCATGAATATTTATAAGACCCATTATAAGTCCTTCCACATCATTTGAAGGCATAATAACATAATAATCTATCCATAATAATTTTTTGTCCTAATTCTAAACATGGTAGCTATTGACTACAGAATTGAAATAATCAAGAAACAATAGAGCATTTATATTTTACCTTATAAATGTAAGTAGGACAAGTGGAGGATTTAATTTAAATACTCCTTGTCTACCCTCATTGAAAGCTAGTAGGAAAATAGAAATAAAAATCTATAAATTAGTCAACAATTGTTGTAATAGTCAAATAGTGAATAAAGTGCAGTATTGTTAGACCAACTTATTTTTAGTCTTTCATGTCAATTTGATCTCATAACTTAGCTTAGGATTCTACGATTTTAAAACTTCTACTAGACATAGGAGCAAGGTCCCACTCTTAGTACTGGTGGAGGGAAATTTATACTATAAATGCAAGTTTTTATTATTGTTTTTTTGTTATTTCTTGCAATAGACTGAATACTTTATTTTTCATGTTTCTCCCCTATTTTTCTCTTGTTTGCACATGTTTATGTTTTGTCTTCTTCACAACTAGCTGATTTCCATTCATTCTTGTATTTTTCATTTTTTTCAAAGCATTTCATTTCTATTTTCAAAATTTTAATTTTGCTTCAATATTTTAGTTAACTTTACTTTTCAACATTTACTTTCTATCATTTCAATTTTAGCATTTGATTCTTGTCATTTCAATTTTGGCAACATAGTTTAACATATTTTAGCATTTTCAATTTCTGCAATTTAGCTAGTTTTCATTGATGCAAGGTGTGCTAATTAGGATAGTTTTTGCAAAGACATTATGATTCCCTATTTTTGGTTAGTAGCCTAGTGCCTTGATTTCTAAGCCACAATTCCAATATTCTCTATCGTATCTAGCCTTGGACATTGCCATGGATTGACAAATGAATTAATTGATGAATATTAATGATACTAATCAATCTATGGCTCTAGATGTTCCTTTTTATAATTTTATGATAAACAATAGAACTTATTATTATTTTATCTTTTTGGATGTGGTTGAGGCATTTTGACTTTTAGGTCTTCTCTGCTATTTTCTTCCTACTTGTTGGAAGCCTTGATATTCCTCATTTTTCTCTTATTGTATCTTAGTAGATTAGTTCCTTGATAAATGACCATATTTATGACAAGTAATATATTTAAAGGGAAAGTGTTCATAATCAAGTGCCTAGGTCTGAATCTAGTCCAAGACTTTGATACCTATATTTTTGGGAAGCCTTTTTTTTAGATTGAATTATACACATAGCATAATACAAGTTGTATTATTAGCCTTAAAAGGAGCCTAGTCTATAAATGTTCCAATAAAGTTACCTATCATCTCAAGAGTCAATTTATTCCATAGATGTAGAGGTAAAAATTGTAGTATTACCCAAATTGAGACTTATTTTGGTTCTTCCACTTGTGGGTTGAAATTTGCTGATGAAGGGGTCATGCAGAGAGGACTTGATCCAAGGAACCATGGCCCTATTTGAAATATTGCATCTCTTTCCTCTACAAAGGAGAAAAAAACTAAATATATTTTTCCTGCCATCATGAGTTCATAGCTAGAAAGTCTAGATTCCCAGGAAGAGATAATTTATCTTTAAATGGTTGCTGGGTTGGGACATATACCCATAAATTTACAAGTAAGATCTCTCCCAGTTAGGGTCAGGATTAGACTCTGAATATATTCTAGAAGCATCTCTACTACTAGAGCATCATCCAACTCAAGAAAAAGAGCTTTTTACTTGGTTGGGACTATTATGATTGACCAATAGTATTATTAAAAATATATCATAATTTAATTTACTTTTCTAAACATATATATAATAAAAGAATTAAACAGTGTTTTGTTATTGCTTTATTATAATAATCAATTATGTTAGACCCATAGTATTATTAAAATTAAAAGTTAATATATTTTTATATGGATAATAAATGATTTTTTAATATTAGATGAAACGTTATTTTAGTTTATGGTGAGATCACAACTATTCATTTAGGATCAAGCACCCACCACCACTTAGACATTGGGGCTCCATGCTTTTTAATACTAGAACTTAGGTCTTTTAAGTGAAATATGACTCATCTTATCCACTCAATATCAACTAAAAAACCATATATGCATGTTATTTTATTTAAACAATGTTGAGGATTATAAGAAATGTTTTAATAGAAGGAACATGACAATACATTGATAGCTTATATCACTCATCATGATCCCTTGGAAGGATGTTATGATATATTTTTATTTTAAAATACCTCTTCTTAAATGAGATGTTAGGATAGTCTAGCATCCAATAAAATAGTAAGCTCTAAAACTAAGGATAATCATCTACTTCTCATTCCTAATTATGAGATGGAAAAAGATGAAATACAATAATATTAGATGGTTTAAATATATTCAAGGTATTATAAAGGTTACTGTGGCTAGTTCCATGATAGGGAATTCAGGTCCATCTAGGATAAGTGACATGCATATTTTATGAGAGCCTTACATTCTATTTTGTAAGGAACATTGAAAAGAAACCATAAATGGAGTAAAAAAATGGTTATTAAACAACACAAATAAAAATAAGAAAATGAAATTATCTCAATAAGTCATTGAATTGGATTTAAAGACCTTTATGGATAATTTGAACTCTTATAAGCCTTGGATTAGAGCCAAGAATTAGATTTTAAGTAATCTTGTTAATAAAACACCCTTTTACCTAAAGAAGATATGATGAAAATTTGGAAGGGAAGGCAATAAAGGCATTAATCTCTTAGCCAATATGATATCTAACTTGGAAGGTACCAAATTTATTATTGGTTATTATGAAAAATATAATAACTAAGGAAGATTAAAGCACTGAATTTATTTATATTAACAATGAAGAAAGAAAATTATAATAAGGTTGAAGTCTTACGGATGCACGTAAATAGGGTTGTTGAAGATGGGTTCCATAGTGGACCCTTTGTAAATGTGAATTATTTGGTTTATGATAAGAAATCAAATGGATTTATTAGACATCACATGGTTAGAATCAAAACAAATGAGGGAACAATTTTTAGCCAAATTTAATGATTTTGATTGTGTGGGGTGGAAAATTAGGTTTAAAAGAATTGTTTAACCCCTTCTAATTTTGATCATGTGGATAGAAACTTATGTTTGATAATATTGATCAATCCCATCAAGGATATTAGGGTGGATAAGTAAAATAGGGTGTGGAGAATTAGTGATAGTAATTAATCTTGAAGACTTGGTTATCACTCATAGTTTAGGTGATATGATAGGCCTTATTTTTATTGTGGGATAATTATTACCTATTGAAGAGTTTTTTATAGAGATATTGGCACTTGTAATCAAAATATAATTCTTCATACAACCATAGTTGTGATCATTTGAAATGATGAGACATTTAGCATTGTCTAAAAAAATAGGTAATTGTATCAAGACAAATTAGAGTTGCCTCATGAGGAAACAATTAAGAAACCCTTTATATGTGGATATCCTTATAGATCCCTTTTATATGAAAAAAAAATTTATATGATGCTAATGTATTTTACATGTGTTTCCATATAGACATGGTGTTTTTTTTATAAGAGTGCTTAAATCATATTCCAAGGAGAAAATTTAAGTAATTGTAAAAATCTTATTGTTTGGAAGTATAAGTGAATATCCAAATCATATCATCAAACACTAAATTTATATATGAATCTATTTAACTAAGATGTAATAGGATTGGAGGTGATATTGAGATGCCAAAATCATTGAAATATACCATGATAAGGGATGATGTCACTCCAGACCCATGAGAGATACCGTAGTGGTAAGTAAATGGGTTTTCATTTAGGAGACCCAAGTTCAAACCTTGGTAAGAGGGGACCACGTTTCCTCATAAAATCCCGTGTAAAATTAAATTTTATCAAGCAACATTAGCTCAATCGGATAGATTCCTCAACATTTAAGGAGGGGACCAAGGTTCAATTCTTGCCAATGATACATGAATAATATCCAATATTTTTTGGGCTACCACTAAGTGGTGATGATTTAATACCACTATGGGATGATGATGTAATCCCATATAACCAATTAAAAAAAGGGATGATGTCACTCCAAGTTTGGTATATGTTTTAATAAAAAGCTATTTTCTCATATAAGCAATAAGTTTTTTCACCATTGCTTCGACATAGAAAGGATATTGCTAGAACTTATAACAAACTCCTTTCTTTTCAAGTTAATTATTTTATCAAAGAAAAATAAACTACATTGATAAGAATTGATGAATATATTGATAAAATATTGACAAGGGGTAAAAGGTAAGGTTATTCTTTTATTTCATCCTACAAATGCTTGTTGGGGAACTTAACATTTAGAGAATGGTTCAATGAGAAGAAAATAAATCTATTGAAAACTTAGACTACCTCTTCTACCATGTTTAAAAGGAAAGACAAGTTGAAAATATTGAAGTTCTTACAAAATTATTTAAGGGTGGACATTTGAGCAAGATATGTTGGATATTAATTATTACAAGTACTCATACAAGACCAATATTTACCTCCTTAAGATGTTAAAGGACCTTAAGTTAGGAGATATTCATCTTGTATATGAATATATTGAGTCTTACAAAAAGGAAATTTTAAGGGACAAGATTTTATCCTATAACATTGATGTGAAATCTGCTCTTTTACACAACATAAATAAATTAAACTCAATCATAAATTTTACACAATTTTATACAGCTAAAAATTTTACATGCCCAAAATTTTTTCATAGCTGGAAATTCAAAGAAACAATACTAAGACAAACACATGACATACATTTTTTTTACACACATTCATAGTGTAGTCATTAAAATTTGTTTTGGTGAATATGCACAACTACAATTTTTACTTTTCTTCAATTATAAATTCCACCACCTAATTGACATGAAAGAGAATATGCACAACTATAGTTACAATCTTGAAGTGAATGACTAAATTGACATTTTTCCACTGAGCTTTTGCTCAACATTAGTTAATATGTACAACTCAATTTTTGCTTAGCATCATATTTCCAACATTCTCCTCCTTGATGCTAAGAGGTCTTACAAGATTATATCTAAATTTTAAGAGCTGATATTTGGAAACTCCTTTTGTCAACACATCAACAAAATGCTTTTGAGTACTATAATACTTCAACTTTATTTATTTTATTTGTACCATATCTATGATAAAATGATATTTCAAATCAACATGTTTAGACCTGCTATGATGGATGAGATTATTTTCCAATTGAATTGTACCCATATTATCACAAAAAATAATTGTAGGATGACATTGCTTCTCACTAGTATCCTCCAGTTCCTTCCTACACCACAAGGCTTGTACACTAGCTAAAGCAACTACAATATACTCAACTTCTATGGAGGAAAGAGCAATTGATACTTACTTCATTAAGCTCCATGTAATCGATTGAGAACCAAGATAAAAATAATTGTTAGAAGTAGAATTTTGATCATCCAAGCTATCACCTCAATCAAAATCACTAAAAACAACAAGCTCCATCTCCATAGTTGCATAATAATGAATGCCAAAATCAAGAGTACATTTCACATACCTCAAGATTATCTTGGAAACCTTTAAATGAATTTGAGATGGTTCATTCATGTACCTTGAAACAAGAGATATAAGCAATATCCAGTCTAGGTTAGTGAGAAATATCAAACTTCCCACAATGTTCTTATAACCTATCACATTTACTTTCTTAGCTCCATTATCTTTGCACAACACTACTTCATGAGCAATAAGAGTGGGAACTAGTTTACATTTTCCCATACAAAAATTCTTCAACATGTATTTAGCATACCTTTTTTGGCAAATAATTTTTTATCTTCACAATGATGAACCTCCATTCTAAGGAAGTAATGAATCAAACCTAAATATTTCATGTCAAACTCATTCATCATGGCATTTTTTAATTAATCTTTCATTTTTGAGTTGCTACCCATATAAATAAGATCATTTACATAAAACATACAAGAAGAATATCATTACCTTTTTTATTGGAGTAGAGGGCAAGCTCACTCTAGCTCCTTTTGAAGCCACTTTTTTGAAAGTACCCATCTATCTTGGTATACCAAGCCCTTGGTTCTTCCTTGAGTCCATAGAAGGATTTATTCAACTTGTATACAAATAATTGTTTACCTTTAACCTCAAAGCCTTGTGGTTGCTGTGTATACACTTTTTTTTAAATATCCATTCAAGAAGGCACTTTTCACATTCAAGTGATGCACACTCTATCTCTTTTGGGTTGCCACAGAAATGACCATTTTTATTATTTCTTATCTTACTATAGGTGCCATTTTTTTTTCATAATCAATTCCATACCTTTGTGTGAATTATTTAGAAATAAATTTAGCCTTATGTCTTTCAATAATGCCATCATTATTATACTTGGTCTTGTAGACCCACTTGGAACCTACATATTTCTTACCATTGGGAAGTATCGTAAGCTCCCAATTATCATTATTTTGAATGGAATTTATCTCTTCTTGCATTTATTCCACCCACACATAATTAGTACAAACATCTTCAAAACAAGAAGGTTCAAACTCAGCTTGAGATATTAAAGCATAATTAATAGACTTATATTTATGATCTTCTTTGTCATATCCATTAATGTGTAGCCTTTTCAATCTTGAAATAACTTCATCACCTTATTGATATTGACCTCTTATAAACCTCCTTTCAAATTTGCTATCAAGTATTTGACTTAGTAGGTGATATTGAAGAGTTCTCTTCCCATTCTCAGTATTAATTAGATCAATAATGGATGATGAATTACTTGAAGAACTTGATGAACTCTCCTTAGGACTGCTTAAAGAACCATCTAAAGGACTACTTAGCATACTTAATGGAGGAGTCACACTAGGGTTGTTCACCACCAACACCACCATTATCAATATTGATGGTCTTACTAGCTTGGCCTCTTTGTGTAGATACCTAAAACACATCATATTGAGGATACTACCTATATGGACTCATTTTAGGCCATATGACCCACCTTGGGTAGCTTTAGGGCTCCAATAGTGGTTTTCACCACTCAAACAGGGAACATCCCCATTTATAGCCATGGACATCCCTCCAAAGGATGGCATCTAGATACCATATTACTAAGAGACGACCCCTAGCCAAGGTCATATCACCCTAGGATGGTCACACCAGAATTAGAACTAAAAAAAGTGTGTGATATAAATGGTAGCCAAAACTACCTGTTAACCATCATGCATGAACTTGCATCGCAATTTAGAGCATCCATGAGCCCAGATTAGAAAAACATATGATACCATCAGTTGCATAGAGATTTTTAAGATATGCATTAACTTTTCTTAATGCAAACTATCTCTTCATTTTTTCATGCATAGGGTGGTGCTATTATTAGACTTATTTTAAGGAATCTATATAATAGCACTCACCCCTCAATCAAAATAGAGAGAGTTATTAAGCTTTCAAGCAACGAAGTGCTGCTAAATTTTCACCACAAACTTTTGCATCTAAAGGGTCCACAATTTCAAATATTCAAATCCTCTCACTATTGGAAGTTATGGTGCCATATCACTTCAGAGATTGAAACTGTGTTTACATCCTTCTCGTAACCTAAGATTTATGCTTTGAATATTGATCTAAATCCAATAAGCCATTCCCACAAATGCACCAATCCTTTGACCAAACCAAAGATCAAATCCAAAGTCACCCTCGTACTGGCCTAAAAAAAGCACTTACATGTTAGCGATCACCTCGCTTAGATATAGCTTGTAGGTACGACCATACCACCTAGAGATGACCTTTAGGGCATATATCTATTTTCTTATTTTATTTTAGTAGAATTTTAGCATAGTTTATTTCTTGCTTTTTATAGTAGTTTCATTTTTGTTCATGCATCTGATTCCTGTTTATTTACCATTTTCATTATAATTACATCGAGCCCTATCTCAAAGGGCTTTACATATGGTACTAATTGCTTTAATTTCCTTATGTGTAGGTGACACATATCTATGAGGGAAGAGGAGCACAAGATCTTGCACGTCAATCATAGCGACAATCATGAAAAACCTTCCCTAAATCATTTTGTGGGTGTGAGGAAGATCTTTCATAATACATTCATAATATTTTTATCAATAATTAATTGTATTAGATTGGTAGAAAATCCCTCAGAGGGATTTTATTGTAACCTATTTGAAAGAACAACTAAAATTTGTAATAAAAAGGACACCATCATTCATTTACATATATCTAGTTCTTATCTTCATGGTTTTTTTATTATTACTATATTTTACTATTTTTTTTGCATGGATGTATGGTATTTTTCTACACTTCAGTGGCGATCACAATGAGACCCTGTCCTTATTTTTTTTATTTTGCATTGCTAATTATTATTTATTTTTCTAATTGTAGGTTGCAGATTTGATCATCTGGCACATATATGACCCCTGTTCTACAATCATCCTAGACAGATATGGCCTCAGATCAGAGAGTTGAAACAATAGAGAGTGAGATATTCATTGAATGTAGTCCATCAAGGTAAGTACCTTTGTTCTCTATCTCTATTTCTACAAACAAATTTACAAAAAATATCTCAGATTACAGAGCATAGCATAGAGAAAATTTACAGTGTTGGGCTCTATCTGTGATCGTCTCTAGTCCAAACAACCCCTTGTTTAAGGCCATCCCTGGTTTAGAAGACCCCTTTCTATGGCCATATTTATGATAGATAAACTTTGTTAGCAACTATCTTTGTTCAAGATGGCTCTATACCTATCATTTTTTGGCTTACCTATTGTTGTCTACTCATAGGCTGATCTCATGTAGGGTTCTGTATTTTAGAAGTTCTATTATTTTATAGGATTGCTGTAAGTAAAATATTATTTTTTGCATTACTGAAATATCATTGAGTGCTTCTTGATTTTACTTTCTTTTGCATAATAAAAAGCACCCCACATACCATGCTTCATTTAAAAATCAATGAGTTGGACTCATCACCAACCGTTGATCGAGACCAACAATAGTAGGCTTCATATCCATCCATTGGCTCTCACAATAGAAACCTTAGTGGCCAAAAGTGAGTGGTTTTTTGAACTTCATCACTAGAATATCCCCTACTCTTAGGTGCACCTAGAGTAGGAAGGATAGTGAGCCCCTTTACCATAGGGATATTTAAAATAATTAGTGGATGTAGTTGTCATTATGTCCATGCCTTAAATGCATGGGTTAAGTAAATGCTAGGCTTTATTTATTGGTAGTAGGATATTAGACAACATAGCCCCTTCAAGGGTTATTTTGTTCCCATAAGGTTACCTTGAGCCACATCCATAGGAAGCCACTTTTTGTCGTTTGAGTTACACTTCTTGATAGGGGGTGTGCTCGAACTACCTTTAGTAGTTTTCTATTTTTTACCCTTAGTTTCATAGGAATAGGGGTTTTCAACATCAAAATACACTCAAAAAATTATAGGGTTTCATAATCATAACTTAAATGAGACAATCATATTATCTTCTCATGTGTTTCTTTACTGTTTGTTTAATCTACATCATGTTAATAACATGTAGCCAATCTCAATCACAAGATAGCATTACCAAAAATTTGGAAAGGAGATGTGGAACATCTCTAGTTTAGTCTAGAGGACATGGCCATCCTGAATGGCATCTTGGTGTTCATCATAACACCAATAGCATCTACAGGGAATCAGACCTTCAAGACATCCATATTAGGGAAGTCCCATAGATCCTCTAGGATATATCCTTGATTTGAACACCCTGCTAGATTTTTACAAAAAGAATCATCCATCCACTAAGGGGCCTAGTAGGTTGGTACTATGAATTCGCATTCTGGCTTGCTCTATCCATTAGCTAGAACATGACAGAGTATACCCCATGGATGAGACTTGATGATTAATCCACTTCGCTTAACCATCCATGGATGAGTCAATAATATGCACATTTAGATAGGTACGACACTCATCATCCCACTCAGATAGCTATGTCAAATCATGCATTTCTAGTTAATAAGGAAGAGGAAGATCTAGATTATCCTCCTATCCCTCAAGAAGAGTATTCCATGTAACCACATTGTGCTTCTATGCCACATGAGTATGTAGAGCTTACATTTAAGCCTAAGTACCAGGTCAACACAACTTTACTTGATCGTGGAAAATAGGTAGCCAACCATGCTGATGCCATAGAGCAAGCCAAGACCCTTCATGTTAATACAAAGGCCAATTGACCCTGCACTGTTTATTAGAATAATCAGACCCTTAGGTAAAATACTGATAGAAAAGCATAAGTAGACAAGTTGCAGTTGGATAAACAACACTTAGATCAATAATACCAGTTGAATTAGTAGAGGCTAGACCAGTATAGGTTACACCAATAATGAATACATCAAGAATAATTATAGAAAGCCTCGCATGAGATGGTTCCTACATGTACTACCCATATGCAAAAAATCCATCAAAGGTGCCTCATGCACCACTAGAACTTGCCGCCTAGGTCAAATTAGAACCATCCACCTCATGCATCTATCCATCCTCATAGGTCCACACAACATCCACCCTAAAACCAATAACAAGGGTATGAGACCTATGAGGATTTATAGTTAGAGTACCAGAAGTAAGGTTATCCTAGCATGCCTTATGAGGGTAGGGTTGATGATCACATTCAACCCCCATATTCCAATAAAAATATTTCTCATCCCCCTCTTTGAGGATAAAGGCTGAAAGATGAGATTGTGGCATTTGGAGCTTACAAGTTGCTTGCTGAGTAGATTAAATCATTGGAAAAGCAAGCTTTAGGAATGGGTTACAAGAAACCCATACTGAACCAACTTTGTAATCAACCACTCCATCCTTTTATCCCATCTCATCCATAACCTGAGCATTTTGAAATGCCCAAGTTAGACAAGTTTAAAGGAGAAGATGATGCATAGGAGCATGTCACCAATTTTATGAACCTTTGCTTTCAACTCTAGGATGATGATGCCTTGTTACTTAGGAACTTCCTAATCACACTCTTTGGCGTAGCCCTAGAGTGGTTCAATAATATTCCAAGGCATAATATCTATAGCTTTGAATAGCTTGAGAATGTATTCTTGGAGTGCTTCTCATTTAGCATGAAAAATAAAGAAACCTTAATTGATTTATACAATATCTGCCAGCTTTATGATGAACCAATCTTAGCTTATGGTAATAGGTGACAATCGGTTATCTCAAAGTTGAAATTTACCTTGCATGTAACAGAGCTAAATTTTTTATTTATGAGGAGTTGATCAAAATAAATTTTATTGCTATTAAAACTCTAACAATATCAAACATTCGAGGAAGCCCTAGCTCAGGAAAAGGTCATAGAAGAGATCAAAGTTTAGGAAGGGGAGATCAAACTTCATAAGAAGGAATGGAATAAGAACCCTAAAGCTAAACATACCCAATAGAAACCATCTTCAATTAATCAAGTTGTCTTGAAGGCCTGCAAAGCAAACTCCACCTCAACAAATCAATTATCAAGGTCCTCCACCTCACTCGATGGTGATGATAAAAAATAGAATTATCCAAAGTCTGTGAATAGAATCAGAAAGACTCTCTATCTATGAGCTGATACAATAGTTGCCACCACATAGAGAAGCTCTATTGGATATTTTGAAATCAATTGAATTGCAACCCTAGGATCCCAAATATTTTACCAATTTTTGGGGCACGTTCAACATTACAAGGAGTCTGTTATCATATTTCATGATCATGAGATCAAGACAACTCCTAATAAAGGGCTTGATTCTCCATTTCACATCATTTCTAGTGTGAATTAGATTCCTTACAAGCGAGTCTTGATCGATATATGTTCCTCCATCAATATCATCACAACTACTGTACTACAATATCTCAGTCTTCTATCATCACACATTGTAGCATCTACATTCACCCTTAAAGCATTTAATGATGCTTTATTCTCTATCGTCGACACAATAGTCCTTCCTATTCAGGTTGGACTAAAGACTATTCTTACATTTTACCATGTCTTGGAGGGTGCAATGCAGTATAACATATTTCTTGGAAGATATTATATCAGAGAAATGAAGTGTATCACATCCATATTGCATTAGTGTCTTAAGTACATCCATGAAGGGCAAGTTCATGTGGTTCATGCAAACCTCAGGCCCTTTAAGTACTACAATGTGGTGAACCATCTGTAGGAGCCTACCTTGCCATCCACCCATAGAAATTTGATCAAATGACTCTATCAAAAGTCTAGTTCCATTGCCATAGTCAGCCATCAAACCATCACCACCCCCTCCATATCCACAATCACCATTGGTTTCTTTCGATATCCCTTTGTCATTGGATCCTTCGTGCAAGAAGGTGTCAAAGGTGCCAATCAATAAAATCCCATCATTCATTTTTTCCATTTTTATAGTAAATATCCTAACTCCAATGGATGAGGAAGAATCCCTTGTGGAAATGGATGACCCATCTCAAGCCACACCCCCGTCATCCTCATCCACCCCACCATAAGTCATGATTCATTTGACTAATCCTAGACTCATTGAGTATCTCATGAAAAATATCACATTCACACCACTCATCGAGTCCATGCAAGATATGGGTAGGCCTTTCTTACCATCATTATCCATTGATACCATGGTGCCCTTGGGGGTACCCCAAAACCAAAAAACTTTATCTATGGGGGTTTTGACAACCCTACAAATTCATATCATATGATGGATAATGATGATGATCTATTTTTAGGGAATACCAGTTATCTTTCAAACCCAATTTTTTTCCTACAATACATTTTTATGTTGAGCAAGGTGCAGCAACAGTATTGTCATTGTTGTCAACACAATCAGACAGATCGGTTGATGCAGTGGATAGGAGTTAAGAGGTTCTTTAGAGTATGTACAGTGATTATCCAAAAGATCGAAGTGGCCCATATGCTAAAAATCAAAAGAAAATCACAAGAAAACTGTCGCGATATCGCGACATGTTGAGCAAGGAAGAAAAGCTGTCGCGATATCGCGACATGTTGAGCAAGGAAGAAAACTGTCGCGATATCGTGACATGTTGAGCAAGGAAGAAAAATTGTCGTGATATCACGACATGTTGAGAAGAAAGAAAAACTGTCGTGATTTCGTGACATGTTCGAAGAGAAAGCGCAAGCAAGAAAAATTGTCACGATTTCGTGACATGTTTGAAGAGAAAGCGCAAGCAAGAAAAACTGTCGTGATTTCATGACATGTACGAAGAGAAAGCACAAGCAAGAAAAAATGTTGCAATTTCATGACATGTTGGAAGAGTAAAAGGCAAGTAGAAAGTGTCACGATTTATTGACATATTGCAAGAGAGATTGTACGAAAGAAAAAGTGTCGCGATTTTGTGACATATTGCAAGAGAGAGAGTCCAAAAGAAAAAGTGTCACGATTTCACGACATATTGCAAGAGAGATTGTACGGAAGAAAAAGTGTCACGATTTTGCAACATATTGCAAGAGAAAGAGGAGAGAGAAAAAAGTGTCACGATTTCGCGACATGTATTTTCGCGGGCCAAAGCAAAGAGAAAGAGGAGAGAGAAAAAAGTGTCACGATATCGTGACATGTTTCATTTTCGCGGTCCAAAGCGAAGAGAAAATGCAAGGAAGAAAAAGTGTCACGATTTTGCGACATGTAGCATTTTTGCGGTCCAAAGTGAAGAGAAAATGCAAGGAAGAAAAAGTGTCACGATTTCGTGACATGTTGCATTTTCGTGGTCCAAAGCGAAGAGAAAATGCAAGGAAGAAAAAGTGTCGCGATATCGCGACATGTCGCATTTTTGTGACTCGAAAAGGGTAGGAAGGAAGAGAAAGAAAAAGTGTCACGATATCGTGACATGTCGCATTTTCACGACTTGAAAAGAGTAGGAATGCAGAGAAGGAAAAGTGTCACGATATCGTGACATGTCACATTTTTGCGACTTGAAAAGAGCAGGAAGGCAAAGAAGGAAAAGTGTCGCGATATCGTGACATGTCGCATTTTTGCGACTAAAGGAGGAGAGAGAAAGTAAGAAGGTAGAAGTGTCGTGATATCATGACAAAAGTAAAGAGGAAGAGTATGGATGCGAATGTGTCGCGATATCACAACATGTTGTGTTTTTGTAGGTACAAGCCGAGAAGATGACAAAGAGGCAAAAGTGTCACAATTTTACGACAGGTCACTTTGGCACGAGCTAAGAAGAGAACCCAGCTAAAATAAGATATGTGACAGTTAACTAAAGTTATACGACAGTTACAGGGGCCATTGCAGAAGAAAATCATGCAGCTAAAATAAGAAGAGTTAACTGAAGTCAGTATGACAGTTACAGGTGGAGTTATAGAGAAAAATCATGCAGCCAAAATAAGAACAGTGAACAGAAGTCAGAACGACAGTTATAGGGCCAGTTATGGGTTGCATGCTAAAATATGGAAGTTAAAAATAGAGTCAGAACTTTGTTATAAAAGGAGGTCTGTGTGGAGAATTAAAGAGTTGCTAAAAAAGAGTGAAAGTGCTCAGGATTAAAGTGAGGTGGATTTAATATTGTGAAGAGAGCAAGAGGAGAGCGAGCAGGGTGTGTGTTGTGTGAAGAGTGGGCGATGTTGAGAAAGCAATAGACTAGTCAGGGTCTTGTAAAAGTGAAGGCATCTTTATGTCAATGTTCTAGTTTCAGAACAGAAGTCCAAGTTGGTGCTTGACATCAGGGGTTGGTGCTCCTTCCATTTGGTGCTGGTAAATCAGGGGTTGGTGCTCCTTTCTGTTGGTGCAGATAAATCAGGGGTTGGTGCTCCTTTCTGTTGGTGCAAATAAATCAGGGGTTGGTGCTCCTATCTATTGATGCAGATAAATCAGGGGTTGGTGCTCCTTTCTATTGTTGTAGATAAATCAGGGGTTGGTGCTCCTTCCAGTGTGTGCTGGTAAATTGATTATAAAGTTGTTGCTTTGCAAAGGCTGGATTTGGATGGGAGTCCAAACAGTCAATTTTGAGGAGTAGCCAAAACTGGTGAACCTCGGTACATCTTGTGTTGTGTGATGCTCTTTTGGTATATTTGCTTTATTGGGTTTTAAGTTTTCATTGTTTCGGCATTAAGAGTTGAAGATTTAAGTTTTTAAGAGCTACATTGATTCACCCCCCTCTTAGTGTCATTGTGAGACTAACAATTGGTATCATATCCAGGTTCCCTTATTAGGCTAAATCAGCTAGGGTTGATCTTGGATTAGTACGCAATGGGTAAGAAGAATAGATCCTCCTCAAATAAGGCATCTTAGTCAGTTTTAGTTCCTGTGGAAGAGAAAATTGAACTAGAAAAGATAGGAGTGAATTCTGAAGTATGTGATGAAAAACTTGAGGGTGAAGTATATCTAGAAGGTGAGTTGAACACTTTACTTGAAGAGTTGAATATAGAAAAGAAAAAGAACAAAAGATTGTCCAAGAAGTTGGAAGAATATGGGGATAAGATTGAAGATCTCTTCTTACAAATTCATAAAGCCAAGAAAATAGAAGAAGCCTTGAAGTCACACCTGGATGATAAAGTCAATGTATGTAGCAAACGTGAAGAGGAATCTAAAAAAGTTATTAGTGATCTAAAGCTACAAGAAGAAGAGTCCAAAAGGATTGAAGAAAATCTTAGGTCATAGATCAATAAGAAAGATATTGTTTACTGCAAACAAGAAGAGGAGATTGTTTTATTGAAGAAACAACTAGAAGAGGCCAATACAAATCTCAAATTTGAGAAAAGAACAGAGTTGCTAGATGAAATGATAAGGCAACAAAGAAGCCCCATGTCTAAGCTTGCTCTTGGATGTAAAGTTGAACAACCTTCATCTTCCAAATATGTAGAGAAGAAGAAGTTCACTGTTGAAGGATCGAAGCAAGAAAATTTTGAAGCTGAATCTTCAAAAGAAAGAAAATATCAAAGGAGATCTACAACAAAGCAACCACAACAAAAGAGGTTCTATCACTCTCACTCTATTCATAATAATGCTTTTAATGGCTATTGTTTTAGATGCAACCATTATGGTCACAAGGCAATTTATTATGGATTGAATAATAGATCAAAGAGTTATGATGATAGAAATACATCTGCTTTTTCGATTGAACACCATGTGCAATGTTTTAAATGTAATGGTCATGGGCACACAGCAAGGTTTTGTCCAAGAACTTTTGTATCTAATCTAAGGCAATACAGTAGATTTCATCAGACACAAAGAATGAAACACAGACAGGGGAAATCATGTGCATCAAAGAAAGGAAAATAATCATCCATCAAGGATGCACAAGAGACAACCACCCAAGAGAAATGTTCAAGTTCATGAAAAGGTTCAAAATAGGGATGCATTTGAAAAACTCAAGCCAAAATTCAAGAAAGGTTGGAGAAAGAAAGAATAGAGGAAATCGTGTCTCCTTGGACTGAAAGATATTACTCCTCTATTGCACTAAGCAGCTCCAGGTAGCACATCCCCAGGGGGAGCAATATTAAAGTTTTATTTTAATGCTCCTATGTTGTTTGGTTATCTGATGATGAAAGGCAAGTAGTCAGGGGGAGTTGTCATATAGTTGTCAAAATGTTTTTTAGTTCATGTAGTTTTTTGTGGAGGTAATAAGCAGGAGCATCAGACGTTGGCTTGACAGAGCTAGTTTTTTATTGTGAAATATATCTGGTGATGGTGGTTACAATATTAGATAGTGTCAAACTGATGTGCTTCAGTAGAACAACATGGTGAACAACTAGGTTTTCGATGCAGCAGTTGATAGGCGTTATCTAAGATAGAACATGCAGCACAGGTCATCATGTCATGGAAGCATAAGCTTGCAGGTGCTGGTTTTGAAGCCTATAACATTCCCAATCTACATATAACATAGAATCCATGTTGTGAGTACGTCTCGATTCATCTACCAATATCGAGGGAGGACTATGGTAAAGCTCTTCATGATCATTATGAAAATTACTACCAACGTGTAGCTGGGAAGGCGTGCGTTTCTTAACCAAAAATACAACACATCATTTGGTATAAGAGAGCATTAATTTTCTCTAAAGAAGTAGTCATTATCAAAGAGATGCTAGAGTCAAAGCAAACAGTAGCACTAGCACCCAGTTCGTCAAGAGTGCCAAGTGGCACATGCAAGGCAGAGACGTTGAGAGAATAGCGCCTAGGTGGTGAAGCGCCAAGGAGGACAAGATGCCTATGCACCTAAGAAAGTATTGCATTATTTGAGGAATGCGAGATATTTTCCAAGAAAGTCTTTGAGTACCTTCGCAATAAATTGGGAGTGGTCACGTTTCCCAAGAACTGACTAGCTATCGGGACCACATTCTCAGGGGAAGCATTTATATATTTGATTATATTTTTGCTCATGTTTGTAATTTTTGCTAACTATAATAATTTGTGCCTGAGAATTTTGTGCATGGACTCAGGGGGAGTTTGTAGCAGCCCTTTGGTATTATTGTCAAAGGGGGAGAAGAATTACAGGAAATTGCACGTGTGTTGCCAACAATTCCAAAGGGGGAGATTGTTGAGCAAGGTGCAACAACAATATTGTCATTGTTGTCAACACAATCAGAAAGATTGGTTGATGCAGTGGACAGGAGTTAAGAGGTTCTTCAGAGTATGTACAGTGATTATCCAAAATATCGAAGTGGCCCATATGCTAAAAATCAAAAGAAAATCACAAGGAAGAAAACTGTCGCGATATCGCGACATGGTGAGCAAGGAAGAAAATTGTCGCGATATCGCGACATGTTGAGCAAGAAAGAAAAACTTTCACGATATCGCGACATGTTGAGAAGAAAGAAAAAATGTCACGATTTCGTGACATGTTCGAAGAGAAAGCGCAAGCAAGAAAAACTATCATGATTTCGTGACATGTTCGAAGAGAAAGCGTAAGCAAGAAAAACTGTCGTGATTTCGTGACATGTTCAAAGAGAAAGCGCAAGCAAGAAAAACTGTCACGATTTCGTGACATGTTGGAAGAGAAAAAGGCAAGTAGAAAAAGTGTCACGATTTTGTGACATATTGCAAGAGATATTGTATGGAAGAAAAAGTGTCGTGATTTCACGACATATTGCAAGAGAGAGAGTCCGAAAGAAAAAGTGTCATGATTTCATGACATATTGCAAGAGAGATTGTATGGAAGAAAAAGTGTCGCGATTTCGTGACATATTGCAAGAGAAAGATGAGAGAGAAAAAAGTGTTGTGATTTCGTGACATGTATTTTCGTGGGCCAAAGCAAAGAGAAAGAGGAGAGAGAAAAAGTGTCGCGATATCGCGACATGTTTCATTTTTGCGGTCCAAAGTGAAGAGAAAATGCAAGGAAGAAAAAGTGTCACGATTTCGCGACATGTAGCATTTTTGTGGTCCAAAGTGAAGAGAAAATGCAAGGAAGAAAAAGTGTCACGATTTCGTGACATGTTGCATTTTCACAGTCCAAAGCGAAGAGAAAATGCAAGGAAGAAAAAGTGTCACGATATCGCGACATGTCACATTTTCGCGACTCGAAAAGGGCAGGAAGGAAGAGAAAGAGAAAGTGTCGTGATATTGTGACATGTCACATTTTCATGACTTGAAAAGAGCAGGAAGGTGGAGAAGGAAAAGTGTCGCGATATCGCCACATGTCGCATTTTCGTGACTTGAAAAGAGCAGGAAGGCAGAGAAGGAAAAGTGTCGCGATATCGTGACATGTCGCATTTTCGTGACTAAAGGAGGAGAGAGAAAGTAAGAAGGCAGAAGTGTCACGATATCATGACAAAAGTAAAGAGGAAGAGTATAGAGGAGAAAGTGTCATGATATCGCGACATGTGTTTTTGCGGGTACAAGCCGAGAAGAGGACAAAGAGGCAGAAGTGTCACGATTTTGTGATAGGTCGCTTTGGCACGAGCTAAGAAGAGAACCCAGTCGAAATAAGATATGTGATAGTTAACTAAAGTTATACGATAGTTACAGGGGCCATTGTAGAAGAAAATCATGCAGCTAAAATAAGAAGAGTTAACTGAAGTCGATATGACAGTTACAGAGTGCAGTTACAGAGAAAAATCATGCAGCCAAAATAAGAACAGTGAACGGAAGTCAGTACAACAGTTACAGGGCTAGTTATGGGTTGCATGCTAAAATATGGAAGTTAAAAATAGAGTAAAAACTTTGTTATAAAATGAGGTCTGTGTGGAGAATTAAAGAGTTGCTAAAAAATATTGAAAGCGCTTGGGATTAAAGCGAGGCGGATTTAATCTTGCGAAGAGAGCAAGAGGAGAGCGAGCAGGGTGTGTGTTGTGTGAAGAGTGGGTGATGTTGAGAAAGCAATAGACTAGTTAGGGTCTTGTAAAAGTGAAGGCATCTTTATGTCAATCTTCTAGTTTTAGAATAGAAGTCCAAGTTGGTGCTTGGCATCAAGGGTTGGTGCTCCTTCCAGTTGGTGCTGGTAAATTAGGGGTTGGTGCTCTTTTCTGTTGGTGCAGATAAATCAGGGGTTGGTGCTCCTTTCTGTTGGTGTAGATAAATCAGGGGTTGGTGCTCCTTTCTGTTGGTGCAGATAAATCAGGGGTTGGTGCTCCTTTCTATTGTTGCATATAAATCAGGGGTTGGTGCTCCTTCCAGTGTGTGCTGGTAAATTGATTGTAAAGTTGTTGCTTTGCAAAGGCTAGATTTGGATGGGATTCCAAACAGTCAATTTTGAGGAGTAGCCAAAACTGGTGAACCTCGGTACATCTTGTGTTGTGTGATGCTCTTTTGGTATATTTGCTTTATTGGGTTTTAATTTTTCATTGTTTCGACATTAAGAGTTGAATATTTAAGTTTTTAAGAGCTACACTAATTCACCCCCCCTCTCAGTGTCATTGTGAGACTAACATTTTATTGTTGTCATTGGCATGAGAATGATCTTGATTGATATAAAAAAGGTCTTTGTACCCATTATGAACCCTAATATCAGACCCCCTATGATATTTTTGGATTAGAATATATCAGGCACATACCAGATGATGCCCTAGTAGATTCTCTCCAATACCTAGCCATAAGTTTTGGAGAAGAACTTGATAGGGATGTGTTGAGTGGATATTTTGCCCTATAACAAAATGATCACGCAACTAGAGTCTCTGACAGGAAACTCTCTCTTGCAAAGAAATTAGTTATTTCTCCAAGGTTCTTATGAACAAAAATTCATATGCATAAATAATAATATTCAATTTAAATGCCTGGAACACCTTAGTGATTGCAAGTAACTGTAAACAAGGGGCAATTTTGGGGTGTGTTGTGGATCAGCCACAACAAATGGTGACTCTACTGTTAAATGCTCCTGAGCATTTTAGTGAGAACCCAACTTGGAAGTATACAAACTCGAAATAGGAATTAGCACATAAGAACATAAACAAATGCCAATAGATAAAAAATACATGAATCATCAGAATTACTAAGTATCAGCTCGATGTGTGCAATGTGTTTCATTCCCTATCGTTTGAAATTGATCAACATTCCATTGTCAGTTTCACTTATGATTTGCATGCAAGGCTATGAATGGTTTGTGCATGATTTTATGTATGATGAAGATGCTAGAGATATCACAACCTACTTTATAAAGGCTCAAACCTTCTAATATCATGAACAAACATATCAAAGTTGTCAAACCCTCTTAAGGCCAAATAAATATAAGTATACTGCATTAATTTACTAGATCCCAAAGTTGGTTATGAGTCACTACCATCTTGAACCCATGTGCAAGTGTAAGTGAAATCAGAACTTTGGGGAATAGGATTCCCAACCTAAGCGAGATGGAAATTTAACCCTATCCTTACTATTCTGATTTGGAGTTCATTACCTCATCTTGAACAAAATGATTTAACCTGTTATGGATGAAATGGTCAGGCTAGTCTATCCATATGAGAAATCAGTGGTCTTGCTTTTAGACAAGACATGTTGCCATGCATGAGCATACTTAACCCCATAATCCATGACTTGACTTCATTCATTATCTTCTCTCTCTTTTTTATTTTCTTGGACCTTTGGGATGACTACCCATCCTTGCCAGGGACATGTAGTACGATCCTTCCAATCCAATATTAAGATGAAATGGAACATATTTTTTACTTCTTGGACCTTGGGGATGACTACCCATCCTTGCTAGGTACATGTAGTACGATCCTTCCAATCCAAGATTTAGGTGAAAAATGGGAAATATTAATTTTATTTCTTGGACCTTGGGGATGACTACCCATCCTTTGCAGAGGACATGTAGTACGATCCTTCCAATCCAATATTTATGATGATATGAGACATAGGAGCTTTGGGGAATCGGATTCTCAACCTAGGCGAGATGAGAATTATGCCCTATCCTTACTACTCCATGTAGGTCAAATCAGAGCTTTGGGGAGTTGGATCCTCAACCTAAGTTTGATGAGGATTTAACCCTATCCTTACTACTCGATTTTAGGCTTTAAGCTTTATGGAAGTGGTAAAAACCACTGTTTTAAGGATCATGTTGCATAATAGGATAGACATGAAATACTTATTTCGCCTGAATTTTCTTCCAAGCAAGGTTTTGATCATTTTGCTCAAGATCCTTTTTAATGTGTATAAAATGTGCTTGGTTCTAGATAATTCGGGCATCAATTCCCAACCTTAGGATTTTTTCTTATTTATGTTATAGCATAACCCTAAGAGGATTTGACACACTTTAATGATTTGTATCTGAAATGCATATGCAACTAAGATGGCATGTACATGCAAAGTGAAATGTAATATGAATGCATTGCGCTTTGGATTGCAGATGGAGTATTGCCATAATTTGTATAACTGACAACTTCATGCATCACAAATTCCAAACAATATTATTTAAAATTTTTGTGTTACTTGCGGAGCTTTCTACAACATAATTCCAATGTTTCACATTCTCCTGATCCAAAGCATAAGTTAACATCTCAAAAACAACTTTTTCATCATTTTTTTTTTTAGACAAACCAAACATGTCAAATAAACACACAACTTAAATCATGATTAAACTAACATTCCTAAAATGAAACTTGAAAAAAACAAACCAAAACCAAAACCAAAATCTATATACAATATAGTACAAGATGATGCCAAGCTTGGACTATTACTTTCCTAGATCCCAGACATGATTAGAACACTTCAACAAAAATATAACATGATACACATGCCAAATGCTATAGGAATCCAACCAAAACAAGATTAGACTGCACCATGCAACAACTTTTAATTTACCTTGCTCACCATACCAATTTGATTTAATTCCATTACCAACATCATAGGTGGGATTCAAATAAAATTGATTAGACAAAGATTGGTATTTAACTTTATCTTGTCTATTATTTAAAATGTAAGTTTCATCATTCAATTCATGATTTAGAAGTAGGCTTTCTTTATCCAAAATGAAACTTTGTAAGTAAGAGCCTATTTCTAAACTTTTTAAAGCCAATTCATTTTCCAAATTTGTAGGCCAATCAAATTTGTGCAACAATTTACAAGCATCTAGGATATTTACTAAATTAGGATCATTAGGAGTTTTTATCCTAAGTTCAAGAATTAATTGTTGATGAATTTGATTTAGCAATTTAAATGCATCAAGCTCATTTTCATTCATTAAATTAATGTTATCAAAGGTGTGGTTAGAAATTAATCCTTGTTCTTCATTCACCTTCAATGGCATTTCATCATATAGCACTTGTTCTTTCTCCATGATTTGTTTATCAAAGGCACCAAACCTAGGTACCCAATTGAACACATGTCCATCCCTTTCAAACCATAAGTATTGTCTATCTAGAGGTGGGTTAACTAACACATTTCCATGGTCAATCACTTGGGTTGTTTTGGGTAACGTGAGATTTTCAATTGGATCATCAATGATATCAAACCCAAATGATTTTGGTTTTGTAATTTTCTCATTTTGAAATGGCATAATCATTGTAGCACAAGTAAGTGGATCAAGATTTTCAATTTCTTTTCCTTCAAAGGAATCTAAAACAAATGATTCTCTTTCTTGATTCATGATTGTATAATCCTTATCATGCTCCAAAATTTGATGAGATTCGAATTTTTCTTCCAAAACTTTCTCAAATTGTACAGGATTTATAGTATCCTCATGTGAGGAAGCAATTGAGTTATCCTGCATATTAATTGACACAACAAGATTGTTAGAAGATTTAGATTGATAATATTCTTCCCATTTCTTCCATGAATCATAGTAATCATCCTCCAAGTTCAATTTGTGACGCTCAAGTACTTCTTCATATTCTGATTCATCAACATGTTTCTCATCCCATTCATCTTCACCTTCCTTAGATGGTTCAGTTATTTCCAAAAGTGGGTTATCTCTTGAATTCAAATTGGTAAATCTATCATAATCCAAATTTGTAACCCATGATTCAATTTTATCACAATTTGGAAGGTGTGGATCCTCTTGGTTATCACTTTCGAGAACATCATCCAAAGTGTCCTTCGAGAATAAGTGGTGAAATTCGATTATGTCTTCAAATTCATTTGTTGATTTTATTTCAAATTCATTTTCAACCACTTGTGATGGCTTAGGATCTTCTATAATGGGATCAATTTTTGAATTTCGTGTCATATAGTTGCTCCAATCCTTTGCAAGTACATCTGACCAAATCATATCCACATAAGTTTGTTCATCCAAATCCTCCTTTTCGGGTAATGATTATAGATATTTCTTTTCCAAAACAAGATGGTGATAATTTAATTCCAACTTCTTGTTACCCATCCATAGAATTTCTTCTCCAAAAACTTCATGCTCTTCAAGACTTTTTGAATAGGTATTTACTTCAACGTGAGTCATCTCAAAATCTCTTGTATCACTTGAAGAAGCATAACATGAAACATCATTAAGATCGGCATTATGAATTTTCTTCCTCGGATAATTTGGATGCATACATTGATGTGTTCATTTTTGTGGTGGAACATGCCTACATACCTTCTTAACCACTTTCTTTTGCTCTTTTAATTCCGATACGAACTCTTTGGGTTGAGTGGTAGAAGTAGTAGGATTAGTTGGATTGATATCCATGGACAATGCTTGAACATTTGTTGCAATGGTTCCATGAGTGACCACATGATTCTCTAATTGAGGCATAGTTGGATGGATGAAAGTACTTGTATAAGCACATGTGGGAGCATAAGTTGGTATGGTAGGATAAAGTTTATTGTAGGGAAAAACATTTGATATCAAATTTTGTTGTGCCCACGCTTGATTTACCATCGAGGTTTGATTGCAAGCCCCTAGTTGTCCTACCATAGTTGATTGCTCCATTCCATAACCTTCTGGCCTTAATTGCTGATCTAAAATCATAGCTTCTATGTAAGCCGATGCAAGATCAGTAACCAAGGGATTCATCCTAACAAATATGGCAAACAATGGATCCAATGCTGGAAAGTATATTTGAAGAGCACCATTTTCCTCAATAGTATAGGGAGAAATTAGTCTCGCATAAAGCTTTCGAAACCTCAAGTTGAAATTTCTCACCGGCTCATTAGGTTCTCTTTTGCAAGAAGTAAATTGTTGATATATCGTGAGAGGATCAATGAGTAACCTAAATTGATTGATAAACTCATCTTTCAATTGAGTCCACGATGTAATAGAACCAGTGGGTAAATTGATGTACCAATCATATGCCACCTCATCTAGAGTTCTAGGAAACATTCTACATGCCACATCCTCATGTTCGACATTCCATCTAACTAGGATATCCACATAGGCTTGAATATGTTCCTCGGATAATTTTGGACCATTGTGTTTAAACTTGGGCAAATTTTTTTCTACGTTCTTGGGTAAATCATGAAAATCTCCACTAATGTTCAACGGATTAGCATGTATCCCATACCACATTCCTACAGTTGTAGCCATTAATGAAACCCAAAGAAAAATTTCAAAACCAATTTGTTAGTCATGAAAGAATGAAACCTTGAAATGACTAGCAAATATCAAACATGTAACTTATGAATAATCATGTTAGCCCCAACCAAGAGATGTATCCATTAAAATCAAATGAAAGCAATTGCATGGAGACCACCTCGTTAGTCAAGAATTTTATTATTATTATTATTTTTAGATCAAATCAAATCCCCTTATTCCTGTATGAATAATCAAAGCGTTAGAACATTGCATAGCAATTCATGTCCTCCGTTTAACAGTACAAAGTTGTATTGTTAAAATAGGGCTAAGATAATAATGAATAGGGAATGAAATATTCAAAATTGAAATCCCTGTAGCACTTAAATCACACTGAAATAAACCAATTCAGGCCCTCCTTCTAGCACCAAAATGTTGAGTGGATATTTTGCCCTATAACAAAATGATCACGCAACTAGAGTCTCTGACAGGAAACTCTCTCTTGCAAAGAAATTAGTTATTTCTCCAAGGTTCTTATGAACAAACATTCATATGCATAAATAATAATATTCAATTTAAATTCTCGGAACACCTTAGTGATTGCAAGTAATCGTAAACAAGGGGCAATGTTGGTTTATTTGATCATGAAACTTTAATGATTGTTCGTTGAACCAGAATAAACAAATGTGAATCGGCCCAGCAATGAAAATTTCTATTTTTGGATTTTTAAAGATCTGCAATAAAACAACTTCGGTGAATTTATGAAAATTACAAATAATTCCAAAAGTGAAATTTTAATATGCATATTTTGAAGTCTACAATATTACCTATGCCCTGGTGCAACTATTTTGGGATTTTGAATTTTTTATTTTTTTAATTTTAACGACTGCAAATTAAAATAAAGTAACTGCTTCTGAAAAGTAAAGTACAGAAAAATAAAAATAAAATGCCTTCAGTATGATGCTATCCTATTTTGACAAAACCGAAGATATGAGGTTTCCATGCATGCAACCTAACCTATTGGACTTGCAAAACATGCACAATCCTGATAAGCTAAGTGCTGGTTCCTAAGGGTTTGAATGAGGTTTTCAGATTTAAGCATTCGCATGCAACAACCAAGAAAACTTGTATCAACTACATTTACAAGCCTAAAATTTGAAAAGGGAAAATAGACATTTAATCTTGCATGCAGAAAATGACTCCTTTCTTGCCCATAAGATGCAAATTTTTGAAATATTATCTGCATTAAATATTTGTCATTTTACAATAGCAGAAATCTGGTTCTCCAAAACTAGAAAAAGTGGAAGAAAAACACTCCAAAGCAGGCCCAGAATGGCTTATCACCGTCAGCTCTGCAACCCTGCTCCTAGCAGTTTTTGACCCCTGTACCTGTCCTGCGCTTCTGCTTTTAAACATTCTGGTGCGGCTCTCTGTTTCACTTTACGGTGCTTTGTTTCATTTTCCATATTGCATCGTTTCGTATTCCCTGTCTCATCATTGTATTTGACTTTCTGTTCGATGTAGAAACGTTTGATCTTCTCTGCTGAATGTAACCGTTGGTCATGAAGCGTTACATTATAGCCCTTATACTTCTGTGCCACGTGTTCTACGATTTTTTGCATGTTCTGTAACGCCCCTGTGTAAATCATGAAAAAACAATAGCATCTCGCGATATTAGGACGTTTTTATGCATGTAGATTTACTCCTTTATCTGTACCACAAAAATGAGACATGTCGTGATATCGCGACATCTTCCAGCCAACAACCTTGTCCACCACCAGGCACAGCGAAAATAAGGCATGTCATGAAATCGTGACATTTTTTTGCCCGCAACCTTGTCTGCCTTCATGCACAGCGAAAATAAGACATGTCGCAAAATCGTGACATTTTCCTATATGCAGCCTTGTCAGCATTCACGCACGACAAAAATGATACATGTCACGATATCGCAACATTTTTCTGCTATCGGGCCGTGTGGGTGCAACCTGTCACGAAATCGTGATGTTTTTCTCTATCGCTGTGTTTTATTGCACTTAGCCACAAAAACGCGACATGTCACGAAATCGTGACACTTTTCTCTTCTGCACCATCTTGCTGCTTTCTGTCACAAAATCGTGACAATTTTTTGTTTCGTACCACTTGGATGCTTTCTGTCGCGAAATCGTGACAATTTTTTGTTTTGTACCACTTGGATGCTTTCTGTCGTGAAATTGCGATGCTTTTCTCTCTCAGGCTGTCTCACTGCTTTCTATCATGAAATTGCGACGCTTTTCTCTCTTAGGCTGTCTCGCTGCTTTTTGTCATGAAATCATGATGCTTTTCTCCTTCGGACTACTTTCATTGTACTTGGCCACGAAAACACGACATGTCATGAAATCATGACATATTTTCCTTCCATACCATCTCGCTGCTTGGAGCCACAAAAATGCGACCGGTCGCGATATCGTGACGTCTTTCCTCTACGTTCATTTTGGCTACTCTTTGTCACGAAAACGCGACATGTCGCGATATCGCGACAACTTCTGCATTGACTCTTCTCTTGCTGCCTTTGACCGTGATTTTGTTACATGTCACGATATCACGACATTTTTTTATTTTTTCTTCTCTCTCCTCTTTGACCCGCAATTTCACGACACGTCATGATATCACGACATCTTCTCTTCATGATGCATTCTACTGCTCTTAGCCATGAAAACGCGACATGTCACGAAATCATGACAATTTTCCATTTTGCTGCATTTTGTTACTCTTGGCCATGAAAACACATGTCGCAAAATCATGACACTTTTCTGTTCCATTGCACTTCGCTTGTCTGAGCCGCGAAAATGTGACCTGTCGCGATATCGCGACACTTTCTTTTTCTTAGCAGCAACATGTCGCGATATCGCGACAACTTTTTTTTCTTAGCAGTGACAGAGCAACATGTCACGATATCGTGACACTTTTCATTTCTAGCCGCGATGGAGCAACATGTCGCGATATCGTGACACTTTTCTTTTTCTGGCCGTGACGGAGGCATGACACGATATCGCGACACCTTTTATTTTTGTGATATTTTGCTTTTTTTCTTGATCTTTTTAGCATTTGGGCCACTGTGGTCTTCTTTGAAAGCATACAAAAAAAGGTGGGTCCCCAATTTTGGGGTGTGTTGTGGATCAGCCACAACAGGATGAATACACTAATCTTGGTTACATTCATTCATTGGATGATTACTTTTCCATTGCAATGGAAGTCATCGAGCCTCTTAATTGTAGGATATGTGATGAAGAGTCTGACATTAATCAAACTAAAGATGATCAGGAGCCTAAGGGAGATTGGGTTTCTCATGTAGATTCTGATGGAGAATGGGAGGTGATGTCTAAAGCCTTAGCTAGCTCGAAGGAAGAAGATTCCACTCCATCGAGCCTCTCGTGGACCTAGATGAGTTTTATCTTAGAGTTTTTCCTATGCATCAGCCCATCTGGAGGTAACTTCTACCACCAATATCTAGTCATCCCTATTTCACCTAGGCCTCATCTAGTCATTCGTCTTCCACCTTAGCCACCTTCGGTGTGCTTGAGGTCACCCATATTTGATAGGATTTTCCCACCCATGAATGGAAACTATTCTCCATCCATCAATATGCTTTCCATCGATTTGACCACACCACTCTATAATCCCAGTGACCCTTCAAAAACTTTACACCTCAACCATGAGGCCATCAATTTTGATCATACTGTATTTCTACCATTGCTCAAAGAGTTCTTCCATTATGAATAAATATTACAACCATTTCATTTCTTCTAGGGATCATCTAAATATGTTTGTCAAGATGAGATCAAACCTAATGACATGATTGATTATTTGAATCTAGCAAATGACATCCATTTGATCCCTATGCCTCATCAACTCAAGGAGGCATCCCACATGTTAGTTGAGGATATAATAGATGTGGATATCAAAACTGACCCAAAATTTTCTCATAATGTCAATTTGGGACAAAGTTTATCCCCACAAGAGCAAGTTGATATTATATCTCTCTTGAAAGATAAAAGAGAAGCCTTTGCTTGGACTTACAAAGACATGGCAGGTCTCGATCTAAAATTGGTCTTGCACAATATCATGCTTGATCCAAAAATTAAACCAGTCAAGAAAAAGCTTCAAAAAATGCATCTAAAAATAGCCTTAATGGTTAAATATGGATTGAAAAAATTGTTGGATGTAAGGTTCATACAACCTATAGACTATCGTGACTATATTTCCAACATGGTACTCATAGGAAAATTTAATGGGAGGATTCACATATGCACGACCTTAACAAAGTGAATCCTAAGGATAAATTTCTCTTGAACATCGATGCTTTAGTCAATATGACTGTAGGTCATGAAATGTTATCCCTCATGGATGGTTTCTAAGGCTACAATCAAATCTAGGTCAATCTTGAGGATCAATCCAGTACAACCTTTACCATGCCTTGGGGGAATTTCTATTACAAATTCATGCCATTTGACCTTAAAAATTTTGGTGCAACATATAAATGGGCTATGACATACATATTTCATGACTACATGCACAGAATATTGGAGGATTGTATGGATGAATTACTAGCTAAGTCTCTATTGCATCATGAGCACGCGAATGTTCTAATAAAATTCTTTGATTGCCTTATCAAACATAACATTAGACTTAACCATAAGAAGTGTGTCTTTGGAGTTACATCTAGAAAATTCTTGGATTTTATAGTCTTAGAACAAGGAATAGAAGTGGATCTCACCAAATTCAAGGTAATACTTGAAATGCTCCACCTACAAACATTAAGCAACATCACAACTTACAAGGAAAAACACATCTATCTGATGCTTCATAGCGCAAATTTTGGATAAATGTCAACCAAGGAATTATCTATTACAAAAGGGGGTCCCATTCAATTGGGATGATAAGTGTCAAAAGGCCTTTTATGAGATCAAACAATACTTGGCATCCTGCCAGTATTGGCTCTGCATTAACCAGGTGTATCATTTCTATTATATATATCAACTACCAATTTTGCCTTAGGGATAATGTTGGACCAAAAGAATGAGGTAAATAAGGAACAAGCTATATATTACATCAGTCACACCCTAGTCAGCTATGAGCTTAAGTATGCATACATTGAGAAGATTTGCCTAGCCGTGGTATTTTCCACCAAGAAGCTATGCCATTACATGCTAAATCACACAATGTATATCATATCCAAAGAAAAACCTTTGAATTATATGATGAGTAGAACATACCATAATAGATGTACTACAAAGTGGATCATGTTGTTGATAGAATTTGACCTTGAATTCATAAGTCAAAAATATATTAAAGGTCAAGTCATTACTAATCAACTAGCAGAGGCTCATCTCTAGGATGATAAAACTATTATAATTGAGTTGCCTGATGATAGAGTCTTTGCATTATCAGCTTCGACAGAACTAGAAGAACCTAAAAATAAAGTCGATATGACTTTGTTCTTCGATAATTCCAAGTGTGAACAAGGGGTGGCACAAAAATCATGTTTTTCACACTGTAAGGGGCTCCTATACCCCTTTCATTTAAACTTTATTTCTCGTGCACGAATAATAATATTGAATACAAGGTCCTCCTTTTGGATCTTCAAGCAACTATCACCATGAAAATAAAAAAGCTCAATTTCAGCGATTCCTTACTCATTGTTACCAAGTTAAGGAAATATACTAGTGCAAGTGTCCAATATTGCAATCATACAAAGCCCTTGTGGACAAGCTACTAGCTAAATTGGAATGGTACAACATCGAGGTTGTCCCTCGTTCATCTAATAATTTTGTGGATATGATGGTCTCTTTGGGATTCTTAATTCCATAAAATCCTTTAGATGATATCACAACCATTCATGTCAAAATTCTTTTGCAATTATCAATTTTACATGAGGCTTCAAAAGATGAAGTTGTCTACATGGTTTAGATTAAACCGTACCAAGAACAATTCTCTCACATTCATGAATTTTTAAAACATGCTTCCTTGGGATCTTTGATCCTAAATAGTCCTTTTGATAACAACACAATGATATATCTTAAGGTTCTCTTCCAATCTGCATTTGTATGGGATGAATCTCAAAAGGAATAAGAAGTTCATTCAGTCGAGACTCAATAGTTTCAATATTGGTTCACTCAATTAAAATATTTCCTCAAACTTGGTAATATTCCTTTGGGATTGTTGCATATCAAAAAAAATTCAAACAAAATTTGATAAAATATGTCTTACTAGAAGATATACTATATTTTTAGAGCTATGATGATCTTCTTCATTGTTTAGAGCCCCATGAATATACTTGGGAAATTTTGGAAGCTCACGATGGTACTTGCGATGGCTATTTTAGTGGTATGGCTATCACTAAGTGCATCCTCTGAATGGGCTATTATTGGCCTACTATGGAGAAATATTATTATTCTTATGTTAAGAAGTTCATGAAATACCTGCATCATGCTAATATTTTGCACATACCTTCTTAGGAATTACAATCGATTCATTCGATATGGCCTTTTTTTTCAATGGGGATTCGATTTAATTAGGAAAATATTACCTCCATATTTGGGCTATCACACATTTATCTTAACGACCACTAAGTACTTCACCAAGTGGGTGGAAGCTATCCCTCTTATCACTATGACTGGACCCTACATCATGGAGTTCATACTTCATAATATCATTTGTTGTTTTGGTATTCCATCCAAGATCATATTGAATAATGAACCCCCATTTAAGAACAAGAATGTGCAAGCTTTAACCATTAAGTATAATATTTAGTACAACTTTTCCATACCCTATTATCCACAAGCTAATGGGCAAGTAGAGGCATCAAACAAGATAGTCATTGCCATTCTTAAGAAAACCATCAAGGATAATCACAAATATTGGCATCTTCAACTACCTCTTACATTATGGGCTTAAAGAACTAGCATTCGAATGCCCACTAGGGAAACCCTATTTTCACTAGTATATGATATTGAGGTCATTATGCCCTTGGAATTGGAAATTCCTTTATTGCACATATCACTACAAGAGTTCATTGATGATGATACTACACAACAAGCTCATCTTGATCAATTTATCCTTCTTGATGAATGACATGTTAATACTCTCGAGCACCTCCACATTTATCAATATTGTCTCCAGTGAGATTATGATATAAAATTCCACCTTAGGAAATTTAAATTTGGGTATATTTTGCTTAAATAAAATCAATAGAACTCCAACTTACCACCACACTTACAAGACAAGTTTGCAGCAAACTGGTTAGGCCCGTTCATCATCACATAGAAGATAGAACAAGGGAATTATAGGTTAGCTTATCTTGAGGGTGTTGAGGAACCTAAACCTCTCAACATTATCCACTTGTGGGTATTTTATGCATGACACTTAATGCATATAAAAAATCATAAAAATAAAAACCACAAAAATATTGAAAAATCACAAAAAAACAAAAACATTGCATTCCCACTTGCATTGCATTCCATCATGCATTTCATATCGCTATCTTTTATCATTTGCATTAGGCATGCTATTTCATTTATTAGCATTAGAACTAGTTTTGTTCTTGCATACTAAGGTCTACCACCACACTTGTGTGATTGTTATTAGTCGTAATCAAACCTTTCCATCATCATCATTTTCACTTTTCTTTATGAGCTTTTTCTTATTAAGGAGTACTCATAAGATAGAGTAGATACTGAATGACTATCAATAATGATGTTTAGATGAACATTGAATATTTTATGCACACCTCTTAGTTTGTAAAATATCATAGGAAAAACCCCCACATTTCACATGTCATTACCATCCACATCCCCCTTGTTGATAATTGTGTTTTTCAACACAATCAATAAATTTCTATAAGGTGTTCACTAGGGTTTTTAGTCATTCAACCATTCCTAGGTTTCCTTTTAGATTTTGTATAAATCTATCTTTATTTTGAAGGTAGGGTCTCGCTTTCATAGTACCTTGCATATCTCAAAAGACCAACACAATTTCACACATTTAAATATGAGTTTGAACAAGGAAGGATGAAATTACAACGTAGTCCTTGCTACCTTAAGCAAAAGGTTTTCCTTACTCATCCTATTATGTGCATGGTCTAGGATGCTAAGAATTGACAAAAGGACAAGCTCTCCCCTACCCAAAGCAATAAATTCCTTGCTCATACAATAAATCCCTCCCCCAAAAAATTGGTCTTCACCACTACAATAAATCCCCTTGCTCCTCATAAAAAATGAGCAAGTATCCCAAGCAAAGGAATTAAAAGAAAGGAAGGGGATCATGATATTGAATCCTAAAATCCTCTATTATTCAAAAGCTATGGGATGACCTCCATTACATCAATGGGTTGAATGAAACCCACCTGACAATGAAATAGTCTTATGCATGGTGACATGCCTATCACAATAGCGACCTTCTTTTGTACAAACCAATGTCAACTTGCAGATGAGCTAGCTTTTGTTGGCTTGTATTTCCTAGTAGTCTAGTACAACTATATCCAAAATCAGGATAATGATGACCATAAGGTGATCCTAATTATAGCAATGGTATCTAAGACCTGGCTTGACAATGATGTAGTCTTATGCATCACAATGGATATCATTATGCACACACAGGGATATTGAATATCTAGGTCTTCCTAGTAGACTTTTATCTTTTGGAGTCCTGTGTATTTAGTATACATATTTTAACTGGTCAACTAGGGTGTTTGAGTCTCCTAAAAACCATGTCGTTTTCCTATAGCATCTTATTTTCACCATCCATCATTTAAAATTTTATTACTTTACATATGGTTGGATTTCAAATATATGACTTTTGTGCAAAGGTTAAAATTTTTATTGATGACTATTATACATCCTATGGTGATTTCATATACATCCTATGGTGATTTCATTTAGTTTTTTTTGCATCATAAATTTATTCATTATGTTTTAACATATAAACATAAAAATCATATTTTACATCATCATTAGTCCATAATCTACATACATACATCCAGGCATACATCTATGCATACATACTACAATATCTAAGCATACATCCATCATACACAATTGCATCCACACATATAATCAAAAAATGAAATAAACACATGATAGGCCAAACCAAAACATCATATTATATATATATATATATATATATATATATATATATATATATATATATATATATATATATATATATATATATATATATATATATGATAAAAATATGGTACATCATGATACAAAATACCCGTAGACTACAATAGAGTGGATTATTGGACCGCACACTCAGAAAGAGAACAACCAAAAGTCCTTGTCAAATGGGGCCTACAATCCCTAACTACCCATCACCCTCTACCTTGTATCTATGAGGCTACCTTGAACTGCTAGTTGTTGAAGTATTTGGCCCAACTATAGACCTAGGAGCTCGTAACCTCACTGAAGGCTGCCCATAATTACTACATAAGCTCCAGTGAGATCCTATTACTGAAGAACGAGGAGGTAGGTGACCTCCAAGTTTCCCTACTTGATAATTCAAATTCTAGATGTAGGTCCCATTAGATTGATGTCATACCTGATAGTCACTCTACAATAGTTGTAGTCTGCATACCTCAGCCTATAGTCTCACTGCATAAATTGTAGCCTAGCTACCTATATCTGCCTATCACTAACCCATAATAAATCCTACCTCCTAATCCTATAAAACATATTTCTCTACTATCGTGCTCACCACCTATATCTACAAAGCATATCACTTTATTGTTTTCCATCAATATTTTCCTGGGAGCTCTCCACCTAAGCCTTCAAAGTGTCTCCTCAAAGAAAGTCATCTAATGTTACCTCTCACTATCTAGCTAGATTTAGAAAGATGCTACTATGGTGTATCAATCTTGTAACTACCTCTACAATCTTTGGATCTGTGCTCTTAGTATTATCTCTTAATCCTAGGAATACTCATCATCCCCACCTTGATATTAGGGATCCTCATCATCCCCACTCTCATCTTATGGATCACCTCTCTCAGAGGCATCCCCCCACTCCCCTCTATCTAGAAATATACTCATTGATCCCCTTGGATTGCCTCATCCCTTGATCCCCCCTTTACCATAGCCCTAGCCTAACCACACATCGATTCATCATCTTGCCATTGTTGTGTGATCCACCATGCATCATACTCTGTAATCATGCCTAGGTTCTCTACCTTTGGATTTACTAGCAACTAATATGTATTTTTACCCACTGGCTCAACATGTGGCCACTCTAGTTGAGACTCATATCATCTATGCCAATAAATGATGGGCTCACTAGGTGTATCCTGATGAACCCTAAATTATCAATAAATGCGAGCATACTAGAATTACTCCTACTCTGTGTCATGGTGCCCAATCATCCATCACTCACATCTCACATACCTTATCTGGTTTGATACCTTCATCCATGGTGGGTAGTCCTTGTAGGGCCTCCATATTACCTTTCCTAGCCTCATTCCCTCAAAATACTGTGTAATGGGAAATCCTGCCTAAGTAGGAATGACTTTGACCCACTCATAATATTGATCCCACCGAGCTACATAGCCAATATTCCTTGTTACACACCAAACCTAGCCGTCGGCTAGGTATTCCAAGTGTATAATTTTTCATATATATTGTAGTTAGATTTTCCAAATGATATCATCGATTTTATTAATTATTATCTGCATTTCGGCATTGCCTTCACGGCGGGATCTGCCCTCCTAGTGGCAATATAATTTTTATGGTTTTTCGTCTATTCGAAATCTCCGTATTCGCTCTGTTTATTGTTCTATTTGCATGCTTAATTATTAAGTATTAATCCAGTTAAGAAATCCCGAAGGCATAGCCTTCCATACCAGGTATCAGAGCAATGATTTTGGCAAAGTGGGGATTTTTGTGTGAAACCCTAGAATTAGGGAAATTTTTTTTGGAAAAACATCTCATCTTTCAGGAGCCATATCTCTGCGCAAGTTTATCCGATTCAAGCAATTCTTAGATCAAATTGTGCAGAATTTGAAGAGATTTAAAATGAGTGGTCATATGAAGGAATCCGAGTAGTATTTATGGAGATACGACCTTTTGAAGTTAGTCATCCGAAACAAGAATAGTGACGAATTTCGCAGATTTTTTTTTTTAGAAAAACGTCTCATCTTTCAGAAGCCATATCTTTGCGATAGCTAATCCGATTGAGGCAATTCTTGGATCAGATTGTGCATAATTTGAAGAGCTTTAAAATGAGTGGTCATATGAAGGAATCTGAGCAATATTGAGGGAGATACGACCTTTTGAATTCAGCCATCTGGAACAAGGAAAGTGACGAATTTTCAAGTCGCGAATTTTTCAAAAGACAATTTGTTTAGTTCGGGTAAGCAAATCAGTTGCACTTTATTTTGTTTGGAAGAAAAATTGCAGATGTAGTTGTCTTTGGGATTTTTAGCTTCAACTTGGTGGGAAGATATATTTTTTTTCCATAAAACCCTAGTTTGCATTAGGGCATGATATTTATTATAAAAAAAAAAAAAAAACCTAGTTGCATTAGGGCATGAACAATGGTAATCCAACGTTTTTTTGGAGAAGATGATATTGATGCCCGAGAATGGTGGAAAAATTTTAGATCTCGATGTTGTAATGTCTCATGGGGGAAAGCCTTGCTTGGTATATGTCTTCAAGGGGAATCTTTGTTTTGGTTGGATAAGTTTCGTAAAGAAAGGAATAATGAATACACTTGGGATGAAATAGAGCATGCATTCTTGAGTAAATGGGACCCATATTATGTAGATCACCTAAGGGATTTGATCGACGACTATGAAAAAGAAATAAAATTACTCAAGATGAAAGAGGAAAAGTTCAGGGAAGATAAAAAAGATGTCAGTATGCAGACAGAGGAAAAAATACCTGTGGTGGAAGATAAATTAGAAAATGGACAAAGGAATTTGTTTAAATCTAAAAAGTCTATTTTGCAGGTTCATGGAAGCATTCAAAAGGAAAAGGTTATTATTTCCATTAACTCGGTAGCGATTATAATTTTATTAATATTGCTTTGGCTAAGAAGTTGCAAGTTCAAGCAACAAAAATTAAGGACATACAACTAGAGGGTGAGAATGTTAAGATTTTTAAAGATTTGAAGATCACCATGGATAAATATGTTTTACATTCAGATTTCTATGCTATTGAGATGGATGATGAGGATATTGTTCTTGGTTATCCTTGGTTAGATTCTTTGGGTACTATTAACATTAATGTGCAAAAGAAGTTTATGAAGTTATGGTACAGAAAAAAGAAGATAACATTGTAGGATATGTCTCAGCTTGAGGAGCAAGGATACAAGGAAAATCAAGAAGCGGTTGTAGAAGAACAAATTGAAGAACATGAAACGAGAATCCAAGAAGGCGATAGTAGCAACAGAGTCCATGAAAGAAGTAGCAGTAACTAATTCAGTGGAAATAACATTGCAAGATATTTCTCATCTTGAGGAGCAAGGATACAAGGAAAATAAAGAAGTGGTTGTAGAAGAACAAATTGAAGAACAAGAAACATAATCCACGAAGGCGATAGCAGCAACAGAGTCCAAGGAATATTTGATAGAAGAGCACAAGGACACACCAAACAAAGATAACATGAAAGAACAAGGTGTAGAAGAATTTATAACAATGAAGCCAAAGGTTGAAAAGTCAAAGAAGGTAGAACATCAAGTAAAGGTTGCACCATATCGCCATCCACACCACCATGAGCGGAAATAATATTGGAGGCATGGTTCAAGGCAACAAAATTATGGTTCTACATGTAATCAACAGGGCACCAACTATGGCAGTGTTTGGCAAAGAAAGCATAGTGATCATGGTTTTCAGCATGGTTCATCAGCATCAAGGAACAAGTGGACCTTTCATTCAAGTTATCAAAATATAGCAGTAGAAGCGTGGAGCCAACGAAGCAGATTTGGATACTCAAGTAACAAAATGGCATACCAGCATCATCAAGTTTCACTTGGATGGATGGATGATCGAGATTGGTACCAATTGCTAACATTGCTTAGCAAATCATACTATCAGGTTTCTTCATATGTTTTGAGGACGAAACATTTGTAAGGAGGGTGGCCTGATAGGGTACCTAGGAATAGATATTTGGGGATATATTATTATATTGTATAAGGGTTGGCATGGGCCACACATAACCCAAGGTTGATTGTATTATAATATTAGATTATATTTTAATATAATATAATATTAGTAGTAGGCTCTCCAAAGTAGAATAAGACTATGGATATATAAAGAAGATATATTTATCATTGTAAGGAGATTCATATCATTGAAGAAGAATCTTATGTAATCGTCGTGCCCACGAAGTGGCCTCTCATCTTGGGAGATCTTGTGGAGTTATTCCTTCCTTAAGGATTATTATTGGTGTTGCCCTACCTTAAGGGTATTATCTATCTCTCTCTCATTTGTGGATTGTTATTATGGATAATATATTATGGATGAATGATTTGATATTTCTGCATATTGCTGAATGGTTCATGTTTAATAATAAAAGTTATGCAACAATTCCTATCTACCATCTGTGCCCATGTCAACAAAGGAAGCCCATCTATTTTTTCCATCCAGATGTGCTCCCACTCCCATTTCTGAAGAAGAAAGCTGCAACCCAATCCATGCCTGCTTTATTGATGAATCTCATATAGCTCATCATATAAATGAGATAGTAGTGTAGTTCCCAAGCCATGATCAAAGGGTCTTGAGTGATGTACTCCACCAAATATTATGCTAGCTCAAGGAGTTTCCATAGGAACCTCGCTCCTGAATAATTAGGTAGTAAGATGTTCGACATGAGTGACATCACCACTACATGTCTCCTTGTCAAGACATATGTGTCATACCATGCCTCAACTAGAATCCTACCGCTATCCAAGGTTTGCTGAGCCACCTCCTAATCCTCCACAAATACCCTCTAGATCACTCTACTCTATTTATTAATGTGTGTGGAGGTGATGGAGCATCCCTCAATTGAAATATAAAGTATCCTATAGAAATCCTCCAATGAGACTATCATCTCATCAGTAAAAATATGGAATGTGTTCATCTGATTGTCCTAGTGATGTATAATGATGGTCAAATAGGCCTGATCCATCATCACTACCTCTAGACTCATCACCTACTTAAGGCCAATGGCCTCAAGCCATTCCCAATTACCATCAGAGAGACAACCACACACACTCTTGAATGTCATGGGAATTTTGTGATGCAATTTAATAAGTTGTACCACACGAAAATCATCTCAACTAAAAAAATAGAATAAAATAAAAAATATGGTAAAATTCACCTCCAATGAGGACGTCTAGGCCCCATACGGTCTCTCATTAAGGCTATCTCGATTCAAAATGACCTCTGTAATGGTCAAAATTTTGACCATTGAGATTCAAACATGGTCGTCCCACTTAGGGATGGATTCCAACCCCATAAGAGGGACCATATCACCTTGAGACAACCCCCAAATTGAGGCAATTGAAACCCCAAATTACATGTAAAAAAATACATAAAAATCTAGCACACAACAACACAAGACAAACAACCTACACTATATTTTAATCTAGGATGTGATTTGTTGCCTTACTTTTTTTTGGTGAGGTTCATTTCCTGCTTTAATTAGTGAGGTTATTTTTACTTTGCAAGGTAACAAAGGAGGGAATACGATGTTTACCTTTCTCTTTTCAAATCATTTGGCCGTCGAGATATCAGGTTGGTCCATGGTCAAATTTAGTCAACATTTTGGCAACACTGCACTTTGAAAATCATTCTCCTCCTCCTAGCCTCCTTTTCGTCCAATTAGAACAATGCAAATAATGTTAGAAAAGTCCTAATTTTATTTTTATATTTTTAAATATGTGCGACCATCTTGGGGTTAGATGATCGCTATTGTTGTGACCATCCCACCAAGAGACGACCGCCAAATTTACAAAAAAAAACTAAAAAAAACCAAAATAAAAGCTCCAAAGGAACTTAACCCCTTTGGTAAAAATCAATTCAAAAGGCTCCAAAGGAACTCAAATTCCTTTGGTCAAAATCAAATAAAAAAACTCTAAAGAAACTTACCTCCTTTGGTCAAAATAAAAACAAAAGGCTCCAAAGGTACCCAAATTCCTTTGGTCAAATTCAATCCAAAAGGCTCTAAAGGCAATTAATTCCTTTGGTTACATCAATCCAAAAAAAACTTGAATGAACCTCATATCTAGTGATTTACTCTAGCCACCTGGCGGTTGCAATGATTGGTTATCCATGCAATTTTGTAGGATGAGTAAATTACCATAAGACCACTAAAAAAAAAAAGATCAAAATTAAGATTGTAGTGATGTCATGAGCCCTCTCACTTTTGAAATTATCCTAGAAAACCCAAATGAAGTCATCTTGGTCAGGCGACTCATCGCTTTCATCATTACCTATTTCCTCATCAACTCATCACTTGAGGGGGTACTCATATAATCACAAAATTTATAATCAAGTCAATAATTAAACACTCAATCATGCAAATTATGTTTGTTCAAGAATCATTGCCAAAGATAATCATGCCCTTCTTGCTTAAGGTAGATAACAAGCAAACATTTCAACTAAACACATAATAGGACAACTGAAACTGCTTATTTGGTATACCCTAAAATATTACCAAATACTTGGTATTATCGATGCCTCAAGCCTTTTTGATTAAGTGAATGTCTACCCGTGACTAAAGAGGCACTAGGACCAAAACTCAAGTTATTCAACTTGTCAAAAGCAATGATTCCAAAAATGCATTCTCTTTCCATGATTAGGAAAAATAACATTGATTAGATTAATGAACATCATCAACCCTCAATTTGACTATAGGTCATCTAGTTTTACTTCGCATTGTGCTTTCATATAATGCATCCCAAAAAGGGGTATCTATAGATACCTAAAACATGTCGTATTGAGGAGACTACCTATATAGACTCCTTTTAGGTCATATGACCCACCTTGTGCAGCCTCAATGCTCAAACAATGGTTTTCACCACTCAAACAGGGAACATCCCCCTTTACAGCCGTGGTCGTCCCTCCAAGTGACGACCTCTAAAGGTCATATTACCAAGAGATAACCCCAGTCAAGGCCATCTCACCCCAGGATGGTCACATCAGAAGCAAAATAAAAAAGGTAGGATATAATTGGTATCTAAAACTATAGGTTAACCCCCACGCATGATCTTGCACCGCAATTTAGTGCATGCATGAGCCCAGATTAGAAAAATGCATGACACGATAAGTTGCATAGAGATTTTGAAGATAAGCATTTGATTTTCTTAATATGAACTACCTCTTCGCTTTTTCATGCATAGGGTGGTGCTATTGTTAGAATTATTTCAAGTAATCTATATAATAGCATTCATCCCTCAATCAAAATAGAAAAAGTTATCATGTTTTTAAGAAATGAAGTGCTGTTTGATTTTCACCATGAAATTTCACATTTGAAGGATTCATAATTTCAAATATTTAAATTCTCTTAGTGTTGGAAGTTATCGTGCCAGATTGCTTCAAATATTGAAACTATGTTTACATCCTCCTCATGACCCAAGATTTTTACTTCGAAGATTGATCTAGACCTAATAATCCATTCTCACGAATGCACCAATCCACCAACCAAACCACAGATAAAACCCAGAGTTGCCTTCGCATCGGTATCAAAAAAGCACTTATAGGTCATCTCGCTTAGAGACAGACCGTAGGTATAGTCATCCCACCTAGAGATGGCCTCTAGGACATATATTTGTTTCTTGTTTTCTTTCAGTAGAATTTTAGCATAGTTTGTTTCTTGCTTTTTATAGTAGTTTTATTTTTGTTAATGCATTTGATTCTAGTTTATTTATTGTTTTCATTATCATTACATCAAGCCCTATTTTGAAGGGCTATGCATATGCTACTAATTTCTTTACTTTCCTTGTGTGTAGGTGATAGGTATCTACGAGGGAATATGAGTACTAGTTGCACATAAATAATAGCGGTAATCATGAAAAACATACCCCAAATCATTTCATGGCTTTGAGGAAGATCCTATCCAGTACATCCGAAATATTTTTATTAGTAATTAATTGTATCAAATCGGTAGCAAATCCCTCAAAGGGATTTTATTGTAATCTCCTTGAAATAACATATATTATTATTAATAAAAGGGTACCATCATTCATTTGCATATATCTTGTTCTTATCTTTGTGGTTTCATTATTATTGCTATCTTTTAGTATTTTATTTTCTTGGATGTATGGATTTTTCTGCACTTTAGTGGCGATTATGGTGGGACCTTCAAACATGGCCGTCCCACCCAGAGATGTCCACCAAACCCAAAAGAGGGACCATATCACCCCAATATGATCCCCAAATTGGGGCAATTGCAATCACAAATTACATGTCAAAAAAAAATTAAGTGAACCTTGTATCTAGTAATTTACTCTAGCCACTTGGTGGTTGCAACTATTGGTTATCCATACAATTTAGTAGGATGAATAAATTACCATAAGGTCACTCACAAAAAAAAAAAAAAATGGATCAAAATCAAGGTTGTAATGAGGTCATGATCCCTCTCACTTTTGTAATTGTCATAAAAAACCAAAATCAAGTCATCTTGGTCAATAAACTCGTCACTTTCATCATTACCCATTTCCTCATTAAATCACTGCTTGAGGGGGTAGTCGTATAATCATAAAATTCATAATCAAGTCAATAATAAAATACTCAATCATACAAATTGTGTTCATTCAAGAATCATTGCCAAAGATAATCATACCATTTTGGATTGGGGTAGATAGCAAGCAAACATTTTAATTAAACACATAATATGATAATTGAAACCACCTATTTGGTATAACTTGAAAGGTTACTAAATACTTGGTATTCTTGAAGCCTCGAGCCTTGTAGACTAAGTGAATGTCTACCCATGAATGAAGGACCAAAACTCAAGTTCTTCAACTTGTCGAAAGTAATGTTTCCAAAAATGCATGCTCTTTTCATGATTAGGACATCTAATATTGATTAGATCAATGAACATCATCAACCCTCAATTCAACTATAGGTCATCTATTTTTGCTTTGTGTTGTGCTTTCACATAATGTATCCCAAAAAGGGGCATTTATAGACACCTAAAACATGTCATATTGATGAGGCTACTGATATAGACTCCTTTTAGGCCATATGACCCACCCTAGATAGCCTTAGGGCTCAAACAGTGGTTTTCACCACTCATATAAGGAACATCCCCCTTTACAACCATGATCGTCCCTCCAAGGGATGACCTCCAAAGGTTGTATTACCAAGAGAAAACCCCTAGTCAAGGCAATCTCATCCTGGAATGGCCATGCCAAAATTAGAATAAAAAAAGGGCAAGATATAACTGGTAGCTGAAACTATCAATTAACCTCCATGCATGAACTTGCACCGCAATTTAGCGTGTGCATGAGCTTAGATTAGAAAAATGTATGACACCATTAGTTTCATAGAGATTTCAAATATAACCATTCACTTTTATTAATGCAAATTGCCTCTTCACTTTTTCATGCATAGGGTGGTGCTATTATTAAACTTATTTTGAGGAATCTATATAATAGCACTCACACCTCAATCGAAATAGAGATATTTTTCAAGTTTTCAAGAAATGAAGTGCTGCTGGATTTTCACCATGAATTTTTGCATCCGAAGGGTCCATGATTTTAAATCTTCAAACCCTATCACTACTGTAAGTTATGGTTCCATATTTCTTCAGATATTGAAACTATGTTTACATCCTCCTCATGATTCAAAATTTTTGCTTCAAATATTTATCCAGACCCAATAAGTCACTCACGAATGCACCAATATAATGACAAAACCATAGATCAAACCCAAAGTTACCCTCACATCAGCCTCAAAAAAACACTTATAGGTTAGTGGTCATGTCGTTCAAAGACGACCCATATGTATGACCATCCCACCTAGAGATGACCTCTAGGGCATAGATTTATTTTCCTTTTTTCTTTCAATAGAATTTTAGCATATTTTATTTCTTTTTTTTTACAGTAGTTTCACTTTTGTTCATGCATTTGGTTCTAGTTTATTTACTATTTTCATTATCATTACATCAAGCCCTATCCCGAAGGGCTCTACATATGCTACTAATTGCTTTGCTTTCCTTGTGTGCAGGTGACATATATCTATGAGGGAAGAGGAGCACTAGACCTTTGCACATCAATCATTGCGATAGTCATGAAAAACCTACCCCAAATCATTTTGTGGGTGTGAGGAAGATCCTGCATAGTACATCCAAAATATTTTATCAATAATTAATTGTATCATATCGGTAGCAAATCCCTTAGAGGGATTTTATTATAACCTCCTTGAAAGAACGTATATTATTAATAAAAAGAGAACCATCATTTATTTGCATATATCTTGTTATTGTCTTCATGGTTTCATTATTATTGCTATCTTTTAGTATTTCGTTTGCATGGATGTATGGTCTTTTTATGCACTTCACTTATCATTCAACATCCACAAAGAAGACGTTAGCGCTTAGAAGCTATTACAAAAAGATCAAGGAAACCATTGACATTGCCAGTGAAACATTACAATGGTATGATAATTTATTTAAATCAAATTTGTTTCAAGTTGCTAAACATTTATCAGATATATCAATTGGTGTAATTATTGAGGATAACATTCACCTATGATTTTCCTTGGCTTATCCACGAATGTGTTGAGAAAGAACAATCCATTGTCTTGGTTGTACAATGAGAGAGGATGTCATGCAATCCAACTCTACTTCACCATAGATGCATCCAAAAAATCGGTGTGGTAAGCACAGGGAAGAATATTCAGGCATTGGTTGCATAGACAGGAAGAGCGTTCGAAGGAGATCAAATTATTGTGTGCAAACATGTGAAGGTGAAAATATTTTCAAGGTTTAAAAGAAGATCAAACACATTATTCAAGTTCAAATTTACCCTTGGAGAGAAAGCGTGCATTCTACAACATACATTGAAGCAAGTGCCATCTATGGAAGACAAATATTCAAAGACTCATGCACTCATTTTGGAGTTATCTGTAACCAAATATAAGGAGTAGAATATAGCTTTTTATAAGGATAGCACATAGGATGATTCAAATGGTACAATATACAAGTGTTGCTAGATAATCCATGTGCAGTCAAATAAACGCTACCAAATGGACGTAATTTTTTTCTAAGCAAAAGATCATCATGAAGGTAAAGAAGGTTCAATCGTTACAAACAAGGTATGGTGATCCATATGGTATAATTGTGTGCAAGAATTTTCAAGTTGTCATTTATTTTGCAAAAGGAGTTGAGTAAGGAATAAGTTGAGTTAGTAAGAAAGCAAACTCAAAGGGAAGAATTTAAAGAGTAAGAGCAAGGTACAATAGGGATTATAATGAACATATATTGATCAAATTTTTTAGCAAACCAGAGCATAGTTTTGGGCCATATTTGTGAACAGAAGGTTGGTACCTTCAGACCTGAGGTTGGTGCCTCAAGGAGATTGGTGTCTCCTGTGGGTTGGTACCTCAAGGATATATGTGCCTCTTGTGGGTTGGTGCCCATAAATCTTTAATAAGGTATTGATGTCTCCTATGGGTTGGTGCCCACAAACTTATACTAGGGGATTGGTGTCTCCTATGGGTTGGTGCCCACAATTTTTTTTGAAGAAAATATAATCAATATTTTATTGTGGTTTTCTCCCGAAAGGGTGTTTCCACATAAATCATTGTCTCTTATGTGTGTGGTGATTTGTGCATTGATTTATTCATATTATTGTAGTTATTATTTTGAAAAGAAAAGAGAAAAGTTTTATATTATACTGTTCACCCCCCTCTTAGTATAAGCATGTGTTTCTTCATTTACATGAGGAGACAATGCCCCTAGGCTCCTCACGGGTGGAGTAGCATCATAATTTGACCCAATCAATAAAAATAATTGATGATAAGAAAAATTCCATATTGGGCACTCTTTAGATTGTTGTTCATTTCACTAAGGACATGAATGATTATTAGGCAATTTGATGGAGTTCATTTCCTTGAGGTTGATTGCTATTGATAATTCTCAAATGATGCTTTGAGTTTTCTTGATTGCTTTATTTTTGTGGGTTGGTGTTGTTTTGTTGTTGGGTTGTTAACCCAACTTTTCATCAGAGCCTTGTAAGGTGGTTGTTTTTTGTCTAGTTTGGTTGTTGATCCCTGTTGGGATGTTGGTTCTTTTTGGTCTCCTATGGGAGTGGTTGTTTCAGGTTGTGGGACCCTCTCAAAACCCTCACCATTTAATTAATAAAAAAAGTGTTTATAATTAGTTATAAATATTTGTTATTGAGATGTTATGGAAGCAAGTGTGAGCCAAGAGTGAGTCTCACCTTCTTCTGTTTTAGAATACAAGTGTTGCAAATGTGAGCAAGAAGTAAGTGTAATCAAGGAGTAAGTGCCACTTCTTATTATAGATCTTAGGAGAAACATAAAAATTGAAGAAATTCTCATGAAGAAAATATAGATAACATGGTAGAAAATTTATTTTTGAGTCCTTATTAAAAGTAAATATACCCTATTTGCTGCAAAGAGTTTTATATTAGAGATTTGGAGTTAGGTTTGTAGATCAAATAATATTGTTAATTGTATAGAGATTTTTTTTAGAGATTTTATATTAGGTTTGCAGACTAAGTGATATTGTTATTGAGGTATATTACATTATTTGGTACATGCTAATATACCCCCATGATACCTTCGTGGTACATTGATAAATAATATATTAGGGTTGAGTTAATAGTCTAGAGTGTGAATTATATTTTTGTTTTTATGTAAGTGTGAATGTGCAAGAAATGTATAAGTGTCATGTGTAGGTTCAGTAAATGTGCATAAGTGTCTTGTATGTAAGAGTGCAAATATGTAATGTAAATATGTGCACAAGTTTATGAGCACCAGATATGCTCATATTTTTGTATATGTACTAATAGTTTTTGCATGGAAATATATAATGAGTTGTATATTTTTATGAAATATTATGTATGTATTTAATAAAATCATGTGTATTATCTAATCCATGTGTGAAGTGTGTTTTGTGTAGTTATTTCCTAGATTTTGTCATCTTTTGCTCAGTCGAGGTCCTACATGGACCTGGCATGGTTCTACCCAATCAGATGAAGGCATACGGAGGTAGGCGCCTTACTAAAGTAGGTGCCTTACTGAAGTAGGTGCCTTACTGAAGAAGGCACCTTACTGAAGTAGGTGCCTTCCTCGAGCAGATGCCCAGATCATGCGCGTTGACCAAACGGCTGGAGAAGGACCCCGACGACCATCGTTCCACATCATCAATGGGAAACCACTGATGAATGAGTTGTCCCAGCTAGGGTGGATGGACGTGCAACCACTCCTGAAGTAGAACCGTAATTCACTCGATTGCAAGTAAATGATGAAGATGCTGATCATCGTGCACTAGCTACAGTAACTGGACTATCCCAGTTTAGACTATAATCGGGATGCCTGTTGTAACAAAACTACAATAGGAAGTCCTATGTGTGGTATATAAACACACGGACTTCTCTGTAGCAGGGGAAGCATTCTTTTAGAACATTATTGCATGTAATATTTTCTACACTATTAATAAAGCTTGAGCATTCTCTCATCTGCATGTGGTTTTCATGAATTGTTGGGCGGGATCTACTGGAGCTCGGGCCCACTCCAAGCCAGTATTCCTCCCCTGTATCTTAGTTATTTTCTTTCATAGATTTAATTCTGCATAAGTAGTATATTCATTTCTAGATTAATTTAATCATTTTAGAAGTTGTGTTCTTTTTATAGTAGGCGTATTATTGCTTTCAGAGTGGTGTGTTTACTTTCATGCATTTCATTTATATTTAAGTTTTCTTGGTGTGGATGAATCAACCGCTATTTCACAAACACCCCCCAATGATAGGTAACTAGATTCATCTCAGAAGTGGTGATGTGAGTAGTTTCAATCATGGCACTTCTAAAGTCTACGAGCTCCCGAGTTGACAAATTAAATGCGAGTGTTGTGACAAATATAGGATAAAATTAACTAGTGTTTGGCACCCAACATTTTGGCACCATTATCAAGGAAGTGTCACTAGTAGACTAATTACATTACCCCTTAAAACCTTATGCTTGACCTTGTATGAGTCCTCCAAGAAGAAGAGGACCCAACGGTCATTTTATAAGATAGAACCCATCAAAAAAATTTGAGTCAGCCGATGACCTAGAATTTGAGTTAGATTCTCCCAACTCATCCCCAGCAGTCCACTAGAGTGAGCATCCTCACTTTGTGCAAAGTGCCTCCTCATCTCATCGACCTGGGAAAGAACAAATTATTCTAAACCCATTGTTCAAAAGAACACCCTCGAAGGAAGCCCTGTTGTGGAAAGTCGTAGAGGATCAGACTGTTACACCAACTGACTTAGAGGCTCTAATACAGAAAGTCTTGAGTGATCGAAAGGCCATAGAAGCTATAGAAGAGACCACATTTCCTGAAAAAATGGTTGAAGAAGTCTCATCTAGATTTAGCTTCCCGATAGAGGAAGGATCAAGGGAAACCAAAATGAAGAACATATCCCCTACCCATCTTCCCACCTTCTGGGGATATCCAACTGAAGACCCTAACCTATTTTTGTTTAAGTTTGATGTGTTGTGTAGGTCTATTGACTACAAGTCAGACACTCAGAAGCTGAAGCTCTTCCCATCAACGTTGGATGACTCAACTCTACGATGGTTTATCAGGTTGGGGAACAAAAATATCACCACATGGGAAGAGATGAGGAAGCTCTTTCTAGAGTAGTACCAGGACTTCGATAGAGCACGAGATTCCAGGGAATAAGTACTCAACATGACACAGAAGGAGGATGAGTCCCTAGAAGAATACTAGGAGAGGTTCAACTTCAACCTACAGTGATCTCCTCATGCAAAGTTGGGAGATAAGTCTCTCAAGAGCATTTTTTGAGAGGACTCAAAAATGAGTCACTGGAAGCACTAAATATGATCTCGAGAGGAGATGTTTACCAACATGCCATGGAAGATATCTGACAACTATGCCAAAATTATTCATGGAGAAGAGGTAAACCGGCTCCCAGGACCATGAAGGCGATTGCATCGATCACAAAGATAGAGATAGGCAACATGTTGGAGGATCTGAAGAGTGAAATGTTATCTTCTCTAGCATTGCAATTGGATACACTCTTGTTGGAGAAGAAGAAATAAGAGAATGATGCAACGTTGACCTATTTTTATCCAAAATGTAGAGGGAAGCATGCTAGGAATGTGTTCCTAGAGAACAAGGTCATAGTATGCATGGTTTGCCAATAGAATCATAAGACCCAACTGTGCCCGTAGCTGCCCAATACCAAAGAGGAGGCTGACATAACTGAAGCCTATTTCATGGGCAATCATAGAAATTGGCAGCAGCCCCTATGGGGAATATGCCCACGGGGATGTCGCCCTATGGAGGAGGATCATATATACCACAAGGATAGCCACCACCACCCAAAAATGGTTGGTGGGGACCACCATCTTAGATGAACGTACCTATAGGGGCTGCATTACCCAACTAGCAACCATGGATGCCATATCAACACCCTGGGTAGTAGTGGAGGAACCACGTTTCATGGAACTCCGCTCCACAAAACATGGCACAAGTTCCACCCCAGCAAGGCTTACAAGCCCTACCTACGGCAAGACCTACGCAGTTACTAGTACAACCAATAGTGAACTCGAATAATAAGGTAAACCAAGGGGGGGGGTTTTTTTTAGGGGGGGGGGGGGGGGGGGGGGGGGGGGTGGGGGGGGGGGGGGGGAGGGAGAGGGAAAGGGGTGGGGGGGGGGGGCCATCCCTGGTGGGGAAAAAATTATTTAGGAAATGGTATGTAAGGTGGCACAAACCATTAATGTCATAGGGAAATTGGCTGATTTAATGATGGGGAATGCATATCATCCCAAATATGCAGACCTAGGTAGCCCGGTATTGATGGTGAAAATAGGAGGGTATTCATTGGCAAACACCTTGGTTGACCTAGGTGCAACCATCAATGTAATGTCATAGGATACCATGTAGAAGATGAAACTTACGAACTTGAAACCCACCAAAATAGTATTGTAGTTGGCTAACTAGTCAACCGTGGCACCAGAGGGGATGCTAGAGGACATAATCATAATGGTCGATGCATGGGAGTACCCGATGGACTTCCTGGTGCTACAATAAAAAATAGGATTGGGTGGTTACCCACTCATCTTGGGGAGGCCATGGTTAGCTACGAATGATGCCTACATCAGCTACCGTGATGGACTTATGACTATTTCAAATGGGTAGAACATCAAGAGATTGACAATCTCTCCCCTAGCTCAGTTTGTGGACACGTTGGGTGAACCCATGATGATCGAGTAGGATGATAATTCATTGTCCATGCTCCAACCGATGATGGCATTAATAGAGTTGGAGGAGGATGCCGATGAGGATGACATTATAACGGGATTCCTATAAGGAGAATCCTCCCTCACAGTTCCTAAGTCACCATTGGTTGGTGCTCAAGACCACCATACCTAGAAAATTGACATTGGGCCTGGTAGAATATTGAATATCAGTAGTGAGTTGACCACCACACAGTTGGTAGAATTAAAAGAGCTCCTAACCAAGCACCAACAAGTGTTTGCCTGGGATTACTCGGATATGAAGGGAATCAGCCCTAAAATATGCACACATCGGATATACCTCGAAGAGTAGGTGACCCCAGTCAAGAAGCCACAGAGAAGAATGAACCCGACCATGAAAGAAATTGTCAAGGTCGAGCTATAGAAGCTCTTGTATGCAGGGTTCATCTACCCGATCTTTGATAGTGAGTGGGTGTCACCACTTGTGGTGGTCCCTAAGAAGAATGGGAAATGGTGAATCTATGTTGATTATAGATCACTGAATAAAGTGATGAAGAAAGATCACTTCCGCTTCCCTTCATTGATCAGGTGTTGGACACACTATCTAGGAGAAAATACTTCTCCTTCCTGGATGGGTTTAGTGGGTACAACCAAATCCAGATTGGGGAGGAGGACCAGGACAAGACAACGTTCACCTACCCATGGGGAATGTTTACCTATAGAGTGCTACCCTTCGGGTTGTGCAACACACCAACCACCTTCCAAAGGGTGGTGTTGAGCATATTTTTAGATATGATGGGGGAGGCAGTAGAGGTATATATGGATGACTTCACCATTTATAGAGAGACATTCGAAGAAGCAACAATGAACCTAGAACGTGTGCTCCAGAGATGCGAGGAAAACAACTTATCCCTCAGTAATGAGAAGTGTTTTATGATGATGCGTGAGGGCATAGTGTTGGGACATCATCTCTCGACAGAAGGAATTAAAGTAGATCAAAAGAAAATAGAAGTAATTAAAGATCTACCCAACCCAAAAATGTAGAGGGAAGTGAGGAGTTTCCTCGGCTCTATCGGGTACTACAGGCGATTCATCACCAATTTCAACAAGATTGCCAAACCGCTGCACAACCTGCTAGTGAAGGACATAGAATTCATATGGATGGGGGACTACGAATGAGCATTTCAGATGCTAAAGGAAAATCTAATTTCTGCCCCTAGTGTTGCGGGGCCCAAATTGGGTTGTTCCATTTCACATATATTGTGATGCATCCAATAATGCAATTGGAGCGGTCCTCGGGCAGAAGGATGGTGAAGAATTCTATGCCATTTATTATGTTAGTAAGAATTTAGTAGGGGCTGAGCTCAATTACACAGTAACGGAGAAATAATTTCTCACAGTGGTACACGCCATCAACAAATTCTGCCACTACATCACTGGATACAAGGTGTTCATTCACACGGACCATGCGGCCATCAGATACCTAATGAGTAAACCAGCGATCAGTGGTAGGATAATAAGGTGGCTCTTGCTATTACAAGAATTCAACATCACCATAGTTGACAAGCCCGAGAAGGATAACGTAGTCGTGGACTTTCTATCCAGACTAATCCCAGCAGATCATGTAGTGGTAGAAGACCAGTTCCCGGATGAGCATTTGTTCATCATCAGTGAACAGACACCATGGTATGTGGACATCACCAATTATCTAGCCACCGGTAGAACATCCCCTACTCTTTCATATAGATAGAAGCAAGGGGTGATTGAAAAGAGTGCTTCCTTTCAATGGATTGATGGCCTCCTATTCAAAATAGGGCCCGACCAAATCATAAGGAGGTGCGTAGCGGAGCATGAGTTTTTGGAGATACTCAAAGCCTATCACAATGAGCCATGTGGAGGATATTTCTCAGGAAGAAGGACTATGTATAAGGTATTGCAAACTGGGTATTTTTGGCCCACTCTATTTAAAGACACAGCCACATACACCAACAAGTGTGACGAATGCCAAAGAATGGGTAGGCCAACCCACAGGGATGAAATACCCCTTCAACCTCACGTACATATTGAGCCCTTCGACAAATGGGGCATGGATTTCATGGGACCCATCAACCCACCTTCAACTGGAAGGAGATATATTTTAGTCTGCATAGACTACGTTACCAAATGGGTCGAAGTCCAGGCATTGAGAGATTCCAAGGAGGGGACGGTAGCCGAATTCCTGTTCACCCATATTTTCACAAGGTTTGGAGTGCCCAAGGAAATTACAATGGATCAAGGACCCCAATTCACCTCCAGGTTGATCGAGGAATTTATGGAATAGTATAGGGTATGACACAATAGAACTACCCCCTACCATCCATAGGTGAATGGGCAGGTGGAGGTAACCAACAGGGAGATAGAAAACATCCTGATGAAAACTGTAGCAGTAGCACAAGAAGGATTGGGCTACTAGATTACCGGAGGTAGTATGGGCGTATAATACAATGTGGAAATCAACCACCGACTTCACACCCTTCCAGCTGGTATATGGGAAGGATGCAATGATGCCCATCGAATTTGAGGTGAAGACACTCAAAACGGTGGTAGAACTAGACCTGAGCCTGGATGAAGCATAGAAGGAATGAATTTGATAGCTGAACCAACTGGATGAATTTTGAATGGATGCCCTATAGAGAACTAAAATCATGCAGAAGCAAAGGAAGTAGTGGCATGACCACCACATTAAAATGAAGCAGTTCAAAGAGGGAGACTGGGTACTGTTGTATGATTCTAGATTCCAGGAACGGAAGGGGAAACTGATGCAAATATGGATGGGACCGTACGAGGTGGTAGAGATAATTAGAAATGGTGTTGTGTGGGTCAAGATAATTGATGGCAACAACACCATTTTGATAGCAAATGGCCACTGGTTGTGCCCATATCATAGGTCTGAAAGCTTGTTGGTGGAGTCCAGAATAGGCATGGGGGAGACCCCATGCAAGTAAAAATTTCACTAGAATTCTCAACAACATGGTGGATGCAGAGGTGTCCACCAAGAAAAATTAGTATAGTTTCCTATTTTTTAGCTTACGATGTGTTTTGCAGGGACAACACCCACATGCAAGCTGTAGGCATCCTGAGAGCCAAGGCCTAATAGGCATGGATTGCATTTAACTACATTTTTATTTTTTTTTTCATTTTATTTTTGTAGGGGAATGGCCTGATTGCTTGAACAATAGGCATCTCTGGGAATAGGGCCTAGACCGGCTCAACATCCATAAACTTGTGCAATAGGAGGATAGTGTAGATCTAGGCATAGGGTGGGCACCAATTACCCACTAAGGAAAAAATTATGCACCCTCATGCCTAGACTAAGTGGATGCCAACATTGTACAAGGAGAATTTTAGGAGGCTTGATCAACCTCACATCAGCAGACATGTCAACCACTAATTTTTCAATGATGGAGGAATGAATGACTCTAAAAGGGAGGCACCTTACTTTGATGCCTTACTCTAGAGAAGAGGCACCTTACTCTAGTGCCTTACTCTGGAGGAGCAACATCTTGCTCCACCAAGGATGCACCACTCAGAGTGCTTTTATATTCTCTAATAATCAAGGGAGGCACCTTACTCTGGCGCCTTACTTTAGAGGAGCGACACCTTGCTCAGCCAAGGAGGCACCACCCCGGAGTGTTCATCATGGTCAAGTGGCACCTTACTAAGGTAGGTGCCTTACTGAGGTAGGTGCCTTACTCAAGTAGGCACCTTATTGAAGTAGATGCCTTACTAAAGTAGATGCCTAACTATGGTGCCTTACTTCGGAGGAGCGACGTCTTACTCCGCCAAGGAGGCGCCACCCCCGGAGCACTTTATCTTTCTCTCAAAAAAAATATATATTTCTAAGGGAGGCACCTTACTTTGGTGCCTTACTCTGGAGGAGCGACGCCTTACTCCACCAAGGAGGTGCCACCCTGGAGCATTCTTCATAGTCATGTGATGCCTTACTCAAGTAGGCGCCTTACTGAAGTAGGTGCCTTACTTAGGTGGGTGCTTTAATTAGAGCTGAAGTAGGTGCCTTACTAAGTAGGCATCTTACTGAAGTAGGCACCTTACTTAAGTAGGTGCCTTACTAAAGTAGGTACCTTACTAAGGAAGGTGCCTTACTCTAGCACCTTACTCAAGCAGGTGCCTCGATTGACTCAAAAACACATGCACAAACTTGGTAGTACGTGGAGTAGCTAAAGCCAATGCCATCATCTCATGTGATGGAAATCTGGAAGCGCCCAAAAATATTTTGAAATCATTGGATAGGATCTCTGCACATCCCAAGGCCAACCATCAAGGAGATATGCATCCCAACCTGAACCAATAGGAGCCACCACATTTTTAGTGCAGGACCTCGAGTGAACTAGGAATGAAGTACCCAAGGTGACGTAATCAGCACATGGGAAAAATATCATCGAGTACCAATTCAGCATACTCCATGCAGCACGAAATGACCAATCAGGTATGCGCATGATTGACTTTAGATATATATGTAATTTTTCATATAATATGCTTCTCTAAAAATAATGGCAGCAAAAGAATTGAATTCACCCCTCATGCCTAATACGTCGTGCTGGATGATTAATTCGGGTGGTGTACCCTACCAACCCCAATGCGGAAATAATTTCTAGAGTCAGGTGCCTGAGTCTATAAAAATGCGCCTTACTAAGGGCAGGGCATCAAACCAGTTGAAACTAGCAGGGAATTCACCATGGGTGGATGATCGAAGAATCATGCACTCAAAAAGCATGAGCCCAATGGCACTGAGGGGATCAGGGGAGATGTTGCACGTTGGTTCAAAGCAGTTGGGTGGATGAATTACTATCGCCTGGTCAGCCAAGACTAGGATGTAGAGGCAACAAAGGAGTTCAATGCCACTGTGAATAGGGGAGTTGCCCAACTATATGGACTGAAAATTCTAGTCACTCTAGAGCATATCGCTCATGTCACCGACCTTCCCCTTACTAGGGAATGTACATATAAATATGGCATGGCCAAGAAGTGCATGGAGGTGTTGCTGGGACAAACAAATATCTCCTGCGACCCACATGGGCTCCCAAAGTAGAGACTCCCTATGCACTTGAGGAAGCTCTTTGAGTAGGTGGCGAGATACTTCACATGCACTGGGAAGTATTCACACCTGAATGTGAACCATATGCAGTTTTTGAGCCATCTGGTGCATGGGAAAAAAATTAACATCTCGTTCTACCTAGAAAATGCCCTGTAGGATGAGGCATCATGATATCAAAGAGGGGCATTCTCTGCCCTAGCCCACCATGGGCTAATTACAGCTCTGATACACCACATGGAGGAGCATAGGGGAAGTTCATCGATGGCTAGGGCTGAACACTCTGGTGTGCGAGAGCAGGTGGTAGTCGAACCAGAGCAAGAGGCCAAATTAAGAGGGATGACCAAAGAAGTTAGGGCCAAGCATTTTGATGCATCAGAGCAAGCGACAATAGAGGTCGAGGATGATGTCAAATTGGGGGGAATGTTCAAAGAGGAACACCCTTGATTCTCACTAGATGTTGCGAAGGAAGGGCAGAGCTCTCTGCCTAATTACATGGAGGAAAGACTAGATATATTCTAGCCCTGAACCCTCTGTACGGTGGATAGAGTGTATACATGGTTGGAGATGACTACGATGCCTAATCCTCTCGAGTGAGGAAGAGGAGGATGATGTAGAACTTGGCTTCATAGCCCAAACCCTATAGAATTTGGCCACTCATAGCCTACAAGACCCGCAACCCTCAGCAAGCCTACCATAGTAGTCTGAAGTACCGATGGAAGAGGACCACATTGAGCAGAGTGAGAAATCCATGATGTAGGCACTATTCGAAGAGTATAAGGAAATATCTACAAGAAAAATCTAGAGGTAGGAGGCCACCATCACCCAATTTCAGCAATTGATCCAGCAGCTCAAGGTAGAGAACCAACAGTTGTAGGGTAGGGTGATCGAAAGGTGGGATGCCTCTACCCAAACTGATTGGGCAATTGAGGTGCCCATGAACTTCTCCAACCTTGCTAGAGAGAATAGTCTCATTTGGGGTAGTCAGGTCAGATGCTCGAAATGAAGAATTAGAGGATGGGAAGGATCATGCACCTCTGATAGAGGAATTCCAGAGGAACAGGGGAATTATGTTTTTCAAATAGAAACCCCTATTATCAATATTGATGATGATGAGCCTTCAGGGCAGAGCCAAGGGAAAAACCCTGAACCTGAGGCCCAGAAGGATTCTCCAGAGTACCAAGCACCCAAAATTGAGGGGCCGCTACCCAAAGAACTAGAAGAGCAGGCACCGAGCGACCAAGGGATGGGAGAAACAACCACGGGAGGCCTAAGACTAGAAGGACAGATCCCCGAACCCTCTAATAGGGAGGCAACCTCCATGGGAAAGGAAGACCTCCCCATGCAGGCCATCGTAATACTAGAGAGGAGGAAAGGGAAGGCACCTCAAATGACATAGAAGAGGGCCAAAAGAAAGGCTAGGGTGACGTTTGCCGAACCGAACCCCCATTCGGATGAGGAATGGGAAGAAGGCCTGCAGGCCTTCACTACGCAGAAAGAAAAATTTGAACAACTCCGTAAGGAGTTCGAGGAGGCAAAGGTAGCTAGGAAAGCTACCAAAAAGGAAGAAAGAGGGCCAGGCATCTGTGTGAACCCTGTTGACGATGATCAATTTTGGGACATCTATGGTTCATCGTGGGGTCGGCCCTCTAAGATGAAGAAATGGCTGGCAAGATGGGGAGTATATGGGTAGAAGGTAGAGGCAACAATGATCATGGAAGAAAATTCTAGCCTCACCCCCAAAGAACTTTGGCTGTACAAGGCCAACGTGGTTGTACGAAAGAGGGACAACTCCAACATCCCATTCGGAGAGCTACGCCCTCAACACGCTGACCTATGGCAGGAAGCAGAAGCAACCTTCCAGAAGGGAGCAATGACTGTGATAGCACCCAACACAGGTGTTGGGCCAAGTATGATAGGGAGGTGGAGCCAGCGTAACAAGCAGTTGATGGAGAATGTAGGCCAACCCAGCACAATCGATAGCCAGCATAGCCAAAGGGTAGCACAACCCAAGGATGCCCCGCAACAAACCAGGGCCCCTCAGCAGAAATGGAAGCCTTAGGATGAAGAGAAAGCCAAGGCCACCGACAAGAAAAGGAAATGACGAACAATGGCCTACATAGAGGAGGTGTTTACCGATTTTAGGTGCCACGAGGGCGTGGCACATATTAGGCATGGGGGGATGATGAGCACCATATATGCTCATATTTTTGTATATGTACTAATGGTTTTTGCATGGCAATATATAATGAGTTGTATATTTTTATGAAATATTATGTATGTATTTAATAAAATCATGTGTATTATCTAATCCATGCGTGAAGTGTGTTTTGTGTAGTTATTTCCTAGATTTTGTCATCTTTTTCTCAGTCGAGGTCCTACATGGACCTGGCATGGTTCTACCCAATCAGATGAAGGCATACGGAGGTAGGTGCCTTACTGAAGTAGGCACCTTATTGAAGTAGGTGCCTTACTAAAGTAGGCGCCTTACTAAAGTAGGTGCCTTACTGAAGAAGGCGCCTTACTGAAGTAGGTGCCTTCCTCGAGTGGATGCCTAGATCATGCACGTTGACCAAACGGCTGGAGAAGGACCCCGACGACCACCGTTCCATGTCATCAGTGGGAAACCATTGATGAATGAGTTGTCCCAGCCAGGGTGGATGGATGCACAACCACTCCCGAAGCAGAACCATAATTCACCCGATTGCAAGTAAATGATGAAGACGCTGATCATCGTGCATCGGCTACAGTAACTGGACTATCCTAGTTTAGACTATAATCGGGATGCCTATTGTAACATAACTACAATAGGAAGTCCTGTGTGTGGTATATAAACACACGGAATTCTCTATAGTAGGGGAAGCATTCTTTTAGAACATTATTGCATGTAATATTTTTTGCACTATTAATAAAGCTTGAGCGTTCTCTCATCTGCGTGTGGTTTTCATGAATTGTTGGGTGGGATCTGCTAGAGCTTGGGCCCACTCCAAGCCAGTATTCCTCCCCTGTATCTTAGTTATTTTATTTCATAGATTTAATTCTGCATAAGTAGTATATTCATTTCTAGATTAATTTAATCATTTTAGAAGCTATGTTCTTTTTACAGTAGGCGTATTATTGCTTTCAGAGTGGTGTGTTTACTTTCATGCATTTCATTTATATTTAAGTTTTCTTGGTGTGGATGAATCAACCATTGTTTCACAAACACCCCCCAATGATAGGTAACTGGATTCATCTCAAAGTGGTGATGTGAGTAGTTTCAATCATGGCACTTCTAAAGTCTACGAGCTCCCGGGTTGACAAATTAAATGCGAGTGCTGTGACAAATATAGGATAAAATTAACCAGTGTTTGGCACCCAACACAAGTGTCCTACATTAGAAGTGCAAGTATAAGTGTAAGAGTCATGTAAATGTGTATAAATGTCATAGAGCAAGTGTTCATCAAGTATGCAAGTGGCAAGTTGATAAGCCAAGAGTCATGAGACTTGGCATATAGAAAGCAATAGTCAAGTATGTGAAAATTCACATTACTATGGCTATATTATGAATATAATTTTCCATATATCATATAGAATATAATAGTAGAAGTGAATCAAGAATTCATAGTCAAGTTGTTACAAAAAGAGAAGCAATAAAGCTTGTATACATTTTGAGCAATTAACATTGTAAGTTGTTCTTCATGCATAGTACATGAATGATTTAGGCTATTTACATTCATATTTTAGTATATAAACGAATTTTATTAGCCTTGATATACATATTAATTTTCACATATTATTCTATTCATATTATTATTATTTTGACTTTATTATTATGGCCATTATATTTGGGGACCTGTGTGATATTTTGAAATAACTTGTGATATTTTGTGATAGTATAAAGCTTAAAAAACCAACAGTGGTATTAGAGCTTGTTAGAAATATTGAGTTGTCATTTATGTCAAAAGAGAAAACTATTCAAGACAAATATATGATAAGTAAAGTATTATAATATTTAAATATTTAATTTAAATATTATAAAGGTTGAAATATTGTAAGGTGGGCCAACCTTTTTGAAAGTAATAATATTTGCATATATATACAATGATGAAATTCATTTCAAAGTGAGCATTCATCAAATATCTTCATGATCAATGATGAAGGAGAAGATAAAGTGGAGGTGTTGAAGATCATAGATGAGAAATCAAATGAAGAGGATGTGTTGAGGATCGATAGTGATATGAGAAATTTTTGTGCACTTAGAGGCAGTGAGGAAGAGAGGTCCACAAACATCGGGTAGCCAAGCCTAGTGGTAGGTAGTAGTGGTAGCAAGTACCAAAGTGAGATTTGAATAAGCCAAGATGGTTTGGGAAGTAGAGAACAAAAATTATTCGTTGAAGAAGAGCAAAGTTTTTCTGAGATAATTGGGTGTCATTGCACTAGAAAAATATTTGTGAAGCTAAATAATTTCAACATGTGGATATGATGTGGTTTCCTAGAAAATAAATATGGTAGTTTAGCAACCATAGTGTAGTTGAATATTTAGGAAGGATAAACATTCAAGCAAAGCGCTTGGGCACAATTTTGGAGCTTTATTGGTAAAGTCTTGGGATAGCTCATAATAGTTATAAATAAGGAGGTCACACACGCTAGCCATTATAAACACTACCATTTGGTGTAAGAGTCAAGCAAATCAGGAGAGATGTCACTATCCATGATGGAGATTTGAAGCCTTGTCAAGTCTGAAAGGTGCATTGGTCTAGCATTAAAAAATAAGTAAGGAAGGCAACAAACTGGTCAACAAAATACATGTAGTGAGGAAGCGTAACATTCAAATACACCATATTACATTTTAACTCCCAACTGTTGGGCTAGCCCAATTGGTTTCTAGCCAACATTGAGGACACTACGTTGCTACAAGTTAGAGGTTCAAATCTCCTTGGAAGCGCATTGAGTTTTTGTTCAATGATTTTTGAAGATTAAAATGATTGGAGCTAGATACAAAATACGTGCAATATTAAGAGGTATGTGAGTAAATTTTAGTGATGGTAAAGTTCTTTAATTGAAATTGATTAAAGAACTAAGGGAGTTATAAGGTGTAATTTTTATAAATTTTTATTTTGTAATTGTTAGGAGTAATAAGGGATATTAAGTGTTTTAATTTGATTTAAATTTTGTGATATAGAAGCAAAAAGAAAAATTATATAGAAGATTTGTGAATTGTTTATGATTGGTTTGATAGTAGATGAGGAGAACAAATTTGAGCAGTGTTATGAGTAGGTTTTGGAACTAGTTTGAGCAATATTGTGAGCAGGTTTTGGAGTATGGTTATGAGCAAGTTTTGGGAGAAGACCTGAGCAGTGTTTGGAGAACTTGAGTAAGGGGATTGGTATATCTTATGGATTGGTGTCCATGAACTTGAGCAAAGGATATTGGTGTCTCCTATGGATTTGTGTCCACAACTTGAGCAGAGGGGATTGGTGTCTTTTGTGGATTGGTGTCCATAAATTTGAGTAGAGGGGATTGCGTCTCTTGTGGGTTGGTTCCCAAGAATATTGTAATAGGGGATTGGTGTCTCCTGTGGGTGAGTGCCCACAAAATTTATTGAAGAAATATATAAGAAAAAATTTATCATGATTTTCTCCCAAAAGGGAGTTTCCATGTAAAATATTTATCTCTTATGTGTGTGGTGATTTGTGCATTGTTTCATTATTACATTGATATTATTTGAAGTTATTGCTTTGGAAAGAAAAGTGAAAAGTTTTATCTTATACTGTTCACTCCCCTCTCGATATAAGCTTGTGTTATTAAATTGGTATTAGAGTAGGTTCCTTCATGAAAGCCTAACAACTTGAAGGAATATCTTACAAGAACACACATGGCTATGAAGGTGGAAGAAAATACTCCTATGGTTGAAATCCAAGAAAAGGAGAAAAATCTAGAAAATTAAGAAGCAATAATAAGCATAGAAGAGAAAGAAGATGCTCTTGTTGTCAAAGACCAAGAAGAAGAGAAAGATTTAGAAAACAAAGAAGAAGCCATGGTTGAAATAGAAGAGGAACTTGTTGTTGCTCTTAAATATTTGAAAAGACTTAGAAATAATAACTTAAGATTGAAGACTCAAGTACAAGAGTATGAGAAGATAAAGGTAAAGTTGTTGCAATAACTCATTGACTTGAAAGTTAAAATCGAAGAGGTAAGGCAAATTGAAGAAGGTATGGCTAAGCAGTTAAAGGCAAAAGAGTTGGAATGTGAAAAATTGGAACATGAGGTTGTCTCTCTAAGGAAGGAAGTTGAAAAATCTAATGATAAGCTACAACAAAATATTAGGTTTAAAAAAAGCACAAAAATCTTGGATGATATTATCAAAACATAAATATATTTGATTATAAAGACTGAAATTGGTTTTGGATAAGATGAAAAGAAATAAAATGGGGAGTCAAGCTCAAAAGGAAGAGAGGAATCAAAGAAAATAAGTAAATAAGAGTCCAAGACCTATGCTAATGTATTGAGAATTGGAAGCATCAAGAAGTAAGAAAAAAAAATCACCATGGATCAGAGTCAATCACAATAACAATAATGAGAGAACCATGCGACCATATCCTCCAAGGCAATCAAACAGGTTTCAATATCTCTTCCATGGTTATTGTTTTTCATGTAATAAATTTGGTCATAAAGCTGTACATTGCATTGTTCGTGCTAAAAGTGATTTTGGCTTCACCAAGAGAAATTTCAATTCATTTGCACCTCTTATGGATTACAATATCATTTGTTACAAATGTGATAATTTTGGGCATAAAGCTAAATGGTGTAGAACAATGTTTCCTAAACTTCCAAAATCAAGCAAGAAGGAGGAAGGTCAAACTGTTCAAAAGAATATGACTTCCAAAGTTTGGAAAAATAAAATGGAACAAGAAAAGGAGAATTCTATGTTGGTACAAATGATTTTTCATGTGCAAAATGAAGGAAATTAGTGGTATATTGATAGTGGTTGTTCAAGCCATATGACATGTAACAAAAACAAATTTCTCTCTCTCAAAGAAATAAATGGAGGCACAATAAAATTTGGTGATAATGCTTTTGCCAAAATTGTTGGAAAGGGAACCTTGAGCCTGGATAATGGAATATAAAGGAAAGAGAATGTGTTATATGTTGAAGGGTTGAAGCATAATCTACTAAGTGTAATTTAAATATGTGATGTCAGGAAATCCAAGTAAAGCTTATTGTAGATGCCAATAAAACTGCAAACAATATCTACATGTTGAGAAAAATTAAAGGAAAAAAATACTTTTTATCACAAGAAGATGAGATTTGATTGTGGCATAGAAGAATGGGCCAGCTAAAATTTGAAAACATAGTAATAATTTACAACAAACAAGTAGTTAGAGATTTTACCAAGATAGAAAAACTCCCAAGCATGATTTGTGCACAATGCCAGCATGGGAAGCAAACAAGATCTAGTTTCAAATCAAAGGAAATATCTTCATCCAAGCCTCTAGACCTGATTCACACTGATCTATGCAACCCTATAAGAATAAAGAATTTACAAGGTAAGAATTATTTCATGTTTTTTATTGATGATTATTCTAGAATGAGTTGGGTAACATCTGTAGATTAAAAATACAACGCCAAACAAAAGATAAAACCACAATAATGGAATACAGGAAATTTGCACAAAACAAATGATTATTATTAATCAGTGGAGTTTAAAAACTCCTTTTGAGTACAACAGGGCCTGTAACCCTTTATTCATGATACACAGTTACAAGTTATGCTAGGGTTATTCGAAACCCTAGCTGGCACAAATGGTGGCGCTTTCGAAGAATGTATCTTCAATCCCAACAGAGTGAGTGGGCTTTGTTGTATCCCTTGCTTGGACCACTCCAGCTTAATCAGCTACCATCAATAAACCGGATCTGCTGTCAAAAACCTGCACACATTAACACTATCAAGGAGTTAGAAATTAATAAGAGGGCTCCACTGTGTGAGCCCTCAGAAACAATCTAAAACCCTAGAAAAACAAAATGCAATAATTCAATAACAGATCAATAAAAGAAAAGAAGTTACTTGCTTTAAAATAATTTATACCTATTCTCTGTTAACACAGCTAGACTAGGCGACACCTGGAAGTAATGTGGCTGTCAAATCGGCTGTGGAAGGCACCCTGGTGCACTCGCTGAACGCCCACATGCTTCTGGATTAAGGTTTTAGACGCCGGTCTGAGTCTGTGGCTGTGGGTAAACGCCCATGGGCACTTGGTAAACGCCTGTGGGCACTTGGTAAACGCTCGTGGGCACTTGGTAAATGGGTAAACACCCGCGGGCACTTGCAACAAGAATGGGGGATTCTGCAGAATGCTGTAGAAGAGATGGCGGCGAAAGCAACGACGAAAGCGACGATGGATGCGGTGATGGATGTGACGAAAAGGTAGCAGAAGAGAGATAGAGGGGATCAGAAAAGGAGATAGAAGAAGTTAAGAAGATAGAAAAGATCTAGGATAGAAGTAGCAAAAGACATAGGGTTTGAGCCATCAAGGTGACTCAATTTATAATCTACTCTTAGGGCACACTTTAGGGTTTTAACGACACTTTGAACGTGTGGCTAAGATTAAAGTGGATCTAAGGGTAGAGAATAAATCTAGGTTGTGAAATGGATTAACATGGATGGACGGATGAGATTAAATTAAGGACGGACGGCTCAGATTAAATCACTTAAACTATTATTTAAATATATATATATTAAAATATTAAAATATATATATATATATATATATATATATATATATATATAAATATTAATTTAAATAAATTTGGGGATGAAAAATGGTGGGAAAGGTGAAATTGGGCCAAATAATGGCGGGAAAGTGTGGATTTGGGCCAAATAATGGCGGGAAGGTGGATGATCGACACGTGGCTGACAGGAAGGTATAGATGACTTGCAAGTGGCTAGATTTTGGTGTCTACAGATGCCCCTTTTGAGCTGCTTTGTGTGAAGACACAATGCAGACACAAAAACTTAGGACACTCGAAAAGTCGGATCAGACGCAACTCTCTCTCAAGACTAAAGTACAACTTTGAAGACCAAAAAATAAAAGAATATTTAAAATTTATCAGCTTACCCCCTCAATTGGCGAGCGAGAATGGTTCTCACGAGCCAATTGGAAGAAATTCGGAAGAAAATGAACCGTTTTTGCCCCAACGGTGAAAAAGGGGTTTGTGTATGAACCATCTGTTTATGTCCCAACGAGAAAAGGGGTTGGTGTACAAACCAGAAAAGAATATGATTGAAGACGATATGAGTGATGTGAAAGATGAACCATTTTCTGCCCCAACGGTTAGAAAGGGATTTTTGCCAAATTTTAAATTCCATGATCATGTAAGATGAATTCTACTATTAGGAAAGTTAAAAATTGATAACAGATGCCCCAAATCCTATGGGTGAATCCATACTATTGATGAAATTGCCTTATTGGCACCATTAATATGCAGAGATGCAATATGAAAGAGTCCAGAAATTCAGAGATGCTCCTAGTGACTATATGGATAATTCCTCGGGTTGGAACCAATCAACCTAGGTAGCCTTAATCTCTAGCAAGACTCAAAATAATGATGATATTGAAGATTGTCCACGTTTAAGGCCCCATGAACTAGGCCATCAATGACAACTGTTGAGCAAATTAATCTTGGTATGAGGTCACTTGAAAAGTAGGATACCCAAAATTGATTTCCAATTTTCAAACAAGTGAAATAATTGATGATGATAAATGGTAAGTGTCCTTATGGTGGTTTAATCCTCTTACCGAATTGCATGGATGCAAATCGCTGCAATCGCCAAGGTGATAGAATATACCACTAGATACGAGGTTTACTTTAATTTAATTTGGCAAAAATATGCATGATGAAATAAGAATGAATGAAATTGATGATAGATCAGAAGAATTGATGAATGTTGTTAATTTTGTGAAGGTTTTGAATGTTTTTAACCCAATTTGTAAATCAATGATGAATGATGCGCTTTTTGAGAAAAATGACAAAATTTGTTTCCAAAACTGTTGTAACCTTCACAAAATGTTTTATTATGATAAGAAGAATGGATGGATGCAATTTGATGAAATTTGGAGGAGGTAAGCTTCAATTTTGTAAGTTTTGTTCTTTTATTCAATACTGACACCAAACGTCGGTATGCATTTGGAGGTGGCAAAAACGCCCGTCGGTGTTTGAATGCATCATGAAATGCCACACTACGTCTGAATGTGCCATGAAATGCCCCACTACATTTTAGGGTGCAAAAACCAGCTATTTAAACAGTTTCAACGAGAATTTCGCTCATTTGTGCGTTCGAGCTTGAGAGAAGTGCGTCTGAGGGAGTGGAATGAAGTGAAGTGAAGTGAAAGGTTGTGTGGGAGAGTGAAGCACGCGGGAGCTATGGCGGATATGGGAGCGGACGCGCCAGTGCAGCCAGCTGAGGTATTTGTTTATTTAAGCAAGTACTTTTATTTGTTTTTTTTTTTTTTTGCAGTTTTTTTTTTTTTTTTTGAAAAAAATTTGTAACCAATTTTTGTTTTGTTGTTTTGCAGCTTAGGGTGTTAGAGGCACGACACCGATTCTCCCCTATCATTCCAGGGATGATGAGGTCATTGTCCTAGGTAGACTGGGAGATATTGGAGGTAGTAGGGCTAGCGGAGGCAGCCAGATTGGAGGTAGTTCGGGCAGATGAGGGGTACCTCTCGACTTTGGTCGAGAGGTGGGATCCAGATCGGGGGACGTTCCAGCTCCTGACTGGAGAGATGACTGTGACACTTGAGGATGTATACCGCATCCTCAAGGTGCTCGTGGAGGGGGAACGGGTGGAGGTTGGATGAGATAGGGCCACAGAGATGGCCAAGTTGTTTGGGGATGACTGGAGGGAGATCCGGACGGAGAGTGGGGGGATTCCTTACTTGGCCATGTATACGACCAAGGAGTTGGTAGCGATGGAGGCTCTGATGATGTTCGTATTGGCCAACATTGTGGCCCCAAACAACACCGGGTGTAGGTTCCCATGGAACCTGATGGGTGTAGTGAGCGAGATGCTCACTAATAGGGTAGTGTATGCTTGGGCGCCTACTTTATTGGCGCAGGTGTACCGGGAGTTGTATGAGGTTCGGAGACGGGGCCGGAAGGGCCTAGGCTACAGTTTGGTTCTCCAGTGCTGGGGCTGGGATAACTTCAGAGTGGCCTGACCGGAGGGGTTGCCATGTGCTTACTGGGACATGAGCTAGGATTATGGTAGGAGATGGCTAGTGGCAGAGGAGAGACAGTCGAGCCACCCCGTGAGATCGGGGCAATGGTATAGGAGTTTATGGGCGGACTTGACAGATGCCCAAGTCATTTGGAGGCCCTGGCGGGAGGCAAGATGGATCAGGGATGGAGAGCATCTAAGATGGGTGTGATAGGCTAGATGGGTAGTGGGTCGGGGCCACAACGAGGCGGAGTACATACAGATGTCTCGAGTGCTCCGCCAGGTCGAATTGAGACAGGATGTCCCCGATGAGCCAGTGCGCTACCGAAGGCATAGATCAGAGGGGGATTTGCCATGTGCTAAGCCGTGGAGGGAGGCAATAAAGGACGATGAGGACATGGAGATCCTTGATGTGGATGACATCGGGGTGACAGCTGAGTATGCAGCATGGATGGCCGCAGAGCCAAGGTGGGAGCCACCATTGGTGGCTGTTGGAGTTGGAGAGGACGAGGGAACCGTAGAGGTTCCCAAGCGTAGGGAGGGTCCCCGCCTTCGATCTGACAGTCGAAGGTGAAAGGGGAATATGGCATGACAGGCACCGGGGAGCGAATATGACGAGGATGATGATGGCAAGGGCATAGGAGAGGCCGTAGGAGAGACTAGGGAGGTACCCCCTAGTGGGCATGAGGATGATCTAGCGCAGCTACAGCAGCAGATAGCAGAGCGCGATGCTATGCTAGCTGTCCGAGATGAGAGGATAGCTCGGCTGGAGCAACAGGTTGCAGAGTAGGATGCCCTGATAGCTGTTCAGGAGGAGAGGATGGCCTAGATGTAGGCGGACTTGGATGGAGCGACTAGGGTGCCCCAAGATGATAGGGTGACGAGACTCCAGGCCGAGCTAGCGGAGCGAGAGCGACGACACGGGATAGATATATCTAGACTTAGGTCTAGGACTCGTTATATTGAGGCTCTGGAGGACACATTGTTTAGGCATCACATTGTGTTGCCTGATCCTCCATCCTCCTCTGTCTCTAGGCATAGTGAGTCTAGGCACACCACTAGGTCTAGGGCTCCTACTAGGTCATAGGGATCCTCTTTTGATGGTTAACTTAGTGCTTAGATGCACTCTTTATGAGCCTTGGTGCTCTATTGTATTTTGTATCCTTTTGGCATTCACTGTACGTTTTGATCTTTATACATATATATACATGGCTTTTATTTTTAGTGTTTTACTTTCTTTTGTGTGAATGCCTATGTTTTTGTGATGCATGTTTTTATATGTTTTAATGCATATGTGATGGAATGGAATGCAAAGTTATAGATGATTAATGCGAGACTAAGTAAATGAAATATGCACTAAGAAGCACTCATACTTTTAGATAGTTAGATTTAGCCAACTGTTATCATAATTGTTTAATCAGGGGCACCGAACTTGGTGGCTTGTGAATGGATGACGTATGGAATGACATGAATATGGAAGAAGATATGGAGGGTGATATGGAGGTTGATATGGAATACTGTTTTACAAAGACTCAAACATGCTAGTGGTATCAAACAAACTTACTAATACTGCCTAATTCAACTAGGACCAAATGTGTGTGCATGCGAGTTCATTAACCAAATCCGAAGCATGGTAGTGACTCTAGGCAATCAAAAACCTGTATGTGTGCAAGTGTGTTCATTAACCTCATCTTGAATAAATTAGGTAACCCTGTTATGGAGAAGACCCCGAAGCTAGTTTGTCCGTATGAGCATTCAGAGGTCTCTTTTTGAGGAGAGACATGTCACCATGCAATGAGTATACTCCACTTCCAGTCAAGCGTCTATAGCCCCGGTGAAGGTTAACTCCATAGTCCATGTTGTTTTTGACTTTTGTAAGCCTTGGGGATGACTACCTATCCGTATGACTGGACAAGTAGTACGATCCTTACAACTTATTTGGGATCAGTGGTGTGTGAAAAATGTTCATTTCCTTAGAGCTTTGGGGAATCGGATTCTCAACCGAAGTATGATGAGAATTTTACCCTATCCTTACTATGTTTATATTTATATTTTGTAATTGCTTGTGATAGTGGTAAGAACCACTATTTTATGGACTATGTTTGCATGATAGGACAAACGAGGATTACTCTTTTCACTTCAAGGCACAACCCAAAGATGGTCTTATCTCTCTTTGACACAAGATGTTTTTAAGATGTGAAAATGTGATAGGTTCAAGACCACTTCTGAAATCATTTCCCAATACTCAAGATTTTATTTAGTGTAATTTGTGATATGGCCCTAGAGAACTTTGCACAACGCCAAACAAAAGATAAAACCACAATAATGGAATACAAGAAAGTTGCACAAAACAAACGATTATTATTAATCAGTGGAGTTTAAAAACTCCTTTTGAGTACAACAGGGCCTGTAACCCTTTATTCGTGATACACAGTTACAAGTTATGCTAGGGTTCTCCGAAACCCTAGCTGGCACAAATTGTGGTGCTTCCGAAGAATGTATCTTCAATCCCAACAGAGTGAGTGGGCTTTGTTGTATCCCTTGCTTGGACCACTCCAGCTTAATCAGTTGCCATCAATAAACCGGATCTTCTGTCAAAAACCTGCACACATTAACACTATCAAGGAGTTAGAAATTAATAAGAGGGCTCCACTCGTGTGAGCCCTCGAAACAATCTAAAACCCTAGAAAAATGAAATGCAGGAATTCAATAACAGATCAATAAAAGAAAAGAAGTTACTTGCTTTAAACTAATTTATACCTGTTCTCTGTTAACGCAGCTAGACCAGGAGACACCTGGAAGTAATGTGGCTATCAAATCAGCTACGAAAGGTGCCCTAGTGCACTCACTGAACACCTACGTGCTTCTGGATTAAGGTTTCAGATGTCGGTCTGAGTCTGTGGCTGTGGGTAAACGCCCGCGGGCACTTGGTAAACACCCGTGGGCACTTGGTAAATGCCCGTGGGCACTTGGTAAAGGGGTAAACACCCACGGGCACTTGCGACAAGAATGGGGGATTCTGCAGAATGCTACAGAAGAGATGGCAGTGAAAGCAGCGATGGAAGCGACGATGGATGCGGTGATGGATGCGATGAAAAGGTAGCAGAAGAGAGATAGAGGGGATCAAAAAAGGAGATAGAAGAAGTTAAGAAGATAGAAAAGATCCAGGATAGAAGTAGCAAAAGACATAGGGTTTGAGCCATCAAGGTGACTCAATTTATAATCTACTCTTAGGGCACACTTTAGGGTTTTAACGACACTTTGAACGTGTGGCTAAGATTAAAGTGGATCTAAGGGTAGAGAATAAATCTAGGTTGTGAAATGGATTAAGATGGATGGACGAATGAGATTAAATGAAGGACGGACGGCTCAGATTAAATCACTTAAACTATTATTTAAATATATATATTAAAATATTAAAATATATATATATAAATATTAATTTAAATAAATTTGGGGATGAAAAATGGTGGGAAAGGTGAAATTGGGCCAAATAATGGCGGGAACGTGTGGATTTTGGCCAAATAATGGCGGGAAGGTGGATGACCGACATGTGGCTGACAGGAAGGTATAGATGACTTGCAAGTGGCTGGATTTTGGTGTCTACAACATCCTTAAGAAAAAAATCAAAAGCTTTTGAAAAGTTCAAAGCATTCAAGGCACTTGTAGAAAATGAAGCATGCAAAAAATACCAAGTGTTAAAGATCAGTCAAAGGAGGTGAATTCACTTCAAATAAATTTTTATATTTCTGTAAACAACATAGAATCAAGCAATAATACTCAACAACAAGAACTCCACAATAAAATGGAGTAGTTGAAAGGAAGAACAAAACTATTCAAGGCATGTCCAAGACCATGCTAAATGAGTCTAAGCTTTTTGATGCCTTTTTAAGAGAAGCAATTCATACAACTGTTTATATCATAAATAGAGCTCAAGTAAGAGTAAATCACCATAAAACTCTGTATGAGCTTTGGAAAGGAAGACCAACTACTATGAAGTACTTCAAAATTATTAGAATCAAGTGCTATATTAGACGAGAAGAAAACAATTTGGGTAAGTTTGATTCTAGGTGTGATTAGGGTATTTTCCTTAGATACTCTTCAAAGAGCAAAGACTATAGATGCTAAAATAAAAGATCACATAAAATTGTGGAAAGTACAAATGTAAGAGTTGATGAAGAAATAGATCTAAGAGAACCATCTCAAGAGATCATGTATCAAGAAGTAGAAAGTTGAAAAGATGAAGAAACTAAAGAAGATGATAATCAAAGGACACCCTCAAGAATACCCCCCAATATACCATCTAAAAAACCATCCAGATATGTGCAAAAGAACCATCCTAAATTTGATTATTGGGAATCTAAGTGAAAGACAAACAAGGAGGAAAATAACAGGTACATGTGAACATGCTAACTTATATTTACTATCTAAATTTGAGCCAAATAATTTCAATGGAGTAAGTGAAGATAAATATTGGATTAAGGCAATGGAGGAGGAGTTATATCAAATAGATAAAAGTAAGACTTGGGAACTTGTCCCACATCCAAAAGACAAGAATGTAATTGGCACCATATGGGTATACAAAAATAAGTTGAACGAAGATGGTCAAGTTAGAAACAAAGCAATACTTGTATGCAAAGGCTATGCACAAGTTGAGAGTTTGAAGAGACATTTTCTTCTGTTGCTCGTATTGAAGCCATACGAATGTTATTGGCCTTTTCAAGTTTCAAAAACTTCAAAGTATACCAAATGGATGTAAAATCAACATTTCTTAATGGTTACATAGAGGAAGAGGTCTATATTGAGCAACCAGATAGTTTTAGCTTGATAGAAAAGACAAAATATGTATGCAAATTGAAAAAGGCTCTCTATGGACTAAAGTAAGCCCCTAGGGCTTAGTACTAAAGGTTGGATAAATATCTCCAAGCACAGGGTTTTAGAAAAGGTATAGCTGATAGCAACCTGTACATCAATAATGAAGGAAATAACTTGTTAATTATAGTAGTCTATGTGGATGACATCATTTTCAAAGGAAGTATCGATAAGATATGTCGACAATTTACAAAATGTATGCAAAGTGAATTTGAGATTTCAATGCTTGGTGAGCTGTCCTTGTTTCTTGTTTTGCAAATATCATAGATAGATAAAGGTATATTTCTCTCTCAAACAAGTATGTAAAATAAATGTTGAAAATATTTTAGGATGAAGGATCGCAATCCTGTGAGTACCTCCATGGTTACAATATGTAAGTTAAGTAAAATATGATGAGTCTCCCGAGGATAATAAAACTTTGTATAGATCCATGATTGGAAGTTTACTATATGTCATAACTACAAGGCCAGATATAATGCATGTAGTCAGATTATTGGTAATATTTCAAGTTGCACCAAAGGAAACACATGTACAAGAAGTAAAAATAATCCTCAAGTATCTGAAAGGAACTATGGATTTTGGACTGTGGTATCCCAGAGGTGACAATTTCATTCTCACTACATGTACAGATGCGTATTGGGTAGACAGTGTGGATGACAGAAAAAACACAAGTGGAGGAGCATTTTTTCTTGGAGACTATTTGGTCTCTTAGCTAAGAAATAAGCCTCAGTGTCTTTATCTATTGTAGAAGTGGAGTACATTGCAGTAGCCGCTTTTTGCACATAGGTATTATGGATGAAACAAACCTTAAGTAATTTTAGAGTAGAGCATAATCATCTAATTTCCATACTTTGTGATAATACAAGTGCCATCAATATTTCAAAAAATCTAGTGATGAATTCAAGGACCAAGCACATTTCGATCAAGTATCATTTTTTGAGAGAGCAAGTGATTGATCAACAACTCAAGTTGGAATACATTGCTACAAAAAAAATATTGCTCATATATTTACCAAGCCACTTCCAAAGGAAATATTTGAGTATCCTAGAGAAAATTTGGGAGTTTCATTCCCATATCATAATTGAAAATCTCAAGAAGAGTGGGGAGGAAGGGGGCGTTGTCAAGTGTTTTATCTTTCAAACCCCATGGAGCCTTTGCCACTAATGTAAAAAGGGGGCAATTTTAGTAAGTAGAAGTAGTTTGGAATTTCAGTAAGGGGGAGTAGCTTTTCAGGGGGAGTAGATTGTGAATCCAATTGTAGTAAAGGAAAGCTTCTTTGCAGGGTTACCATCAATGACAAAGGGGGAGTTTGTTAGAAATATTGAGTTGTCATTGATGTCAAAAGGGAAAACTATCCAAGGTAAATATATGATAAGTAAAGTATTATAATATATAAATATTAAATTTAAATATTATAAAGGTTGAAATATTGTAAGGTGGGTCAAATTTTTTGAAAGTAATACAATTTGCATATATTTACAATGATGAAGTTCATTCCAAAGTGAGCATTCATAAAATATATTCATGATCAGTGATGAAGAAGAAGATAAAGTAGAGGTGTTGAAGATCACAAATGAGAAATCAGATGAAGAGGAAGCATTGAGGATTGGTAGCAATACGAGAATTATGGTGCACTCAAAGGCAGTGACGAAGGGAGGTCCACAAACATTCGGTAGCCAAGACCGGTGGCAGGAAACTATGGTATCAGGTACCAAAGTGAGATTTGAAGAAGCCAAGCTAGTTCGGGAAGCAAAGAATGAAAATCATTCATTGAAGAAGAGCAAAGTTTTACTGAGATAATTGGGCATCATTACAAAAGAATTTTTTTTGAAGTTGAATTATTTCGTCATGTGGATATGATGTGGTTTCCTAGAAAGTGAAGATGGTAGTTTTAGCAGCCATAGCGTAGTTGAAGATCGAGGAAGGATAAACATTCAAGCAAAGTGCTTGGGCACAATTTTTAAAGCTTTGTTGGTAAAGTCTTGGGATGGCTCATAACAATTACAAATAAGGAGGTCGTGCATGCTAGCGATTACAAACGCTACCATTTGGTGTAAGAGTCAAGTGAATCAGGAGAGATGTCACTATCCACAATGGAGATTTGAAGCCTTGTCAAGTCTGAAAGGTGCATTGGTCTAGCATTGAAAAAGAAGCAAGGAAGACAACAAAATAGTCAATAAAAGACATGTAGTGAGGAAGCATAACATTCAAATACACCATCTTACCTTTTAACTCCCAACCATTGGGCTAGCCCAATTGGTTGCCAACTAGTGTTGAGGATACTATGTTGCTACAAGTCAGAGGTTCAAATCTCCTTAGCAGCGCATTGAGTTTTTGTTCAATAATTTTTGAAGATTAAAATGATTGGAGCTAGAGACAGAATGCATGCAATATTAAAGATTATGTGAGTAAATTTTAGTGATGGTAAAGTTCTTTAATTGAAATTTATTAAAGAACTAAGGGAGTTATAAGGTGTAATTTTTATAAAGTTTTATTTTGCAATTATTAGGAGTAATAAGGGATATTAAGTGTTTTGATTTGATTTGAAGTTTGTGATATAGAAGCAAAAAGAAAAATTATATAGCAAATTTGTGAATTATTTATGATTGGTTTGAGAGTAGATGAGCAGGGCAAATTTGAGCAGTGTTGTGAGCAGGTTTTTGAACTGGTTTGAGCAATGTTGTGAGAAAGTTTTGGAGTAGATTTGAGCAGTGTTGTGAATAGGTTTTGGTAGCATACCTAAGTAGTTTTTGAAGCAAAACTTGAGCAAGGGAATTGGTATCTCCTATGGATTAATGTCCATGAACTTGAGTAGAGGGGATTGGTGTCTCTTGTGTATTGATGTCAAAAAGTTGGGTAGAGGGGATTGGTGTCTCCTACAGATTGGTGTCCACATATTTGAGCAAAGGGGATTGTGTATTTTGTGGGTTGGTGCCCACAAACTTTGTAATAGGGAATTGGTGTCTCCTATGGGTTGGTACCTACAAAATTTATTGAAGAAATATATAAGCAATAGTTGGTCGTGGTTTTCTCCCAAGAGGGGGTTTCCACGTAAAATATTTGTCTCTTATGTGTGTGGTGATTTGTGCATTATTTCATTATTGTAATGATATTATTTGAAGTTATTTCTTTGGAAAGAAAAATGAAATTTTTTATCTTATACTGTTCACCCCCCCTCTCAGTATAAGCTTGTGTTCTTTAGAGCTACCACTAGACTCTGTCTATTTTGAGAGATTTTATTGAAGCCACAATTATTAATTAGTTTTATCCAATTTTATAAAGTTAATTTAGAGTATGTCCACTTTAAAGACAATGAAGACTTGGACTCTATGTTCAATATTATATTGAGTAGAAAAAGCTAGGATCTTTCCACTAGGTTGAAGGAAAACTAGTGAAGACTAGAACTCAATTATATTGAAGATAAGGGTCAACTTAGGAGAAATGTTGGACATTGATAAAGGTAACCATATTAAAGTAAAATTAAATATTCAATGACACTTATAGTCATCCTGATATAGATTTTTGGATTCATTAGAGAAGAATAGGAGAATTATTATTGAAGATTGTAATAAAACCAACTCAAGAGATATTTGGTCATTCAAGGACATTCATAGTCACCTTGACATCAATATTGGATTCTCTAGTAAAGAGTAGAATCATATTGTCTACTTAGGTGTTGCATAAGATATTAAAAGTTTTAGATTTTAGACTAATAGAAGAAAAGCAAGAAACAAATATTATGCTATAGAAGTTTGTGAAGCTAACTACATAAGATAAAGAAGAATTTTAGCTTCTTAGTATAGAAGAAAATGAAGCCATTCAAGAACTCTAGAAAGAAGAGTAGAGAGGCCCATTTGGTCGACTTCATAAAGAAACTAAAGAAATATGGCTATTTTATTTTGGCCATGGAGCAAGAAAAGCACATTCAATCATGAAATAAAGAATTAGGGCATTCGGTCAAGCATACAACATAGTAGAGGAAAAGAATGACCATAAGAGTTATGGTTAAAAGGAAGAGCATATATAAGGAGGAATTTGCCATTAGAATAGAAGAGCAAAGGTATTATAATAGTAAAGTAAAAGTGCTATATAAAAGGTACTATAATAGAAGATGTATTATAGCAGCAAAGGTGTCATAATAATAATACCATAAGAAAAAACTAGTAGAATTTAGAAGCAGAGAAGGTAAATACTATAGCATATTAGTAAACAACAAAGCTTCTAGCATAACAGAGTAAGGAAGTGAAGCTGCAAGTAGAAGTTTAGCTTCAAAAGAAATAAAGTATATAACACCTAAGTCTACGAAGTAGAGCTTTAGACATATAAAGAAATAAGTAATGGAGCAACATTATGGGTGAAGAAACCTACAAGTAAGATAGATATTCCAACATCGAAGCATAAAGCAAGTAGGGAAGTTGAAGCATTCAACAAACAATGAATTCAAACCATTCAAAAAGCAAGAAAGACGAAGTATGTAATAAGTAAAGAAGATGAAGCATTAAGCATCATAGTAGTTAGCAACAACAAGGAAAAAACATTTAGTGCCAAAGCATATCGAGTAGGCAAGTAGATCATTTCCTATGTAAGGTAATATCATAATCATTTGTTATTGGCTAGGAGTAACATGTTGAAAATTACAATAGAAGAAGGTAAAATGTTTCTTAACATTAGGACATGAAAATGTCCATGTTTATAGTAATCATCTATTACCGTATTTGAAAAGGGAATCACTTTAGCAGTTAAGTAGTGAATGTGCAACAAGAACATGAGTGAGAAAATCAATGATCAAGTCGCATAGCATAAGGAAGAAATATAAGATTAGTCTATTGACTATTATTAATTAGGGTTTTGGAGCTATAAGGTTTTTAGAATAGAAATTATAAGTGAAATTTAATCTAGGAGTTATAAGGGTTATTTTAAGATTTAAGTTTATTTGAGTTTTTTATTTTTATTTTTAAAAAGGTATGAAGTAATAAGGATTTCTACTTAGTTAGTTATTTTTTTTGTTATTAAAATTTTCTATTTGAATTTTTTAAAAATAAACGTAGAAGATTTATTTAAATAATATAGATTAGAAGTTTTTTGAAATCTTGTAAAGTTATAATTTTGGAGTTAAAAGGGTTTCAACATCAAAATTTTAGACAAATTTAAAAATTTGCATAATTTTACATCTAAGTTATTTCTAAACTAGGGAGCTATAATTTTTTCTACTTCAAAGGACAAATAAATCATTGAATTGATTCTTTTGGAGCAAATTATTAGAAATGCATTCAATGAGGATAGTGAAGAAATGATGCACAAACTCAAGTTTTATTAACAAAACTCAATTGATGTTTTTAGGGAAATAAGTAAATGATGAATATTTTAAAAGAGAAAATATATTTATTTCTCAAGGATGTAAAATATGAAAAATTCACAACACTTATAAGCTATCTTCATGAAATTTTTTTTAGAACATGGTGGAATTCATAAAACACCATTATAATTTCATTAGAAGAAAACTTAATGATTTATTTATCATTTCTTAGCTTTTATATCTTTCACAAAAAGAGACAAGAAAAGAAATATGACACATACAACTTGAATTAAGCTTATGTTAGCTTCAACAAGGAAATATTGAAATCAAATTTGTATTATTGTGATGATTTGCTAACTCAATGTTTAGAAGGTACATCATTAGGTATATCACAAATGAAGATGCAGAAGAGAAGAAGAATAAATAAGAATAAAAGAAATCACACAAGCAAGGTATACAAAAGATATAAATCCAAATTAATAGAAGAACAATATATTGTAGATACAGATATTGATCTAAAAGAGGTGGAATGAAGACAAATCTCAAGTAGAGGTTCAAGAACATTTGAAGATTGAAGATGAAGATCAAGATTGAAGACTAAAGTCTTCAATAATCAATTAATGTAATACAAAAGGATTTATGAGGTATATTACATTATTTGTTAGAAGCAAATGTACCCCATGGCACATTTGTAAATAATAGATTACGGTTTATTCAATATTTTAGAGTGTGAATTATATTTTCCCTTTTATGTAAGTGTGAATGTGTAGAAAATGCACAAGTTTTATGTGTAGGTTGAGTAAATGTGCACAAGTGTCTTGTATTTAAGAGTGCAAATATGTAATATAAACATGTGGATAAGTGTCCTAGATTAGAAGTACAAGTAGAAGTGTAAGAGTCATGTAAAGGTGTGAAAATGTTATAGAGTCAAGTATTCATCAAGTATGCAAGTGACAAGTTGATAAGCCAAGAGTCATGAGACTTGGCATATGGAGAGAAATAATCAAGAATGTGAAGAGTCACATTACTGTGGCTATATTATGAAGATAATGCTCCATAGATCATATAGAATAGAATACTAGAAGTGAATCAAGAATTCATAGTCAAGTTGTAATAGAAAGACGACAAATAAATCTTGTATACATATTGAGAAATTAATATTGTAATATGTTGTTCATGCATAGTACATGAATGATTGAGGCTATTCACATTTATATTTCAACATATAAATAAATATTATTTGATTTATTATATAAGCCTTGATATACACATTAATTTTCTCATATTATTATCTTATTGTGTCTATTATATTATAGGGCTTATGTGATATTTTAAGATAACCTATGACATTTTATGGTAGTGTAAGGCTTAAAAAGACAAGAATTGTTTATTGTGAAGTGGTTTTTATCAGATATTTTGAGCTAAATTTGTATATCGAGTGATGTTGTTTATTGTGAAGAGTTTTTATCAGGGATTTTAAGATAGGTTTATATATTGAGTGATGTTATTTGGTATATAAAGGTTTTTGCCATAGATTTTGAGATGGGTTTGTATTTTGGGTGATGTTTATTGTGTAGAGAATTCTGTCAAATATTTTGAGTTGGATTTACAAATTGAGTGTTGTTGTTTACTATGTAAAGGTTTCTATTGAAGATATCGAGTTGGGTTCATAGATCAAGTGTTGTTTTTTATATAAAGTTTTATATTAGAGATTTTTAGTTGAGTTCATAGATTAAGTCTTGTGGTTTGTTTTGTAGAGGTTTTTATTAGAGATATTAAATTGGGTTTGTATATTAATTGAGGTTGTTTTCTATGTAGAGGATTTTATGAGAGGTTTTGAGTTGAGTTTGTAAATAAATTGACGTTGTGATTTGTGAAGAGGTTTTCATCAAATATTTTGAGCTAGATTTGTAGATCAAGTGATGTTGGCTACTGTGTAGAGGTTTCTATCAAGGATTTTGGGTTGGATTTATAGATAGAGTAATGGTGTTTGCTATGTAGAGGTTTTTTCAAATATTTTGAGTTGATTTTATAGATCAGGTGATGTTTTCTAATGTGTAAATAAATTGTTACATGTATGGGAATGGTTTATTTAATTACTATGAGAACTAGACCTAGAAGCCCTTGTTATTTTTTATTTTTGTAGGACAATGCTAGATCTATTAACTTAGGCCTATCATTTTTTTAGTAACATATCATTTCAATAAGATTTTATCCTTTGATCTAATTTGTATTTTATCTTCAATTTTGATTTTTTTTTTAATTTTTGAATCTAGGTAATGGCAAGTGAGGATTCAAACCCAAATGAAAACTTGAATCTAGGTAATAGTGAAGGTATCAAGATTGGAAACTAGATAAAGTAGGAGAGATTATAAAAGATGTGATAAATATGGATCGAGATTCTTGGTAGTGGAAAATATGAGTGGAAAAAATATAAGGAAAAAATATGTGATTAGGATTTAGGAACTAATTAGAATGAGGGTGTGGATATAGAATAATTAATGCCAAACAAAGAGAAATAAAATAATCAAATAGATATAAATAAAGATAAGACTCTAGTAACTAACAACAATGTTCATATTTAGGAAGATATTGTTAAAGTGGATAGAAATTCCAAGAGGATAAGGATAAATGTACTATAATCCACTGAAAAGCTAGTGCAAAAGGAATAAAAATGAATATTTCAAACAATTTTCTACATGGAGCATATCAAAAATTTAATAAGAGCCTTATAGGGAACTCCATATGATAGAAACCAAATCTAGAATAATTAAATATTGGTCCATGAGGCAATGGAAGATCAAAGGCAAAGAAAAATTCACAATTCTCCCAAAAGTATTCTTAATGGCATCTTTCATAGCAGAAAAAAAATTGATGTGGACTCACATCAAAATTGCAATTGCATTACTCTTGATTGCTTAAGTAGAACAAATTACAAAATAGAAATCCAAAAATTAGCTAACTTGAGCTAACCGATGGGCTAAAAACTTAATAATAAAATCTAACATAAGTGAAGTCTCACATGAATAATATGTCCTCATAATTCCTCCCAACCATAGAAGCATTGGACTCCAATGCTTTTACAAGAAAGTGGAAGTGAACATGGGAGTGTACAAGTGCCCAAAATGTAGTCCTCAAACTGTTGAAGAAAATGAAGATCCTTTGGAAGGCTCTGCTCTATCACAAAGAACAACCATCATTGCCAAGGAATCAATACCACTCCTACAAAGGGAGTACCCAAGGAAACTATGATCCAAGGGCTATTTTCTTCTTTCTCAAAATATTGTTTGCTCCTCACATCAATCATGCTTCTAAAAACATGGTGATACAAGTTGTCTTGAAACAAAATCCAACGTATCACCTAGCCATGAAATTTGTGCTTTAGTTGGCAATAACCCAAAACTAAGCACTAGGAAACAAACAAAGTTGGTCAATTTTTGCCACACCTTCTTGCTAACCCCCTATGACCTGAAGCATGCTCCTCAACTAGCAACCTCTACCCTCCTATCAAATAGGCATCTGAGTATTACGGTTAAGTTATTATGGGACTAATTGCAACAAGAGAATAAAATAACAAGGGTACAAATCCTTCAAGTTTATTTATGGTAATCTTCCCATCTTATCGGATTGCATGGATAATGATTCTTTGCAACCGCCAAGTGTTATAGAGGAGATTACTACTTACGAGGTTCACTTGTATTGAGGAGTGTCGAGTTCCACCGATCATGCACTCCATATTAAAAATTCATAAAGGATAAAAACATAGAAGGCATACAATTGGATTAAGCCAAAATTAATCTAAAATAAGACTTGATGCACCTTATTACAAAGATTTTAAAAAATCCAAATTAGAGGATTAAAAAGATAACACAAATCCTCAAAGATCCAATGGATCATATTACAAAATCCATAGGTATGAGTGGATATGGAAAATAATTAATTAATAAAAAGGTGCATAAATAAATAAACAATATTTATTTTAATTAATTTGAGAAAATTAATTAAATAAAAAGAAAAAGAAACCTTACCCAAAATTTGTATTTGGCTGTCATTAATCAATCTTCGATGGTCAATGGCTGAAATACCTACCACCAATCCACAAAAGCATCAGACACAAGGACCACCAGCTATGGTGTGGTGCCCCATTAGACACCTCCATATGGGTGACCATGCAACCACCTATGTGGTGATTATCTTCTTTCACAAGGTGGTTGACCTTTAAATCACTAAGAAATTTTCCTCCCAACATGTGTGGGATAAAAATAATATCTTGCTTGTAGTTTTATGAGCTCCTAGAAACACCACCATCAAGAGTTTGAGGGTCAGTGTGAGATGTTTACAAACATACACATGGAAAATTCTACAATGGGCCTATGACTAGAATATTCAAATTGGACATGGCAGGAGGGTTGGGGATTTTGCCATCAACGGCTCGAGGGGCAAAGTAATACATGAAGGAAAAATATATAACGAAACACATTCATCATTGCAATTTGGTCAATAATTTTAAGCTTAAAAAAAAGACTTAAAATAATCATACTTTCTACATTTTGCTCAAATCAATTCTGCCCAAGATAAAATCTGTCTACCAGATCTAAGACAGTTTATGTGGAGAATGATGTATCTGTAATATCTGCTCCTAAGATCAAACTATGCAAATTGATAGATCAACTTGGATGATATTCCACCCCATCACATGCACCATGTTATCGTTATAGTCCTTCTAAAGGCTGTTCACCTTGAACACTATTTTGTTGAAGATAACCCTTTCTTGGGACTCCTACATATCATAGTTTTATCCTCTAAATTGTGAAGGAATTTCTATCAATTCGATCAAGTTAAATATTTGATGAAGACATCTCCTCACATTCGATGATAAGTAGTACTTTAAAGATATCTTGATCTTCTCATATTTCTCTAGGGCTATGATGGTGGTACTCACACATGAGAACATTGACATTGCTCTCGATGTCTTAGGCCTCATAAAATTTGCATGTATGCAACCTTAATATAAGTGGAATATCAACCATGTCACAGGGTGGATCCATCCATAATAAGAGGTTAAAATAGGATCTATTAGATGATTTTGAGAGGAAATGAAACTCTACCTTCAACTACAAAGTGGCGTGTATAGCCTGTGTTAATCCTACATCTATGGGTGGTGAATCCTCCCACTATTGGCTCCACTAATTGATTGCACCAGGCCTAGTGAGTGTCAAGTAGTATCTCTATTGGCACTCCACAAGCCAAAATCACATTGCCCAAAAATGGACAACCGACATCCCTAAATAGCGAACAAAGCATGCATTCTTGATAAGCAGGTAACAATGGAAAAAAATGTGAAAATGAAAGGATTTAAACCCACAAAATCACCCGCATGCACATGAGCCTTTTAATTTTTTTTTAATATGGGAATAAATCCTAGATATGAAACTATCTTATTCTCCCATATCCAAATAGATTTATCCCATTAACAAAATTTCCTACTGTAGTGGATTGAGTGATGTTAGATCCCATATCCATTGAGAGTTCTCCAAGGAAGAGGTATTCCTGGTTGAGTACCTCATGAAAAATTGTAAAGCATAAAAACAAATGGTCCATGGTCAGGTTTCATTCATGTTAGTGTTGGAAAATTACCATAAAAATTTGATCAATACGAGAAATAGAATAAAGGTCAATTTCTTCCAACTCAGTGATTCATTCACTATAATTCTCACTGCTTCATCCAAAGTCCACTGTTGACAAGCCATATCAAACATATATAATTTGACATCAAATGCATCTAAATTTTCATAGATGGCATAATATTGAACAAGGCTCTTCAAGCGCAATGATCTCACTCATGAGCTACAATAGAATATTATGGGAGATCATAGAACCTCATCACTTATCATTAAACATTGTATAAGAAGAAGAAGAATAAAATTTGTAGAAGGGGAGGGATGAAAATTGTGAAAGAGGGAGGGAGAATTTCCACAAGGTAAATTCCCACTCATAGGTTAGGATCCATGAGGCTCTAATACCTACTGATGTGGAATCACATCGAACTTACAATTACATTATTCTTGAGTGATTAAATAGCACAAATTATAAAATAGAAATCCAAAAATTAGCTAACTTGAGCTAACCAATGAGCTAACAACTTAACAATAAAATATAACGTGAGTGAAGTCTCACGTGAATAATATATCCTCATAAAAAATGTATATAGATCCTATGTGAAGGACCTTAGTTTGCAGGTAGAGTAGGATTATTCCTCAAAAAATGGATCCTAGGATTCAACCTGACTAATAAAAGAATTGATATTGCTCTAGCATGAATTAGACTTCTAGAATTACCATTTAAATTCTAGGAATAACATCTAGAAGAAATAGCAAATTATATTAAAATATACATATTAGTGGACTACATAACAAGAGAAATTTTTTTTCTTTACAAGGTTGTGTCATGAAAGAATAAGGAAAATAAGACCATAACCAAGTCAGTTTAGTTTCAAAATGGGGAGAGTGGAACCAACTAGACATACATGAAAAATATATCTTCTATTGCAAATATTGTAGAAGGAAATATCATTTGATAAAATATTGTGTGAATGATGAAAAAACAAGAGAGGGTAGAATTATAGGGAAGACCTAGAGGAGGAAGGCAATTGAGATGGAATGTAAGGCATATATAAGTTATACAAGCAAGGGTAAAATCTTAAGAGAAGAGTCCATTATAGAGGTAAAACACACCAAAGAAGAAAATAACGTAGAAAATATAGAACTAGTTTAGGTTAAGGGAGAAATCATTAAAAAGAAAGATAAATAAGATGACATATTTAAGATAGAGACAAAACAAAACATAGGATTGGTAATTAATTCAAAGGGAGAAAGAAAGCAATGAAATAATTGAGGAAGAGAAAATTAAGAGAAGCCAATACTCATTTAGAAATGAAGAAATGCAAGAAATCCAATCTAAAGTGGTACCTTGCACATTTAAGGAGTCCTCAAAAAAAGAGAAGAATGAGAAAGAGGAGTGTAAAATAAACACAAGAGACAGGGAGGGATCAAATGTGAGAATGAAAAGTGAAAATAAATATCTAGATATGGGATTGGAACCAAAGAATAAGGCAAGAAGAACTTAATTAGAGGAGAAAATAAGAAAAGAGATATAGAAGGATCTAATAGAGGGAAAGTAATTAAGAATAATTATGGGTGGGAACAATCCCACCAATAGTAGTGTGAAATGAAAATTATAATATAAAACTTTAGGAGAATGAATGCCCCTAACAAAAAAATATTGATGAGATCCATGATAAGGGATAACCAATCATAGATACTCCTCCAAGCAAATAAAATAAAAGTAGTAGTTTGGGAAGGATTTAAACAAAGAATTTGCAAGAAGGGCAACAATGGGAAAATAGAAGCAATAGGGGCCTAAGAAGGCTTAGCAAGAATATGGAATTTAGAAATTATGGAGGGAGAGATAGTTTTCAAAGGGAGAAATCAATTAACTATGATGCTTATAGTTAAAATATGTAAAATTTTCTATTTAGTGATAAATATAGACACTCTTAGTGACTATAAGGAAATGAAAGACTTGTGGAAGGAAGTGAAGAAGATAAAATAATATGTAGTAGGAATCAAGTGGTTTGTAGTAGAGGATTTCAATACTCCAATTATGCCTAGAGAGAAGAAAGGAAAAACTCAAGGATAATCAGAAAGCATGAAAGACCTAAGTAACTTCATATCAATATTTGGTTTGATAGATATGGAGGTTGATAGAGTGAAATTTACATGGACCAATAGGATACTAGGAGATAATATTATTCAAGTGAAGCTAGATAGAGTGCTCCTATCACTAGAATGGTATGTGGATAGATTAGAACATTCTTTGACTACATTACCAAGATCAAGATCAAACCACAATCCATTGGTCCTTTGGATAAATTAGGAATTCAGGAGGAGTAGTATGCATTTTAAGTTTGAGTTCATTAGGTTACAATACCTAAACATCTTTGGTTTAAAATAGAAATGGCGCAATTATCTACTGTAGAGATAAAATATGTATGTGGTAGAAACTGAATTGAAAAATACCAAAAAAAATCAATGTATGGAATAAACAGGTCTTTGGAAATATATTTAAACAAAAAGAAGCCCTTAAACAAGAAATATCATAGTTGGAAGAATAAATTTGTCAAAGGGAAATGGATGTAATACTGTATTAGGGCAAGAAAGATCTACAATTATAATTTCATAAAATATTAGCAAAAGAAGGGACTTATTGGAAGCAAAAATCTAGAAATAACAAGCTAGATATAAACACCAAAATTTTCATGTATCCACAATAAAGCATATAAAATCAACAAATATCAAGGATATACAAATGGAGGATGGTCAACTCACTAAAAATATTTATCAAATACAGGAAGAGGTTATAAGATGTTTTAAAACACTATTTGCATAGGAGAGGGAAGAATATATAGAAGTGATCGAGAGAATATTGGTTCATATCTTAAGAATGATTAAAACTGAGGACAATGAGGAACTTATGAAATAAGTAAAGGAAGAAGTAGAAAATATAGTATTCTCATTAAGAAGAAAGGTCTCCAAGAAACAAATGGATTCCAAATTGGATTTTATCAAGCATTTTGGAGGATAGTAAAAGAGGACATGGTAGCTACAATGTAAGAATATTTGAGGTCAGGTAACGTTCATAAGGAATACAATAATACCTATATATTTTTTTATTAAAAAAAAACAAGGAATAGAAATGTTCAAATATTATAGAGAAATCAACAATATGCAATTCCATCTATAAAATCATCACAAATGTGATACCAATAAGGTTGGAAAAATCCTTGAAGTACTATAGTCAATAGTAGGAAGTGGTAAGGAATAAATGATATTAAGTTGGATATGAACAAAGCATATGATAGAGGATCATGGATAAAGTTCTTACCAAATTTGGATTCAATAGAAGGTGAATATTTTGGGTGAGAAATTGTATTTCCTCCCCCATATTATCTATTATAATAAATGGTAATCCAGTTGGATATTCAAGAAGTGAAAGAGAATTAAGGAAATGAGATCTTCTATCTCCATACTTATTCAATATAATGGTGGAGGTATTGCATATATTTATTAAGGAAACTCAAAATTCAAGAGAGATTATAGGACTAAGAATGAGTTCGACCATAAGAGTAATTACCCATTAACAATTTGTGGATGACATACATCCATTGGGTGTAGAAACTATACATAAAGTGAAAGGAATAAACAAAATATTGGAGTTATATTAGTAGGTATCACAAAAAAAGATAAAATTGTAGAAGAGTAAGATATATTTTATAAAAACACTAGAAAATAAACAAAGGAAAATATCCAGAATATTAGAATGTAGCATAGAATCTATTTGAACCATCTATTTGAGAATGACACTATTCTTAGGAACAATAAATAGTAGTGTATATGATCCATTAATGGATAAAATTTCCAATGTTCAACATTCAAAGTAATATAGATAACGAATTTAGAAGATATTCCTATGGTTGGGAACATAAGAGAAAATATAAATCTATTAGTATCACAGGAAAGGGTATGTATCCCAAGACTACAAGGAGGACTAGGATTAAAAAGTATAAAGATTATGAACCAAGTACTGGTAGAAAAACTAGAATGGAGAATAATATAGGAGAGTGAGGCATTGTGGCGAAGATTTTAAAGAGAAAATATATGAAAATAAATAAAAAAGAGAGAATATTAACAACTAAATATCCCTATAGGGGATTAGTAATTTGGAATCATATAGTAAAATGCAAGGAGATCCTATGGGAGGAACAAAATTGAAATTTAAAAGTGAGATAAAGTGCATATTTTGGAGGATGCATGGCTAGAGAATGTCCCATTAGTCAAGGATAACAAAATGATAATAATTAGAGATGAAGTAGAAAGGAAGTATGAAAGCAGGGTATAGGAATTGATAGAGAGGAAAGAAGGAAGCATAGGATGGAAGAAGTTGGAGGGTAATTCTCAAAATGAAGAAGTGTACAAGATGCTCAATATCAAACTAAGATCCTTCTTTTTGAGTAACATTATGATGGAAGAGGGATAGTGAAGAGGGTGAATTCAATGTTAGATCAACCTATGAAGTATGGATGGTAGAACCAAAAGATGGATTCCCATGGAAAAAATATGGAATAAAGGGATTATACCAAACTAAAAATATTTTTGTCACTAGTAGTACAAAATAAAATTCTAATGATGGATAAGACATGATTTTAAATTATTAACAGATTTCCACTATGCGAGGAGGAAGAATCAATAAGTCACATATTCCTATAATGTAAGTACTCAATGGAATTTTTCTCATGGACAATGCATGGAGTAGATATTTTTTGGACTAGATCCAACAATAGGAGATATTATTAAAAATTAAGAAACTAAATATCATATGAGAATTAATACCATTCCACTTTGCTTGGGAAATATAGCTAGAAAGGAATATAAGATTTTTTAGGAATGAAAGAAGATCAATATATAAAAATGGGGGTTCAAAAACATATTTATAAATGACTAGGGTTTGGGTGCTACTATATAGCTAAAATGAAGGTAAAGTTAAACAAATTTTTGATCCCTTGAAATACCAAAACTTCTACTCTTTATAGATTATAAAAGAAGGGAATTTTCCCTCTAAAATTGGTGTAGGTATTCTTGATCATGCCTCTCTACTTCTTGCTTGAATGAAATATTGAAGCCCTTTTGAGGTTTCTAGGTTTGGGTCTTCAATTATTAGGTGTTTGTTGCTCAACTATGACTAAAATCCTTGGGATTCTAGAATTTTGATATAAAATTCCCTCTCTAAGTACTTCTGTTATATTTGGGATTGTTATCATTACAGGTGCCATACTCTTGTCTTCAATGGATCACCCAATTTTCCTAGATTAGTGAGCCTAATTGATGTTAGTAGGTGGCCTTTAATCTACTCAATAATTAGTTCACTAGTTTGGCTCACCTACCTCCATGTGGGTTTGTGCATCATTATTGGGGACTTGCAACTCGATTTGATCCTTCCACATTCTAATATGGCTGCATAAAACTTTACATCCTCGAGCACTCAACTACATATAGGTACTTTTTTTGTGCTTTTCTATATTAAAAGTTTAAAATTTTCTAAGATCAAACTTAACTCTTTGTCAAAAATATTTTGTAAAATTATTCTTTTGTGCCCTCCATTAGACCTTTTAGCATTCAACTTAATATGATTTTTATTTCTCAAAGTCCATATTTTGGAACTTTTATCCCTTTTCCTCTTTTGGAACCTTACAAACCTTTGATCACCAAAAATTTCTTTCTTGCACCAACCAACCTTCTTTTGCCTTCTTCATTCTTGGGAATTTGGTTCACACAAGTGTTTGGGACTTTTGCAATGTGGATTGGGCAAGGTGAATTTGGCTCTCTTGCTCAAATATTTTGCAAAGTAGAATATTCCCTTGGTAATTTTTTTTTGTCTACATCCATATAATGCCTCTTTCGTTGTATTCCACCATCTTGCCTTCATTATATTATTCCCTTTGAATCCACCTAAGGCAAACAAGTTTACATGTAGTGAATAAATCACTATAGTTTTGACAACTCATAGGGTTATTCTTTCTTGCTTGAAGGGAACTTAAAAAACATTGTTTGTTTTCATGAGAATGAAGTTAAAATTGAAGGGATATACAAAATAAAAATATAAAAAAATATAAGGTTAGAAACCCATCTAGTGCTTGCTTAATTTTTCCCATTTCTCATATGATGGGCATTGGATCATTTGTAAAAATTATAGGTTTCCTCAAGCTCAATATAATCATCAGAAGAATTTTATTTTTGTTTGGTATGCAACTTCATGTTCTTGGATTCTTATCTCTATCATAGGCCTTATTACCTAAGCCATGTTTGCTACATTAGACATGTTTGACTAATTTTCAAAATAGGAGATATCTTCCTTGCACTACTTAATCACCTAAATATATTCTAACATTGAATAGATCTTGTAGGATTCATTCCAAGGAGAGGGGAGACCTTTATTTACTAAATAATCAACCTACCCTTTGAGTTTTTTTATGGTAAAATACAAGATGTTCACTTGGCTTGTACATTGTTGGGTCGCTTTCTCCTTTCAAAGGAGATTTACCACCTTCTACATAATCACATTTCTATGTCAAAACTCTTTAAACATTAATTTAGTATCCAATACTATGGTTAGTTTGACCCAATATATCTTAGCCTCATCCATCTTAGCCAATATTTTTTTGATGCTTTGCTCAATCTCATTATCTACTTGAAGACCTTGATCAATGGTTGAATCAATGAATTTAAATAATTAAAACATCCCTATTACAATATTACCAATACCATCATAATATTAATCACCAACCTCCTTGATAAGGGTCTCAATCACGTTGTTCTATCTCACTTCTCTACCTAAGATCTTACACTTCATTTTTTAGAGTATCTATCCTTTGAGAAAATTAAGCCTCTTGACAGATGAGCCTACCTCAAAGTATTTTCATCTATTCTTCTTTCTTATTTAAGAAATATTTATAAATTTATTTCTTGAAGAGCTTAGTTAGAATGTTTATTTGGTTTGGAACACCTTAACATCTATTTGTGAATTTCTCAATGTACTTTTTTTTCCCCAAATCCCTTTCCTTGTGTAATATTTAGTTCAATGTTTGATATTCATGTATGAATATCTTTTTAGTTCCCTGCATGAGTTGTAATGTATATTGAGGATAGGCATATTTTAGGTTAAATCTAATTGTTTCTATCCACTGGTATTATTTTATCATTTACCCTTTTGGCTTGATGAACAAAAGGTCTCTTGTTGAGAACAAAAATGCTTTCTTTTGGGGGCTAAATGATTGATTAATTGAGTAGTATCCAATTGTTGCACTTTCATGGCCTACTTCTCTTAGTTGTGTTGAGTCATTTGTTGTTAAATATTCTAAATTTTTTGCCATGGGCTTAGGTTTGATAGGGATTCCTATGAATATTCCCACTACACCAAAAAAGAGCTTTAACGGTGGTTTTTAATCACCCTTAAAGATCTTTAAGGGTGGTTATTTAGCTACCGTCTATGAGGATGTCATAAAAAACCACATCATACGATGATGACTAAAAAACCCCTCATAAAGTTCTCTAACCACCCTCTTAGTTTAAGGGTGGTTATTCAGATATCGTCTATGAGGATGTCATAAAAAATCCACATCATACAATGACGGTTAAAAACCACCCTCATAAAATTCTTAAAACACCCTCTTAAGACTTTGAGGACTATTTAAAACTGCCCTCATTTCTTTAAGAAAATGGTTATGAACTGCCCTCTTATCCTTAAGGGGTGGTTTAAAACCACCCTCATAGCTCAATCACCCTCTTCTAAGAGGGAGGTTAAAAAAAATAATATTTGAACGTATATGATTGACCACTATCAAATTGATCTCTTCTTTTTAGTTTGATTGATATAGGCATTTGTTGGAAATATGAGCAGGTTTTGTTGTCATTGATGTCAAGAAGTCAGCACCAGTAAGCATCAGTTTCAGTGAGCAACATCAGTTTCAGGTTCCGTAATCAAGTGCAAAAGAAAGTTTCCTCCCAGGTGGTCAGATGAGGTTTAAAGGGCAAAAGGAAGGCCCAAGAAAAATAATATTATAATAATTTATTATAATATTAAAGGTGCAAGACCCAAAGATTTAATTAATTATAATAGTTTTATTATAATTTAATTTATAAATTAATTTAATTAACTTTTAAAGTTATTAAGTTAATTTTAAATTAATTATAATTTAATTATAAGTTAATTTATAAATTAATTAAGCTAACCCTAAAGATAGGGTTATAAAGTTTATAATTCAAATTTTTGAATTATCACCGACGTCATCGAAGACATAGCCTAATGCATATAAAAGGGGGTAAAACTTTGGTAAATATCCCCATCCACGATCAAAGTAATTTGTGCGCATTGAAAAGAGAAGTGATCATGTGTTTTGAAGATTGTGCATGGCAACATATAAGACAAGGAGGAGAGCCTTTTGTTTCATATCCCAAAGTGCTTTGTAGCACAACTGGCAGCAAGGGAGGCACCAAGTCATTGGCAAGCGTGAGGTGCAGGGATCGAATCCCATGGGTTTGCATTTTGCGAAGTGGAGGAAGGTTCATTGGTGAAGTTTGTGCACTAGGTGGAAAACAAAGGAAAGGCGTTAGCCTTTTCCTTTGTCTAGAGGCTTGTAGCCCACGTGGTGGGTGCACGTCTTGCTAAGGCGCTTGGAGTGGTGAGGTTAGGTGTTCGAAACCCATCGAAAGTGTTTTGCTAGGCTAAATAAGGTATGCACCGATTTTTTTCTCTTGCTAAGGTTGTAATTTCGGAGGTTGCTTTGCTGTGAAAAATAAAGGTTGATTAAAGTTTTTGAGGGAGATATAAGGGTATTAAAAATTAAATATTTGATTTTAATTTTTGGTGATTAGAGTTTATGAAGTTGGAGATTATAAGGTGTATAAGGACTTTGCTATACTTGTTGTTAAGTGTAGTGTTATGGTGAAATTATTAAATTGAATATTGTGAGTTTGGAGATTATAAGGTGTACAAAAGGATTTATTATTTTGTATGAAAAATAATCTTTGAGAAAATTATTTTGTGGAGATCTTGAGAGAGGTTGTGGTAACCTAACCCTAGTGTTGGTAAAGAAAATTTTGATTGTGGTTAAGACAGGTTTTGAAGACATATCTCCATCAAAATAAAAGGTATGGGTAAATCTTCCTTGTGAGAAAAATATTGTTGGATTGGATGTTATGAATGCTAAGTTGGAGTGAAAAGGATTGTTTGGTAAGCATTGTTGAGTTTGCTTGTTAAAGGTTTTTCTGAGTGAGAGTTGATGATAAAAACCTTGTTTGATAAGCATTGTTGGAAATATTGAGTAAGCTTTCATATGCTTGAACTAGGGTTTGTGAAAGAACATGAGTATCATTGTTATGTGAAGTTGAGAACTATCTTGAACTAGAGTTTGTGAAAGATCATGAGTATCATTGTTATGTGAGATTGTTTGATAAGCATTGTTGGAAATAATTGAGTGAGTGATTCATATGCTTGGACTAGGGTTTGTAAGCAAGGAAGTATTTTATTGAGTGATTGATTGAGTGGAGTTGATTGAGCCTAGTCAAGTGGAAGTGTTGAAGTGATAGTTCTAATTCTGTGAAACAAATTGTTCTATATTCTAAATTGATTTGAGAAAGAGGTTGAAAGTGATTGAGTGTTTGTGAGTGTGAAGCATATTGAGTCTCTAACAATTCTCTATATGTTTCTATGGTAAAAAGAGAGAGAGAGAGAGAGTGATTGAGCATTGTTGTGAGTGTGAAGCATATTGAGTCTCTAACAATTCTCTATATGTTTCTATGGTAAAAAGAGAGAGAAAGTGATTGAGCATTGTTGTGAGTGTGAAGCATATTGAGTCTCTAAAAATTCTCTATATGTTTGTGAGATTGGACAAGTTCTAGTGAGGACTTGTTGAGATGGTAAGTTGGTGAATTGAGATTGGACAAGTTCTAGTGAGGACTTGTTGAGAGATTTGAGGTAAGTCTTTGAGAAGACTTGTGGATAGATTGGTGTGAGCTTTTGTGGAAGCTTACAATACAAATTTGAAGATAGATATTGAGAGTAGATTGGACAAGTTCTAGAGAGGACTTGTGGATAGATTAGTGTGAGCTTTTGTGGAAGCTTACAATGTAGATTTGAGATAAGTCTTTGAGAAGACTTGAGAGTAGAGTTGATTGATTGATTTGTTCAAACCTTGAGTTAAGGTTTGGAGCAGATCTAGTAGAGTTGATTTGTGATTGAGTCAAGCTTTGTGTTAAGGCTTGAGGATAGATATTGAGCATATTTGTGCTAGATCGAAGGACTATGTTTAGTGCATATTTGAGGATAGAGTTTGGTGCATATTTGAGGATAGGTTTGTGCTATACTAGAGATAGATATTGAGTAGATTTGTGCTAGACCGAAGGACTATGTTTAGTGTAGATTTGAGATAGAGTTGAGAGTAAGCTTTGGAGGTGATAGAGTATAGAGGATGATAGTCTCTAGTGGATAGAGGTCCATTAGCTAGGGTAGTGAGGATAGGTCTTCTGAGTGAGGACATGAGTCTTTAGTGGATAGAGATCCATTAGCCAGTGTAGTGGAGGTAATAGTTCTTCTAGAAGATCACCAGCTAGAGTAGAGGAGAAAGGAGTTCTCTTATGGATAGAGATCCATGAACTAGTAGGAGATTGGTGTCTCCTATGGATAGAGATCCATGAACTTGATTAGGGGATTGGTGTCTCCTTTGGATAGAGGTCCATAAACATTGTAATAGGGAAAGGTTTCCCAAGAGATTTGTTGAGAAAATTTTAGTGAAATATTTTCTTCATGGAGTAGCCCACATTGGGTGAACCACGTTAAATTGGTGTCTCTATTATGTGTGGTGATTTATGCATTGCTTTGATTACTATTATTGATATTGCTATTGATACATTGCATAATATTGATTGGGAAAGAAAAAGTAAAAAGTGGTCTTATATTGTTCACCCCCTCTCAGTATAAGCTTGTGTTCTTCAATTGGTATCAGAGTGGGTTCCTTCGAAAGAGTTTAACAGCTTGAAGGAAAAGCTTACAAGAACACAAATGGATTCTAAGAGTGGATCCTCAGATAATTCAGCACCAGTGTTTTATGGAAGTGATTATGTATTTTGGAGTATGAGAATGAAGATTCACCTGATGGCACTTGGCAATGAAATATGGGAAGCAGTTGAAAATGGATACACACCACCAACTACTCCACCTATAGATAAATATGGTAAGCTTCTACATCATTACAATTCAAGAGAAATGAATGCAATTTTGAGAGGTTTGCATAGAACAGAGTTTGTTAAGGTTATGCATTGCAAATCAGCAAAAGAAATTTGGGATAAGTTGCAAGGCATATATGAAGGAGATAAAAAGGTCAAAAAGGTAAAGTTGCAAAATCTCAAGGGACAATTTGAAGATCTAAAAATGAAGGATGAGGAAAACATTAGTGCTTATCTACTTCGTGTAGATGAGGTTGTTAACTCCATGCAAGGACTTGGACTTGAGGTTCAAGAATCTGATGTTTGTGATAAGATCTTAAGATCTCTCCCAAAAAGGTTTAGTGAAAATATTTCAGCTATAGAGGAATCAAAATATGGTGATATTTTGACAAGGGATGAATTACTTGGCATTCTTACAACTTTTGAGATGAGAACAAAAGAGGAACCTAATCTCTAAAAAGAAGCAACCTTCAAAGCTACTAAGAAGACAAAGGGTAAGAAGTCAGATTCAAGCAATGAGTCATCCAGTGATGAAGAAGCAAATTATGGTAGAAGGAACAAGGATCCAAGAAGATTTAAAGATGCAAAATTAGTTAGATGTTTCAATTGTGGAAAGTATGGTCACTATGCAACTGATTTTCAAGAAGCTAGAAATAGCAATGATGAAGAAAAATAGGATCATAAGAATAGGGAATCAGAAAAATATAGGTACCAAAAGAAAAGTAAGGATGGTCAAGGCAAGCAAGGAAAGAAGTTCTTTCAAATATAGAAGAAGAGTTACTATGCAGACAAGGCAAGTAAGTACTCAAGTGATAGTGATAATAGTTCCTCAGATAATGATAAATATGAAGTTCTATTTCTGGCAAAAGAAAAGGAAATGGTTAGGAAAAGGTCACCAATAATCCTCAAGTGTTTTAGATGTGGTAACTTTGGTCATCTTGAAGATAGTTGTACAAAGAGTGGTTTCAGTTTTAGTGATGATGAATATGAAGATACACTTGAAGGACTAGAAGAGAATCTTCTAATGGCATTAGAAGAAGGAGGTGATCCTATAGAAGACAAGTCAAAAAAGAATGAAGATGTTTTCAAAGGTAAACAAATAGAGGAAGAATCAGAAATAGGAGAAGTTGATCTTGAAGGTGAACTTATTCATGCCCTTGATGCATTAAAGAAGGTAAGAAATCAAAACTCCCAACTTAAGCTTCAGTTTCAAGAATGTGATGAAGAGAAAGGAAAGCTTATAGAGGATCTAAATAAGTCAATGGCTAAGACAAGGAAGTTTAAAGATAAGTTAGAAGCAAAGGTCTTAGAATGTGAAAGGTTAGAACATGAAGTGGCTCTACTAAGGGAAGAAGTAAAAGAGTCTAAGGATAGGTTACACAAGTTTGGAAAGAGCTCAAAGATTGTAGATAAGATGATCAAGGTACAAAGATGGTCAACAAACAAAATAGGTCTTGGTTTTGAATAGGTACAAAAGAAATAAGGAGAGGAGTCAACCTCAAGTTTTGAAGAAGAAGAAACTTTAGAAGAAGAGAGTGTAAGAGAGAGTGAGACTTCTGAGGATGAGTTGGACAATAGAAATTTCAACAAGGAAAGGAACAATGCACAAAAGAGGAACATATGGAATATGAACCAACATAGGGTAAAAGAGACTAAGAGACCAATGAGGTCAAGGCAAGGTAGTTTCAATGGATGATGCTTCTCATGTCATAGGTTTGGGCACAAAGCTTCTTAGTGTAGGACACATGAAAGATAGGAATATGGAAAATTCAAAAATATGTAACTTTTTCAAGGGTATTGCTACTCTTGTAATCAGTTTGGTCACAAGGCAATGAATTGTAGGGTTCATGATAGGAATAGATATGGCTTCACCAGAAGAAATCCCAAGATATTTGCACCTCCAAGGAATAATAACATTAAGTGTTATAAGTGCAATAATGATGGACATACAACAAAGTGGTGTAGAGCAAAAATTCTAGAGACAAGCAGGAACATGAATAGTCAGAGGAATCAGAAGGACCAGATGAGAAGGAAAGTGGACAAAGGTAAAGATCAGTGCATGCTGGGAGTAGAAATACTCCCACCCTAGAATTAACCACCTCAAGAGGAGGTGGGGGAGGGGCTAAGCTAAGAGTTTCATTCTTAGCCCCGAGCCCCAAAGGTGACCCTTTGCCATTGATGTCAAAGGGGGAGAGATTTGAGTAAGGGGGAGAGATTTGATTTAAGGGGAGAGCATTGAGTCAGGGGAGTAGTTTCCTAGGGGGAGCATAATAAAAAGGTTAAGGAAATGGTAAAATATAATTGGGTTGCCATCAATGACAAAGGGGGATATTGTTGGAAATATGAGCAAGTTTTGTTGTCATTGATGTCAAGAAGTCAACACTAATAAGCGTCAATTTTAGTGAGCAACATCAGTTTCAGGTTTCGTAATCAAGTGCAAAAGAAAGTTTCCTCCCAAGTGGTCAGATGAGGTTTAAAGGGCAAAAGGAAGGCCCAAGAAAAATAATATTATAATAATTTATTATAATATTAAAGGTGCAAGATTTAAGTAATTTAATTAATTATAATAGTTTTATTATAATTTAATTTATAAATTAATTTAAGTTATTAAGTTAATTGTTAAATTAATTATAATTTAATTATAAGTTAATTTATAAATTAATTAAAACCCTAAAGATAGGGTTATAAAGTTTATAATTTAAATTTTTGAATTATCGTCAACGTCATCGAAGACATAGCCTAATGCATATAAAAGGGGGTAAAACTTTGGTAAATATCATCCAGATCAAAGTAATTGTGCGATTGTAAAAGAAAGTGATCATGTGTTTTAAGAGTGTGGTAGCATATAGGACAAGGAGGAGAGATTTTTGTTTCATATCCCAAAGTGCTTTGTAGCACAATTGGCAGCAAGGGAGGCACCAAGTCATTGGCAAGCGTGAGGTGCAGGGATCGAATCCTATGGGTTTGCTTTTGTGAAGTGAGGAAGGTTTTTGGATAAGTTTGTGCTAGGTGGAAAACAAAGGAAAGGCGTTAGCCTTTTCCTTTGTGTGGAGGCTTGTAGCCCACGTGGTGGGTGCACGTCTTGCTAAGGTGCTTGGAGTGGTGAGGTTAGGTGTTCGAAACCCATTGAAAGTGTTTTTTGGGCTAAATAAGGTATGCATCGATTTTTCTCTTGCTAAGGTTGTAATTTCGGAGGTTGCTTTGTTGAAAAATAAAGGTTGATTAAAGTTTTTGAGGGAGATATAAGGGTATTAAAAATTAAATATTTGATTTTAATTTTTGGTGATTAGAGTTTATGAAGTTGGAGATTATAAGGGTTATAAGGACTTTGCTATACTTGTTGTTAAGTGTAGTGTTATGGTGAAATTATTAAATTGAATATTGTGAGTTTGGAGATTATAAGGTGTACAAAAGGATTTGTTATTTTGTATGAAAGATAATATTTGTGAAAATTATTTTGTGGAGATCTTGAGAGAGGTTGTGGTAACCTAACCCTAGTGTTGGTAAAGAAAATTTTGATTGTGGTTAAGACAGGTTTTGAAGATATATCTCCATCAAAATAAAAGGTATGGGTAAATCTTCCTTGTGAGAAAAATATTGTTGGATTGGATGTTATGAATGCTAAGTTGGAGTGAAAAGGATTGTTTGGTAAGCATTGTTGAGTTTGATTGTTAAAGGTTTTTCTGAGTGAGAGTTGATGATAAAAACCTTGTTTGATAAGCATTGTTGGAAATATTGAGTGAGCTTTCATATGCTTGAACTAGAGTTTGTGAAAGAACATGAGTATCATTGTTATGTGAAGTTGAGAACTATCTTGAACTAGAGTTTGTGAAAGATCATGAGTATCATTGTTATGTGAGATTGTTTGATAAGCATTGTTGGAAATAATTGAGTGAGTGATTCATATGCTTGGACTAGGGTTTGTAAGCAAGGAAGTATTTTATTGAGTGATTGATTGAGTGGAGTTGATTGAGCCTAGTCAAGTGGAAGTGTTGAAGTGATAGTTCTAATTCTGTGAAACAAATTGTTCTATATTCTAAATTGATTTGAGAAAGAGGTTGAGAGTGATTGAGTGTGAAACATATTGAGTCTCTAAAAAAGAGAGTGAAAGTGATTGAGCATTGTTGTGAGTGTGAAGCATATTGAGTCTCTAACAATTCTCTATATGTTTCTGTGGTAAAAAGAGAGAGAGTGAAAGTGATTGAGCATTGTTGTGAGTGTGAAGCATATTGAGTCTCTAACAATTCTCTATATGTTTCTGTGAGATTGGACAAGTTCTAGTGAGGACTTGTTGAGAGATTTGGGAAGTCTTGGTGAAGACTTGTTGAGCAGATTGGACAAGTTCTAGTGAGGACTTGTTGAGTAGATTTGAGGTAAGTCTTTGAGAAGACTTGTGGATAGATTGGTGTGAGATTTTGTGGAAGCTTACAATACATATTTGAAGATAGATATTGAGAGCATATTGGACAAGTTCTAGAGAGGACTTGTGGATAGATTAGTGTGAGATTTTGTGGAAGCTTACAATGTAGAGTTGAGATAAGTCTTTGAGAAGACTTGAGAGCAGAGTTGATTGATTGATTTGTTCAAACCTTGAGTTAAGGTTTGGAGTAGATCTAGTAGAGTTGATTTGTGATTGATTCAAGCTTTGTGTTAAGGCTTGAGGATAGATATTGAGTATATTTGTGCTAGATCAAAGGATTGTGTTTAGTGTAGATTTGAGGATAGATTTTGGTGTAGATTTGAGGATAGATTTGTGCTAGACTAGAGATAGATATTGAGCAGATTTGTGCTAGATCGAAGGATTATGTTTAGTGTAGATTTGAGATAGATCTGAGAGTAAGCTTTGGAGGTGATAGAGTATAGAGGATGATAGTCTCTAGTGGATAGAGGTCCATTAGCTAGGGTAGTGAGGATAGGTCTTCTGAGTGAGGACAATAGTTCTTCTAGAAGATCACCAGCCAAGTAGAGGAGAAAGGAGTTCTCCTATGGATAGAGATCCATGAACCAGCTGAGGAGATTGGTGTCTCCTATGGATAGAGATCCATGAACTTGATTAGGGGATTGGTGTCTCCTTTGGACAGAGGTCCATAAACATTGTAATAGGGAAAGGTTTCCCAAGAGATTTGTTGAGAAAATTTTAGTGAAATATTTTCTCCGTGGAGTAGCCCACATTGGGTGAACCACGTTAAATTGGTGTCTCTATTGTGTGTGGTGATTTGTGCATTGCTTTGATTACTTGCTGTTGATATTGCTATTGATACATTGCATAATATTGATTGGGAAAGAAAAAGTAAAAAGTGGTCTTATACTGTTCACCCCCCTCTCAGTATAAGCTTGTGTTCTTAAGAATCAACCAAAAAGACATGGACTTAATGGGCTTACTTTATCACGGAGCAAGAAAAATATTAAAAAATTTAAACAAAGCTTATGCATGATCAATTTTTGTTTGTAAACATGCCACAATTTTTTTTTTCAAATAGAGCTTGTGCATGGTCAATTTTTGTTTGTAAAAATACCGTGTGACTGAGAGTTCAAAATTTGAGTGTACACCAAGTGTGTCGTGAATAAAATGAATCCAAATTGAACTCAAACCTCTTTGAAATATTGAAGCTAAAAAGTCCCCATAGGCTACAATTTTCTGTTATTGTATTAGAAAGCTCAAAGTCATCAAAGTTGATAAAATTAATATATATATATAATTTTATATTGTAATTGATACTTGTGATATTAATTTTATACAAATTATTTATTTTCAATAAAAATTTGATGATTATTTTGTATAACATCCATTCATACATTTCACACATTTTTATAAGTTATGTTCACCTTTATGCCCCTTGAGGTAAACTATCCTATTTTCTCATTTTTGCAATAAGTTATTAAGGAAACTATAAAATACTATTTCTACAACAATGAGGAAATTTTTCATTTAGGTTTTGGGTTGCACAACTTTAGTAACTAGACCCCATTCTCGGATTTTATTTTGTTTCCTGTTGAAATCATGGAACTTATCAGAACTTAAAAAAACTTTTGAAATGCAAGTCTGAAACAAGAATTAAAATAAAAATTTAGTCTTAGGTCAACTTTTCCATTGATTTATCAAATAGTATTAGTTCAATCAGTTAGATTCATCAATATTCAAAGAGGTTATTTAACCTCAAATCTGGTAAAGCAATACAAATAATATCCAAGTTGTTGTAATACCACTATGTGATGATGATGTAATACAAATGAGACCCCTTTCAATCCCATATAACTAATAGAAGAAAATAAAAAACATACATTGATTTTATCTTCAAACCTCTCGTTATGAAGCATTCCTATATATGCCATGTGAATATATACCTGTATTACCAAAAACAAGTAAAAATGAATCATGTGCACATATGAACCTATAATATACAAAGACAAACTCTAATATAAAAAGTTCATGATGAATAATATGCAGAAATTTTTTTTCATTCACAGTATAATTGAAGCCCAAAAAAAAACATTTACATATATGTTTTCATGGAATTCAAAGTTCTACATTATGGTGAGATTTTGGTCAGATTTGAATGTCAATAGAAAGTTCTACATAATGGTGAGATTTTGGTCAGATTTGAATGTCAATATTTCTATTTTGAGTTCAACAAAATAACTGCAAAAGTTAATATATATATATATATATATATATATATATATATATATATATATATATATATATATATATATATATATATATAATTTTATCCGATGAAGCTCCAAATCATTTCAATAAAAGAAAATATTATCCCTATCTTAGCATAATTTAAACTTTTCAGTGATCACTCATATCAAACACAACATACTAGTACTATCTAATCTTATAAAGCATTCTAAGAGGCCACATATTTTTATTGGACTTAAACATTTGATAATTTGTTGCTCGCCCAGTCACTCTGTCAACATCAATTTACCTTGTAATATCTTTAGCTTTGGCTGCTCTCTCTTTGTACATCCTTCCAACAAGCTATTAAGCAAACTATAAAATACTAATTCTACAAATTTTTCATTCAAGTTTTGGGTTGCACAACTTTAGTAGCTAGACCCCATTCTTGGCTTTTATTTTTTTCCCGTTGAAATCATGGAACTTATCAGAATTTAAAAAGAACTTTTCAAATACAAGTCTGAAACAAGAATTATAATAAAAACCTAGTATTAGGTCAATTTTTTGATTGATTTATTAAATAGCATTGGTTAAATTTATAAAAGGAGACATATTCTCAATTTTTACCAAAAGATATGGATAATATCTAAGCTGTTGTAATACCATTATGTAGTGATGATGTAACAAGTAAACCCATTTCAATTCCATATAACCAATACTTCCATTGATTTTTTTTTTAAATTTTTTGAATGAAAAAGGGTAGAGAAATTTCATTTAAAGAATAAATATGCCTTTTTACATCAAAAAATAGGTGGAAAAGGTCACACCCCAGTATGTTGTCAAACTAACCCCCAGGGTTAGGATATATCAAAAAACCAAGGGAGCAAAAAGCGAAATATCACGAGCCCATAAATAACAAAACTTCACGAAAAAAAAGAACCACATAGATGCAAACAAAAATAACAAGAAGTGGAGTCACATATGACTCAATTAAATACACACAATATTATTTTGCATTGGAAAGAGGTCAGGCAGTAGCACAGAGCTACGCATCAATACCAGGATCAGGCCCAATATCCCAACCAGATCCAGAAATAGGAACAGTGCGAGTGGGTACAACAGAAATGTTATCTCCCCAGCCAGCAACACTGGGCTACACATCAATACCAAGAGGCCCAATATCCCAACCGAAAGCAGAAGTGGATGCACTGTGAATAGGATCTCCCCATCATGAACCAGAAGGGGGAGTAGATACTACAAGAATTTCATCCCTCTAACCAGTCACAAGGGGTGGGGAAGGAGCAGCAAGACGAACATCCCAACTATGAAGTTGTCTGGAAGAATCTACCACAAATACTCCACGGGTGTAAAGGTGCTCTTGCCGAGAAGGGGACCAACGATTGGGAGAGGAGGGAGTGTGACAACAACGAGATCAAGATCGACCTCATGATGGAGAATCCGCTGAAATGTGACTAACAGTGCATGGTGCATTGCCCCAGTAGTCAATAAGACTACAAAGATGTTGAATCTCCACATGAACCTTCTCCACCTGTACAGAAATATGTAGCCAAGAATCATAAAACATTGCATATTGATCAGCTAAGGAAAAAATCCGTGAACTAGTATCATGAGAAAAAGCAATCATGTTTTTGGACTTCCAAATATGAAAAAGAATGCTAATACGAAAGATGTTCCAGACTTCCAGCAAAGGTTCAGAAAATGAAGGTGAATCACCAAGAAGGAGTTGCTGCCAAGAAAAAGGAGAGGGAATGAAGGGTCAAAAAAAGGATTCAATCCAGTTCCAGGCAGAACGAGCCTTAGGGCAAGACCAAAATACATGAAGACAATCCTCCAACGCACCACAAAAATAATAGGAAGGATGTGCAATGCCAAGATAGTGAAGCCTATGTCCCAGAGGAAGGCCTTGCATGAGTAAACTCCAAGAAAAAAAGGATTGTTTAGGTTCAATATATGGAGCCCAGACCATTTTGAACCGAGTTCACAAAACAAAAGGAGGAGAAAGAAGATCCCAATGAGTATTTAAAATAGTAGCCATAGGAATATGAGGAGAAATCCAAGAATAACCCAAATGGGATTTATACTGCAACATGGATTTATGTTGAGGCCAACACCAATCAGTCCACCAAGCTTTCTGAAAGTGCTTAAAAATTCGGGGCCACAAAGAGAATGGAGTATTAAAAACCACAACCTCATAAGTACTTCGATCATCCTGCTTAAGCTGATAAAATATTTTAAAAGCATCCCAAGGAATCTAGTCTCTGGTGGAGAAGGATAAAAAATCAGAGATAGAGTTAATTCCTTTTCTGTAAAATCGTTGAGCATGAACCCACTGAACTTGGGCCAGGGGTAAAGACTGAATTTTGATAATAGGGGACCACCAAAAACTGATTGAAGAAACAAAAATACCATTTTTTTACCCTACACCTTTCCAAATAAGCCATGGTTTGAGAGACTCCCAGGCCTTCCAGATACTTTTAACAACAAAAGAACCTATGATTTTAATAGGAATAGGGGCAGTGAGAAGAGTAGGCAAATTCAAACCATGCCAAACCCTTTTTCCCAAGGGGAGACCTGACAAAATGCAATATCTAAGAAGAATTTTCTAGGCTTCAAAGCCATCAAGAGCTCGCACAATCCATTTTGCACATAAAGCAATTCCCTTCCGATGACAGTCCAAAAGGCCCAGACCACCAGAAAGTTTGGGAATGCAACAAAAATCCCAAGCAACTCGGTGAAATACTTTCTCATGAGAAGTAGAGGACCATAAAAAATCCCTTAATAATATTTCCAAAGCCTTTAAAGGAAGCCAACAGGAAGATAAATACACATGAGTGGTAGCAAGAATATTGGAATGGACCTGAAATTTGCTTGCCAGAGAAAGCTATTTAGTGATCCAAAAGGACAACTTCTTCTCCACTTTTTGAATGACATACTACCATAGTTGAGCAGGGGTGTTGTGAAATGCGAAAGGAATACCTAAAATCTTAAATATTTCATCAGATTGAATCCAATACCATAGATAGTGAGAAATCCAAAGAGGCATAGGCTTCCTAGATTACCGAAATCAAAAAGTTTTTTTCCATTGAATACTTGACCCAGAAGCTAGACAAAAAGTGTCAAGGCAATAAAGAGTTGTAGACAAGGATTTTTCATCTTCAAAAAGGGTTAAAAAAGAGTCATCAACAAAATGGCCATGAACCAACTGAGAAGAGGAAGCAGTTAAAACAAGACCGTGAATAGAGCCATGAGCCACTTTTGAAGCCAGTAAATACCCAAAAGCCTCAGCTGCTAAAATATAAAGGGAAGGAGCAAGAGGACAACCCTGTCGAACAGATCTAAACAATCCAAAGGCCTCAGATCTACAACCATTTAGTGTAATAACAACAGAAGCATCTTGAAAAAGCATATTCATCGACTGAATGAAGGATGGCCCGAAACCTAAAGCTTGGAGCATAGAAAGAATAAAATACCACTCAAATTTATCATAAGCTTTCTCAAAATCAATTTTAAGAAATAACATATCCTGTTGAGAAGAGCGAGCCTAGTCCATTCCCTCCCAAACTACAATCACATTATCTAAAATATATCTGCCTTAGACCTCTAGTTAAAATATATTATAAAGTATTCCTATATACAACATGTGCACATATATAAGGAAAAACGAAAAAAAATCATGTACACTTATGAACCTCTAATATAGAAGGACAAACTCTAATATAAAATTTTTATGATGAATAATATGCAGAAAAGTTTTTTCACGCACAGTATAATTGAAGCCCAAAACAGAACATTTACAGATCTGTTTTCATGGAATTCAAAGTTCTACATTATGGTCAGATTTGAATGTCAATATTTCTATTTTGAGTTCAACAAAATAGCTGAAAAAAAGGTTGAAAAACAGGCATATACTTTTACCCGATGAAGTTCCAATTGCTGCAAATCATTTCAATAAGAGAAAATAGTGTCCTGCAAATTCTCAACAGGGATTTCATCTCCCTATCTCAACATCTCCCTATCTCAACATAATTAAAAACTTTTTAGTGATCACTCATATCAAACCCAACATACTAATCTTATAAAAGCATTCTAAGAGGCCACATATTTTTATTGGACTTAAATATTTGATAATTTGTTGCTCGCCCAGTCACTCTGTCAACATCAATTTACCTTGTAATATATTTAGCTCTGGCTGTTATCTCTTTGTACATCCTTCCAACAAGCTATTAACCAAACCTTAGTTATCAAGTTCGAATTCTCTATACTCTTGAAGTTGGAAGGAAAAATTTCTACATGTTTAAAAGAAGCGGAATAAAATTAAATTATTATAAATGTACACATTTTTTTAAAATAATTTTATTTTTTATATTTATATAAAATTTAAAAATTAAAATACAAAATTATAATATTTGATTTTAAGATACAAATATATACTTTAAAATAGCATTTTTTTTTTTTTACTTTCATTGGAGGAGACTGTCCTGATTGTTTGGAGGGCTACAATCACCCCACTTTTTCTGGGAGGACCAAAAGCTTATCTGGATAGACATGATGTATTTGATTTTGTTGCCACCTCTGGAAATAAATTTTCAAAAACTAAACCTCTGACATTTTTTCATGAGATTTGCATTAACCCTCTCGTATTTGTAGGGAATATTCTATTGAATACTGGCTGACTACAAGCGAACCTCGTCAATTAGAAAATCCGTTGATATTTTTTGAGTTTTGCTTTGTGGAATTTAAAACTGTAAGGAATAAATTCTGCAAATAAATTTTAAGTTTGGCATAAATAAACAAATAAAATAGCAATGTTCCACGCTATTTCTTTTTATATTTATTTCTTTTTGTCAAATGTAGGTGAAAACACGAGATTCCGAAAACAAAAAGGATAAACTAAAATTGCAATGTAAATGAAACTAAAATAACGCTTAAATCCTATGTTATTGAAAATTGCATAAAAAGGAAGAACATGAACACAAGATATTAAAGCAATATAAAAATCGGCCCTTTTATTGATATGCTTTGCAAATTCGTGTTACAATGCGTCTCCTTCCTTTTTAGGGGATAGGAGCGTTAAATGTTGCTCTTTTACAACTTGTTTCAGAATTCCTTCTTCCGCGTGCCCACATATAAGATGGGCGAACCAAAACGTCGTCGCCGCTTGCGTTGGTAAAGGTCGATTCCTCGTTGCTCCTCCAATGCTGCAAATCTGCGTTCAAAGAAACAAACAAAGAATCGGTAGCACCTGTGTATGAAAAATAAAAGATAAATCTAACGATGGTTAAAATGAATCTAAATGAAATGAAAACTTGACAAAAGCATAAACATGAAACTAGCTAAATACTATAAAAGAAATAAAGCGGGGGGTGCCCGAAGGCAAACCACCCGCGGGTGAAACTTTGCTTCGACACCAATCCGCTTAGGATGGGTCCGAAACCTGATGTGATGTGTTGTCGGCAAATTGGTAGAATATTGTGGTCAGAAAAATCGGTGTTGGTTCTTGATTCGTGCCTTCAAAAGTCACCCAATAACCTCTCTTTCGATTAAGAGATTATGGATGTTGAAAACACAAATCGCAAGTAAATGAATTAGCAGCACTTCGTCGCTCAAAATGCTCCTTCTCGGTATATCTTTTGGGTGAGGAAACTCACCATTTTATAGACCCAAGGGGTCTCTTTGAATTAACATGCAAAAGTGTTTCTTTGCATGAATGCTTTTTGTGTGAAAAGAAGACTTCTTCTTGATCAAGGGTTTCTTAACTGTCTCTGTGCATGTCTTTGTATGTTTTAGAAAAGCTCACTTGCACTCCCATGCAATGAAGGGATAGCTAAGTGGCAAATCTGAGTTGTCTTAAAAAGCTCACTCTCATTCCCATGCAGTGAAGGGAAAGTCAATTGGCAGATATGAGTTGTCAAAAGAACTCACTCGCACTCCTATGTCATGCAGGAAAAGCTAAGTGGCAGTTCTGAGTTGTTATATGCCGAGATTTGACTTTTTGCCGGTCAAACCTGACATTCGTCCCACCCCGAAGCGAGCGCTGGTAATCGTCCCTGGGTGAGACGAGTATCAGTCCGCACTCGTCCCTGGGTAGGACGAGTAAAAACCCGCACTCGTCCCTGGGTGGGACGAATAAGCAATAAAGTGTCTAAAAGGTGCCAAATTGATTTCTGACTTGCAAAACTGCTGTGTGAGTGGTTAGAACCACTGTTTAACCTCTGAGGGCTGCCCTGGGGGCTGTGTGTGTTAGTGTGATCAGTGCTTGTTGTCACATAATCGGATTGGTGCTGTTTTGGTGTCTACAGATGCCCCTTTTTGGGAAGCGCTGCACATGGTGCAGTGCTGAGCAAAAATATATAACCAAAGCACTAATGATTAGGGTTTCTCAGTAACCTAACCAACTCTTGATGCCCCAAGTATGGAAAGGGCACGCATTCTTGAATCCTTGCTTCTGACGAGCTAAGGAACTCAAATCAAGTATTAACCTGGTTCGGTGAGGTATTACTTGAACTTAGACATTGATCAGTCATGAATAGGCAAAGGGCGCAACCTTTTGTTGTGGGAACCTTGAGTTCATGATTCACGAATGCCAAGTATATGATCGGTTGGTGATAATTGCTTGTTTGCTGCCCCAAGCAGGGGCGCGATTGTCTTTTGCAATGATCCTTTGAATGCGTGTCATTTCCAAGACTAGGTATATTGGTGTTGATTGGCAACTAAGTGTGACTACCCCCTCAAGCGACGAATCGATGAGGGAATGACCGACATGAGAAAAGCGACGAGTCGCTTGACCCAAGATGACTTGTGCAAGGGTGCCTTTAGATGGTTTACCGCTAAGCATGCTCGAGCAGTTTCCCCATTGTTTTGACCTATTTTTGGTGGGTGTGAACCCATTTTGGGATGCCATTTGGGGTTAACATTGGCGAAAATCCGTCTTCCCGTGGAGCGGTCCGGCTATGGTAGCCTTCTTGGGGAGTAGGATAACGACAAGGTAGACCCCGACATCAGTTTTCTTATGCCAAGAGGTTAAGTGCAAGAGCACTTTTGTCCGGCAATTTTTTTGTTTGCATTTGTCATTTTTAATTTTGTTTTTTTTTTTTTTTTTGTACTCGTCCCGTGGGGGGACGATTGCCGTGATGGTACTCGTCCTGGGGTGAGACGAGTGCGCCACGGTGGTACTCGTCCTGGGGTGGGACGAGCGCGCCGAAGAGCGCTCGTCCCGGTCAGGGACGATTACCGACTGACAAAAAGTATAAATAGGCAAAAATGACGGTTTTGGCTCATTTGCACTGTTCATCGATTGCGATTTGGAGCTCTGGGGAGGAGGAGGTAGATTTTCTGACGCGAAGCGCTGCCGGATTATCCAGCCACCATGAGTGCACAGACCGGGTCGTCGAGCGGCGGAGCCGAGGCGAGACCAGTAAGTGCACTATCTCCTCGATTGTGAATTTGAAAAATGCAAATGTGTTTTTATTGTTTTTCTTTTGTTTAAAACATGAAACCTTAATTAATTAAATTAAAAGGTAAATGAATGAAACTAAATGAAACATGGATGCAAACCGATGGAAACTTAGATGGAAAACCATAGGATAAACCCAAAATGAAACTTAGAGTAACACTTTTAGGGTAACCATGGTTAAAAATGTTTTACTATGTGAATGGTAAAACTTAGGTCGAAACCATAAGTAAACCATGCCCAATTTTTGTGATAACTTTATGGAATTAAAAATGGAAAAATGGATGAATTTTTTTTTTGAAATGGTAAACTTAGGTAAAACCGTAGGTAAACCATGTCAAATTTTTGTTTTTTTTGATGAAATTAAAGAATGAAAAATGGATGAATTTTTTTGTTTGAAATGGTAAACTTAGGTAAAACCGTAGGTAAACCATGTCAAATTTTTGTCGTTTTTGTTGAAATTAAGATGAAAAATTGATGAATTTTTTTGGTTGAAATGGTAAACTTAGGTAAAACCGTAGGTAAACCATGTCAAATTTTTGTTGTTTTTGATGAAATTAGAAAATGAAAAATGGATGAATTTTTTGTTTGAAATGGTAAACTTAGGTAAAACCGTAGGTAAACCATGTCAAATTTTTGTTCTTTTTGTGATGAAATTAAAAAATGAAAAATGGATGAATTTTTTGTTTGAAATGGTAAACTTAGGTAAAACCGTAGGTAAACCATGTCAAAATGTTTTTTGTTTTTGATGAAATTAAAGATGAAAAATTGATGAATTTTTTGTTTGAAATGGTAAACTTAGGTAAAACCGTAGGTAAACCATGTCAAATTTTTGTCGTTTTTTGTTGAAATGAAAGTGAATTTTTTATGAAATGAAAGATGAATTTTTTGTTGGAAAATGGTAAACTTAGGTAAAACGTAGGTAAACCATGTCAATTTTTGTGTTTTTTTGATGAAGTTTGTTTATTATGTAAAGTGAATGAAAGATGAATTTTTTTGGTTGAAATGGTAAACTTAGGTAAACCATGTCAAATTTTTGTTGTTTTTGATGAAATGTAAGATGAAAACTGAATGAATTTTTTTTTTTTGATGTACATGTGAATGAAAGATGTTACTGTATAGTTATGCATTTTTGTACATGTGATGGTAATTTGATGCATGTTTTTGATGTTTATTGTTTTCTGTGATGTGCAGGTGGTGAAGAGTCGACATCGGGTGCCGACGATTTTTTCTAATGCCCACGAGGCATTGACAGCTGAGGACTGGGATTGGCTTGATGCCCTAGGGCTCAAGCATGTGGCTCGGTTGGATGCAGTTGTGGTGGATCGGGCGTACCTTACAGCATTGATCGGCCTATGGGATGTTCGGACGAACACCTTCCATCTTTCGACAGGGGAGATGACTGTCACCTTAGAGGACGTGTATCGGATTCTCCGGATTTCGATAGACGGGGTCCCCATCCGGACGACGCCACGGGGCCAGAGGACGATGTACTGACACGGTATTTTGGATATGGAGAGGATGATGATGGGATGACCTCGCTGGAGAGGGCGGAGCTGGATTGTCATATTGGGGGGATTTTGGTGCGATATTGGTATGCGAGGGGAATGTTGGGAGTGAGGCATGCATTACTCATGAGCCTCATTTCCAACATGCTCCTGCCAGACTCGTCAGGAGCGAGGTTCCCATGGAACCTATTGGAGGTAGTATGGCAGTTGGTGGAGTGTCCGGTGACAGAGCCGATGATTATGAGATGGGGCCAGACGCTTTTGGCTCAGTTGTATGATGAGTTGTATGAGGTCCGCTATCGAAGGCGAAAGGGGATTGGGTGCAGTTTCTTGTTGCAGTGTTGGGCCTGGCAGCATATAGCCGTAGAGCGACCACGAGGGCTACCTTGGACTACCCGAGCTGACATGGTGGATAGGGACATTGGGTATGGTGCTTTATGGTATCGGTCGGAGGAGCGAGGGCAGAGTCGGCGGTTTGCGGGAGACGTAGACCATTACAGAGATGCCTTTGCATGACTGACTCCCGGGGATGTGGTATGGAGGCCATATCGGGATTGTCCCGCATGGCCAGAGGTGGATGATTGGCTTCGGTGGGTCCGAAGGGGGAGATGGGTGATTGGGCGGCATGGGACAGAGCAGGAGTACTTCCACTACCTCCGAGTGACACGATAGTTTGGGGTACGCCAGGGGTTGCCTAGGGAACCCATGGTCTATCGACGTCGGAGTGATGAGAGGACCTTAGCTGCATCGATCCTCGAGCCATTGGGGGAGGAGTCTGATACAGTTTTGGACATTCCGGATGTAGATGACGTCGGAGTGACGGCCGAGTATCAGGAGTGGTGGACGCTGCGACAGTGGCGAGGTGAGGGGCCATTGGGAGGAGCTGAGGCAGCGGGAGGCGAAGAGGGTGCAGAGGCACCAGGAGAGGGTTGGGGAGCTCCTGCTGATGTAGAGATGGTGGAGGTAGCAGATGTAGGAGATGATGTTGATGAGGAGGATCAGCCGGAGATGCAGGATGCTCCAGGGCAGGCTGGGTCGAGGGAGACAGAGGCAGGGTTGCGCGTCGAGGTAGCACGATTGACTGGGCTATTGCAGAGGCGGGATGGAGAGCTCGCGGAGATGACGTAGGAGAGGGATCTCCTACGGACACAGTTGGCAGGGCGAGGGAGCGTAGGGGCTACGTCTCACCAGCAGGCGAGGGATACGGATGCTGCACGGGAGAGGGATCTCCTACGGGTGCAGCTAGCACAGCGCGATGACGCCATCACGTACTACCATAGGCGAGAGGCCGAGTGGAGGCGACGGGAGGCAGAGTGGGGGCGGCATCGGTCGAAGATGGAGGGTGAGATCATCCGCCTGGGTGGGCGAATACCAGAGCCTCCGGCTAGTGGCTCGTCGTACAGGACGAGAGATAGCGGGACGGAGCAGTCGACATCATCTCGGCGCAGGCGACGAGAGGAGGGTGGTGCGAGTGGACGTGATGCAGGGGCGAGCAGTCGCCCTGAGAGGTCTCAGAGGACGGATACCGTAGGGGGTAGCTCTCGTCGCACCGATCCTGCGTGATCATGGTGGCCGACGCCCTAGGCTGGGGGTTTTTGGGATTTTGGATGATGGGAGGGAGGTCTGAGGACCAGTTTTGTAGCCTACGGGCAATTTTGTTATGATATATATACAGATGATTCTTTTTGGTGTTTATCATTTTTCATGATTTATTTTTATGTACATGTTTTTACATTGATGTATGCATATGCAATTTATGAATGCGATGATTCTGATTTGTATGATGTATGCATATGGAATGAATGAAATGAATTATTGATGATTTGTCGATGCACCATAGACTTGTACAAGATTGGATTGACTTGCTATAGTAATGGGATAACTTTGTGGAATGCTTGTGTATGTGGAAACTTTGTTTTTGTATTTTGTCTATTTTTTGATGGTGATGTATGGAATGAAATGTATCGGTTATTTGAAAATGTAGTTAAGCTTTTCTGGAGATGCGAGATATTTTTAACTAACTAGCCAAGACTGTACATTTATGTCGTAAGACTTTTTGAACAAGGTATAAATCCGACTTGAATTTAACCAAGTTATTTCACATCCCTGTGTGTGCAATTGAGTTCATTTATGTGTTATTCATCAGGATACCGCCAGTGCCAGATGGGCTTTCAACCGAACTTGTACTGAGGATCACCTAATTAGCTCCACTAACTCCTTTATTGTATTTAGTCGGATTAATCTGCGGTGTTATCTAGGATACCATAAGCTAGCTCATCCACATGCAAACATTGATCTGCACACAAGTTAATGTGACAGATATATCGTCATGCGGGAGGTTTACCGCCAGTGACCGATAGGCTATCAACCAAACCGGTACTGAAGCTTGCCTCATGACTTGTCGAAATGCTGAGAGTTCCAGGGATTCAAGTTCGACTCCCTTCTTTTCTTCAATTGTATTGGGATACTTGCTCTTTATAGTGATAAAATCACTGTTTATTTTTGTTTTATTTGTTTTTTTTTTTTTTTTGAGCAAGGGATTTGAATATGGAGTGACGAGAATCACTATTGTTTGTGCCTTTTGATGTGTGCATTGTAGGATGTCAAATTTTAGTGTTTTGACGTTTTGCAAATTTTTGATGTTTTTGCAACTTTTGAGAACTTGGGATTCATGGGGAATTGGGTAGGGAGGATGCTTGTCCTTTTGCCAACTCTCAGCATTCCTAGGGTCATTCGCACAGGGGGATAAGCAAGATAGCCGTTTCGCTTATGGTAACCGGGATTACGGTGCAGGTTTCATCTTTCGTTCACACAACTTAGGAATTATTTTATGTGTGTTAATTTGTGTTGGGATGCTACGTACCAAGGTGGGATCCAAGTAAAACTTTCCCATGTAAAATCTGCTTAACTGTGTACAGTTATTGGCTAGAAATTTAAAGACATCTGAATGACGAAAACCCTATATACATTAGGCGACAACTGACGATGCTAAAATAAAAGGGTGATATGCTGGATGTAAGTGTTTATGAAAATGGATTTGATGTGGAAAAGGATGGAATTGCCAAGTAATGACTGTCTATGGTGCTTTTGACTTGTATGACCTAGCGAAGTATGCAATGTATGGATGCAATGCTTAATGCAACCTATATTTTTGTATTTTGATTTTTATGAGAATGCATGGAATTGGAATGCAATTGTTTTTGTGATTTTGATTTTTATGAGAATGCATGAAATTGAAATGCAAATGTTTTTGTAATTTTGATTTTTTTTTTTTTTGAGTATGCATGGAATTGAAATGCAATTGTTTTTGTGATTTTGATTTTTGTGTTGTTTTTGTTGATTTTTGAATATTTATGTTGACCAAGCAGTAATGGTAACGCTTGGAGCTTTTGGTGTTGACCAAAGGGTTTATAGATACCTTTGGGGCATTTAGGGATGACCAAGCGATTATGAAAATCCTTGGAGCTTTTGGGTTGACCAAGCGATTGTGATAATCCTTGGAGCTTTTGGGTTGACCAAGCGATTGTGGTAATCCTTGGAGCTTTTGGGTTGACCAAGCGATTGTGATAATCCTTGGAGCTTTTGGGTTGACCAAGCGATTGTGATAATCCTTGGAGCTTTTGGGTTGACCAAGCGATTGTGGTAATCCTTGGAGCTTTTTGTTGGACTATGGCTCTCTAGCTGTGGAATGGCCTCAAATGAATGATGTTCAAGGGTTCTGTTTCCTTGATTCCTTCAAGAGAGGCAAGCCGGTATGTTCCAGGTCCTATTTTACTGTCAATGATGTAAGGACCTAACCAGTTTGCTGCAAACTTATCCCGAAGATGGGACGGCAAATTAGAATTCTGCTGGTTCTCTTTTAAGACCAAGTCACCAACCTAAAATTCCCTAAGGTGGACTTTCATGTTGTATGCTTTCTTAAGTCGCTCTTGATAGATACGCAAATGCTCGAGAGCATTAACGCGTCGTTCATCGAGCAACGTCAGTTGATCTAACCGGGCTTGCCGTGCAGTGTCATCATCGATGAACTCTTGCATTGAAATGCGTAGGGAAGGAATTTCCAACTCAAAAGGCATGATTGCCTCGGAGCCATACACCAACGAAAATGGAGTTGCCCCAGTGGGCGTTCGAATGCTGGTGCGATAAGCCCATAGGGCAAGCGGGATCTGAATGTGCCAGTCTTTATGATTGTCTGCAACTGTCTTTTTGAGAATGGCGACTAGCATTTTGTTTGACGCCTCTGCTTGCCCATTTGCCTACGGATAATAGGGTGTTGAAAAGCTATGTTGAATCTTGTACTTTGTGGTCAAAGCATGCACATCTTTATTCTTGAATGGTGTCCCATTATCCGAGACTATTTTGGATGGAATACCAAAATGACATATGATGTTATGTAAAATAAACTCCGCAATGCGGGCTCCAGTCGTAGTGGTCAGCGAAATTGCTTCCACCCATTTGGTAAAGTACTCTGTGGCCATTAAAATGAATGTGTGATGACCAGACGACGCAGGGGAGATCTTTCCAATTAGATCAAAGCCCCACTACGAAAAAGGCCAAACCGATTGGATCGGTTGCAAGGCCTGAGAAGGTACGTGTGTCAAATTAGCATGGTGCTGACACTTCACGCACTTCTTCACATATGCGCAACAATCTCGCTCTAAAGATGGCCAATAATAACCCATGCGAAGAATGCGCTTTGCGATGGCCATACCGCTGAAGTGGCCACCACATGTACCATCGTGAGCTTGGGTGATCGCCCAAGCGGACTCTTGCTGGTCCAAACAACGAAGGAGGATTCCTTCATAATTTCGATGATACAAAATGTCTCCTAACAAGACATGCTTTGCCGCTTTCTGTTTGAATGATCTTTTCGTGGCTTGTGTCAATCCAAGTGGGAGATTACCTAGCTTGAGGTAATCCCGAATGGGTGTGTACCAATCTTGCTGATCAGAAACCTCGATAGTATGAACGGCCAATCCCTCTTGAAGTTTATCTCGAACAAAAGCTGAGCAGGAAAGAACTTGTAAAAACAACGTGGTGTTGCTAGTAAGAGGGGTTGGGGAGAATAAGGACCCCTAGTTGGCTTGAATCAAACAATCTCGAATTCGAGAGAACTTATCCGGAGATGGTTCAATCTGGATCATGTGGATTCCTGGCGTCAGATCAGAGCTTGCACGCTCCATCGTAGATTGCGATAATGTTGTAACCTGAATGGTTGTCATTTCACCAGAAGGGTCTTGCGGGATGAGTGACCCCAAGGAGGCCATAGTATCCGCAAAATGATTTGATGATCGAGGGAGTGCCTCGATGTCATACCATTCAAGTTGTGCCAGGAATTTGTCCACAAGGACTTTATAAGACCGCAAAACTGGACATTTACATTGGTATATCCCCTTTACTTGATTGACAATTAACAACGAATCACCAAAGATGTTCAATCGTTTAATGTTCATGGTGATTGCTGTCTGAAGACCTATGAGCAAGGCTTCGTATTCTGCATTGTTGTTGGTGCATGGGAAGTCTAATTTAAATGACAAGGGCATTGGAGCACCTTGTGGAGTGAAGAATACAATTCCCGCACCACCCCCTTGCTCACATTTAGAACCATCAAAGAATAGGGTTATGTCAGCTTGTGACTCGAGCTCATCAGAATCTGGTGACTATGAAACATGGAAGACCCCATCATCAGGTAGTTCAAAAGTCAGAGGCTGATCGTCTTCAAGAGGAGCCTCAGCTAGTTGATCGGCGATGACTTGACCTTTTATAGATTTCTGTCCAATGAACTCTATGTCAAACTCCGTCAACAACATGATCCATTTCGCCGTGCGGCTACTATGATAAGTACGACTCATCATGTATCGCAATGGATTCTCCTTAGACACAACATACGTCTTATTACTAAGCATGTAGTGGCATAGCTTTTTGGTAGCAAACACCACTGCCAAGCAGAGCTTTTCAACATATGCATAGTTAAGTTCATAACTGACCAGGGTGCGGCTAAGATAGTATGTAGCCTATTCTCTGTGAAGTTCATTTTTCTGGGACAGCATGGCGCCCAGTGCCACCTCAGTGGCTGAGATGTATAAATAGAACGGCACTCCTGGTCTGGGTGGTGCCAATACTGGCGGCGAAGCCAAGTACTATTTAATGTCGTCAAAGGCTGACTGGCACTCGTCATCCCAATGAAATGTGACCCCTTTATGCAATAATTTATTCATGGGTCGGCATTTGTCAGATAACTGCGCTATGAAGCGCTTGATCGACGCAACCTTTCCCTACAGACTCCTGAGCTGCTTGATGGTGGTTGGGGGACGCATTTCAAGGATTGCCTTGACTTTGTTTGGATCAACCTCAATTCCTCGTTTGGAGACTATGAAACCCAAGAGCTTTCCAGAGGTGACGCCAAAGACGCACTTCTTGGGGTTTAGTCTGACTTTATGCTCAATGAGGCGATCAAGGACCTTGCTCAAGTCACCGATGTGATCTGGGCGCAAAAGAGATTTGGCCAACAAATCATCCATGTAATCTTCCAAAGTTTTGTGCATGTAATCATGAAAGATGTATGTCATGGCACGTTGGTAGGTGGCTCCGGCATTTTTAAGGCCAAAAGGCATGACCTTATAGCAAAATGTCCCCCAAGGCGTTGTGAATGCCGTTTTTAGTTGGTCCTCAGGATTGATACGAATCTGATTGTATCCTGAGAAACCATCCATAAGGGAAAGCATTTCGTGGCCCGCTGTAGCGTCTACCAACGCGTCGATGCTTGGCAAGGGAAAATCATCCTTAGGACTCGCTTTGTTAAGATCTCAAAAATCAGTGCATATGCGAATCCTCCCGTCGGGCTTCTTGACAGGAACCATGTTAGACAACCATGGCGGATAATCCACACAGATGACAAACTGGGCATCCAACAACTTTTGTAACTCATATTTTACCATTAAGGCCATTGTTGGATGCATCTTGCGTAGTTTTTGCTTGACTGGCTTGATTGTCGGATCAAGCGTTAAATTGTGCGTGACTAGTTGTGGGTCTAGTCCCGGCATATCCTTGTATGACCATGCAAAAACCTCCTTCTTTTCCTTAAGAAGGGTAACATAATCGGCTCGCTCTTCGGGGGAAAGACTTACCCCTGACTTGAGAATCCGTGGATTCATTGGATCTGTGCCGATGTCTACATCAGTCATTGCTTCAATCGACATATGGGATCCGTCTTCCAACTGGTGTGGAATTGGGATCAGATGGATATCATTTGCTGAATTAAGATCATCATTAGGAACGTCAAGTTCCTCTTCAGCATGGAAGACATCCTGAGTCTATCCTGGAGTGAAATGAAACATCCCACCGCAAGGCCAATACTCTGATGGAGATGGTGGTGTGTCAGCGCGATCCCAATCGATAGCTTCTATGTCTAGATGCAATAATCATGTTGGATTGGCTGGATCATGGATGGGGGCGGTCAAGTCAATGGAGACCATGTTGATGAAATGATTGTAATCTCCATTACCGCAAATGTGACAACTCTGACATTCTAGATGTTCTTGGTGCTTTGGATCTGGCTCTGTAGGCATTGGCACAAAGGGATCAGCCCTATGCGCGGACCTGCAAACAGGGTCTGCCCTAGGTACAGATGGTTTGATAGGGTCTCCAGGCGAAAGATGCTCGTTGTATGCCTGGAGTGGTGGGTGCGAGAATTGCTATAACTGTGCCAGGTTGAAATGCCTCCTAGGTCTTGGATCTATGTGTAAGTGTTCAAACATGTCATCTATGTCCAAAGGATTTTGTTGTTGTTGAGGTAGCCTATGCTCACTAGGATCATTCAATGGGAACATCATCAGGAAGTCCTCCTGATCGTTATTCATTGGATATTCATGCGAATGATCGTACTCCGACTCATCTTCAGAAGACCCTTCGTGGTCTTGTCCATCTTCCCCTTGTGGGTGAGTCCATGAGGTTTCTCCTTGTTCAGCCGTAGGGAAAGGGTTGTTGAGGTCAACAAGGTTATTTGTTTGTAATGGGAAATAATCCCCCAATGTATAAGTTGTATTTGGATTGGCATATGGATCTGATGCCAACCCATCCTTGTTGCCTATCCCTAGGCCTTGCATGTTTTTGACCAAGATGTCGAGGGGCAAAGGGTGATTAAACCCTACTCCTGACTTATCATAAGGCATTTGGTATCTTGGTTGGCACAAAACACGCATTCCTTGTTCATACCGGCCTAACCCGTATCCATGCCAATTGCATTGGCTAAGATATCGTAATGCGAAGTCTGGGTTAGCCAGATAATTAACATCTTCCACAAAGGGATCTTCATCTTCTTCTTCTTTTCGGGAAGGTTCAACGCCATGATCCAGGCCCCCAAAAATAAAGTTTGTCTGATTAGGTGGGTAGCCTAAAGGAACCACGGAGCCTATGGGGAGTCGAGGTCGTCCCATGTCTTGCATAGACTGAAGTGTAGGCGTTGCAACAACATTGCGCACTATGTACTCCCCCATGCCTATGTTAGACATCTCAACAATAATCGTTGGCGATTGAGGGGAAGCGAATGGGAGTTCTCCTTGAGTCCACTCCATGTGGGGTGAACTAGGCGTCTCAACTTCCATTCTATTAGGCGTCTCTTCTGTAGAGATGTTGGAGACTAAAGGTGGTTCCGCTTCCAGGGGCTTCTTTCCTTTGTCCATTGGTGTGGCCACCGTAGGTGGCGTCGTTGTGGGAGGACTGGATGAAGAAGATGATCCCGCCTCGAGAATTTGATTGATTTGGTGATGGAGATTCTTGCTTAGTCGGACCCCGTTTAGATGGATTTAACTGGAAATCCACATGCGTTGAAGGGAGGGTCGACTGCGGCATGATTTGCACTGAGTTGCAATACTTAAAAGGTTCCAAATCTACGGGGACCACGTGCACTTGTCCTTCAAATGTATACTTCAGACATTGATGAGCAATTGAAGGGACACACTTCATATCTCGGATCCAAGGCCGCCCAAGCAAGATATTGTAAGCCATCTCACCTTCTAAAATGTGGCACAACGTATGAATGGTCTTTTGTCCTACTTGTATGGGCAGGACAATTGTGCCAATTGTCGAGCATATCGCATCATTAAATGCTCGAAGGGTATAAGTGGAAGGTGCAATGTGAGAGGTCGGCAGTTTCAAATGTTTCAGTGCAGCGGTTGTAATAAGGTTACTGGACGAACCAGTGTCTATCAACACCCGTTTGTATGGAGTCCCGTTGACCCGCGCAATAACGTGCAGGGGTGGATCCGCTACATCTCCAGTCATAGTTTTTAGCTCATCTTCCCTGAAGGTAATGACTGGTTCAGTACACTGTTTGACATGCCCCACAAAATTGTTGAACGAATCCGCTTCGTGGGGTTGCAATTCAATTGCCTTTAATATCTCCATAAGAGCTTCCCGATGGGGCGCCGATTGTTGAATAAGCTCATAAATGGAGAGCCTAGCCGATGTGGTCCATAGACTTTGAGTAAGTCTAGTTCGAATCGTGGCCACTGGTCTAGGCGGAGGCAATTGTGTAGGATTCGGTTGATGTTGTGATGTGGATGGAACTTCCCTAGTGGCTGTCACGGGGACAACTCCTGGGTGTCTCTTGTTTCTTGTCACAATGCTAATCATTCCAACATACCCCTCCATGGGGCAACTCTATTGCACTTCATTGACATGCAGAGGTTTTGTTTGTGCATCATGTGTGGGTAAAGGATCTTTGAAAACACCCATTTGTTGGTTGTTGGGTGCGATGGGGTTATCCACTACCAATGTGTGATTATCAATGAGATCTTGCACTAAACCTTTAAACGTCCAACAGACATTAAGGTCATGCCCTTTCCTTCTGTGGAATCTACAGAAAATATCCTCTCTATAGCCCTTAGGCTTTGGCGCATTAGGATCAATTGTTGGAATATCTGGCAGATTAATCAAGTTTGCCGCTGACAAACGGTCAAACAAGGAATCCCTAGACTCAGTGTATGGTGTAAATTGTCGCTTGGGGCGACGCTATTGATTTTGATCCTGCTTTTTGTTATCTTTCTCATAATTATTGTGAGGCACCGCCTGATAATTAGCCTTTGGAGGCTGTGTTGCTTGGGCAGGCGTAGGGACATTAATAGCAACTTGATTGACCGCGGCGGGTTTTTGTTGCGTATTCCCTATTTTGGTGCTCTTGTTCCACTCTTTTTTCTTAGGCTTGGCAATTTTGCCATCCTGTATCTTGATCTCTTCGATACGTCTAGCTTGCGCCAGAGCTTCTTCTAAAGTGGCGTATTGTTGCAGCTGCAATAGCACAGAGATCGATCGCAAACAGCTCTTTGCGAACATTTGAGTTAGGTCGGACATAGGAGGGAGGTAAGACAGCTTTGAAAGCACCGTCCTCCATCGATTCCCATATGCTACCATAGACTCCTCCTCATACTGTTTGAGGCTAGCTAGATCACTGAGTGACGCCTTTTTCTTTGTATTGAAAGCAAAACGTTCTAGGAACGCGTCCACTAGTTGATCCAAGTTGTAGATGCTATGCTTCGGTAGATGGGTAAACCAATCCGAGGCAGATCCTGCGAATGTGGTTATGAATGTTCTCAATAGCAATGCATCATTGTCTTGTATACCAAAGCATTGGCTCAAAAATCGTGTCACATGCTCTTGAGCATCCTCATCCCCTTTAAAGAGTGCCAACTGGGGCAGCTTGAAATGTTCGGGGTATGGAGGTGCTGGCACTGATGGATGCATCGGATGACTACGGAGTTGGCGTAAGGTAGGCTTTTGGGGCCCACCAGTCTTGAGTTCCATAGTCTCTAAGCGTTCTAACAACACTTTGTATGCATCAGAGGACGTAATCTCCTCCTCCTTGGTTTGTTCCCGTTGTGGGTTGCGGGGAACTTGAGGCCTTTGAATGGATAAATGGGTAGCATCCCTTCTACCTTGATAGGGCATTTCAGCCCGCTCTTCTTCTTGGTAATAATCCTCATAATCTTCTTGAGGAGTGTTTGGCCTAGGCCTATAAACATGGACGGGTGCCCGCGGAGGATGCCCATCATGGTTGCGGGGAATGGCCTCCCGCTCAGGTCTAAGAGGTCTTGGAGGCAGTGCTTGCTGAAGTCGCGGAGACCTGTCTCGCACTAAGGGGTTGTGCCTCACATACATCTCAGATTGCTGTGCACGAGGGACTGGGGCCCTCTCAGGCGCATGGTTGTGAAGCAATTCAGCTGTCTGACGCTGAATGCGCTCTTGATCAAGGCGACACAAATGTTCTAATTCTTGTTGTTCTTGCCTAAGCCGCGTGATTTGTGCTTGGCGGGCGGCTAGTTGTGTAAATGCCAAGTCATTTTGTTCTGTTGTCTCTTGTTTAATAGGCCTAGATGTCTCTCCTACATATCTGTTTCGATCATGGTGCTCTGAGACCCCTATATGTTGCTTCCTCTCTGTCGAGGTTGGCCGCATTAACTTGAAACTCTGGTCTCAATAAGCGATCCGGATATAAAGCAGGTGCGGACGTGCATCGTTTCGGCACTTGGATACTATTCTGGAGGAATGTAGTGATCTTCCTCTCTCTCTCTATGATATGCATAAAAAGTGCGGGCAGAATTGTCTTGCCCTGTAGGGAGAACTCGCTGTTCTAGATATGGTCTACTATGTCTGACATTAATTGGGGGTAAATTAGGAACCACAAAATCATATGGTTCTTCCTTTTGGACCCTTTGTTGTTCCATAGCAGTACACAATGCTTCATCACTAGGCCATCCAAAATGAACTTCCAAAGGAGGCCTCGTGCTTAGACCAGGTGGTATATATAGGTTATTGTCTTGAAAAGATTCTTGTTGCTCATGAGTTTCCCTTAGGGAAGGGGTTCTAAATTCTCGTCTATTGAAGGCCTGACTTGGAGAGCCCCTCAAGGAAGGGCCTCTAGAACCATGTTCTATAACTGTATGGGTTGGAGTGCCCCTCAAGGAGGGACCTCTAGAGCCATGTTCTGCATGGTGTGAACTAACTGGTATACCCTGCCGTCGAGGCGGGATGACTAAGTCTTCAAGGCTATATCGGAGACGATTTGTCTCTCTTGGTGCATTTTCTGTAGCTTCTGCCCGTGATTGGGCTTGGCTACGAGTATTCACCATGGTAATGCTAACCTAAAAATGCAAAAATTCTTTTTATGATTTTTTTTTTGTCTAAACAGAAAATAGCATACACACACACAAGCAATGATTATCTCTTTTAAAGATTAATAGTGTGCCCTAAATCTGGTTTAGTGTGTTTTTGTTGTTTGTTTTGTTTTTGAAAATTTTTGTGAAACGTTTAAATGCAATTATGAAGGCTCTTATGACTCCCAAAATGGTCGCCCCTTCAATATACCATTGCCGGACCGATATACCAACCTCTCTATATACCCGCCCTTACGTGAGGGAGACTATAGGTACGTGAGAGCAGATGATACGTGGAACATAGGCGGTACGAAAGGGGAATCGCTCTGTTTATGACACCTACCATAGAAGACTTATCCTCGCGTCTCGGGAATCACCCCAAGCTACACTCGGTCAGCTTTCGTCAGGATTTACGTCTAGCAACAGTCGCGATCGAGGTAATGGATGCAATATCTCAAGCCAAAGTGATAATGGAATCCACCTTTGGTCTTGCTCAAGGGTTGGGGTTTTACGACCAACGCCTTGGTTTAAAATACCACGTGATGTGTGGGGTTCATTTTAATTTTGCAAAATTGAAACAGGAAAATGAAAAGAAATCTTTCCCTAAGCCATACAAAACCGAAAACCAGAAAACAGAAAAACAAAAATTTGACAGAAGTTATAAAAACCCCTACCTCTTCTCTGCCTAATCGGATGTTTCTGATTTGCTCTAAAAATTGCATAGAATTATACTCGTCCCTGGGTGAGGCGAATATCAGAACCGTAATCGTCACAGGGTGAAACGAATAATTTATTCGTCCCGGGGTGAAACGAATACCAATTATGTAATCGTCACTTGCAGAGACGAATAACAGTCTGATGTTGAAAAATAGGTACCTATAAAAAAACAAGCAATTTTAGATCAGTAATTTAACCTAAAAAAAAATAGAGGACAAAGGTCCCACCGTGATCGCCATTGAAAGCACGAGATTCCGGAAACAAAAAGGATAAACTAAAATTGCAATGTAAATGAAACTAAAATAACGCTTAAACCCTATGTTATTGAAAATTGCATAAAAAGGAAGAACATGAACACAAGATATTAAAGCAATATAAAAATCGGCCCTTTTATTGATATGCTTTGCAAATTCGTGTTACAATGCGTCTCCTTCCTTTTTAGGGGATAGGAGCGTTAAATGTTGCTCTTTTACAACTTGTTTCAGAATTCCTTCTTCCGCGTGCCCACATATAAGATGGGCGAACCAAAACGTTGTCGCCGCTTGCGTTGGTAAAGGTCGATTCCTCGTTGCTCCTCCAATGTTGCAAATCTGCGTTCAAAGAAACAAACAAAGAATCAGTAGCACCTGTGTATGAAAAATAAAAGATAAATCTAACTATGGTTAAAATGAATCTAAATGAAATGAAGACTTGACAAAAGCATAAACATGAAACTAGCTAAATACTATAAAAGAAATAAAGCGGGGGGTGCCCGAAGGCAAACCACCCACGGGTGAAACTTTGCTTCGACACCAATCCGCTTAGGATGGGTCCGAAACCTGATGTGATGTGTTGTCGGCAAATTGGTAGAATATTGTGGTCAGAAAATTGGTGTTGGTTCTTGATTCGTGCCTTCAAAAGTCACCCAATAACCTCTCTTTCGATTAAGAGATTATGGATGTTGAAAACACAAATCGCAAGTAAATGAATTAGCAGCACTTCGTCGCTCAAAATGCTCCTTCTCTGTATATCTTTTGGGTGAGGAAACTCACCATTTTATAGACCCAAGGGGTCTCTTTGAATTAACATGCAAAAGTGTTTCTTTGCATGAATGCTTTTTGTGTGAAAAGAAGACTTCTTCTTGATCAAGGGTTTCTTAACTGTCTCTGTGCATGTCTTTGTATGTTTTAGAAAAGCTCACTTGCACTCCCATGCAATGAAGGGATAGCTAAGTGGCAAATCTGAGTTGTCTTAAAAAGCTCACTCTCATTCCCATGCGAGTGAAGGGAAAGTCAATTGGCAGATATGAGTTGTCAAAAGAACTCACTCGCACTCCTATGTCATGCAGGAAAAGCTAAGTGGCAGTTCCGAGTTGTTATATGCCGAGATTTGACTTTTTGCCGGTCAAACCCGACATTCGTCCCACCCCAAAGCGAGCGCCGGTAATCGTCCCTGGGTGAGACGAGTATCAGTCCGCACTCGTCCCTGGGTAGGACGAGTAAAAACCCGCACTCGTCCCTGGGTGGGACGAATAAGCAATAAAGTGTCTAAAAGGTGCCAAATTGATTTTTGACTTGCAAAACTATTGTGTGAGTGGTTAGAACCACTGTTTAACCTCTGAGGGCTGCCCTGGGGGCTGTGTGTGTTAGTGCGATCAATGCTTGTTGTCACATAATCGGATTGGTGCTGTTTTGGTGTCTATAGTAGGGTAAAATAGTATGGAATTTTGAACCATTGTTCTATGTTATTATTATTATTTTTAATTTGTTTCTACCTAATTTAAGATTTATTCACCAAATTTAATCGTTAGAGTTTTGAATTTGACGAATTTTAAATTTTATTTAAAAAATTTCATAAATTTAATAACTAGGAACCAAACTATAATATACTATTTTTGCAACAATAAAGAAATTTTTCATTTAGGGTTTAAGCTGTACAATAGTAACTAGACCCCATTCTTGGCTTTTATGTTTTTTCGGGTTGAAATCATGGAACTTATATTTGAAAATAACTTTTCAACTACAAGTCTCAAACAAGAATTATAATAAATATCTAGTCCTGGGTCAACTTTTCCATTAATTTATTAAATAGTATTAGCTCAACCGGTTAAATTTATCAACATTCAAACAGGAGACCTAGCTCGAATCTTGCCAAGCAATACATGGATAATATCCAAGTTGTTGTAATACCACTACGTAGTGATGATGTAATACAAGTGGGACCTGTTTCAATCCCATATAACCAATATAATGAGAAAAAACACTTCCATTGATTTTATTTTCAGACCTCTCATTGAAACACATTACGAAACATTCCTATATACACCATGTGCATATATACCTGTATTACCAAAAACAAGTAAAAATGAATCATGTGCACATATGAACCTCTAATATTCAAAGAAAAACTCTAATATGAAAATTTCATGATGAATAATATGTAGAAAAGTTTTTTCATGCACAATATAATTGAATCCCAAAACAAAACATTTACAAATTTGTTTTCACGAAATTCAAAGTTCTACATTATGGTCAGATTTACAGGTTTGAATTCAGGGAACGAAAGGAGAGGAATACCTAGGATTTGAGGGGAGGTTGTTGTTGGTGGTGTTACTGGTGTTACAGGTGCTAGATTTTACAGGTAAGTTGAGGAAGGAAGATGGCGAGATCAAAGATCGTGAGTTCAAATCTGAGAACAGAAGGAGAGGAATACCTAGGGTTTGAGGGGAGGTTGTTGTTGCTGATGTTGCTGGTGTTACAGGTGCTAGAATTTGCATAGATGTGGAGAGAATCGATGGGACTAGGGATTATTATGGTCGTGTGATGGTGGACAATCATTGCTATGGGTTGAATCCTCAGCTTGGACTGCATGATCGAAATCATGGTGATGGGGATCCCTTAGGTGTTCATGCAATAGGCAATGAAGAGTTTAATTATGATGGTTCGAAGGACGCTGATGGGGATGATGGTCATGAAACAGTCAAGAATTTTTGGGGCCCTCATTTGAAGGACCCACCTCAAAATTTCCCACCTGACTCCTCTTTCCTGGATAAATTTTACAACGAAATGAGTTTTACCCTAGTTACTCAACCCTCGATTCCATATAGTATCTCAGGCCATAAAGTTATTTTCCCTCCTAAAGCTATGGCACCTCTCATATCTCAAGATTCTCTATCTCTCATTGACAAATTCATTAGAGCATGACAAGACATTGAATCCATTCGTAAATGAGTATTCTCAAAATGGTGCCTTGTTAGAAACATGAAGCCAGTGGTGTGCCCTAGGGGTTTCTTAATGATCTAAACAATCCCCAAGACACAAGTAAAATTCTTACTAGTGGTCCATGATTTTTTGTATGTATAGCCCTATTTCTCCATCGATGAGGAGAGGATTTTGATTCAAAAATACAAAGTATTAACATGACACCGATTTGGGTTAGGCTACCAGGTTTACCCACCCACTTATGGCACCCAAGAACTCTCAAAGCCATAGCCCAATAGATTAATAAATTTATCACCATTAATGTTGCCATGAAGGAAAGATCTCAGTTGACTTATGCTTGCATTTGCATCACAGCCAACCCAAAATCTCAACTTTTGATCTCTATTGACCTAGTTTTAGGTTCATACCGCAAACGAGAAGCTGTGGAATACAAAAAAAAACCCGATTATTGTATCAAATGTAAAAAATAGGGTCACCTAAGGGTTCAATAACCACTACTAAAAAAAGTCTAATAAAGATGGATATCAAGGCAAAGGAGAGATGGACAATGTTAATGGTCAAGTATTCTGCTAGATATAGAGAAAGAAGCAGTTTGACAAAGGCAAACAATCAATAACCACCCACCAAACAATGCTCCAAATTGAAAACATTTCAAATCTACTAAGATCTTTGTTTACCATTTCAAATCCTTTTTTGTCGTTATATTCGTTAAAAACTTCCCCTATAGAGGTTGTTATGGGTAATGAGTTAGAGTCAAATCCACCTGTGGACATTTCTAAAAATCTAGAACTCTAGGGAAATATTCCTAAGGTTCGAGGGGTTTCTATTGCAGATGGTCATTCTCCCTTGAAGTCAAGACCCTCATGTCCTCCCTTGACTACTGCTTCACCAAACCAACCTTCTGATCCCCCATCAAATTGATTTAATAAACATTCCAGTTAACCTGGTAAATTCCCCTATTCTTGAGGAACTAATCAGTTCTTCAAAGTAGGATTTATCCCCTATCTACAATGAAGCTTACTGTTCCCCAAAGCAAATCATACAAAGTTAAAATAAATCTATAACAACTAATGTGGATAGAGAGAAAAAGAAAGGATGACCATCCATCCAGGATTCTAGGAGGAAGGAGACAAATAATGATATTGCAAATGACACTTAAATCACCATTCAATTATATCTTACAGACCAAACTAGCACTGATATGTCGAAAGAAGAAGAAATCGACCCAAACTACCCTCATATCAATGAGGAGGGGGGAAAATCCTCATAAAAAATCACAGATGAAGATCCTCTCATGGAACGTGAGAGGCCTCAATGGCCCATCCAAGAAAAGGTTGGTTAGGTCTATAAGGAAGGAATTAAAACCCGACATCATTCTCCTGCAAGAAACCAAAACAAATATGGATATCAATGATAAAATAGCAAAATACTTGTGGAAGAATAGTGAATTTGTGTTCAATCCAGTAAAGGGCTTTTTAGGTGGATATTTTTGCATGTGGGACCCAAGCAAGGTTGAATGAAGACTAATAACTAATACTGATAGGGTAATCAATATATTATTTTTTTGTAAAGACACTCTAATTCAGTGGATGTTGTCAAACATGTACACCCCAAATAATTTTTTGGGTCATCATGCATTTTAAAATGATCTAAACCAGATGAGGAACAACTTCCAAAATGATCCATGGATGCTTGTTGGTGATTTCAACACTCCTTTGTTCCCATCATAGAAAAAAAGGAAGAAACACCATTAGTTTCAGGTGTCTTGAAGACTTTACTGATTTCATTGAATAGAATGAATTGATGGACTATCAATTGAAAGGAGAAAAATAAAATTGGAGCAATAGAAGAATAGGTAATTGGTTAATCCAAATGAGACTTGATAGATTTCTATTATCTAAGGAAGCAATTCAGTTCTTTGGAGATGCAACTCTTCAAACTCATCCAAAAATTGGTTCAAACCACAACCTCTTAGTTTTTGAAAGGCAACAACAAGATCAAATTTTTAAGATGCCATTTAGATTCGAATCAATGAGGATTCAACATGAGGACCTCATAAGCTGCATTGTAGATTCATGGAGAAATCCCTTCTCAGGCTTACCATTAGTCCAAATAACTAAAAAAAATGCTTTAACAAAGAAAATGTGAAAATTTGGAACAAGGAGGTCCTTAGAAATATTTTTCAGTGCAAACAAAACAATGTTGATCAGCTAAATGCAGTTGAAAATAATATCCAAAATGAGAATCTAGAACATGAAATGAGGCAAAAGGAAAAATAACTCCTATTTGAATACCACAACATCCTGGTTAGAGATAAGGTTTTTTGGAGGTAAAAATATCATTCTCTATTGCTAAAATAAGGAGACTCCAACACCAAGTACTTCCACATGTCAACTCTTTGACATAGAAGTAATAACATAATCAAAGAGCTCTTTTGAAGTGATGGTGCATTTACTTCAGATATTCTTGAGATCAGATAAGAGGTTGCCAATAACATTGAAGACATTCTTGGCCCTTTTCATCCATGCTCATCTCAGGTGCACAGTGCTCTCCTTCAAAACACTCCAAATTTGATTTCCCAATATTTCAATGCTATTCTCCTTAAATAATTTACCTTAGAAGAAATTAAAGAGGTAATGTTCTCAATGCACCCTGATAAATCTCTTGGACCTAACGGCTTCCCTCCTAGATTTTTCCAATATTTCTATGACATAGTAGGTCATGATATCTCTAAAGCTATCTAAGACTTCTAACTCTACAAAATTCTTCCAAGGGATGTCAACTCCACATTTTTGGCCCTTGTTCCAAAAACCCACAATAGTTGGTCCATGTATGAATTTAGGTCTATCAGTTTATGCAATGTTATTTATAATATCATTTCTAAGGCCATTGCAAGTAGATTAAAATAAGATCTCCCAATCATCATTGACCAATGCCAAGGAAAATCTATTTAGTGTAGATTTATAATTGACAAAATAATAACTATTCACAAAATCATTCATTCTATCTCTAAGAGCAAAAAATTAGGAATATTTTTGAAAATAGACATGAAAAAATATTTTGATAAGGTATCTTGGGATTTTCTTTTTGATATCCTTGCCAAATTTGGGTTTCATGAGGATTGGATAGCCTTAATGAAATAATGTGTAACATCGACATGGTTTTCTATCCTTGTTAACGATTTTACTGTAGGATACTTTCAAAGTTCAAGAGGAATCAGATAGGGGGATCACTTCTTTGCTTTTCCTTTTATTATCATGGATGAATCTCTTGGTAGATCCCTAAAAGAAACTTGTTTGTGCGGTCTTATTTTTGGAATAAAACCCTCTTCTTAGTCTAGAGCTATCATACATCAACAATTTATTGATGATACTATTCTAGCCTCATCGTCCTCTGTTCCAGAAGATAAAATGTTCAATTACTATGAGGCAACAACTGGTCAAAAGGTGAACTATGAGAAAAATAAAATTTTCTTTCTAAATACACCAGTATGAAGGTAGATTAAATTCATGAGAATTCTTGATTGTAATATTTCCAACCTCCCTTCAATTTGTCTTGGTCTTCCCTCATTCCAGGGCAACATGTCAAAGAATTTATGGAATAATATCATTGATAGAATTATGAAGAAACTTGCAAGCTGGAATAAGGTATTGTTGAGTCAAGCAGTAAATGCAGTTCTCATCCAAGCCTGTCTCTAGAGAATACCAACTTTTTTATGTCCATATTCAAATTTTCAGCAACAATATGCCAAAAAACCGAACAAATTCAAAGAAAATTTTTTGGTCCAAAAATGAAAATAGGAGTAGGTTCCCTTTAGTTTCTTGGGATAAAATTTGCTAGAAAAAAAGAGTGGAGGGATTGGTTTCAAAAGAGTTCATCAAATGAATCTAGCTTTGCTGGAAAAAAAGGATTGAGAATTGCTTCAGATGCCCAATATTCATGAGGTATAATCAAAGGGAAATACCTCGATCAAAATACCTTCATGGATGAGGTCCCAATTCATAATGAATCATACTTATGGAATTTGGTTGTACAAACTAATGACATTCTGATAAGCAGTCTAATATGGAAAATTTGCAATGGGAGAAGCATAAGGTTTTGGGAGGATCCATGGCTAAAGGATTTCCATCTCATCAGGGGCCAAAATTTAGCAATTCCAAAGCCTTTCATGGACTATGTATTTGGCATACAAGTATCTAATTTCATCACTCAAAATCCCAATGGACATCAATGGAAATCTATTCTGACTAACAATCTCAATATTACTTGTAAAATGTAATATTAGCCTTAGTGAATCTTATCAGAGTGCACGTGATCCCAAGAAACCAACCAAAAGACACCCTTGTTTGGAATCCTTGTGAAGACAGGAAATTTTCAATCAAATCAGTATATTACATCCAAGGTCCTCTTATTGCCCGATGACCCTTGCAAAGTTTGTGTGGCCCAAAAAATTGATTCCCAAAGTCTTTTTTTTGTGCCTCACATCGCAGAATAAAATTTTAACTATAGATAACCTTATAAAATAAGGTATGTTCATTTCAAATCATTGTTGTATTTGCAACTCCAATTGAGAATCCATCCAACGTCTATTTTTGGAATACCACTTTTCCAAGCCTATCTTAAATACCCTCTTTTATATTGTCAATGTTGCTTGGATCCAACCACCTTCCATTCTTCTCCTCTTTGAGAAATGGCCCAATCCATTTTCCAACTCTTAGCTCAAGTTCCTTTGGTCTATTTACCTCCATAATTACCTTTGGCAAGTCTGGTTGGAACGTAATAACATAATTTTTAATAATTATAGTAGAGACCATAAGTCAATTATTTCCCGCATCATTTCCTTTGTGTTAGAAAATGGTCAATTGGTGTCTTCTGAAGAGTGTCCCAAACCAAGTATTAAAATCCATATTTTTGCTTTGTTTAAACTCAATCACATGTTGGGTAGGGCCTCCAAATTCCAAGTGGATAGATCAAACATCAAATGGACCTTCCCTTCTCCTTGCTGGAAAAAGCTCAATTCTGATGGCACAATGAAAGGAAACCCATGTAGGACGGGAAGTGGAGGTATTATCAAAAATTACAGAGGATAAATTCTCATGGTATTTGAAGAGAATGTCAAAATTTAGATGAATAATATGGTTGATGTGAGAGCCCTCCACCAAGGACTGATGGTGTTAAGTGATATTGATATTGACTAACTCATGGTTGAAGGAGACTCCTTTTTTGAAATTAATATGCTTAACGAGAATCAACATTCATCGTGGAACATCAACAACATCATTGGTGAATGTAAGAGAATATTGGAAAAATATTTGAATTTCATTATTAAAAACATGTATAGGGAGGGTAATAAGGTGGCTGAACCTCTGGATAATAAAGGTGTCATGGAGTAATCCTTCCGTGTGTGGTGAACCAACTTTCCACCGAGGCTCACGGATGATAGCAATGGAGATAAAATTTATCTCCTTTAATATGGTTAATAATATTGGTTAGTTATTTAGGACCACCAACCATCCAAATATTCTCCACATCTATCCCTTGCATCTTGGAAGGTGTGGCATCTTGGGTCTTCTTGGCAGTTTCTAGAATTTCTCAAAAGCTTAAACCTTTCTCCAACACTTCATCCACGTGTCCAAAGTAATAAAATTCCATCTTGGTGGCAAAAATGAAGAGGAAAATGTTAACCCTCATCATATGGTGTAAGTAACCTATATCTTGCTTTCAGACCTCTGTATTTAAATGTATGATTAATTTGTGGTTGTTTGTATTTAGGAGGGTGTGTTGGGAGTGCTTTTTCTTTATTTGTTTGTTGTTTAGTTGTGTTGGTTTCCATCATGTTGGTTTTTTTCCTTTTGGTGATCCCTTTTGGATTTCTGGTTTAGCTCTATAAAAGGTTTTGGGTCTTTTCAAAACCCCTCCATCAATCAAAAACAAATTAAATGTCAATATTTCTATTTTGAGTTCAAAAAAATAGTTGAAAAAGGTTGAAAAATAGACATATAATTTTACTAGATGAAGTTCCAATTACTGCAAATAATTTTAATAAGAGAAAATATTGTTCTACAAATTCTTTCAAGAACCAATGGTGAGATGAACACTCCAATCAACTATACCAATCTCAAGGTTTTAGAGATAAGTCTAGAAATTTATCATTACACCATTCAAATAGTGTAAGAAGTAAAAAACAAGATGAGTCTTCATTGTGATACCCTCTATGAAGAACGTAGTACCGCTTTCGAACACATTGTAAATTTTCAAACCTGTACATCTTTAATTCTTGTAATATTAGTGAAGATGGAAGTGCTGACATCCCCCATCTGTTGGACATGCTAGAAGAAAAGATAATGTAGGGCAAAAAAAAGAAGATATGTGCATGGTTTGTTAATGCAGGGTCAAAAAAGAGAATACAGGGCAAAAAAGAGAAGGCGTGTGCGGTTTATTTCCCATGTGTTATTTATTTTTATTTTTTAAATTGAGACCTCCATAAGAGGGTGGTTTTAAACCACCCTCTTAGGGTTAAGAGGATGGTTTTAAACTACCCTCTGCCCTCTTAGGTCACCCTAAGAGAGCAATTATAAACCACCCTCTTACCCCTTAGAGGGCGATCACCCTAAGAGGGTAATTATAAACCACCCTCTTAGGGTGATCCTAAGAGGGTGATTACCCTAAGAGGGTGGTTTTAAACCACCCTATTAGGATCTATTAGGGAAATTTTTACCATCGTAAAAAACTACCTTATTTTAACCATCATTAAAGCTCTTTTTTGGTGTAGTGTCTTGTTGTATTTAAGGTGTCAAAAATACCAATGATGGATTGAACAATGAAAGTACCGTAGGAGGGGAAAATGGAGAGGTAGTAGCAGATGCAAGTGGAGTAACTCAAGAAGAGAACATCACTTGCAACATTTTTGGTCCAATTTTTTTTAAGAAACTAGGTGAGGGAATAGTTTCCATGGAAGGAATCGCATGATCTTGGGTTTTTTAGGGCTACTAATGACTCTAGGATGATGATTTATCTATAAGAGAGGAAGATGGGTGTGGCATAGGATTCTGACTAGTACTTAATTATGTTTTGGTAGTGTCTATTTTCTTCCTTTTTACTTTAATAGGGCTAGTTTCTACCTTTCTCTTCTCCTTCATCTTAGTTTTTCGATGTGAGGTCTCTTACCTTGAAGCATGATGTGCTAGGGATGGTAGTGTACCTTTTGTGGGAGTGGTAGTAGCTCAAATATTTTTAGGGAGTCCAAATGGGGGTTCTCTTAATTCCTTATTTTATCGCTCTTGCTACTTGTATTCTCTAGAGGGCTTTATAATTCATGTCTTTCTCATTCCATTATTTTTATCTTGAGCTCTCAACATAAATATGTTCTTTATCATATAACTTACTAAATTCCTTATCTTTAGGTATTGTGTTGAGATCATATTTCTTCTTGCCAATTTGTTGTCGCATTATCCACTAAGACTCGATCTTGGAAATTTTCTAGTGCATCACCCTCAGATCATCTTTATTCTTCTTGCTGATTTTACATTAAGGATTAATTTTACTCATTTCCATGTAGAAGGATTCATATATTTTGAGTTTTGATGGAGATTTTATAAGCATATTGAGAGTGATTTTATAGAATCATCTATAATATTCCTTAGAGTCTCAATCTCAAGCCCTTGTTCATGATAAAACTTTGAGCCTTTGATATTCTTCAGATATGAAGTGAACTTTCCCTAAGGATCATAGTTCCAATTGTCCTCTACTTTCTTGATACCTAACTCTTTTAGCTAACCCTTTGCAATACTGGCAACATTTTTTTCTTTGTTGGAGTATTCCTTCTAGATTGATATGAGTTTTATAGTATGATGCTTTTGCTTTTCTACTTTTATATTTGTAATCAAGCAGTTCTAGTTGATTGAATACTTCTAGAGAAAATATTCAATATGGTACATATTTTGGAAGCAAGTATAAATCAAAGCTAAATCCATGAATTTTGGTAATGGTTCCTTCCTCAATAAAATATCAGTCTCTAGAAAGTGTTCCCTCCACAAATGAACAATATATATTTGAAAAACACTCAAGTAGGGATTCTCTCAAAAGTGTAATAGCCAAAGCAAAAAAATGCTCTACAAAAGAATAATAGGAGGATATCTTTTTTAGGCCCTATATCTTAGAATACACTGGTAAGTCCCTATATTTAGCATTTCTCAACTTTAGGTTTAAACTAAAAAATACCCCTAAATTTTGGAAAAGAATTAGATGCACCAAAAATGATGAATGCCTAAACATTCGAGTTGTAAACTTACTTAGTCCCTCCTTAATTTGCTTGACAGGTAATTTAGTAATGTCCAAAATTATTTGCTCATCTCTTGGTACATGCTTCATTTTGTACAAAAAACCTAGCTATGCCAGTCCAATGTTATTATCATACTCCATATAAAAAGTGAAAGTGAAAATGCTTAAATCATACTTCACATTTGCCAAGTCTTGTGAAATTCAAGATTAAAATCATCTATCACCTCCATCAATTTTGTCTTTATGGTTGATAGTTTCTCCAAGAGATACTCCATCCAACTTCTCTCTAAATATTTCTATGAATAATGCAACAAGATGACCCTAGTCAGTATTAGATTATGACTATATTGTAATGTACCATTCATGATCATTTCCTTTGAATTAGGATTCTAGTAGTCTTAGCATTGTTGGCAATTTTGGGTTTGAGATCCTAGCTTCTTGTCTATGAGTTGTCATTGATGTCAAAAGGAAATGGCATTAATGTTCAAAGGTGGAAGATTCCAAGAGAATATTTTTAAGAGAATCCGGAGAGATTCCATTGGCAAGGGTTTTTCATTAAAACCAAACCGGTTTTTATTAAAACCAAGTTAAATGGTTTTTATTAAAACCAAGTTAAATGGTTTTTATTAAAACCAATGGAGGTTCTCTTTATTATTTATTTAATTATTATTTAAAACCTTTCAAGGTTTTAATTAATTAATTAAGGGAGAAATTATTTTTAATTTATTAAAAATACTTAAAGGTTTTTAAACCTTTTTTTATTCTTAATTTATTAAAATTATTTAAGGGTTTTTAAACCCTTTTTGAAAATACTTTTGATTAATTTCGAAATGGTCTTTATTTTTGCCGACATCAAGGTGTCTTCGAAGAGACTATTTATTCTCCAACTCCTAAGGTTGGAAGGCTAATTAATTTGAAATTCCCCGAATGCAATTTGCGGTGTTTGTGCTCTGTATTCGCTACGATCGAAGGAAGAATTAGAAGCACGTGCGGTTGAAAAGTCTTCGGGAGTTTTTTTTTCAAGGGTGAAGTGGAGGGAAGTTCACTTGTGAACTTCGTAGCCCGCATGGGCTAGTGGCAGCGAAGGCTGCTGTTGTGCGCTGCATTGGCGGAGGTCACCGTTTCGAGTCTCGCGGGGGTGCTTTGCTAGAGTAACACACGTTTTTATTAAAACGTCTTTATGCCACGAAATTCGGAGTTTCTTGGACAATGATTTATAAGGTGTGATTAAATTTTATGAGTTTTGGCTTTTGTGATTAGCATTGAATAAAAGCTTAGGAGAAATAAGGGCATATTTCTTTGGATGTATTTTTAAGATTATTCTTTGCTATGCTAAAATTAAAAATGGAGGTATAAGGTGTGAGTCTGTGATTGTTGATTTATTGGCATGTTATGGTGGTTGTGTTTAAAGAAGTGGAGCTAAAAGGTGTAATAAGGGAAGTTTATATTATTGCTCATTTCTTTTTATTCTAACCCTAACTTGGTTGGAAGTTTGAGAGTTGTGTGTGGTGACAGCTTTGAAGGTTCAATTATCTTCTACTCCAATAAGGTATGGGCACATTCTTCTTATGAGTATGATTGGTGTATGTTTTCTGAAATAAGGTTGGAGTGAAAAGGTATTCTACTAGGTATCCTTTGGCTAGGTGTAAATCCTATTTTTGGTTTGTTGAAGACTACTTATGCATTGTTATCCTTAAGGAGAGTTTTTGGTGAATGCATAATTTTTGGTTTGAGATAGTGGAAGCTTTGTGCACTAAGGTTTATATTTGTGAGTCTAGCTACTTGCATTGAGTTGGTGGAACCCTTGGTTGGTTGTTTTGAGTTTGATGGTTGAGTTGCTTTACTTGATTCATGATATTGGGCTTACTCCATTGAGTTGATTTGAGCAAGTTATTCTTTGCATTTGGTGATATTGTGTTGGTGGCTGTTTTGTTCAAATATATTTGGAGGGAAAATGATTTCTACTTGTTTCCTTTTCTTGTGATGATTGGTTGAATGCTTCAAGGTTGATTTTGAGTTGAATGGTGTTGGTTGACTAAACCTTGTTTGATGAGCATTGTTGTTGAAACCCTAATTGATGGTGAAAAGAACATGAGTATCATTGTTATGTGATTCTTTGCATAGTTGGCAATTTTTGGGGTTTCATGTTCTTGAAATAAAATATTCTATCCTATCCATTTTAGATATTGAGTTGAGTTTTCAGATTTGAGATTGAGATTGAGTTGAGTTGATTTGAGTTGAGTTTTGAGATTGGGATTTGAGTATAGAACATATTGAGTCTCTAAAAATTCTCTTTATGCTTCTATGAGTTTGACAAATCACATTGGGTCTCTAACAATTCACTTTGTGATTTCCTACTAAGAAATTTTTTCTTGGTGAGCTTGCTGAGTTTTTGGACAGGTTCTAGTGGGGACTTGTGAGCAGTTTTTGGACAGGTTCCAGTGGGGACTTGTGAGCAGTTCTTGGATAGGTTCCAGTGGGGACTTGTGAGCAGTTTTTGGACAGGTTTTGGTGGGGACTTGTGAGCAATTTTTTGGACAGGTTTCGGTGGGGACTTGTGAGCAAATTTGGACAGGTCCTAGCAGAGGACTTGTGAGCTGAGTTTGATAGTTCTATTAGAGAACTTGAGGATAGAGGTGCATTGGTTCTATGAGAAGAACCTAAGGACATATTTGGCAAGTTTTTGAGAAGTCTTGTATGCAGAGGATTGATTTTTTAAAGAGTTGGACATATCTGACAGACAGAGGAAGACTTATACTAGACCGACTGACTGTGTTTGGTACAGGTTGCTGAGCTACTGTGGATGTGATCATAGAAGGCAGAGGTCTCTTAGGCTAAGCATTGAGGACAGGAGTTCTTCGGTGGAAAGGAGTTCCACGTGGCTGGCAAGAAGTAGAGGCGCTTGATCTTCTGAGGGATCATTTCCCGAGTAGAGGGGAAGGTATCTCCTTTGAGCAGAGGCTCATAAATTATGATTGGGGGAAGGTATCTCCTTTGAGCAGAGGCTCATAAATTCTAATTTGGGGAAGGTATCTCCTTTGGGCCGAGGCTCATAAACATTGTAATTGGGAAGGATTCCCAAATAACTTTGAGATAACTTTTAGAGAAAAGTTTTGTGGACGTAGCCCAGCCATTATGGGTGAACCACGTTAAAATTGGTGTCACTTTGTGGATGATATTGTGCATTGCTTTGATATTGCTTTGGGTATATTGCTTTACTATTTTGAAGTATAAAGGAAAAAGTAAAAAGAGGTCTTATACTATTCACCCCCCTCTCAGGATAAGCTTGTGTTCTTCAAGCATCACATTTTGCTCTAATACATTATGAAGCAAATACAAGATCACCATGTGGTTCAGATGCTCATCCGGGTCATCATATCTTCCTTAGAGAAGTATGTAAGAGATATTAGTGTAGACATTGGTATCTCATCCTACAATTTTAAAAAAGTAAAAGTTCTCAAAGGACCTCTATCATTCTAAGAATATAATAATCTGGGTGGTGGTGGAGTAGCCATATTTTTGCCTTGAGTTCATCCTCTTCATGGAATTGTGTCAAGTGGTGGGAGAAACACTTAAATTTTGGAAAAAACAAATGATATGGTGCTAGGTATTTCATTCATACACCTTTAGATCCTTCTTTTAGTGGATTTTCTAGGTGAATATAGCATTTTCTCTTCAACTTGGTAGATTATATCCTTGGAATATCAATATGATATCCTTCATAGTGGCTTCTTCTAGATGTTCATCTCAAGTGAAGTTGTGAAGTGAGATTTTTGGGTGCTTCAAGTAACCAAATAGGTAAAACTCTCTAGAGTTTGATCCTATTAGTGTTATTTTGAATATAGAACCAATAAATATGGATCAATTTGATCCCATTAGATGTGCCATTAAATTATTTTCCTCTTTGATTGTCTTAGCAATCGGACATAGGACCAAATGGTTTGGAATATCATGCCTCACATGGAGCAACATAGTAGGGAAAATTTGAGATCATGGGTTTGGAAAAATCAGGTGCCTTAGGGGGTTTTTACAAGGCCCTCTCCTTTTAAGATGAGATCTTTACTGCACTTCCTACTCTATCTTAATCTATCAACATTAAGGGACGAAGGATTAGAGAAATTGTAGAAAACAAAGATAGAAAAAAGGAAAAATTCTATGATAATAGGGGTGAGGCATTAAGATCATAATAATATTTATTTGCATAACAATAATATGCATGAATGTGTGAATCACCATGAACAACGCTCAAGAAATATTTCCTCCTCTTGTCATAGTGAAGCATAGTTTACATATAAAAAAATGGGATAGAAATTAGTTAGTCACACTCTCCAATATACACACATAAACACACATACATACAAGAAACAAGAAAAACAAATAGTCATAGCCTCTAATATATATATATATATATATATATATATAAGATTACAAGTTATGATGAAAGTGGGGGTTCAAAAATAAATTTATAAACAACCAAGATTTAGGTGATGCTATAAAAAGAAAATTAAGGTAAAGCTATACAACTCATCGATCTCTTACAATACCAAAACTTCTACTATTTATATATTATAAAAAGGAAAAGTTTCCCTCCAAAACTAGTGTAGGAAATTTATGGTAATGCCTCTCTACTGCTTGCTTGACTATATTCTTGAATTCCTTCAAGGTTGCTATATTTGGTATCATCGATTATAAAGTGTTATTTTCTCAAATACTATTGACATCCAATATCTAACATCCTTGGGATCCTAGAAATTTTATATAAAATTACCTCTATAAGTACATCTATCAAATTTGGGATTGTTACCATTGTAATATTTATGCCCTTATCTTCAATGGATCACCCAATTTTCATGAATTAGAAAGCTTAATTGATGTAAGTAGGTAGTATTTAACCTACATAGTAATTATCTCATCAGTTTATCTCACCTCCCTGATTGGGAGCTTGCGCATCATTACTAGTGACTTTAAAAACAATCTGACCATTCCCTAGAGAACTTGACAGCTTGTCAAGATTTTTTCTCACTCTTCCATATCAGAAATTTAAAAAATTCTAAGATCATACTTAAATATTTGTTGGAAATGTTTTGCAAAAGTCTTCTCTTATGCTCTCCATTGAAACTTTTAGTGTTCTACTTATCAGGATTTTTTTTTCTCAAAGTTTATCTTTTGAAACTTTTCTCCCCTTTTCTCGTTCAAAAATTTACAAACCTCTAATCTCTAGAAATATTTTTATTTTTTGTACTTATTGTTATTTTTTTCCTTTTTCCTTTTTAGGAATCTAGGTTGCACAAGTTTTTGAGACTTCTCCCTTGCTCTCTTTCTTAAATATTTGGTAAAGTTTCATTTGTCTCGATCAAAACTTTTCTACCTACATCTATTTGATACTTATTTCCTTATATTTTCCATCTTACCTTAATTATATTATTCCCTTAAAATATATCTAAGGTAAGAAACTTAACACATACTAAAAAAATCACTATAATTTATAAATACAATCATCATATAGTTTGACATGAAGCTAATATAAGTTTTGTATTGCATGAATGCTTCTTCTTGTTGAAAATTCCTTCCTAGTCAAAATCCATCATCTTATACAAATAATATAAAAATCCATCCTATGCTACTAAGGGATGCAATACACAACTAAGCATTGTTGTTTTGTAGATAATCAAAAGAAAAAATTCTCTCCTTTCATTCCTAGGTTAGTATTCCTATAGTAGGATTACCTTGTTACAAGGTCATGGTTGGGAACCATTAATAAAGGTATCAATTCATTAAAGATAAATATCATTCAAGGATAATCATGTAGGACAAAAGGCTCAAGGAAAAAGAACAAGAAACAATTATTCATCCAAGTATTCATCAAATATATCCATCAAAATTCATAAACAAGGTTTTTATCCTATAATGTTAGTACATATCTTGTTTTATCTTTGATTTTTTTTAATTTAATTATTATTAAGACAATTGGTTTACTTCATGTCAATTAATTTTAATTTGTTATGGTAATTTTCCTTGCATAAATGGATATATTGTGTGTATGCTTGTGATCTATACCCACCTCAAATATTTCTTATTTTCTCATACCTAACACCTACTATCCAATCATACATAGTCAATTTTTTAGGGTATCCTTATATCAATATCTACCTCAATCACCTTCAATATTCATTTTGATATTCTAATTTTAGGTTAAACTATCTAGGTTTAATTTTGACATTGTATTGTTGGAATTCATACCTATTTTTAGAAATTAATAGAAGTAATCGATCAACTCAAATATTATATCGAAAGTGTAAAAAAGGATGAAGGAGAGGAAGATATAATTATCATCCATAGACACCATAATAAATCACTATATTATTCATAGATACGAATCACAACACTCAAATATAATGGATGGAGTGGTGGGGGCATTTATACCAATACCAAAACCCAGTTACATAAGTTTAACCTAAGACAATATAATAAGATGGATTAAGGTTAATTATAAGTTATAAAGTGGGATTATCCATAACAAGGTTAATCACAACCCATAGGAATTCCATAATAAAATACAATAAATTAAGTAAATTTGTGTAATGATTTATTGTAGGCCTATACAACATTGTAACATTCAATTTTATCCTTGGCCATAAGTCAATTTATAATTTCAACATGTATTACCTTCACTCATGTGGTATAATATCTTGTTTAGATTATCCAAATCTAGGTTAAAACTCTTAGTGAACTTGACATGAACTACTCCTTATGAGTGAATATCCTTACATAGGTATTGTATTACATTTAGGTTGACCTTAGAAAATCCCAACATGCGTATATTGAACCAACATGATTAGTGGCTCTTTAAAACCCAACATAGGGGTAACGATCCTATCATCTATTACATTGAATCTTCTCTTAAGGATATCCATAAGCTTATGAGAAATGAAAATAAATATAAATATTGCATTTAAAATGTTTTAAATCAAATTATCAAATTACTACAAGATGAATACTATAAAAAACTAGACAGATTTAAGTAAAGTAATATATAAAAAAATATAGCACATCCAAATTGAATGGACATGAACTTGTAAATTTCTTGATGACTAATCCAAATTTAGCTATGCTCTCTAGATAATCAAATAGGCATCATGAGAGCAACCTAACCTAAGAATACAACTTATAATTCAATTAAATAATTTTTTTAAGACAAATTCTTTCCCTACCAACATCTTAATAGAGAAGAAAGAAAGAGTCATATTAAAATGCAAGGGATATAACCCAATAAAATATAATTCTGAAAACCTCCCCATTCCCATTTTCCATGCAAATTTTAGAAATATAAGAAGATACTAGAAAGCATGAATCTTGAAATATAAAATCTAAAGCACTAATTAGTCAAAAATAAATTAAACCCAATGATTTATTACTTTGGTGAACTAACCATGATACGTCCACCTATTCGACCACATGCATACCTCTAAGGAAAGGGGCAAGTGAGTAACCCAAACTTGCAAAAACAAATCAACAGTATTTAGAATCTTATAGTTCCAAAATAATTCTTCCTAAAACACCTCCCTTGACATATGATGGCAATCAAGATATTAAAAACTTTATATTATAATTTTTCAATGCTTACAAGTGAATATATGTTAATATTAATGTCATAACCATAGTATTAGCAAAATAATTCAAGGGACTAGTCTTAGTAAAAATTTCTAATATGCTTAAGGAATCCATTACATCCTTCACCCAATTAGTGTATCTAATTATCCATGTGTTTAATGCTAGAAAAAGATTCAATGTTGCTTAAGATATTTTGTTACTACTAAGAAATACTAAGATAAAAGCATTCATACCTTCATTAGGGTATAAAAAGATCTAGGTTACAAACCTAAACATAATATTGATAATAATGATCTCAAGGAAATATTTAGATAAATGATCCATCCATATATCCCATTAGGAATCAAAAGAAAATACAACCTAGTGGCATTTCATGATTATATGTCTCATTCTAAAGGCTTGGGAATCCTCAAGGAAGAACAAAAGAACTCTAAATAAGAATTCAAGGCCAAAATAATTAATAGGGTATTCATAGGAGATGTAGTTATTGTTATTCATTTTATCCAAACTTATACCATCACTAGACCTAGTGGACAACAAGAAACACATCCTATTTATTTTCATGAAAAATTATTAACAAGAATAAATATCACAATCAAAAGCTATCCAAAATTATATCAATGGATGTGTCCTTGTTACCATAGAGTTATTCAGACAAGTCTTACCTAAAAGAAGAAAAAAACCATTAGGTTTTAATGTAAAATATAATCCAAAGTCGTTCAAAGTAAATACCTTTTGTTTTTGGTATCTTATACTTGACAATGACTATACTACCTTCCATCAACTCAAGAAATTTATCAATGACATAGTCTTCGATGAAAAATTTGAATTTAATGATTTCCAAAAGTAAGAGAAAGAAAATAGGACACCATTGTGGATAAGTAATTGAACACTCATGATATACTTAAGAATAAAAATAACCAATCAAAAGACAGTCAAGAACTTTCTAGTCACTATGTTGAACAAGAAACTTTCTAAGAGTTATACAACAAGGTTATTTGTATCTTTGATATCTGCTACTCTAAATATGGATAAGAATATAGATAATTTAATGTCAATACTATTAATATAGTCCAAATTAAAAAAAAACTTCTTCTAGCAAAGATAATACTAAGGACACTACCAAGAAAGATCAAGCCAAAACCAAGAGCATTGAAAAACGCCAAGGTAGAAATAGCCAAGATTCTTAACCCAACAATGCTTTCCAATCTCAAATTTTGTAATCCAATAATTTTTTTCAATATCAAGATTCTAATTATGTATCTAAAAATAAATCTCATAAACCTAATGCTTCAAATCAATATTTACATAAAGAAGCTAGAATCATCAACTTAAAGGCTTTAATTCCATTATTATTCAAATTTATCCATTGGAATATGGTTAAAGAGTTAGCCTTTATCCCAAAAAAGATACCTTGATTAGATCACTACATATCCCTTTTGTAGGGAAACTTTATGAGAATATTAAATGAAATGAATTTCCATCCTCCACCACAAGAGGAATATCCTAATACCTTTTACTTGTCTCAAATATCAACAAAAGGTTTGTGTCATTTATGCTATAAAAAATAACCAAAGTACTCAAAAATTGGTTATCTCTTACCCAATAAAATAAATAATATATACCCAATACTTATACCAAATTTAATACCCTGCATTTATCTTAGAATTTATAAATTTTCATCATAAATTCAGAAAATCTTAGTATACTAGGGGAATCCATATGCATTGTCCCATTATTCTTTATCAAATCTCTTTAGTATGCATAAAATAACCTAAAACCTATATGAATTTTAATCTATAACTTTCTTGTCCTATTGGATGCATTTCTTGTCTATCATATATAGTCCTAGAATATTTTGAGTCAAAGTCTTAGTATTCCAATGGGAAGCTTTCGATAACATCCTTTTTGAATGTCCTTAGACCGATGGAATTAGATCTAGAACTTTCATCACATATCAAATACTAATGTTTCATTATAAAAACCATATGATCATAATTAGAGGAGATCTTGAAATTTGGGTAGAAGCTACTAGATCATATGTACTTCATACATGTCATTACTTGATACTAGAACTCCAAAATATGAAGATGAATGTTTGTACATGCTATTAATTCCTATGTAGAACACCATCAATGGATATGACTTCAATGATGATGTGAGCTAGGTTGATCCACATGGTCTTAAGCACCCATTCATCATGGAATCTAATAGGACTAAGTTTCCTTATGTATGGATTCCCTCATGGTAATAAGAGATTAAAAAGCAATATTATAGACAATAGTCAATATTCTTAAAGCAAGAGAGAAGCAATCATAAGAATATATATTTGGGTTAGACAAACTCTAGAAGATAGAAAATACTAGCCTTAGTAAATTTAACCAAATGGGAGTAAACAACAAACATTCACATGAAAATAATCTTATTTACTTATCACACATGCACATATAACAAAATGTTCAAGTTTACAAGGCCTTTTTACATGAACAACATAAAAGAGCACCTTCCAAAGCTTCCAAACTTGATATTTTCCATTCCTCAATAGTAGAAGGAGATATCTAATGGATAAAAAATTTCAAAAAATGGTACTACCATTGGTAATAGCAATTGATATGACCATTGGGTTAGTTAAACTAACTTTTTCACCAGAAATCAATTCCAATGATATTAGTAAAAATGACTAATCATAGAAAATTCCATAGAAATATCACTAGTCTATCCAGTAAAAAATGATTATGTAGTAGGACATTGATAATAAAGTTTCAAGAAATTCAAAAGTGATTATTAATTTAAAAGTGAGCATCTTAAAAAATACAATGATATCTTAGAAGACATTGTGTAGTTCTTTTTTAATTTATTTTCTCTAAAACATATACCTAGAATAAAAAATCAAGTTATTAATTTTGAGGTTTATTACAATGGCTCATTTGATCCTCATAAATATCTGGATGATACTAAGAACTTCACCATAATGTTTAGTCACGAGTCATCACCAATAATTCCCAATTTGAAGGAAATATTATTTACATGTTAGAAGTGAACATCATAGAGTTTACTAATTCCTCTATTTGGTATAAATACACCATATGATATCTAGAGTCTCAAACATATATAGAAGGAAATTATGCTAAGGAAAGATATCATATTTTTAATAAATGTATTAAGGATGTCATGTTAATATATACCCTATAAAATAGGAATCATGATGATATCTTACTTAGATATCTAACTAAATATGAAGTACCAACCACCTTACACGAATCCCATTCTAGATCTTATGAGTAGTACTTTAGTGCTCATTATACTTCTCATAATTTTCATAGGATGGGGTACTATTTTAGTACTATAGAAGTAAATTCTCTTAAGTTTATATTTAAATGTGTGTCTTGTTAACAGGGTTATGCATAGTGGCTATTTATCACCAAATTGGCTAAAATTAGAATTTTTAAAATTTGGAATTGGCTAATATTTGGGACCCTTGACCAGGGCCCATTAGCCAAAAAATTTTGGGTGTAATTTTTTTTGGATCAATTCACCCCAATTTTATAATAATTTGACCATTTTAAGTTTAAATTTCCAATATTGCCCCTAATAATAGTGAACCTTCTACATGTGTTTGGAAACTATTCACCTGGATTTTGAAACTGATTCGTCAAATTTTTATAAATATATTTTGGGGCCGATACCTTACACATAACCTTACTTGTTAATAAAAGACTAGTCTTGTACATGTTCCCACATAAGCCCTTAATCCTATAGATGTACCTTTATCTTTTCTTATGAATACTTTATCTTGTTGAAAAATTTACACCCAGATCATTTGATAATAATAAATTTATCATTATTGCAACTAAATATTTTACAAAATGGGATGACTATGGTGTTAGATTTTTATGCTTAACTATTAATGTAATTGACCATATAATAAAATATAAATTTGCAATATAAAATACTCAATAACAACAATTATTTATTCAAATATAAATCACAAATAACTTCATAAATAACTCATAAAATTGACCCTAATAAATGCTCTCAAAAATAGTAAATTAATATAGAATAAAGGTCACATACATCCTCTCATCTTACAATGATCAATCACATATAAATAATAGATTGTGACTCTTCAAATGGAGTACCCTTGACCTTCACTCTTATATGAGACTCTTCACTTTCCTATTCTAAGGACACATGTGCACATTTACACTCACCATACTTGCACACTCAATTACATGACACTTGTGCATTTCTTACACATTATTACATTACATAAAATATTTACTCACACTCTAATATAGAACACACTCCTAATATAATGATGTACCCAAGGTGGTATATTAGCATGTACCAAATAATGTAATATTCTCCAACATATGGAACTATCTCTAGATTTAACTTTCATCATATCATTTATGAGTTTGGAATTATTTCTACTACTTTACATGGATAATGACACAAGTTTTAATAACAAGGTTGTTGAGTAATTATGGAAGAAATATAATTTTTAACAAGTATTATCTTCATCATACTACCCAAAATACAATGGCCATAGATTATTTTAACAAAATATTTATCAAATTTTACAAAAGATAATATAAAAAGTTAAGAAACATTGGCACATCAATTTGTATTTCACTTTGGAAGCTTATTATACAAGTTATAGAACTCCCATAGAGGTAACAAAAGTTTCTCTTATATATTGTAAAGAAGCTATATTATCCTTAAATTTTAAAATTTCCTCTCTTCATGTCTATTTTTGTGATATCATAAGTGTAGAAAATTTTAAAGGGCGAAGATTGCATCAATTTGGGTGAGAAAATATTATAAAATTTTGATCATAACAAAGCTTACAAACAAAGGATAGCAAGGTATTCTAATAAGAAATTAAAAAAAAAGAAAATTCCAAGTTCATGTCCATGTTAAAAGATTAAACAACACCCATGACATGATATGTGAGTATTTCAAAAATAGCATGGTCCTTACATTATTTCAAAAACCTATGGATCCATCTGCTTGTTGTGGTGTAGTGGTAAATGCCCTGGGTGCTGGTAGAGGCAGACCCAGGTTCCATTCCCCTTGTCTCCATCCTGTAGATATATGGTATAGTTAGGAATGTCCTATGTACTGGTAGAGGTCGACAAGGCTCCATTCCTCCTATGCCCAACCTGTTGAAAGTGGCACCTCGAAAGGGGTGTTTTCCACTATAAATTAGTTTTTTACCTAGGTGTTGTAGGTGAGTTGGAGAGGAGAGGGCAATCCTCCAAGGGAGGTCCCAGGTTCGAATCTCCACCCTACCAAAAAGCTGAATTGGTATCCAAAATCCAATTGATAATGTTGGTGCGGGCAGGGCTGGGTGTGACTCCCGGGTGACTTTGACGGTATAGAACCCCCTTTTCGTGGTCTCTCAGACCAAGGCGGCCCCGTAAGGGGTTTTTCGCTAAAAAAAAAAAAAAAAAAAAAACCTATGGATCCATATCTTTTAAGCTCTAAACACTAAATAAAGAGGAGCTTAATTGTTTGGTCAAATCCATTTTTCTTAAAATATTCTATGTTTATTTATATCCATTAGGTCCATCCCAACCCCTTATGAGGGGTCAACATTGAACGAAATAAATAAATAAATAAATAAATAAATAAATAAATAAATAAATAAATAAATAAATAAATAAATAAATAAATAAATAAATAAATAAATATATATATATATACATATCATCATCATCATCATCAATACTTACATTATTACATAATGGCTCTATATTGAAGTGTCACTAAGATGTAAGAAGAACCTAGGGAGTATTTCCTTTACTTATAAAAAGACATAATCTCTATATCAATAAAAAGTTAAAGCTAAAAAAACCAGAAGAAAAATAACAAGAAAATTGTTAAAAGTCAAAAGTCAATATTTGCTATGAAGAAAAATTTTTCAATAGAACATGATAGAGTTATAATTATAATATGTTCTAACAAAATAATTTCATCTCATAATTTAGATCATCAAAATGTTGTCTCAACATATGTTTATATTTTCCATGGGTTACCTCTTTTCTATTAAATAATATGCAAAAACTAATATTACTATTATAAGACTATTTTTTTAATGAGTACAATTCCCCATAATGACTATGAAATTGGTCTTGAGGGTTCATAGTATAGGTATGCTAGGACCTTATACCTTTAAAAGAGAAAAAATAGTATTTACCATTAATAAAATAACAAAAACATAAGCATTAAAGAAACAAGAAAAAAATACATAAAAAATGGTATATGGGAAAAGCAAGGAGAGAATAAACCCATTTGGAAAGACAACATATGGCTATGTTCATATTACATACATGGAATTGCACAAAATATCATCCTTAAATAAAGGATATTAGATCATTTAGTATCATGTTGTATATGTGATGCCTAATAAAAAGAGTCACCATCATCATATACATCAAAAGAGATCATGCATTGTTATATCATATCATTCCTCCTTCATGGATATATTCAAGAATTATTATATGTGAATATCCTATATAGATTATTCAAGCATATAGAACATTCTTTACATGAATTACACATTGTATTATGACAAGCATTTTATATGGTTTATCAAGAAAAATATAGAGTAAGAAAGGAAGGATAATTAAGGAAATTCTAAAATAACGTGCTCTTTCTCTTAGGAACCTACATTTATCCATACATTATATCCCATTTATGCTATGTATATATGCAACAATGAATGGATTTTATTGGATTTTTAAACAAGTATTATTGAATCATCAAGCTTTAGGTTTTTATACATTTCTATATCTCTTCTATTTTCATCATATTATTAATCTAAGCTATATAGTTCATTTGAAGAACATATCATATTTTAAAATTTATAAGCTTAAATTTATATGTGTTTGAGTATAAATCTTCTTGTAATAAAATAAGTTATAAGAAAAGTGACAATAGTTCAATTGTGTATTCAAATAGTTTTTCAAGAAAGTTGCAAAAAAAGAAAAAATCTGCATTGTAAAAATAAATAAGCAGATGCAAGAAAAATTTGTGAAAGGAAAGAGCACAATCCCAAAAAACTATCAAAGGAAAATATATTGGAAAAATACATACAATTTGTTGTAGTTAGATAATATATCAATGAAAAACATGCTCCTTGAAGTTAAAAGACTTGCATGGTTATATGAGGTTGTCACATTTCAACACACATTTTAGGAAGGAAATAAATCTATGGAATTCATAGCAAATTTGGATGTGGAAGGTCATGGACTCCACATTTGGAGGGAGGAATTTCCCTAGGATATAAGTTCTATTGAGGTAACAAGTCCCCATATCATCGAACATGTGGTCTTTGTGGTCATTCCTTATCAGGTTCATTTTGTAGAGGAAGAGAACCATGAATGTTCTCTTGAGGTAACAAGTCCCCATGAATGTGGTCATTCCTTATTCACCCTCCATTTTGATGATTGGACTTTTTTATTCTGGGTAAATTATAGGGTGGAGTTTGAGAAGAGTTGTTTTCTGGGCCTGAACCATGAGGCTTTGGTTTCTTAGGCCTCTGAGGATCCTCAATGCTAGATGCATAAGTTTCTAGGATATTAGACCCACTCTTTTTAATAATGTTCTTAAGTTGTTGAAAAGGACTAGAACGTGTCCTCATACTCATACCCCTTGTTGGAATATAACCCATTCTACATAAATTTTTATTCCCACCACCCTTCTTTGTTGGGTATCAAATTTTGAGTCCTTTGGGCTATCCAATTTTTAGGTGTGTCCGCTACTCTAGGGGAGTGTTCAACGACGATTATTTAAAAGGGTGAGCATGATGAAGTCATCTAAGAAGACCTCCAAAAATGAGATCCTAATTTTGGAACCAACCAAGCTGGAAATAGATAAAGATTTGAAGATCTTGGGAAGGAGGGGAGTATTGAAATACTTACAAAATTTTAATGGACACCATCCCATCATTGAAAGGCATGTGGAAAACTCCTGGAAGAATGGTACGGTTAAAGTTGGAGACTTGTAGTTCTCCATTTAAATTTAGTTAATTTTTGAAGCTATGGGCCTCTCGACGGATTATACCAACCATTATAGGGATAAAAATTCTATTTCTAGGGAACTAGAAACCTTTCTGGATCCAAGTAAATCCCTCAAATATTATAACAATGGCTTCAAAAGTAGGTCCTTGAAGAGTCTGTGGAACCGTATTTCCCTCAATATTATGAATTACTTCTCCTTGTATGAAGACCAAGAGATGATCATAAGTTTTCATATCATGTTACTAAATCAATTCTAGAGGAAGAGAACCATGAATGTTCTAGCATTTCTTTTCATCTCATTGGAACACTCAACTTGGAGTCTTCAAAGAGGTAAATTGAAAAATTCTCATCATCAAGGTTTGATTAAGTTCATTTTTTATTTTGTGGTGGCTTAAATGGGTCTCTCAGGTGATATCTTTCTATCCAATCTTCCAGATAGCCCTACCTTTGTGGTTATTTTGAATTCTTTGAAAGACTTAGATTCTTCCTCTAGGGAGACTAACTTTGATCTTGAGTACCTTATTGACCTAAAAGTAAAGCTAGAAATCCCTCTATCAGTTGTTTATATCTAGAGTGATTCTTGTTAGATTTTGATGTAATGACCATAGGGAGATAACAATCATGAGATGCAGAATAATATGAAAGAAAGTAAATCTGCTAGAATACTAAGATATGCAATAAATAAAAATGATATAAATGATTACAATGTAGCTATGGAGGAAATGAGCACTCCATTAATAAAGCTACTGAACTACATTGCACCCATCACCATTGGATGGTGATCCACACAGAACTGTACTAACCTCTAAGCTACTATGTCCTCGAATCTCTCTCTATATCTATATCTATATATGAGGCCTTTCTTATATAGGTAAAATAGAAACCTTGGCCAACACTCTACCTAGTTGTGCAAGGGACAACTTGCACATATACAACTTGCACATTGACACTTGTGCATTTATTACATTGCATGAAGTAACTAGATAACTTCCCCCTAAAGTAATCTAATGTCCTAAGTATGTACCTTGGAAGATACATTTACATGACCCAAATGATGTAATAGACTCTATTTCTAACACCCCCTGTATTACATTATTTGGGTATTGAAGACTTTAGTCTTCAATATGGATCTTCTTCTTCTTCATCTTGAGCTTTGTACTCTTCCTCTACATTCTTTGTAACATGTTCAAGAAAATAGTTAGTGTCTCTGTAATATGTCACATTTGTTGATAGATATTTCACCTCATATTCCTCTGCAGGTTCTTCCAGTTCTTCAATTTCTTCTATCCTCTGAACCAGGTGACCTTTCTAATTTCTCTTCTGATATTCTAGTTGAGGATAATTGGATGGTCACTAAAATTACTACTGTCAAGGGTTCCTTTGGTATTGTCGATGCTGAAACTGATTCCCATTATTCATCTGATTCCCTTGGTTCCAATTTTTGGGATTGTATCTGCAATAGCTAGTACTATGACCTTTCTTTCTGCATATCTGATAGTACCATATTTTCCATCCTCTTGCTGATGAAGCAATATTTCCCTATGGATTATCTTTTGATGCCAATGCAGTGTTAGTCATTTCATCTATCATAGTGTTTTCTACTTCATATTCTTGAAGTATATTGATTAGGTCATCAAAATAAGTATCTTTACTTAAGACCTATAAAGATGTTACCAAATGCTTATAGTTGTCTGGAAGTGCTCTCATGGTTACTTGAGTAAGAAGTTCATCCTTAATTATTTCTCCTAAGGTCAACAATTTCCCTTTAATATCTGCTACCTTCCTTAGGAATAATTCTATGGTTTCTCCACTATTCATTTTCAGTGAGTGAAGTTGAGTTTGGAGATGAATAATAGTTACCTTATTCTTTCCTTCAAATATTTTCTCTAGGCTTGTCCATGCATCTAAAGATGTTTTTGTTGAATTGATATAAGGTTGAATCTCATCAGTGATAGCAAATATTATTATCATTAGAGATTTTGAATCATTTTCTTCAAACTTTAGGATTTTAGTTTCACCTATGGTAGGTCTCTGTGTTTTCCCTTTGACAACATCCCAAAGTTTTTCATATACTAAGATTGCTTTCACTTTATTTTTCCAAGAGAAATAATTAGGACCCTTGAGTAGTTGAGATTCTGCTAGGAAGAATTTGTTTGATGCCATTTAAATCTTCCTAATATCAAACCTTAGATTTGTAGGCTTCCTTATGTCTCCCTAATGTTTTTGGAGTATGATATAGTGCTTTTGTAAAATAAAGTTCAATTTATGGTTGATTTTGCACAGTTTTGTAAAGATCAAAAATCAAATTTTCTAACACCTTATTACTCCTAATTGAACTAAGCACTTTTCCAATTTTGAAGAGGTTTTAATGTTGGATTCCTTTTGTCCCTATTGAGAAATTTTGAGACAAGAAAAAATATAAATTTCCAACCTTTGAAAATATTTAATAAACCTCTTTAAATATCCCTTTATGGTTGATTTTAATGGTTTTCTAATTTCCAATTCCTAGTTTGATGTTGTATTCCTTATACCTCTCAAATTTGGAAAATTAGAAAAAGTAATATTTGCAAGTAAATAAATTTCAGAAATAATCCTTATAACTCCAAGATTGTCTTTTGCAAATATTAATAAAGTATGCTTGCTTAGTAAAATTCTAATGCAGAATATTCCAATAATATTTCCTTATACCTCCAAAGAACCTTAGGTTTTAGTGCAAGCAAATAATAAATCAACCCTTACCTTATAATCTTCAATGCTGGTGGATTTGTGCTATTTGGAACGTAGCGCTCATGAGAGTCAAAGTCTCCTTTGACCTGCACTTTCTTCTCCCTCGTATGGCACTCCTTCTCAACCTTGAAATGCGTTGTCTCCTTCTAAATTTAGGTGCTGGTTTATGATAGTGCTTTAAATGCACTTCTTACACCTTTGAATGGTGTATGGCTAGAAAATCATCTTCACCTTCCAAATGAGCTACGTATTGCCTTCATTGTGCTACGTATTACCTTTATTGTATTTTATATGAGCTACGTATTGCCTTACCTCTTGCTGTTTGACCTCCTTGGCACCTTAAATAGGATGAGCTACTTGCACTTTGTGACAAGTGTCACCTGAAATATTTTTGATAGATGCCTTCAACGTAAACCTTGCAATGATGAGATTTGTAACTCCTCCCAAGCATGTGTAACTCCTTCCAAGCATGTGTAACATCTTTCAAGCATGTGTAATGTCTTCTTGGTGAGCGCTTGAGTCTTCACATACATTGGAGAGTATAGAGCATCTGTGCCAAGTGGCACTCGAGGCTTATGCATGTGAGCCTCCCTTGTAATGTTTCTTGGAGCCTTTATCTTGCCTTCTATGTAAACTTACCTTGTTTCTTGAAATACAAGTAATCTCCTAACATCCTTGGCTACTTCTACGTATTGGCTCTTGGATCTTCGGTGCTCCTCCATGGTGGTCCTATGGTAGCTCCTTGTAGTCTTCAATGGCGGACACTCTCCTTGGATATACCACATCCTTTTCCTTTGCTGCTGGTTCATTTTCACAATAGTTGAATGCTCCCTTTTGCTTGATTTTGATAATGCTCCTTTTACATAGGTGATTTCTTCCTTGTAGGCTGCCCTTCTATATAATATTTGGCTGATTTTTGCTCCTTGTTATGCTTCCAATGTTGCAGGTGATACATACTCTTCTAGGGCTTGATTTGAAGATTGAAAACTAATGTTTGTAAACACCTTGACTCCTTGGACGTATGGGCACTTCGGTGGCTCCTTTATTTTGTTGGATAAAATATCCTTGCTACCCCCTGTAGATAATACTTTTGTCTTTCCAAAAGAACAAAAGTGGTGCTTCTGTAATATATAGTTTTTGCACCAAAAAGAAGAGTTTTTTTATACATAATTTTTTCCTCTTTTTCTTGGATGATAGATGATCCAAGTTAATGTTGATTTTGAATAGGAATTCTTGCTTTCTGCACTAAAATGAACCCCTTATAATTTCCTTGAATCTTGAGACTTCCAAGGTCTCGATTTGAGGTTTCCTTCAAGGATTTCAATGGTGGTTTTCTTCTTCACCTTTTGCTTCTAATGGTGGCTTCTATAGGCCATGAAAGTGCTGCATATTTTGTGCTAATTTTTATGCTTTCAACAACATAAATTAATTGAGATAACTAGTTAACAAATCAACTAGTATAGTGCTTAACAATGCACCTTTTCAATGGTAACAATAATCTCACCTTATTGCTCCACTAATCTCTTAAAAATGCACTTAATAATTTCACTGCAACCTTTCAAGCATAATCTGGAATGAACCCATGCATATTTCACTACAAACATAGTTGTAGGATCAAGTCTTCTTTTTATTTTTCAAAGTAGAAGATAGGTAGTTGATAGATAACTCTGAAATCTAATCAACCCCTAATGTGCAAATGAACCTTAAAATGAACCCTTTCTTTTTGCACTTTTGAAGACTATAATTCTGCTTTCCCTTATTGCAACTTTAATCTAAATAAGGTGCTCCAATGAATCTGATAAGTAATCCAATTAATGAGAAAGCTAGCACCAATAGTTGCATACCTTTTTAAAAGCTTTTGTAGCTCTTTTTCCACTTCTGTAGAGGATGTGGATCTTGGTGTCTAAGATCACCAAGTTGCTACTTCGAGTAGGATCTTGCAGCTTTTTGTAGACTATCTTGAACAACTCCTTCTTCACCAAAATATGGTCTCAAAATTTCTTTCACGAGCCTAAGATTTGGTGGCTTGTCCTCCTCTTGTGTTCTCCTCCTTCTACTATAGATTTGGAGAAGTCTTTGTCTCTGAAGTGGTGCCTTCTTTCTATGAGAGGTAATCTTCAAATATCCTAGATTTGGTGAGCTTCTTCTATCTTCAAGTCTTCTTATCGAATTCTGACTTCAAGTAGGATCTTCTTCTCAAGATTCTGAATGTCTTGAGGTCTTTCACTGGATTCTTCTTCTGGGATTTGGCACTCCTTGCCAAATTCTTCTTCTCAAATTTGGCACTCCTTGCCAAATTCTCCTTCTCTTGGGCTTGTTGTTGGATGGCAACAATTGTCCCAAGTCCTTCACTATCAAGAGCTTCTCCTTGGTAGTGGATTTATCTAGTGAGTTCTCCTTTGATGATTTCTTTAGTGAGGCTCTCCTAGCCTTTTACTAGATGCTCGATGAGACCTTCCCAAGGTCTTTGATCTTGCAGCTTCTACTGGTCTTCCCTTGAGACCTCTTCAACCTTTTGCTCCTAGAAGTGTTGGTGGTGTGATCTGCTCCTGGATCTCTGATTCTGGCTTACTTGGATTCGAGTAGGACTCTCCTAGTCCTTCTTCTTCCAAGTCTGGAAGTCCTTCAATGAGATCTTCTCCTGATCTCTTTTGCTTCAGGTGCTAAATTGATTCTGAAGAAGATACTCTTCCTAAATTTCTTGTAGGAAGTTTCCCAACTCATTGAATCTTCTTTCCCTGCAACAAAAATATTAGTACTAAAATCTTAATCTACTTCTAAATCAGATATTCCTTTCAAATTCTTCTTCAGGATCAAGGCTGTTATGGCCTTTTTCAGTATCAAGGCTTCTATGGCCTTTTTAGTATCAAGGCTTTTGTGGCCTTTTCAGTATCAAGGCTTCTATGGCCTTTTTAGTATCAAGGCTTCTGTGGATTTTTTAGTATCAAGACTTATGTGGCTTCTGATTCAAGGCTTCTATGGCATTTTATTCAAGGCTACTATGGCATTTTTGTATCAAGGCTTCTATGGCCTATTCTTCAAGGCTACTATGACCTTTTTGTATCAAGGCTTCTATGGCCTGTTCTTCAAGGCTACTATGGCCTTTTTGTATCAAGGCTTCTATGGCCTGTTCTTCAACTGTGAAGTTCTTCAATCTAGAAATGGAGATCTTCAGTCTCCTAACTTCACCATGGCTCTTCTCCAGAAGTCTTCTTCCACAGTGTTCTTCTCTTGCACAAGGAACTAATCCTTGCACTATGAGGGCACACTGACCTTCGGGCAATGAAGTTGGAGTCTCCTAGATTTTTGTTGTAGGAGTACCAATCCTCTGAGAATTAATTATCTGCAACAAAAGAAAATTTGGGCAATAGTTAGCAAGTTCCAGATATCCTGGATCTTCACTAGATGATCTATCAATCTAGTGGATTGAATGTTGAGTCCTGGTCTTCATGAGTTTTTCCTGTAACTCTATGGAAAGACTCCAGTCAAGTGCAATCTCAATATTTTTTGGAACTAAGATTTCTTTCAGTCCTCACTTGTGACTCTCCCTAATCCTACCACCTAGATTCTTCTGAGATCTTTTGATAGTGATTGGTCCAATGGTGCATCAGGTTGATAAAACACTCAGGCTCAATGATAATGGTGGTTTCCCTATTGATCTACTCAGACTAGATCTACCATGGATCTGATACCACTGTTAGCTTTTGATGTAATGACCACAGGGAGATAACAATCATGAGATGCAGAATAATATGAAAGAAAGTAAATCTGCTAGAATACTGAGATATGCAATAAACAAAAATGATATAAATGATTACAATGTAGCTATGGAGGAAATGAGCACTCCATTAATAAAGCTACTAAACTACATTACACCCATCACCACTGGATGGTGATCCACACATAACTGTACTAACCTCTAAGCTACTGTGTCCCCGACTCTCTCTATATATCTATATCTATCTATGAGGCCTTTCTTATATAGGTAAAATAGAAACCTTGGCCAACACTCTACCTAGTTGTGCAAGGGACAACTTGCACATTGACACTTGTGCATTTATTACATTGCATGAAGTAACTAGATAACTTCCCCCTAAAGTAATCTAATGTCCTAAGTATGTACCTTGGAAGATACATTTACATGACCCAAATGATGTAATAGACTCTATTTCTAAAAATTCCCAAGACTCTTCAAAAGGCTTATCCTCTCTTGTGGTTGGTTCGAGTTCTGATATGGTCCCTCCCTCGACGTAGACAAAAGCTCAAATGAATACTCTTTTTTGGGCACTGGGGGAATTAGCACTAGCATGAGGATATCCAAAAGGTTGATGCTCAAAATGAATCTCTTAATTCTACTAAGGTGACCAAACCTGAGGAATCCCCTATCCCAACATCCAAGAAAGTCAAAATTTTGGATAAGTTGGAATGCAATTCCTCTCCAAGTTTTGAGATTAATGTGAAATTAGATGTGAAGGTCCCAAAATATTCACCCTACTGTTCCCTCAAGACTTCAGCTTTGAATCTTTAGAATTCTATCATTGAGATTTTGAAGGTTGCAATATCCTGTGTTGAAGCATCCAAAGTTTTTTAATGTTGAAGATGCTAATTCCTCTATAGATCCAGGTAATGGCCATTCCATTTAATCATTGGTATGGTGTTTCTTTTGTATTTTTTTTTTGGTTGGCAGCTAGGGTGTCTTACTCCCCTATGTGGGAGGCATTTCTATATTTCCCTAGTCTATTACCTTTTTCTATTTCTCTTTGTTTCCATTGATACTGGCTGGATCAGGGGTTGGTGGCCCCTTTGGCTACTTGGTTGTGCGTTTTCAGTTTGGATATGTTGGTTTTTTATTCCTTGGCCAATATCTTTTTGGCCTTGGTCTATTTTTTCAAAGTTTTGGGGACCATTTCAAAACCTTTTCTACTCTTTATAAAAAAAATATAATCACTAATATTGTTGTTTTAAATATATTATGGACATGTTTTACTTTTTTAGAATCTTGATAATAAATTTCTTTCCTACTCTTTTCACATGTTTTTGTAAGATCATCTTAAGAAAATTTTTGGTTGATTACTTTAGAAAAGAAGAAAATTGAAATGAAGTCTATTTATAAGGCAACATAACTCTAAGGATTGTAGTGATGAATCTCAAGATTCATGGGATCATGAAAAGTATGAAAAACTTAGAATTTAGATAAATTATTTTAATATGTATAGAGTTGATCTTTAGATCTATGAGTGACAACAACCATATAATTCCCTATGGTGGAAGTGTAAGGAGAAAATGAATGAAGAGAGATTTTGGAAGGATGGTAAGTTGAAATATTAGAGGTATGATATGGAGGACATCTTATGTCTATAGATGCATCACCACTCATCTTCTACTCTTGTATGCAAATGCATGGTATGTTCATCAACTCATGTGGATAGCCTCCGCACTTTGTGACCATACTTATTGAGATCCCCTCCTTAGCCTTTTAAAACATTTAGAAAGGAAATTTCAAGTTTTGAGGTAGTTCTATATTTAAATATATATGCTTAAACTATAAAAGGCAATAGAAATTATTTTTATCATCTTTTGGTTTTTGCTTGCACATTAAGGGTATTGGATGTAATTTTGATAATTTCATAAAATTTAATTATAAATTATATTTTAAAATTAAAAAATTTCTAATTATATCAAATATAAAAGTGTTGTATTTTCTTACAAGAAAATTATGTTTGCATTCAAAAGTGCCTTAATGATGTTGTTTGTATTCCTATATTTTATAGCTACAATAAATTAATGACATGGGCCATTCCATTGAGAATAGAACTATAATTTTGAGCCTAAGAAAAAGCTTTGCAATATCTCATAAGTTTTTTTCCAATCAATATGGGCATTGAAATTGAATTCTATTATGGTCCTAATTAAGAAGTTTAGGAAAATGCCTATAAATTTTACATGCCTAGGCATTCATTCAAAGGATGTGTCTAGCTTGCTGGGAAGTCCCCTGCAAGCCAAGCCCTGCAAGGGACTTCCATGGGAAGTCCTTCTTATCTTCTATGCAGCCCATCCTTGGCCCTATCCCAGATTCCTGACCTTGTCCTAGATCCCTGACACATCCTTTGCCCTTCCTCCTTGGTTGGTAGGCACTACAGATGATATCCTTGGGATGGGAGATCATTGTTCCATTTTTCTACCCCTTTCCTTGCTATTTGGTGGGGTTTTCTTCTGGTGCTTGTGATCTAGGATGTCCCTAGGTTTTTTTGGGATGTCCCTGGATCCTGTTCTAGTTTCCTAGCTCCCCTTTGCCATCCTCCTTAGCTGTATGGTATTGCAGATGATATCCTTGGGTTGGGAGGTCCCTTATTCTATTTTCTACCCCATTACATGCCTTTGGGATGGGTTTTTATTTTGGTGCCTGTGAACTTGGATGTCCTTAGGATTTTTTAGGATGTCCCTGGTTTTTCCTAGGTAGTCCTTTGGATTTTATGAGTTCCTTCAAAAACCCTTTTCCTTTTTCTTGTAGGGTCCTATTTGGTGCTAAGTATCAGAGGTTCTTCTGGTGTAGTGTGTTGTGGCTAGGGTTTTTGGCTTCATGAGCAACTCTTCACAATATATTTTGGCTTGGAAGGGACCTTGTGCTTATTCCTATGGTGTTTCTCTTTGGGTTTCTGGTTATAGGTATGATGGTGGGTCTCATATTCATGAATTTGGGAGGCCTCTATTCTAATTGCTACTATGTTCCTATGGGCCATCCTATTTTGGTTCCTTGAAGCTGCTTGGTGGAGGTATTGGAGGTTGTTGTAGAGTTATTGCTACTTTTTTCTGGCCTATAGAGGGACCATATGCTTTTAGGTGGTAGCTTGTGCTTCATATTTCTTATATTGAGGTCTCCTAGGATCTCTCCACCATTTTACTTGGCTCACATTTCTACATTGTTTTTTCCTCTGTCTCCCTTGGCTTCTGAGTAGTTTCCCTGCTACAATGGGATTTCATGATCTCTAGAGTCTCATGGTTGTTGTTCCTCTTGCAGGCTTGTTCAGGATGTTGGTCCCTATTGTTGAATCATCATACTACATCCCTATGCATCCTCAGGTAGATTTTTTTTTTGTTTCATGCTTTTAGTTCAAATTTAAAATTTTCAAATCATTGTACTTGGCGGGTTAGCCCTATTTCAATTTTTTTAGGTAGGATTGGCTTTTTTAAATTTTGTTACCACATGCTTCTTAGATGGTCCTTTTGCATGTGTGGTTTTGGGCTATTTTTTGTGGGATGGTGTTGTCCCAGACTTCAATGTAAATATTCAATTTTTTTTTTAATTCAAAACATAAAAAATTAAGTTCTTCCTTTAAGTTTATCCTCTAGCCTTTCTTGTAAGGTTGTCCTTAGCCTGTATTGAAAGGCATTGTTTATGTATTTCCTTTGTATTTTGGTGTCCTTTTATTTGGCCTTGGGACCTTGCTTTTAGTCTTATGATTTTTTGTAATTAGGTTTTGGGATCCTTGATAAAAACCTATTTTTAATTTAATTTAACTAACAAAAAACAAATATTTTTCATATTATTCTTGTTTGCCTTATCTTAATTTGGAATCTTTTAACTTTGATATTATAATTTATCTATTGATATAACTTTGGGATTATTTTTTAAATAAGAATACTTGATTTTATTTTAGCATGTTTTTCATAGCAAATTCCTTCACAACCTCCTCAAAATATCAAGTTTCTACATTTATTTTTTACATTATTATGAGTAAGGAGATTTTTAGGTCAATTTTATTATTATATTACAAGTGATGCTTTATATCATATTGTGGTTGACAAACTTGAAATATTTAAGTTATTTCATTCTTAATCCTTTGTGTGAGCTCCAATGAATTTCAAAATTACTATAGAGAAGATAATAATATGTTTGAGTCAAGACCATTGCATTAAACCTTCAAGAAGACACTTTATTAATTTTAAAGGAATGCCTAATACTAAATTTACAATGGTTTATGATATACTAATGGATTGATTGAAGAGTACATTTTTATCTTTAAAAGGTAACTAAATATATGTGATGAACATATAATTTCAATAGTAGAAATTATACCAAAATTAAATACAATACTTATTCAATGTTACAACACATGGAATCAAATATATTTTATCCATACAAAAAATAATTATGTGAAAAACAAAGAAAAGTTACAAAATAGTAAAATAACATTCTAAAAAATAGGGGTAAAAAAATTCAAGATATGACATCGAGAGCAAGAAACTGAGTAGGCCTTCATGGGGCTAGGGTTCATGGAAGATGAGGTTTTCTAGGAGAAAAATCAATAGAGAATCCATTATTCAATGTAGAGGACAAAATTTTTTAGAGAGGAAGGATGATAGATAGGTGGGTCAATGATGTCTATCCCACCATGAGCATTGGGGAGAAGAGGGGGACTAGGATTGCTCATGTTCACCACTGTTATATATTATTGCAATTAAAATAATAGAGCGTGTTAGCTTGAACACTATTTTTCTAGATCAAATGAGTTCTTCTATGATAGGTTTCAAGAGGTCAACAAAGGTAAATACGATAGATGTTGTAGTCATAAATACTAGATCATATTTTTATATTTTTGGTGAAATGTTAAAGAGTGTGCAAAACCATCAGGAGGCCAAAATGTGTGAAGGATAAACTCTTTTATCTATGCTTAATACAAATGAAGGAGGTGTTAATAGATATATTTTATCTTTAAATGTAGAGTGTGTAAATCTAGGTGAGTGTTATGTAGTCCCAAAGAGGAAAAATAAAAATATAAATATTCAACATAAAACCCTTGCGGTAAACATGAATGCTAATTTAATAGTAGACCCTTCAAAGAAATAACTCCTTCATTTAAGTTTATTTATAGATGTGGCTAAAGGTCACTATCAATAGAAATCAAACGTAGAGTTTGACCACTCACCAGAAAGAAACATGGAGATACGTGAAGGTGAATTTTGTTTAGGCAATAAGGATGATGAATCTACTAAAGAGGATGAAGGACATAGATTGGATAAAGTATATAATTTTATATTATATGAATATGATTTGTCTATGGTGGTAGACAAGCAAGAGGAGTGTCAAAACTCAATGAATGATATTCTAAAAAAAGGAGTTATCCTCTATTTTTTGATAAGAATTCCCCTAGATGTAGGGTTCCAAAAATATATAAAAACTCCTTGGATAACTAAATGGGTGCATGTGCAATCATACTAGGGATTGATATGAAAGTATGTATAAATTATTTTTTAAAATTCAAATGTTGCTAGACATGTTTTATAATATGGAACTTAGGTAGTGGTTGGTTCTTTTGCTTATGTTAAATCTTGGCACCCAAATTTTGATCCATTTGATAAGGCCCAATCAATATTCCATTTTTGTCATGACCCTTTCTGGTGGAATTAATGGCATGAGAAAATGATGTATTAATTGAGGAAGATTTAATACTTGGTTTTGTGTAATTAAGCTACTATTCAATGTTAGTTGATATTGAAGATAATGATACTACTAACAAATTTCCAATGTGTAGGATTAGGTACGCTCGTAGGTGGAAAAAGTTGAGTCATCCACCGGAAGTGGGGGTACTTGAGGTTGGGGAAGTTATGATAAAAAACTTGAGAGTAACATGGATGGATACCTTCATATAGGTATGCATTATCGGTTGGGATAATCATCATATCCAAATTACATTAAGCCCAAGTAGATAGCCTAGTAGCTATCATAAATTATCGGGCTAAGATAGGTAACTGAGTTGACAAAAAGAATTCCCTTTGTCTATTGAATATGTTTGATTTATATTTTACTTCATCACTATCTGCATTGTAGGTTTGGAAAATAAAATAAAATAAAATGTACATAGCTTGATTGCATATGAAAGCTTCCTATTTTGTTTGGGATCTCTGAATTTTTCATTTATAGAATAATAAAAGCTTTATTTTAAAATGATAATAGAGCTCCATTTTATAAATAATAGAACCATGATGCAACTAATTAGTAAAAGAACCCCATGTATTTACTTATATGTGTATAAGGTACTTATTTAAATGATAATTGAGTTTCATTTAATTAAGTGATGAAATCTTTATTTTAAATAAATAATAGATTTTCATTTAGAAAACCTTAGTCTAAATGATAATTGAATTATATTCTAAAGTGGATAATAAAATACTTTAAAATAGAAAGGTTGAACTTCTAAATATTCATTTGACCTTGTAAAGTTTATTGAATTAAAAGAAGAAAGGATTGGAGTTTATCTCATGAAGATCGTCGTGAGCTATACATGTAGAGGTAGGAAGCTTCATCAACTTGGGTAAGATCGCATTTATGGTGAATTTTGGGAGATTGCAATCTAATAAAAATAATAGTTTACCTTGCTCGACCACCTAGGAAAGTAGTTAGAGAGTAAAGGCGGGTGGATGGGGGAAGTAATGGGGTGGGTGAGCAAGTTATGGGAAAAAATACTCCACGTAGGAAGAGAGAAAGGGTTTGTTGGGCTTTGGAGGAGACGAATGAGAGAAAGAAGGCAAAAAAAAATCAGGGAAGCAAACACTTGTGGGAGAACAACATTCTAGGAGGATAAAATACCTTGTGAAAGATATTCAAGTTAGTAATTTAGAGTATCTCTTATTGGTTGGTTAAGCTAAAGAAATGCATTCGTTTGATGTTATTTTTTTATAACTTAGTGAGTGCCTACATCGTCCCTTCTTATATGTATTTTATTTTATAACTTTGGCTTGCACTTCTCGTTTAAGGTCTGGAAACCCTTGTCATGAATGGTGAGCCATTGGATCCAAACTTGTAGCTTAAAACCTTGAATTTCACAATTTCTTATAGTGATAGCATTCTCTTAGTATGTGTAGGAGGTGTTTGTGTTTAGCGTTACATAGGGTGAGCGCCACATTGTCGTCTATCCAGTTTGGATGGCTTCATGTTGACATGTGTCTCGACATTCTAAGAAGTGCCATTGACTAAGGTATGGAAGTGTTGTTAAACCCTATCCCCTACTATAATAGTACCTTGGCAGTCCTAGAATCATCGTGTGCATATTTTGATGCCCTTATCAATCTCTTGGGGGATTGCATTGTGTGAGGGTTGAGTGAGTGATCTCATGTTTGTATACCCTTCAGCCATCTCCTAGTCCCCTTGCTTGGTACTTTCTTGGGTAGTGAGCAGCATTAATCAGAACCCTACCTTGAGTTATTGACTTTTGTAGACTATGTTGACCTAAATTTCCTATTCCAAAACCCTAGTGAGATGAGTTGTGTGGGCTTTCCATTAACTTTTAATAATCGACTATGGTTCATTTATTAGTCAAATACTAAATTTTATTAATTCATGGGGATAAAACCTTAGTGTAATTGTTCAAAGAAATTAGTTTGATTTAAATTATTACAGTAGTGAGACTTTGATTGTTTAAATTAAAAGAAAATAGTTTGATTTAAATGATTAGAGTAGTGAGGCTTTGATTGTTTAAATTAAAATAAAATAGTTTGATTTAAATTATTAGAGCAGTGAGGCTTTGATTGTTTAAATTAAAAGAAAATAGTTTGATTTAAATGATTAGAGTAGTGAGACTTTGATTGTTTAAATTAAAAAAAATAGTTTAATTTAAATGATTAGAGTAGTGAGGATTTGATTGTTTAAATTAAAAGAAAATATTTAAATGATTAGAGTAGTGATTTAAATGATTAGAGTATTGAGACTTTGATTTTTTAAATTAAAATAAAATAGTTTTATTTAAATGATTTGAGTAGTGAGGCTTTGATTGTTTAAATTAAAACAAAATAGTGGGGTGGGTGAGCGAGTCATGGGGAAAAAGACTCCACTGTTGGACATTTTGAGTCCCTAAGTCAAAGTTGTCATTGATGTCACCAGATGAAGTCATCATTAATACCAAATATTTCAGAAGGAAACAAAGGGGATAAAAATGGTTATTTGATATCCAGGAAGAAGGCCAGTGCAAAAGACAGAAGTAAAAAGGAGTTATAATATTTATTTTATAAATTATTTAAATTCAGTGTGAATTTAAATTTTATAAATAAATATTAAAGGTACTTTATCAAAGGTATAATATTATAATAGTGGTTATTATAATATTAAATGTGCCATGGTGAAAACCCAAATAAAACATTTATAATTCTTATTATAATGTTTTATAAGGCAAAAGTGGGTTTTATAAAGTCTAAAGATATTTTAATAAACCCAAAGTTGGGTTTTTAAAAATAAAAGGCTTTTAAGCCTTATAATTTCACCGACATTCATGAAGGAGCTAGTACCGACGTATTAAGGTTGGCAAGAAATTAATATAAAAGCATTTCCAAAAACCATTGGCAATTACCCTTGCTCGAATATCGAATTGCATGTGAAGAAGAGGAAAGAGCTCGTGAAAAATATTTTTGTTCATTGCGGAAAGGAGAAAAGCAGAAGGTGCACGATTTGAGGGCACATAGGCCAGCTTGGCCTAGCGGTGCATTGAGTTGTTTGGACGCAGGAGGTCCCACGTTCGAATCGCAGGCAGTGCAAAAGGGAAGACGTGTTTGGCGCCCAAGGCGCACACGGTTTTTATTGAAGGTGCACGTTTTTGCAAAGGATAACAAGCACGTTGTGCTTGTTGGTTGTTGTGCGAGCGCGTGGCTCGACGACGGCTTTGGTCATGGCTAAGGCGCTTAGGGAAGGAGGAGATAGAGGGTTTGAAACCCTCCAAGGCAAGTTTAATTTTTGTAAAGTATTTTTAATTGCCCACGTGGAGTTATAAGGGTGTTATATGATGTGTTAAGCCTTAGGGAAATTAAAAGGGGGTTATGATTTAATTTTATTTTATATAAGGCTTGCATAAAGTTTTTTTATTAAAGTGGATTTATTTTAGTGGGGCAATTTAATTAAAACTTGTCATTAGGGGTTATGAGGAGTTTGTGAAGGATAGTATTGACATTATTGAGAATCAAGGTTATTGTGAATTAATTTCTCATAAAAGGGGTTATTTATTTTATAAGAAGACTATGGTGAAAATTATTATTGAGTTGGAGTAATAAGGTGTTATTGAGTTATTATTTTTGTATTGTGGTATTACTCAAGTCTTCTAACCCTTTTGTGATTGGAAAGAGAAATTTATGAGAGTGGCAGATTTGTGAGAACAACTCCTTGGCATCAAAAAGGTATGGGCAAATTCCTTCTTGGTTGAGTTGATTGATTGGCTTTATTGAAAATTAAGTTTGGAGTGAAAAGGACTTGATTAGGGTTTCCTTTTCGAAAGTGGTTGAGTTATTGCTTCAAGGTTTTCTGATTTGAGAGTTGAGATTAAAACCTTGTTTTATTAGCATTGTTGTTGAGATCATTGGTTGAGTGAAGTGTTTGAGTTAATGCTTCAAGGTTTTCTGAAATTGAGAGTTGTGATTAAAACATTGTTTGATGAGCATGGTTGTTGAAGTGAGTTGTTATGCAAAGAACTTGAACTAGGGTTTGAAAAGATCATGAGTATCATTGTTATGTGAGATTTGTTGTTGAGCATTGTTGGAAACATTTTGAGTTGGATGATACATGCTTGGACTAGGGTTTGTGAGCAAGTGTTGTTTCTTGAAGTGATTGGTTGAGTAGAGTTGATTGAGCCTAGTCAAGTGGATGTATGAAGTGATTGTTCAAGTTCCATAAAATAAACTATTCTATATTCTGATTTGAGAAAGTGATTGAGTTTTTGAGAATAGAACATATTGAGTCTCTAACAATTCTCTTTATGTAGAATGAGGAGAAAGGGGTTTGAAATGAATTTGAGTCTTAAAATTCTCTTTATGCTTCTATGAGATTGAGTTGAGAAAGAGATTGAGTTTTTGAGAATAGAACATATTGAGTCTCTAACAATTCTCTTTATGTTTCTATGAGATTGGACAAGTTTTGTGTGAGCTTGTTGAGCAGAGTTGTGCAGGTTCTATGTGGACCTATTGAGCAGATTTGAGCAGGTTCTGTGTGGACTTGTTGAGAAGATTTGGATAGGTTCTGTGTGGACCTATTGAGCATATTTGAGCAAGTTCTGTGTGAGCTTGTTGAGCATATTTGGATAGGTTTTGTGTGGACCTATTGAGCATATTTGAGCAGGTTCTGAGTGGACCTATTGAGCAGAGTTGTGCTAGACCGACTGGACTATGTTTAGTGCAGAATTGAGATAGAGCTTTGGAGGTGATAGAGTAGAGAGGATAGTAGTCTCCGGTGGATAGAGATCCATCAGCCAGGGTAGTGAGGATAGGTCTTCTGAGTGGGGATAAGAGTCTTTAGTGGAGAGAGATCCACAAGCCAGAGCAATGGAGGTAGTAGTCTTCTAGAGGATCATCAGCCAGAGCAGAGGAGAATGAGTTCTCCTATGGATAGAGATCCACAAACCAGATTTAGGGGATCAGCATCTCCTTTGGATAGAGGTCCATAAACATTGTAATTGGGAAGGATTCCCAAAATATTATTTGAGAAATATTTAGAAGAAATACTTTCTTCGTGGAAGTAGCCATCTTTGGGTGAACCACATAAAAATGATGTCTCTCATGTGTGTGATGCTTTGTGTGATGCTTACTATTTTATTAATGTTGATGCTACCATTTGGATTAAAAATAAAAAAGTTTTATTGTATACTATTCACCCCCCTCTCAGTATAAGCACATGTTCTTCAATTGGTATCAAAGCGGGTCTCTCCATGAAAAGACTAACAACTTGGAAGAGGATCCTTCGGTAGCACACATGACTTCAGAAAGTGAAGAAGAGACTATGTTTGATATAAAAGAAGAATTCTTTGCTGCTCTCAAAAAATTGGAAAGACTTAGAGAGAAGAATTCAATCTTGAAAGAGCAAGTTCAAGAAGATGAAGAAGCAAGGATGGAACTTATACAGAGTCTCACATAACTCAAGATTAAGGTAGAAGAAGGAAATAATATTGAGGAAGATATGATAGATCTATTGAGAGCCAAGGAAACAGAATGTGAAATATTGGAAGAAAAAATTTTTCTCCTAAGGAATAAAGTGGAAAGGACCAAGATACTACAAGATACAGAATATGAGAAGCAAAAAGAGGAATCAAGTCTCCAAAAGGCAGAAACTTCAAACAAGGAAAATCAAGCAAAGGACATCAGAAAGGAAGAAAGCAAAGAAGAACCCTGGATAAGAGTCAATCACAAGAGAAAGATAACTTCTCCTCAAATTCCAAGACATCCAAATAGGTTACATAATTTCTTCCATGGACATTGTTTTTCTTGCAATAAATATGGTCATAGAGCTGCACATTGTATTCATTATGCAAGATACAATAGAAATTTCAATTCCTTTGCACCTCTCATGGATGATGATGTCATATGTTACAAATGCAATAATTTTGGGCACAAGGCTAGATGGTGTAAAATGATATCTCCTGAGTCTAGAAAAACAATTCCAACAACTAGGAAGGATGAAAGAAAGAATGTTAGGGCTAAATCAATGTTAGTACAAACAACCCTTCATGCTCAAGATAAAGAAGAACAATGGTATCTTGATAGTGGTTGCTCTAGTCACATGACAGGAGACAAGGATAAATTCATTGTACTGAAAGAAACAAATAGAGGATCAGTTAGTTTTGGTGATAATGGATCAGCAAATATTGTTGGGAAAGGAACTCTGAGTCTAGACAATGGAAAAAAAAAAATAGAGAATGTTTTGTACGTCAAAGGGTTAAAACACAATATACTGAGTATAATTCAACTTTGTGATCAAGGATACATGGTCACCTTCCATCCAGATAGGTGTGAAATAAGGAAAATAGAAACTGGGAAAATCATTGCCAATGCAAGAAGGACCCCAAACAACTTATACATGCTCAATGAGATCAAAGGGGAAAATGCTTTCTATCACAAGAATATGAGAGTTGGTTGTGGCATAGAAGATTGGGTCATTTGAATTTTGACAACATAGTCAGTATAAGCAATAAATAGGCAGTTAGAGATTTACCCAAAATAAGAAGACCTCAAAACACAATTTGTGCACCCTGTCAACATGGAAAGCAAACAAGGACAACTTTTAAGCCAAAAGGCTATATATCTTCTGAGCCTTTGAGTCTAATACATACTGATTTGTGTGGTCCTACCAGAACACAAAGTATTCAGGGTGAGAGTTACTTCATGTTGTTTGTAGATGATTATTCCAGAATGGTTTGGGTAACCTTCCTAAAAGAGAAGTCAGAGGCCTTTGAAAAATTTAAAGCATTCAAGGGATTGGTTGAAAATGAAACAGGCAAAAGGATTAAGTGTCTACGATCCGACAGAGGAGGAGAATTTACTTCAAATGAATTTGTAGAATTTTGTGAACAACATGGAATCAAGAGAGAATACTCAACAACAAGAACTCCTCAACAAAATGGAGTAGTTGAAAGGAAGAACAGGACTGTTGAAAACATGGCTAGAGCTATGTTAAATGAATCTAAGTTATCAGATGGTTTTTGGAAAGAAGCGGTATCCACAATAGTATACATAATTACCAGGGCTCAATTAAGGGTAAATCATCACAAGACTCCATATGAGCTTTGGAAAGGAAGACCTGCTACTGTAAAATATTTCAAAATATTTGGAAGCAAATGTTACATAAGATAGGAAGATCAAAACTTGGGTAAGTTTGATCCAAGATGTGATGAGGGAATTTTTCTTGGTTATTCCACAAAGAGTAAAGCCTATAGATGTTTCAACAAAAGAACATGCACTATGGTGGAAAGTATGAATGTGACAATTGATGAGAAGACAGATTCTAGAGAACCAGTTCAGCAAACTATGTACCAAGAAGATGGATGTTGTCAAGAAGAATTTTGTGAGGAATCAGACAAATATGAAGAAGAAACACAAAGGCTCCTTCCTAAGACTCCTTCCAGGTATGTATAGAAACACCATCCAAAATATCAGATCATCGGGAATCCAGATGAAAGATAGACAAGGAGAAGAATAATAAAACCATCTCAACAAGCAAATTTTTCTTTGCTATCTAAGATTGAGCCAAAAGACTTCACTCAGGCTAGTGAGGATGAATTTTGGGTTAAATAAATGAATGAGGAGTTGGATCAGATAGAGAAGAGCAAAACTTGGGAACTTGTTCCATGACCAAAGGATAAAAATGTGATTGGCACAAAATGGGTATTCAGAAATAAGTTGAATGAAGATGGACAAGTGGTCAGAAATAAAGCAAGGTTAGTATGCAAAGGATATGCACAAGTAGAGGGAATTGACTTTGATGAAACTTTTGCTCCAGTTGCACGACTTGAAGCTATAAGGATATTTTTAGCTTTCTCAAGTTTCAAGAACTTCAAGGTATATCATATGGATGTCAAGTCATCATTTCTAAATGGGGTTCTAGAAGAAGAGGTCTATATTGAACAACCAGAGGGATTCATACTAGAAGATACACCAGATCAGGTATGCAGATTGAAAAAGGCATTGTATGGTTTAAAATAGGCTCCCAGAGCATGGTACTCAAGATTGGATAAGTATCTTCAGGAATAGGGATTCAGGAAAGGAATAGCAGATAGTAATTTGTATATCAAAAATGAAGGAAATGATCTTCTAATAGTGGTTGTTTATGTTGATGACATAATTTTTGGAGGAAACAATGATAAGATGTGCAAATAATTTGCTAAGAATATGCAAAATGAATTTGAGATGTCTATGCTTGGTGAATTGTCCTTCTTTCTTGGACTTCAGATTTCACAATCAGAAAGGGGAGTGTTTCTCTCTCAAGCCAAGTACATCAAGGAAATGTTAAAGAAATTCAGATTAGAAGATTGCAAACCAGTAAGTACTCCTATGGTCACAGGATGCAAGTTGAGTAAGGACGATGAATCTCTAGAGGTAGATCAGAGATTATACAGATCTATGATTGGTAGCTTATTATATGTTACAGCTACAAGACCAGACATAGTATAGTCAATGGGATTAGTGGCAAGGTTTCAAGAAGCTCCTAAGGAAACACATGTGGCAACAGTAAAAAGAATCTTCAGGTATCTAAAAGGGACTATGGATTTTGGGCTTTGGTACCCCAAAAGTGATAGTTTCACACTAACAACATATACAGATGCATATTGGGCCGATAACATTGATGACAGAAAAAGCACAAGTGGAGGAGCATTCTTTCTTGGAGAATGTCTAGTCTCTTGGTTAAGTAAGAAGCAGGTTTCAGTATCTCTATCTATAGCAGAGGCAAAATATATTGCAGTAGTAGCCAGTTGTACACAGGTGTTATGGATGAAGAGAACTCTAGAGGACTTTAAGATAAAGCATGATCAACCCATTCCTATACTATGTGATAATACAAGTGCCATAAGTATCTCAAAAAATTTGGTAATGCACTCCAGGACAAAGCACATTCCGATTAAGTATCATTTTTTGAGAGAATAGGTGATGGATAAACAAGTCAGATTGGAATATGTCACTACAAAGGAACAGATAGCAGATATTTTCACTAAGCCTCTTTCAAAGGAAACTTTTGAGTATCTTCGAGGAAAATTGGGAGTGAGACTCCCACCCCAGAATTAACCACCTCAAGAGGAGGTGGGGGAGGGGCTAAGCTAAGAGGCTCATTCTTAGCCCCGAGCCCCAAAGGTGACCCTTTGCCATTGATGTCAAAGGGGGAGAGATTTGTGTATTGGGGAGAGATTTGATATTTGAGAGAGCATTGAGCCAGGGGAGCAATGTCCCAAGGGGAGCAAAAGGAAAAAGAAAGGTCAGGTTTCAGTAAGAAGAGTATGGGTTGCCATCAATGACAAAGGGGGAGATTGTTGGACATTTTGAGTCCCTAAGTCAAAGTTGTCATTGATGTCACCAGATGAAGTCATCATTAATACCAAATATTTTAGTAGGAAACAAAGGGGATAAAAATGGTTATTTGATATCCAGGAAGAAGGCCAAAGATCAAGTGAAACAAGTGCAAAAGACATAAGTAAAAAAGGAGTTATAATATTTATTTTATAAATTATTTAAATTCAGTGTGAATTTAAATTTTATAAATAAATATTAAAGGTACTTTATCAAAGGTATAATATTATAATAGTGGTTATTATAATATTAAATGTGCCATGGTGAAAACCCAAATAAAACATTTATAATTCTTATTATAATGTTTTATAAGGCAAAAGTGGGTTTTATAAAGTCTAAAGATATTTTAATAAACCCAAAGTTGGGTTTTTAAAAATAAAAGGCTTTTAAGCCTTATAATTTCACCGACGTTCACGAAGGAGCTAGCGCCGATATTAAGGTTGGCAAGAAATTAATATAAAAGCATTTCCAAAAACCATTGGCAATTACCCTTGCTCGAATATCGAATTGCATGTGAAGAAGAGGAAAGAGCTCGTGAAAAACATTTTTGTTCGCTGTGAAAAGGAGAAAAGTAGAAGGTGCATGATTTGAGGGCACATAGGCCAGCTTGGCCTAGCGGTGCATTGAGTTGTTTGGATGCAGGAGGTCCCACGTTCGAATCGTAGGCAGTGCGAAAGGGAAGACGTGTTTGGCGCCCAAGGCGCACACGGTTTTTTATTGAAGGCGCACGTTTTCGCAAAGGATAACAAGCACGTTGTGCTTGTTGGTTGTTGTGTGAGCGCGTGGCTCGATGATGGCTTTGGCCATGGCTAAGGCACTTAGGGAAGGAGGAGATAGAGGGTTCAAAACCCTCCAAGGCAAGTTTAATTTTTGTAAAGTATTTTTAATTGCCCACGTGGAGTTATAAGGGTGTTATATGATGTGTTAAGCCTTAGGGAAATTAAAAGGGGGTTATGATTTAATTTTATTTTATATAAGGCTTGCATAAAGTTTTTTTATTAAAGTGGATTTATTTTAGTGGGGCAATTTAATTAAAACTTGTCATTAGGGGTTATGAGGAGTTTGTGAAGGATAGTATTGACATTATTGAGAATCAAGGTTATTGTGAATTAATTTCTCATAAAAGGGGTTATTTATTTTATAAGAAGACTATGGTGAAAATTATTATTGAGTTGGAGTAATAAGGTGTTATTGAGTTATTATTTTTGTATTGTGGTATTACTCAAGTCTTCTAACCCTTTTGTGATTGGAAAGAGAAATTTATGAGAGTGGCAGATTTGTGAGAACAACTCCTTGGCATCAAAAAGGTATGGGAAAATTCCTTCTTGGTTGAGTTGATTGATTGGCTTTATTGAAAATTAAGTTTGGAGTGAAAAGGACTTGATTAGGGTTTCCTTTTCAAAAGTGGTTGAGTTATTGCTTCAAGGTTTTCTGATTTGAGAGTTGAGATTAAAACCTTGTTTTATTAGCATTGTTGTTGAGATCATTGGTTGAGTGAAGTGTTTGAGTTAATGCTTCAAGGTTTTCTGAAATTGAGAGTTGTGATTAAAACATTGTTTGATGAGCATGGTTGTTGAAGTGAGTTGTTATGCAAAGAACTTGAACTAGGGTTTGAAAAGATCATGAGTATCATTGTTATGTGAGATTTGTTGTTGAGCATTGTTGGAAATATTTTGAGTTGGATGATACATGCTTGGACTAGGGTTTGTGAGCAAGTGTTGTTTCTTGAAGTGATTGGTTGAGTAGAGTTGATTGAGCCTAGTCAAGTGGATGTATGAAGTGATTGTTCAAGTTCCATAAAATAAACTATTCTATATTCTGAGTTGAGAAAGTGATTGAGTTTGTGAGAATAGAACATATTGAGTCTCTAACAATTCTCTTTATGCTTCTATGAGATTGAGTTGAGAAAGTGATTGAGTTTTTGAGAATAGAACATATTGAGTCTCTAACAATTCTCTTTATGCTTCTATGAGATTGAGTTGAGAAAGAGATTGAGTTTTTAGAATAGAACATATTGAGTCTCTAACAATTCTCTTTATGTTTCTATGAGATTGGACAAGTTCTATGTGAGCTTGTTGAGCAGAGTTGTGCAGGTTCTGTGTGGACCTATTGAGCATATTTGAACAGGTTCTGAGTGGACCTGTTGAGCAGATTTGGATAGGTTCTATGTGGACCTATTGAGAAGATTTGAGCAAGTTATGTGTGAGCTTGTTGAGCAGATTTGGGCAGGTTCTATGTGGACCTATTGAGCAATATTTGAGCAGGTTCTGAGTGGACCTATTGAGCAGAGTTGTGCTAGATCGACTGGACTATGTTTAGTGCAGAATTGAGATAGAGCTTTGGAGGTGACAGAGTAGAGAGGACAATAGTCTCCGATGGATAGAGATCCATCAGCCAGGGTAGTGAGGATAGGTCTTCTGAGTGGGGACAAGAGTCTTCAGTGGAGAGAGATCCACAAGCCAAAGTAGTGGAGGCAATAGTCTTCTAGAGGATCATCAGCCAGAGCAGAGGAGAATGAGTTCTCCTATGGATAGAGATCCACAAACCAGATTTAGGGGATCAACATCTCCTTTGGATAGAGGTCCATAAACATTGTAATTGGGAAGGATTCCCAAAATATTATTTGAGAAATATTTAGAAGAAATACTTTCTCCGTGGAAGTAGCCATCTTTGGGTGAACCACGTAAAAATGATGTCTCTCATGTGTGTGATGCTTTGTGTGATGCTTACTATTTTATTAATGTTGATGCTACCATTTGGATTAAAAAGCAAAAAATTTTATTGTATATTGTTCACCCCCCCTCTCAGTATAAGCACATGTTCTTCATCCACCTGAGAAGAGAGAAAGGGTTTGTTGGGATTTGGAGGAGATGAATGAGAGGGAGAAGGCAAAAACAAAATCAGTGAACCAAACTCCTGTGGGAGAAAAACATTCGGGGAGGATACAACACCTTGTGAAAGATATTCAAGTGGGTAATTTAGAGTATCTTGTGTTGGTTGGTTAAGCTAAAGGAATGCTTTCATTTGATGTTATTTATTCATAACTTAGTGAGTGCCTGCATCATCCCTTCTTCTATGTATTTTATTTTATATCTTTGACTTGCACTTCTTGTTTAAGGATTGAAAATCCCTATCATGAATGGTGAGCCATTGGCTCCAAACTTGTAGCTTAAAACATTGAATTTCATTGTTCCTTATAGTGATAGCATCCTCTTAGTATGTGTAGGAGGTGTTTGTGTTTTGCATTACATATGGTGAGCGCCACATTGTCGTCTACCCAGTTTGGATGGCTTCATGTTGACACGTGTCTCGACCTTCTAGGAAGTGCCATTGACCATGTTATTATTGTTTTCTTCTACCTTGTGATGGTAGGTCCTTGACTGCATCGACTAAGGTATGGAAGTGTTGTTAAACCCTATCCCCTACTATAAAATTACCCTAGAAATCCTAGAACCATCGTGTGCATATTTTGATGACCTGATCAATCTCTTGGGGGACTGCATTATGTGAGGGTTGAGTGGGTGATCTTGTGTTTATATACCCTTTAGCCAACTCCTAGTCCTCTTTTTTGGTCCTTTCTCGGGTAGTGAGCATCATTACTCAAAACCCTACCTTGAGTTGCTGACTATTGTAGACTCTGTTGACCTAACTTTTCTATTCCAAAACCCTAGTGAGATGAGTTGTGTGGGCTTTCCATTAATTTTTAATAATCGACTATGGTTCATTTATTAGTCAAATAATAAATTTGATTAATTCACGGGGACAAAACTTTAGTGTAGTTGTTAAAAGAAATTAGTTTGATTTTAATGTTTAGAGTAGTAAGACTTTGATTGTTTAAATTAAAAGAAAATAGTTTGATTTAAATTATTAGAGTAGTGAGGCTTTGATTGTGTAAATTAAAAGAAAATAGTTTGATTTAAATTTTTAGAGTAGTGAGGCTTTGATTGTTTAAGTTAAAAGAAATTAGTTTGATTTAAATGATTAGAGTAATGAGACTTTGATTGTTTAAATTTAAAAAAATAGTTTGATTTAAATGATTAGAGTAGTGAGGCTTTGATTGTTTAAATTAAAAGAAAATACTTAAATGATTAAAGTAGTGATTTAAATTATTAGAGTAGTGATAATTTGATTGTTTAAATTGAAAGAAAATATTTTGATTTAAATGATTAGAGTAGTGAGACTTTGATTGTTTAAATTAAAAGAAAATAGTTTTATTTAAATGATTTGAGTAGTGAGGCTTTGATTGTTTAAATTAAAAGAAAATAGTTTGATTTAAATGATTAGAGTAGTGAGGCTTTGATTGTTTAAATTAAAAGAAATTAGTTTGATTTAAATGATTATTATTTTTTTAAGCGAAAAACCCCTTGCGAGGCCGCCTTGGTCTGAGAGACCATGAACAGGGGGGTTCTACACCGTCAAAGTCACCAGGGAGTCGCACCCGACCCTACCCGCACCAACATTATCAATTGGATTTTGGATACCCAATTCAGATTTTTTGGTACGGTGGAGATTTGAACCTGGGACATCCTTTGGAAGATTGCCCTCTCCTCTCCAACTCACCTACAACACCTGGGTTTGATTTAAATGATTATTGTAGTGAGGCTTTGATTGTTTAAATTAAAATAAAATAGTTTGATTTAAATGATTAGAGTAGTGAGGCTTTGATTGTTTAAATTAAAAGAAATTGGTTTGATTTAAATTATTAGAGTAGTGAGGCTTTGATTGTTTAAATTAAAAAAAAATAGTTTGATTTAAATGATTAGAGTAGTGAGACTTTGATTGTTTAAATTAAAGAAAATAATTTGGTTTAAATGTTTTAAATAAATGAGACTTTAATTGTTTAAACTAAAGGAATGATTATTTTATAGATTAAGGGTATGGGACCTTAATTTGTGTCATGATAAAAGAAAATTGGGTTTTTATTAATTAAAGTAGTGATACTTAAATTTAATAAATAAATGAAATGATTATTTTGTAGATTAAGGGTATGGGACCTTGATTTATAAAATAAAAGGTAATGGTTTATTTATGGATTAAGGTTGGTGACTTTGATTCGTTGAATAAATGATAATATTTTGTTTGTAAATCAAGGGTATGGGACTTTGGTTTATGGAATGAATGGAAAAGGTTTATTTTTAAATTAAAGTAGTAAAGATTTAATTTAGTAAATGAATGAAAAGATTATTTTATAGATTGAAGGTATGGGAATTTAATTCATTAGAACAAGAAAAAGTTTAATTAAAGTAAAACCATGATCTAAGTTGTGTATGTTGAGTAAATCTCAAAGGGTATCTGAGAGGTGATAGTAAAAGTAATGATTCTTTTATGAGATCAACTATGCATTACATGGTTAGGGACTTGATTAAATTTGTATAGTTGCAATTTGGATAAAGTAAATGTTAAATGCATTTAGAGGTATGCCTAATCTAAAATATGAGTGCCCTGATCCCCTACTATGCTTAAATAATCGATGGATAGATGGACTAATACACTAGTTTGCTCTCTACTTACAAATTATTACTTATGAATAAATAGACTAGTATTGTGGGGACATTTCCTTGATAAATTGATGTAATACATTATTCTTTAATAGTATGAGAGATTTACCATACTTGTTTATATGTAATAATTGCTTATTTTTAGGAAGATGTACCTTTAAATTACTATTTAATTTATTTATGTTCTATATTTAAATCCTTTTCTGTTAATGGTTATCTTCTTAAATGTTGTAACTTTCTAGTAGCTTTTGCATGTTTTATGAGTTATACTTGTTTGATTTAGTATCTAGATCTATCTTTGTTTTCCTTGCTTAATGACAATAAAATAAATAGGTGGTAAGTTCTAGGATGAACTTAGAGGATAACCTAAGGGATTGAGACCCCCATAGGGTGAACATAGTGGACCTAAGATATTAAGACCCCTTGGGGAGACTGGTAACTAGGTTGTGGAAAGACTACATATAAGTTAAGATAACTTGTTGAAATATGATATTGATAGCTTAACTCACAATACACATAGCATACCTACACATACTAGCTTGTGTAGAGTATGGATATACATGTATACCTTCAATTGACTGAAGGTGATAATTCTAGCTCATCAAGAATAATGAGATTGATGGACTTATTTGTAGAACATACGACATGCCTATGCAGATGGACTTGCATGAGGAAATATTACGAGATATAACTCTTTGAAGAACTTAGGGAATTTTGGTAAACATTAAGTTAGCCTAAGATTAGTTAGGGATTTATGATTCCCTCTCAGTCAAAAAAAAAATTCTTTTTGTGTGTTTCTTGTTTCTTTGTTTTTCAGGGTTGTTACATTTGGTATTAGAGCTCTAAGTACAATGGTATAGAGCTTCTTATGTGCTAAAAGAGATTTGTATATCTCTATTGAAGGCTTGATAAAAATTTTAAGCTAAATCTAATATGACCTAGAATCTATGCTTAATAGAATCTAACGGGAAATGACCCCAAGAGTGGATGGATGTTATAATACCTTAAGTATGGGCTTGGTATTAATGATACATTATAATCTTGGAATGCTATCCTAGTTATATTTTTGATGCTTTTGGAAAAAAGAAATATATATTGTGTCTTGAATTAATGGTAAAATTTAATATGAAGTTGTAGTCTAATTCATTTCTTGGTTGTAACCAGGTCAAGATGCCACCCAAGACCAAAAAATAAAGGTCTACACCTCCACTTATATGGACTCAACAAAGTAATATCAAATAAAGGGTCAAGAATGAGGATCCAAAAGCTTCCAACAGGGGGGTAGAAGACCTCACTACTATAGTTATTGCCATGAAAGATCAGATGAGGCAAGTGTTAGAAGCTATTACAAATCAAAATTTGCAAGCTAGAGGTTTAAAGGTTGGCCAAGCCAATGGACTAACAACTAAACAGTTGCAAGCTACAAACCTTCTAGAAAAGGAAATGACAATGGACCTAAAGAATGTTTGCATCTCCAAGTTTGATGGAGGAGAAGGGGATGCAGTTGAAGCATGGTTAAGGGAATTGAAATTTTATTTCACAATAAAGGGGTATTATCTAGGAACCTAGACTTTTTAGGATACGATTTACCTTGAAGGGGCCACTCTAGATTGGTGGAAAACTTATTATGATAAAACTAATATTGAACCAGTAGACATCCCGTGGAAGGAATTTATAGTCATATTTAAAATTAGATTTCTTACAGAGCATTTCTATACCCTAAAATTCGAGGAATTTTCTAGTTTAAGGCAAGGAACAAACATAGTGGAGATATACTACAAATATTTTGTAAGATTGTTGAAGTATGTACATATCTATGATGAGAAAATATGAGGTCATAAGTTTACTCATAGGTTGGAATCTAGGATAAACCATGATATAGACATGCATGAGCCTAAGTCATTACAAAAGACATACGACTTGATAAAGAAAGTAGAGTCACACTTTATTTACAAATATGACACCTTATCCGAGCAAGATTGACAAGCACAAAAGAAGAGGAATAGCGATAGGTTCATAAAATGGGAGGGTGAACAAGGTCAGAAGGCTAAAAACCCCTAAAATTATGAGAAGAAATTTAATGAAAATTAGAATAAGTTCAAGATATTTTATAAGAAAGGCAACAACCCCCATAATGCTAAGCCTCAATTGCAAAAAATGTAAACTTCAGTTCTGGAAATCAAAGGAGAGGAGTAGAAGTTAGAAAAGTGGCAAGGACCTGTTGTGACGTCCTTCACAACGACCCCAAAATTGGGGACCCACCTTAAATTTTGTGATTTCGGGAAATTTTTGTTTATCTGATTTTGCTCGCATCAAGGTCTTGGAAAATTTGCTTTCACTTTGGAATTGTTGACATATTTGCATTTTGAAGGTTTGAATGTAGTTGCAATGCTTCAAAACTGAATATTTTGATTATTTGCATATTAATTGCATTATTTCAAATCAAATAATTTGATTAAAATCATTTTCAAAGGTTTAAATGAAATAATTTGATTAAAATCATTTTCAAAGGTTTAAATGATTAATTTTCATTTAAATAATTAAATTTTTTTATTTTAGGGTTAACCCTAAAATTAGTGCAAAATTGAAATGGACATATCTTGAGGCAGAGAACTCCGTTTGATCTCATTCAAAACTTGGTAAAAAGATATGGATTTTCTCTTTCTAATGATACCAAACTTGCAAGATTCCAGATGTCAATTTCACCAAAAAAAATAGCGGGTTAATTTAGCAATATGAGAACTTTGAAATACTTTTGAAAAAAAGGAAAGTTACGGGAAAGTAAAGTTTGGTTTTGTTTTGATATTATGATTATTGTTTCATTATGCAGGTAATACAAGGGCAAGGGTTTGAAGAAGATCGTTATAAAATCCGTTCCCGGTGATGAAACAGAGAATAACTAAACTTTTCAAATTATAAATAAATCATTGAGATTCATGGAAATGGTCGGACATTTTATACGAGAGAAGGAGAGGAACGATTGGAAGGAGCAAAGCTACACATTCATTGGAGGAAAATGGAGAAAGCCATTTGCAGAACAATGGAAATTATTGTAAGATTTTATAAATTGTTTTAAGCATTTTGGATCCAGATTTGTGCATAGTATTTGGAATTAATAAAATGTTTATTACAATTTCTTAATAGTTTGTATACCTTAGAAGATTGCATCAATTCATTTGATTTCATTGTGTGAATATTGGTGAACATTGGATTGGTTTTAGAATTATGTAGATGGAAATTTGATCTGTACGAGACATTAATTTAATTTCTAAAGTTTAAAATATTTTATTATTTTTTTATTATTTCATTATGAAAACTATATATTATAACTTAGTATAATTTTTATAAAGTTAAATTATATAAGCTTAGGTTATAATTAAATTTATTATTCAAATATTACATTAATTAATATTTGAATTAATAAATTTAAGAAGGGATAAATGAATATTCTATTCCTCACCTTAATTTCATAAGGTTGAGGAACTAGGATTGATATCTCTAAAATTCAATTTGGATTTGATTTATAATATAGTTCTATTTATTTTAGAAGTCCAAATTTCAAATCAGAGATCATATTTACTCTTTTGAATATTTAATTTCATAAATATTTCAAAAGATAAATATTATAAGCAAATCTAATTTATAAACTTTATTTTATCATAAAATCCAAAGTTTATAGATTAGTTTCATATTAAGCCCTAAGATTTTATCATTGACAAGGTTTTGGAACCTTATAAATTGGGCAAGACATTATTTCATTTATTCACCTCTTTTGGGTTTGATTTATAATTTCATAAGGGAGTTTGAATAAATAATTGCTTTATCAAATAGACATTTGGGAAGTGAATTTATTATAAATTTATTATATTCCAAAGGTTTATTAAATTTGTTAAAGTTTCATTTACTTTGATTTTTATTAAAGTTAAATTGAAATTTAATACAAAATGCTAGATTCCTTTTATGCTAATTTCATTTAAAGCATTTTGAGACATTAGATTGAAGAGATGAAATAAAATTTGGTATACTTTAACCTAAGATCATAAAACAAATTTTATTTTGTTGAATTGATATCAAAGCATGTTATATATGATAAACTTGAAATCATTTACCTAATTCCAGGCCCCTTGTAAACAATAGTTCACAAATCCAAGAGTTATTCAAGTACTCATTGAATATATATGAAATATTAGATAACATAAGAACCTTGGAGATATATAATATTCTTTTCAAGAGAGAACATAATTCTGAGTTGTCGAGTGGTTTTGTGACTGGACAAAATCACACCTCAACAAATTGGCGCTAGAAGGAGGGCTTGAAAGGTAAATATTTGATTTTCATTTGAAATCATTCAAATATCAATTTAAAAAAAAATTACAAATTGAAGGGTGTTATTTAATGCCAAGGTTTAATTGATGCATATATTTTATCAATTGATTAGTCATTTCATGCTTAGTTGCAAGATATATTTCTTTGACTAATAATATTGGCATTAAATTTTGTGTTCTTTGAAGTTCACTAATGGCATCACTTTATTCAGTAAAGGAAATGATGGCTTCTTGGATAGGTGATTATTATAGCAGTTTAAACATGCCTATTCATCAAATTCTTGAAGGTGTAGAAGTTTGTTTACCCAGATTTAGGCATGATGTGGATCAAGCCAAGGACCATATTCAAAGATACAAGAGTGTGTTACGTCATTTACAGCTTATGCAAGGAGATGTTCCTTGCAGATTATTTTCATACCCATTGGATGAGGTTGCGCTTAAGTGGTACATACAATTACCTGTAAGGTATGCTACTTCTTGGGTTAAACTAGAGAAAGCATTTCTCGAACATTTTGGAAGGTTGGATGATTCAGTTATGATGTTAAATCAATTTGTCTCCATCCGTAAAAAATTTAACGAACCCATGAGATCATTTAATGATAAATTTCATAGGTTGTATACTGAGGTGGGGATGCATTATATCATTTCAGAAGAAAGAGCTACTCAAATATACATGGGAGCCTTAGATCACGTCACATCTATGTTTTTGGGGAAAGGTCTTAAAATTACATCATTGCCTAGAGCTTACAATGAGGCAAGTAACATTTGAACAACAATTGATATCTCAAGGTGTTAATATGGAACAACTATACAGACTTAGACCTAAAACTCATAATCAAAGATCACAAATGAGTCAGGTTGAGATTGATAGTTTAGATGTCACAACTACCTTAGATGTTGAGAATGAGGTGCAGGTTTCAGAGTCAGTACCCATCAATGAACATTGTGATGATCAAGTTGATCAAAATGTAGAAACTGATTTAGAGCCATTATTCACAAAGGAGGATTGGGATGATTTTATGAAACAAAATGCAGAAATTGATCCCATTGAAGAAACTCTTGTCTTACCAAAGGATGAATCTAAGGAAGATGAATTCTTTGAAATTGAGGAGGATGAATCTAAAAAATATGAATTTTTTGAAATTAAAGAAAATGAATTTGAAAGTGAATCTGAAGAATATATAGAAGAAATGATAGATTTTCATCATTTGTTTCAGGAGGATAATGAGTGTGATGTTCAAACAGGTAAAGTTAAAGAATTGAATGATCATAGATGTGATTTCATTGAATATTGCAAGGGATTACAAGAAAATAATACCTCGATGATGATGGTTCAAATGACTGATTCTAAAATCTTATTGCTTGAGGAAGATGAATTGTTTGAAATTGAATATGAATTCTTTATTGAAGAAAGTGAATCTGAAAATGAATATAAAGATGCTATGAAAGAAAATATGGAATGTCACCAAGTGCTTTAGAAAGATAATGATTTTGTTATTTCAGATCATGAAGAAGAATTATTCACTTTATTCACAATTTCCAAAGAAGTTCTTATCTCAGATGATGTGCAGGAAATTGAAAGTCTTGTGTCACTTAAGGATTCTACAATGCTCATACAACAAGAAATCAGTAGGTCTTCATCTCAGGTGATTGATAAAGGTGAATTTGAAAAGGAAATTATAGACCTATCCGAAGTTTGCACAAAAGATATGGTGGAACCTCACCCTTTAACAATAGAAGATAATTTTTATAATGGTTGGGGAGGGTATGATGAATGTTTTTCTTTTATGCCTATTGATAAGAATTTTCTTCATCGATATGCAGGATGCTAAAATTGATATCTTACATGAAGAGTCTACAACTCCTGTATAGTCAAAGAATCACATGTTTTCTAAAGCCATGATAAAATCTCATCCCTTAGCTTTAGAAGATAATTATTATTATGGATGGGGTATGTATAGTGAATCATTGTTTTCTCATACTTCTACTGATAAAATTTCTGTTTCACTTGATATGCAGGATGTTGAAACTTCTATTTCAAAAGAAGATTTCATAATTTCTACACAATCAAAAAATGACATGCCAATTGTAGAAATAGAGAAGGTTCCAAAATTGAATCACTTTGAAGATGAATTTATTGAACACATTTCTGAAATTGAAAATGAAGAAATGGTAAATGTTTCTTATGACTCATTTTTTAATAATGAGGACGAGGTAAAGTCATCTCTTTTACCCATGATTAATAAAAATTTGAGTACAAATTCACATGAATGGTTTGGATTTAATGTTGGTGATGACCTAAAGGAAAATGTTGATCTATCTGAAGTAACTCAGGTGGTTGATCAAGAAAATTTGTTATTTTATATTGTGATCAGTCAGATTTGTGGTTTGAAAAGGATGGGCATACATTTAATTGGGTGCCTAATTTTGGTGTCTTTAACAAATAGGTATTTGATGAAGATGAAGAACTACAAGGTGATCATGATGGAGACCATGAAGAAAAGGAAAAAGTGACAAATGCTCATCAAATCTTGGTAAATGCTAATAATGATGTGTTGAGTATAGATGACGAGGTAAAATCTTCACCTTTCTCATTGGTTACAAAATTTTTAGGTAATGGGATGCATGATAAGTTTTTGGATGCTAAGGCTATCAATGATGAGATGTTAAATGTTGTTAACAAAAAGTGGGAGATAACTTTTGAAATTTTTGCCATAAATGAAATGAAGGAAAATATGTTGGAGATGCTTAATCAAATTCATGAGCAATCAACTAGTGAATCTAGGGTGCAAATTTTTTATGATCTTCTTATACCAAATGTCCTAGATGCTTGTCAATTCTTGAATGATTGTGATTGCTTTAAAAACTTTGAAAGTGACTTGAATTTGAAATTTTTAGAAATAGGTTCTTACTTACAATATTTCCCATTTCTAAAGAGGAGCCTAGTTCTAAATTATGAATCAAAATGTGAAATTTACACCTTTTTGAATAAGCAAAGGATAATCGAAGATCATATATTTTCCCGTAAGGTTAATAAATCAAAACTTAAACATAGAATTTCTTATAAGTTTGAATCAAATCAATGGGGTGTGAAAGGAAAAATGAATGTTGCATGGTTCGATTTAATCTTGATTTTATTGGATTTATGTGAATCTTGGAATGCAAATCATGAGATATGTCTTTTAAGGTGTGTCTATCATGTATGGGATCCAGGAAAATAATGGTATACATTTTGTAGTGTCTTGTATATTATATACATTTTTGTAAATAGTTTTTGGATTGTGTGTTTGTTGTGTTGTTTTGTCATGTGATGTGTTAGTGTTGTGTGTTGTTGTCATATCTCGTATGTTGTTGTTGAGCTTAAGGACATATTGACTTTGCCAAAACTTGCTAGAGTTTCATGACATTGATGTGATTCAAATTGATCAATTTTTAAGGTGGATGTGTCAGAAGTAAGGTATTTGTGGTTGAGTCCCTGGTCATTTGTTGGTGGTGTTTGGTCTTTGATCCTGGATTGAATAGGATGAAGTTACCTAGTTTGAAAACCTGTGAAACCTGGAAAAAAGAAAAGTAAGATATTGGTTTAGGTCCTCATGAATGTGAACTAAGATAAGGCGGATATGAAAAATTGGAATTGTATTGCAAAAGCTCCACAAGTACCATGAATACACTTACATACACCCGCATTTCATAACACATTTCATAACATTGTGTACATCCCCCTCGTGTTCCACATTTCATATTCCATAGAAAGATCATTTACAAAATTCAAAGATCCTAATTGGTTCGTCAAAAGTCAGGTTGCTTTAATCAGGGGCACTTTCACAAAGGCATTTTGTAAAAAATTGTAAAAGACAAAGCTTCATGTTTACACACCATTGTTTCATAATTCCTAAAATGTCTTCGGTCACTCAGCCATTTCTAGTGTGGTAGGCAACCACCAAAAAACATGTCAGATTCTCTTAGGATCATTACAAAATATACACTAAAAGGATCTTGATATCGGGGACTGATGTTGAAATTATCTGGAACCAAACACAGTTACACATATTAAAAACATTTTGGGTAAAATGGTCAAAACCATCATTGGAAGAAAATATAGGGTGAAAAGGGGCATCCTTGTCAGTCCTATCATGCAACATAGTCCATAAAACTCATTATTACCACAAATATTTAAAATCTCTAAACAAAATCAGAGTAGTAAGGATAGGGTTAAATTCTCATCATACTTCAGTTGAGAATCCAATTCCCCAAAGCTCTGAGTCTATTTACATCACATACCACCGACTATTGGGTCATAAGGATTCGTACTACTCGTCTGTCAAAAGGAAGGGTAGTCATCCCCAAGGTTCAAGAAATCAAAATCCAAACACATCATTCACTATTGGATTGTAAGGATTTGTACTACTTGTCCCTCAGACGGATGGGTAGTCGTCCCCAAGATTCAAGCAATTCTAAAGCCAAAATCATGGACTATGGGGTTAACCTCCACCGGGGCTATAGACGCTTGACTGGTAGTGGAGTACGCTCATGCATGGTGATATGTCTCGTTGAAAAGTGAGACCTATGTTCGTTTCAAATGGGCAGGCTAGCCTTGTATTTCTTTCATAACAGGTTTAACCATTTTGGTCAAAATGAGGTAATGAACTCACTTGCGCACACACTGGTTCTGGATGATAGTAAGGTCATAACTGAGCTCTTGATCTGGTAAAGGAATTCACGACACACACATTGGTCCTAAGAGGGTTAGACCAGTTTTAGTGTGTTTGTTTATTGTACTAGAATGTTTGAGTCTCTATAAGACAGGCGGTTCATTTCAATACATTCTTTTAGCTCATATCATATTATTTTCCATATCATCTTATCGGTCATGAAAGGTCATTTTTAGGGCCCCTGATTAAAGTACGATGACAAGCATGGCCAAAGCAAATATTTATATTGAAAATGATCATTAATACATATCACATGATCCCAACCAGTAATACATCACATTCTGCATAAATCATCTATGATTCTGGTAATTCATATTTGTATTGGTCTATTCTCATTCTCTGGATGCTTATCAATGCTTGTGATTCTAATATTCATGTTTTGTGTGTTTTCAGAGTTTGGTTTTTAGTCAAAAATGTCCAGGGACATTTACCAGCAGAGTCACCAATGTTGTGACGTCCTTCACAATGACCCCAAAATTGGGGACCCACCTTAAATTTTGTGATTTCGGGAAATTTTTGTTTATCTGATTTTGCTCGCATCAAGGTCTTGGAAAATTTGCTTTCACTTTGGAATTGTTGACATATTTGCATTTTGAAGGTTTGAATGTAGTTGCAATGCTTCAAAACTGAATATTTTGATTATTTGCATATTAATTGCATTATTTCAAATCAAATAATTTGATTAAAATCATTTTCAAAGGTTTAAATGATTAATTTTCATTTAAATAATTAAATTTTATTTTAGGGTTAACCCTAAAATTAGTGCAAAATTGAAATGGACATATCTTGAGGTAGAGAACTCCGTTTGATCTCATTCAAAACTTGGTAAAAAGATATGGATTTTCTCTTTCTAATGATACCAAACTTGCAAGATTCTAGATGTCAATTTCACCAAAAAATAATAGGTTAATTTAGCAATATGAGAACTTTGAAATACTTTTGAAAAAAAGGAAAGTTACGAGAAAGTAAAGTTTGGTTTTGTTTTGATATTATGATTATTGTTTCATTATGCAGGTAATACAAGGGCAAGGATTTGAAGAAGATCGTTATAAAATCCGTTCCCGGTGATGAAACGGAATAACTAAACTTTTCAAATTATAAATAAATCATTGAGATTCATGGAAATGGTCGGACATTTTATACAGAGAAGGAGAGGAACGATTGGAAGGAGCAAAGCTACACATTCATTGGAGGAAAATGGAGAAAGCCATTTGCAGAACAATGGAAATTATTGTAAGATTTTATAAATTGTTTTAAGCATTTTGGATCCAGATTTGTGCACAGACTGTATTTGGAATTAATAAAATGTTTATTACAATTTCTTAATAGTTTGTATACCTTAGAAGATTGCATCAATTCATTTGATTTCATTGTGTGAATACTGGTGAACATTGGATTGGTTTTAGAATTATGTAGATGGAAATCTGATCTGTGGATTTTGTCCGAGACATTAAGTTAATTTCTAAAGTTTAAAATATTTTATTATTTTTTATTATTTCATTCTGAAAACTATATATTATAACCTAGCATAATTTTTATAAAGTGAAATTATATGGTTAGGTTATAAATTAAATTTATTATTCAAATATTACATCAATTAATATTTGAATTAATAAATTTAAGAAGGGATAAATGAATATTCTATTCCTCACCTTAATTTCATAAGGTTGAGGAACTAGGATTGATATCTCTAAAATTCAATTTGGATTTGATTTATAATATAGTTCTATTTATTTCAGAAGTCCAAATTTCAAATCAGAGATCACATTTACTCTTTTGAATATTTAATTTCATAAATATTTCAAAAGATAAATATTATAAGCAAATCTAATTTATAAACTTTATTTTATCATAAAATCCAAAGTTTATACATGATAGAAATTCAAGAGGTGCGATATTCTTAGTTTCTTCAATGGCAACAACCAAAGAGTCGAACCTTGATGGTAGAATCCTCATAATCTTCTCAATCACCCTTCTATCTTGAATATCCTCTTCATGGGACCTCATTTGATTCACCAAATCCACAATAGATTTGAAGAAAGAGTCTATAGTATCTGACTCCTTCATTTGCATAGTCTCAAAGTCTCTCCTCATTGACTGTAACTTTGCAGTCTTTATCTTCTCCATTCCTTGATATACTATCTCCAACATATCCTAGGCTTGCTGTGATCTTGTGCAAGACTGAATCCTTGGGAAAATACTTGAATCAACTCCTTGAAATATAAAGTGCAGTGCTTTGGCATCCTTTAACCGATTCTCCTTCAATGTATTCCTCTATGCATTCATTAATGCATTTTGTGCTACAACATTTGTTGGCTCTGGGAAGCCATTATCTACAACTTCCCATATATCTTGTGATAGAAACAAGGTCTTCATTAGTATAGACCAGTATTTATAAATATTTTCATCAAAATTCAGTATTTTTGGGTTATTCAGACTTGAAATCGTACTTGCTTGAGCCAATTCTTCCTTGGCGTTTAAGCTGTAAATCGCTCTGATACCACTGATAGAAATTCAAAAGGTCATAGGAAAATAAACACAAAAAGACTAATATTAACAATACACACAATGAAGAGCTGAAATTTTTTAATTTTTTAATTTAAAAAAAATACAGATAATAAACAACCACACTCTCTATTGAAAAATAGAGTCACATATCTTATCATTTCTCTTTTGTCTATAATGCATACAGATTACACTTAATTATATCTTTTTCCAATCACCATTTTTAACCACTCTTATCCTCCATGGGATAAGGATGAGCATGAACATTAAATAAAAATAATATTATCCACTAAACAGATAAGGATGTGTACAAACATTAAATAAAAAACTATCTTATCCACTAAATAGATAATGATGTGCACAAACATTAAATAAAAAAACAAACATGGGCTAAAAAAAACTAAGTGTTGTGCAATGTGGTGCACTATGGAAAAAATTAAATTTTACCGCTGGGTTGAGATTACTCTTGAACAATACATTAGTTTCATATTAAGATCTAAGATTTTATCATAGACAAAGTTTTGGAACCTTATAAATTGGGCAAGACATTATTTCATTTATTCACTTCTTTTGGATTTGATTTATAATTTCATAAGGGAGTTTGAATAAATGATTGCTTTATCAAATAAACATTTGGGAAGTGAGTTGATTATAAATTTATTATGTTCCAAAGGTTTATCAAGTTTATAAAATTTCATTTACTTTGATTTTTATTAAAGTTAAATTGAAATTTAATACAAAATGCTAGATTATTTTTATGCTAATTTTATTTAAAGCATTTTGAGACATTAAATTGAAGAGAGGAAATAAAATTTGGTATACTTTAACCTAAGATCATAAAACAAATTTTATTTTGTTGAATTGATATCAAAGCATGTTATACATGATAAAATTGAAATCATTTACCTAATTCCAAGCCCTTTGTAAACAGTAGTTCACAAATCCAAGAGTTATTCAAGTACTCATTGATGTATATATATGAAATGTTAGATATAACATAAGAACCTTCGAGATATATAATATTATTTTCAAGAGAGAATCATAATTATGAGTTTGTTGAGTGGTTTTGTGATTGGAAAAAATCACACATCAACAAGACCCAAATATGAGTGTTACCATTATAGATGCCTGCATTTTTCTGCTCAGTGTCTGCACCACCCAAGGCATAGCACATCTAGTGCTAAAGAAAAGGAACATGCACACCATATCTACACTACAACTAGGAGTCAAAAGCTTGAGGGGTAAACTACCCTATTTATTATAAAAGGTAAGATTTTTAATATAATTGATAGTGGGACCATTGATAGTTTTATTTATTGTAAGTTAGAAAAAGATATGCCATAAAGGAGAGGATATTTCACTCATGGATGAAGGTTGAGTATGGTTATGGAAAAACCTACTATGGTAAACTAGTTTTTTCCTATGGTAGAAATAGCTTTAGCTAGTGGAACCATGGAAGGTTGCTTATATGTAGCTCCACTACATGCCTTCAATTTTATCCTAGGGATGGATTGGTTATAGGCCCATAAATCCATAATTAATTTCCAAGATAGATGGATTGAGTATTCGAAGAAGGCAAGGAAAGACTAAGAATTCATAGCAAGCAGGGGGTATTCAAACCCTAGATGTTGTTAGCTATAAAATTAAAGAAAGCCCTCAAGAAAAGAGGGATAGTCTATGTGATTAAGCTAAATTAAGTTGGATAAGAACAAAAGAAAGAGATGTTGGAAACACACCCAATTTTTTAGGATTTCAAGGATGTATTTTCTAAGGATTTACCTAGACTCCCTCTTGTACATAAATTTGATTTCAATTGATCTTATGCCAGGAGTATAATCTATACATAGATATCTATATAGGATGACCCCTATTAATATGTAGGATTTCAAGATACAACTACAAGGGATATTGGAAAAAGCGATGATAAAACCAAACATATTTATTCAATCAACTAAGATATTTATTCAATAAACTAAGATATACCATGGTGTTCACTAAAATCGACCTGAGATTAGGGTATCACTAGTTAAGAATACATGACGAGGATACTCATACAATAAAATTCAATACTAGGTTTGAGCATTATGAGTTTATAGTCCTACCATTTGTACTGACTAACTCCTTAGCCACCTTCATGAATTTAATGAACAATGTGTTTGAAAGGCACTTGGACCATTTTGTCCTTGTATTTCTATATGATATCCTAATATACTCTCGAAACAAGGAAGAACATGATAAACATCTCAAGATTATGTTAGAGTTGTTAAAGGAAAACCAAATCTATGGAAATCTAACCAAGAGTAATTTCTATGTTTTAGAGGTGCAATATCTAGGACATATTTTATCAGCAAAAGAAATTGTTGTGGATCCAGAGAATATTGAAACCATATTAAACTAGCCACACCCTACTAATATTATTGAGATAGAAAGCTTCATGGGGTTAATGGGATACTATAGACGTTATATAAAATATTTCTCTAATATTTTTGTGGCAAAAAATAACCTTTATAATAAAGGGAAGGAATTTAAATGGATAAAAAAGTGTGAAGCTGCATTCACATTGCTGAAGTAGAAACTCAATATTACACTAATATTGAAAATTCTAGACCCTCAAGGATATTATTTAGTATGCATTGATGCATCGCTGGAAGGATTAGGATGAGTACTCATCCAAGAAGAGTCAGTAGTAGGTTATACTTCAAGAAATATTAAACAACATGGATTTAATTATGCTACTCACGATTTAGAGCTAGCTACTATGGTGCATCCTCTAAAGGTCTAGCACGTGGGGAGACATTTTTAATTGAAATTTAACCACCAAAGTCTAAGGTACATATTTAACCAACCAATACTCAATACGAGATAGAGAACATGGATTGATCTTCTCATTGAGTATGACTTTGAAATTGATTACATAAAGGGGAAAGAGAATAAGGTTGTTGATCCCTTGAGCAGAAGGAGACACATAGCAGCTATAACTAGAAGTCACTTGAAGTTGATGGACCAAGTGAGACAAGAGCAATCTTAGGATGAGTATTGCCTAGAAATTTAAGATAGAATGGATAGAGACCCTAAGGGTAATAAATATTTTGGAGTGATAGATAACCTTTTATGCTAAAAAGGTAGGATCATCATACCAAAAATGAGTGATTTAAGGAAGCTATTAATGTAAGAATCCCATAGATATCCTTATTCTACTCACCTTAGAGGGACCAAAATGAGGGAAAACATGAAAAGAACCTTCTTATAGGTAGGAATGAAGAAGGATATTATAAATTTTGTCAATCGATACCTCAAATTTTAGAAGGTTAAGGCAAAATGCAAGCATCTTGTAGGAAAAATATATTCACATGATGTACCTATACAAAAATGGTAGGTCATATCTATGGATTTTATTATAGGTTTACCTAAGACCTGATATAAACATGATGCAATCCTTGTAGTAGTTGAAAAGTTGACTAAGTTTACACATTTCATACTTGGGAGCACCAAGTATGATGCTCAGGTGGTGGCTAATAGATTTTCCAAATAAGTATTTTGATTGCATGGGGTTTTAGAGGTAATCATCTCAAGTAGAGATTCTAAGTTCACTTCTAAATTTTGGAAAACCATTCATCATGCAATATGCATGAAACTAAATATGAGTTTGGCATACCACCTTGAGATAGATAGTCAAACAAAATAGTTAAACCAAGCACTAGATAACATGCTCCACATGTACTGCATGGTTCACAAGTCTCATTGGGAAGATTATATACATATGGTAGAGTTCACCTACAATAATGGGCATCGCTCATCTCTAGGAATGATACCTTTCTATGCCTTGTATGGATGAAAGTGTAGGATACCATTATCTTGGGACAACCTAGAAGATATAGTTGTGATTGGGTCAGAAATTATCAGAGAAATGTAAGATCAATTGATAGTAATTAGGTAAAGACTCAAATAATTTGATGATAGGTATAAGAGCTATGTTTATTTAAAGAGAAATCTAAGGAGTACTCAGTAGGATATAAAGTTTTCTTAAGGTTTAAACCATAGAAAAGTGTGATTAAATCCATAAAGTTGGATCCATGATTTATAGGGCCCTTTGAGCTCACTAAAAATATTAATCTGGTTGCATATCGACTTGCTTTACCTCCTAACCTATCAAAAATACATGACACCTTCCACATATATTTTCTTAGGAAATATATTATTGACCCTAAACATGCGTGGAATGTTTCTAATTTACAAATGGCAAATCTAGAGGCAATTGAAGTGATGCTAGTAAAGATCCTTGAGTTCCATTATAAGACTATCTAGAATCAAAATCTTGAGAAATTTACGGTCCAGTGGGATCATTTCTATGAAAGGAATACCACTTGGGAGAAAGTGAAGGATATGCAAAAATATTTTCCCTTCTTTTTTGAAAATTTATGAATATAATAATTTTATTTTGTTTGTTATTGTTTGTAAAATTAGAAACGCCTGAGATGATGTTTAGTCCCAGTGGGGTAGTGTTGGAAATATTGATTAGTTGAGTTGTCATTGATATCAAAATTTATATGAGGCAGTTATAATTAATTGCTAAAGAAAGCATGGTATTCAAGACACATATAGCAAGGTTTATTACAAGGCAAGGCAAATATTATAAGGATAAAAAAAGGTTTAAGAGGGATTTAGAAGGTAAATTTTAATATCAAAAAGCAAGAGGGCCAAAGGTTTAATAAAAGAAACTTGGGATAAATGTTTAAAGGCTAAAGGTTCAAAATAAAGTATTATAATATTTATTAAATATTATAAACCCTTGGCAACCAATGTTTTTGAAAAATCTCCAATGCAAAATTGTGACCCAAAATATTAAGACAAATCAAATTGCATATTAATAAGGGCAAATATTTTGTTAAGCTAAGGTTTGGTGTGGAGAAGCACAAATAAAATCTATTCAAATAGATTTCAAAGTTGGCACAGTGGAGATAAGAGTGCAGTTGTTCGTCGGATCGAGTGTGCCTCATTTCTTATCTATCAAGTATACTGATCATTGCTATTCATGAACACTAATTCATTGATGTTTAGAGATATTTTTCATTACTATTTGAAGGAATATTGGTCACCGTTCATTGAGAGGAGCCCAACACTTGTTAAGTGAGTGAATCCACCATTCATTGAGAGAATCCATCATTTGAGAAAATACTTGAGCATCTGTTGAAGTGCAGTGTGCTTTTCGATTGAATATCATGGTTGGAAAGAGAGTGCAGTGTGCTTTTTGATTGAGCACCATGGTTGGAAAGAGAGTGCAATATGTTGTGTTATCTATTGAGCTTTGTGTAAGTCCTATGTTGTCACTCAAAAGAGCCTAGTGTGTTATTTGTTGAGCATTGTGAAAGTTTTCTGTTGTCTTTTGGAAGAGCTCTGTGTGTCACTTGTGAGTCCAGTTTTATTATCTAAGATATAGTCCATTATCTCCTATTGGAGAAGTCTTTCATCCTTGTCGAGAAAGTTTTTCATTGTTGTTTTATTGTGCAAATAATTGATTACAAGGATGTATATTATAAATTCTTTTGAGTTGTATGATTGAAAAAGAAAATATAAAAGATATTGTTGCATATGATGAAAGGAGTCATAAGGTGTATTGAGTTTTATTTGTTGATTATACCCTTGCATGATATTTTGAGGGGGTTGATTTATTATTAAAGGATTTAATTTGAGAAACCAAAAGAGGGTTGTGAAGCATTATTTTTGGCCCTTCTTGTGTATCATTATTGAATTGTGAAGCATTTGAGCATTGGTTTGAGTGACATTGAAAGTGGTTGAGCAAGAGTTAGAAATTAGTTTGTGAAGAAAATTGTGCATGGGCTTTGAGGGACTTTGTGAAGAGAACATATTGAGCATTTGCATTGCATATTATTCTTTATATGTTCTTGAAATAATTATGAGTAGAATATGTCTGAATTACCTAGTTGAAGAAAGCATTTATAAAAGAGATACAAGCATTATTTTTAATATCATTTGTGTGAAATATTTGGTATTGGTTGAGCATTTTCTATGAGCAGAATTGAGCAACATTGAGAATATTTGAGCATGTGTTATAAGCATATTTGAGCATGTGTTATGAGTAGATTTGAGAAAGCCTTGTGAGTAGGCTTGGAGTAGATTTGAGCAAGTCTTATGTGTAGACTTGGAGCAGGTTTGAGGCAGATTTGAGCAAGTCTTGTAAGAATACTTGAAGTAGAGTTGAGACATATTTGTGCATGTAATGTGCTCATATTTGGGACATAGTTGAGATAGATTTGTGCATGTAGAGTATGCAAATATTTGAGACAAATTTGTGCATGTAATGTGTGTATATTTGGGAAAGAGTTGAGATAGATTTGTGCATATAATATGTGCATATTTGAGGCAGAGTTGAGATAGATTTATGCATGTAATGTGTGCAAATTTGGGATAAAGTTGAGATAGATTTGTGCATGTGATGTGTGCAGATTTGAGGTAGAGTTGAGATATATTTGTGCATGTAATGTGTTCAAATTTGGAATATATTTGAGACATATTTTTGCATGTAGTGTGTGCATATTTAGGGTAAATTTGAGCATAGTTGTGATCAAACTTTGGAGGAGACCAAAGCAAAGGGGATAGAGTTCTCCTATGGATAGAGGTCCACAAACTTGAGTATAAGGGATTGACATATCCTTTGGATAGAGGTACATACATATTGTAACAAGGAATTTTTTACCAAGAGATTTGTTGAGAAAATTTAGAAGAAATATTTTATTCATGGACGTAACCCACATTGGGTGAACCATGTTAAATTTGTGTCTCTCATGTGTGATGATTTATGCATTGCCTTGTTACTACTATTGATGAGATTGGTAAATAATATTTTGAAAATATATTGCAATTTATAACATTGGATAATATTGTTTGGGAAAGAAAAGTAAAAGTTTATCTTATACTATTCACCCCCCTTTCATTGTAAGCTTATGTTCTTCAATTGGTATCAGAGCGGGTTCCTTCAAGGAAGTCTGACTGCTTGAAGGAAGATCTTACAAGACAACATGGCCAGGAAAGGGAAAAGAAAAACCATGAGATCACATCATCCTAAGAAGGAAGGAACTCACATGGTCATGAAAGAAAAGGAAGAAGAATTTTATTTTTCTCTCAATGAGATTGTTACTCTAAGAGGAGAAGTGGAAACATATAAAGAACCAGAATCAAGTAGTAGAGAAGAGGCTAAAGTGATAAAATTTTGTGTTAAATATGGAAAGATAGGTCACCATGCAACTTATTGTCCACAATATGGTGAAGAATGTTTTGTTTGTGGTATCCTTGGTCACGATGCAACTCATTGTAATGGGTTTAGTAGCAGTGAAGAGAAAGAAGATGATCCTGAAATTAAAAACCAAGAAGAAGAGGAAGGTTCAAAAAATAAAGAAGTCACAAAAGAGAAACTCATTGCTAAGTTAAAGAGGGCTAGAGAGGAGAGCTCAAAATTGAAAGCTCAAATACAAAATAATGAAGATGCTCCTATTGTCAAATACCAAGTAGAAGAGAGAGAAGATACTTCTATTGAAAATCTACAAAAAGAGAAGGTTTCAGGAAAGGTATAGCCAATAGCAATTTATACATAAACAATGATGAAGATGACTTGTTGATTATAGTGGTCTATATGGATGATATCATTTTTGGAGGTAGTGATGATAAGATGTGTCAAAATTTTACAAAATACATGCAAAACGAGTTTGAGATACCAATACATGGTGAGCTATATTTATTTCTTGGTTTGCAAATTTCACAGTTAGACAAAGGTATATTTCTCTCTAAGACCAAGTATATCAAAGAAATGTTGAAGAAATTTGGACTAGAGGATTGCAAACCTGTAAGTACTCCCATGGTTACAGGATGCAAGTTGAGTAAATATGATGAATCTCCTGAGGTAAATCAAACATTGTATAGATACATGATTTGAAGTTTACTATATGTCACAGCTACAAGACCAAATATAATGCAGATAGTGGGATTAGTGGTAAGATTTTAAGTAACACCAAAGGAAACACATGTACAGGCAATAAAGAGAATCCTTAGGTATCTAAAAGGAACTATGGAATTTGGACTATGGTATCCTAGGGGCAATAATTTCATTCTCATAGTATATATAGATGTGGATTGGGAAGGCAATATTGATGAAAAAAAAGTACAAGTGGAGGAGCATTATTTCTTGGAAATTGTCTTGTATCTTGGCTAAGCAAGAAACAAGCATAAGTATCCTTATATAAAAAATAATTAGAGTACATTACAACAGTTGTGAAGAACACAAGCTTATACTGAGAGGGGGGTGAACAAGTATAAGACCACTTTTTACTTTTCTTTTCAAATCAATATTATGCAGTGTATAGATAGCAGTATCAATAGCAATAATCAAAGCAATGCACAAAACACCATACACAATAGAGACACAGATTTTAACGTGGTTCACCCAATGTGGGCTACCTCCACAGAGAAAATATTTCTTCTAAATATTTCTCAAATAATATTTTGGGAATCCTTCCCAATTACAATGTTTATGGACCTCTATCCAAAGGAGATGTTGATCCCCTAAATCTGGTTTGTGGATCTCTATCCATAGGAGAACTCCTTCTCCTATGCTCTGGCTGGTGATCCTCTAGAAGACTACCTCCACTACATTGACTGTGGATCTCTCTCCACTTGAAGACTCTTGTCCTCACTCAGAAGACCTATCCTCAATGTCCTGGCTGATGGATCTCTATCCACTTGGAGTCTCTGTCCTCTCTACTCTGTCACCTCCAAAGCTCTGCTCAATAGGTTCACTCAAAACCTTCTCAAATCTTCTCAACAGGTCCACTCAGAACCTGCTCAAATCTTCTCAATAGGTCCACTCAAAACCTTCTCAAATATTCTCAATAGGTCCACTTAGAACCTGCTCAAATCTGCTCAATAGGTCCACTCAGAACCTGCTCAAATCTTCTCAACAAGCTCACTCAGAACTTGTCTAAATCTTCTCAACAAGCTCACTCAGAACTTGTCTAAATCTTCTCAACAAGCTCACTCAAAACTTGTCCAAATATGCTCAACAAGCTCACTCAAAACTTGTCCAAATCTGCTCAATAAGTCCTCTCTAGGACTTGCTCAAATCTGCATTGCAAGCTTCCACAAAAGCTCACACAAAATCAGTCCACAAGCCTTCTCAAAGACTTACCTCAAATCAGCTTAACAAGTCCACACAGAACTTGTTCAATCTCATAGAATCATAAAGAGAATTGTTAGAGACTCAATATGTCCTATACTCAATGCTCAATCACTTTCTCAACTCAATCTCATAGAAGCATAAAGAGAATTGTTAGAGACTCAATATGTTCTATTCTCAAAGCTCAATCTCAACTCAAATCAATCTCATAGAAGCATAAAGAGAATTGTTAGAGACTCAATATGTTCTATACTCAATGCTCAATCTCAACTCAATCTCATAGAAGCATAAAGAGAATTGTTAGAGACTCAATATGTTCTATTCTCAAGGCTCAATCTCAACTCAATCAGAATATAGAATATTTTGTTTCATGGAACTTGAACAACCACTTCATGCATTCACTTGACTAGGCTTAATCAACTCTACTCAACCAATCACCTCAAGGAACAACCCTTTCTCACAAACCCTAGTCCAAGCATGTATCAACCAACTCAAAATATTTCCAACAATGCTCAACAACAAATCTCACATAACAATGATACTCATGTTCTTTTCTAACTCAAGTTCAAGTTCTTTGCATCACCCATAGGCTTCAACAACAATGCTAATAAGACAAGGTTTTAATCACAACTCTCAATTCAGAAAACCTTGAAGCATAAACTCAAAGTACTTCACTCAACCAATGGTCTAAACAACAATGCTTATCAAACAAGGTTTAATCACAACTCACAATCCAGAAAACCTTGAAGCATTAACTCAACCACTTTTGAAAAGGAAACCCTAATCAAATCCTTTTCACTCCAAACTTAATTTTCAATCAAGCCAACCATCTAACTCAACAAAGAAGAATTTTACCCATACCTTTTCTTGAAGAGTAGTTGTCCTTACAAATCTGCCACACTCACAATTACTTCTTTGACAAACTCAATAAGGGTTAGAGGATAATTTTTATATCACAAAAATAATATCACAATTACACCTTATCACTCCAACTTAAACAATAAGCAATATCCTCACAATAATCACAAAACCCTTTATTGGAAATAACACACAACTCACAAAGTCTTAACCTTTCAATATTCCACAATAGCAAAACTTAAGACTTGAAAATAAAAATAGAATTCTCCTTATACCTCCTAATGATATTTCTCAACTATCAACCTTTATCACAATGCAAAGACTTCAACCACCAAATACCTTATACCTCCAACTTAGGCATTAATAAAATAAAACATTAAAAATGTACCTTTGCCTTTGGAGAGTTTCGAACTCTCAACGCAGCCCTCACAACGTCTTTGCCCATGGTGCAAACACCACACGAGCTTACAAGCTCATTGGGAAGGAAGAAGCACCACGTGCTTCAAGACTCCTTCCTAGCCTTGCAAAAATGTATGCGCCTATTGATTGGCGCCTTCAACGCGTCCACCAAAAGCTTCCACGGGATTCGAACACTAACCACCATGCACACCAAAACGTACGCTTGCAGCCCACTTGCCACTAGGCCAAAGTGCCTTGTTGGCTTCCAAACAATCAATGCGCTTGCTTTTGTCCCTTTCACCATCAAGTCAAACCACGAAATTCGCACAACACTATCACGAGCTCTGCATTAAATTCGATGCGCTTCTCTTTCAAATCGAGCAAGGGTAATTCGAAACTTAACTTTGGCATGGTATTAATATGCATTCCCATTATATTAAAAATGTTGGCACTTCCCTTGTCTTCTACGACATCGGCGGAAATAAGCTTTGCCTTGTTTAAATCCAACCTTTGGATTTATTTAAAATATGCTTTGGTCTTCAACCTTTAACCCAACCTTTGGGTTTATTAAAATATTTTTAGACTTTGTAAACCCACTTTTGCAATATAAAATATTGTAATGAAAATTACAAATATTTTATTTGGGTTTTCACCATGGCACTTCTAACCATTATAATATTTCACCTTTGATAAAGTTCCTTTTAATATTTATTTATAAAATTTAAATTCATCCTGAATTTAAATAATTTATAAAATAAATATTATCACTCCTTTTTAACTTCTATCTTTTGCACTGTTTCACTCGAACTTCTGCCTTCTTGTTGAATATCAAATGACCATATTTGTCGCCTTTATTTCTTTCTGAATTATTTGGAATTAATGATGACTCCTTCTGGTGGCATCAATGGTGACATCAATGACAACTTTGACTTAGGGACTCAAAATGTCCAACAATCTCCCCCTTTGTCATTGATGGCAACCCATATCCTTTTACTAAAACCTGACCTTTCTTTTTCTTCTCCCCCTGGGACATTGCTCCCCCTGGCTCAATGCTCTCTCAAATATCAAATCTCTCCCCATACCAAATCTCTCCCCAATACACAAATCTCTCCCCCTTTGACATCAATGGCAAAGGGTCACCTTTGGGGCTCGGGGCTAAGAATGAGCCTCTTAGCTTAGCCCCTCCCCCACCTCCACATGAGGTGGTTAATTCTAGGGTGGGAGTATTTCTACTCCCGAAAGCATTGTTCTTTACCTTTATCTTTCTCTCTTCTTTTCTAAGTTTTTTGAATCCTCTGACTATTTCTTTCCAAGTCATCATCCATGTTCCTATCATCACTCTTGTTCCTATTCCTATTCTTGTTCTCATCCATGTTCTTGTTCTTGTTCTTGTTCTCATCCATGTTCTTGTTCATATTCCTATTTCTGTTCATGTTCCTATTTCTATTCATATTCATGTTCTTGTTCATGCCTATTTTTGGAATATTTGCTCTACACCATCTTGTTGTGTGACCATCATTATTGCACTTATAACACTTAATGTTATTATTCCTTGGAGGTGCAACTGTCTTAGGATTTCTCCTTGTGAAGCCATATCCTCTTCTGTCATGAATCTTGCAATTCATTGCCTTGTGACCAAACTCATTACATGAGTAGCAATACCCTTGGAAAAGTTGTCCTTTTCCATATTCCTGTCTTTCATGTGTCCTGCACTGTGAAGCCATGTGTCCAAACCTGTGACATGAAAAACATCTTCCATTGAAGCTTCCTTGTCTTGACCTCATTGGTCTCCTGTTCTAATTGTTGTTCCATCTGTATCTTCTCTGTGCATTGTTCCTATCTTTGTTGAACTCTTTGTTGTCCAACTCATCCTCTGATGTCTCACTCCCACTTACACTTTCTTCTTCTGATGTATCTTCTTCTAAAGTTTCTTCTTCTTCAAGACTTGAAGTAGACTCTTCTTCCCTTTTCTTTTGAACCTGTTTAGAACCAAGACTTGTCTTGTTTGTTGCTCTTCTTTGTATCTTGACTATTTTATCCACACTCTTTGCATTGTTTACATACTTGTATAGCTTATTCTTGGAATCCTCTAAATATTCCTTTAGTAGGGCCACTTCTTGTGTTAACTTTTCACATTCCAAAATCTTTGCTTCTAACTTATCTTTGAACTTGCTTGCCTTAGCCTTTGACTTTTCTAAATCCTCTATGAGCAATAATATTTCTTCATCACATTCTTGAAACTGACTTTCAAGCTTAGAGTGTTGCTTTCTTACCTTCTTTACTGTGTCAAGGGCATAGATAAGTTCTCCCTTGAGATCATAACCATTCTCTGCTGAATAATCCTCTATTTTTTTGCCTTTTTCCATATCATTTATTTCTTTTGGCTTGTCTTCTATAGGATCACTCACTTCTTCTTCTAATGCCATTAGAATATTTTCATCTGGTCTTTCAAGTGCATCTTCAAAATCATCATCACTGAAACTATAACCATCCCTTGTGCAATCATCTTCAAGATGTCCAAATTTACCACATCTAAAACACTTGAGAATAACTGGAGTCTTTCTCTTAACTGGTTCTTTCTCTTCAACCATAAATAGGACTTCATCTCTATCATTGTCTGAAAAACTAGCATCACTATCATTTGAGTACTTACTTGCATTATCCGCATAGTAGCTTCTCTTTTGCCTTTGGAAGAACTTCTTTCCTTGTCTACTTTGTCCATCCTTGCTTTTATTTTGGTGCTTGTATCTTTTTGATTCCTTGTACCTGTGGTCCTATTTTTCTTCATCATTGTTGCTCTTTGGCTCTTTGCACTCTGTTGCATAATGTCCATACTTTCCACAATTAAAAAACTTAATAGATCTTAGATCTATGGGTCTTCTGGAACCTTTATCTCTTCTACCATAATTTGCTTCTTCATCACTAGATGACTCACTGCTTGATTCTATCTTCTTACCCTTTTTATTTTTGTCCACTTTGAATGCAACTTCTTTTGGAGGAATAGGATCTTTTGTTCTTATCTCAAAAGTAGTAAGCATGCCAAGCAAAGAATTCCTTGTCAAAGAATCACTATCAATTGATGTTTCTATAGCGGAAACCTTTTCACTATACCTTTTTGGAAGAGTTCTCAAGATCTTATCACAAGCATCAGATTCATCAACCTTCATTCCAAGACCTTTCATCTCATGTATAAGTTCATCAACCTTGTTGAGATAGTCATGAATGTTTTCATCATCCCACATTCTTAGGTTCTCAAATTCTCCTTTGAGATTTTTGATCTTAGCTTTCCTGACACTTTTATCTCCTTCATATATGGTATGCAATAGTTCCCACATATCTTTTGTTATTGTACACTCCATAACCTTCATAGATTTTGATCTACGCAACCCTTTTATAATTGCATTCATAGCTCTTGAATTTGCATGCATTAGAAGCTTACCTTCTTTATCTGTAGGAGGATTGGCTACTGAATCATATCCAAGTTCCACTGCATCCCAAACTTCATTGCCAAGTGCCATTAGGTGAAATCTCATCAGCACACACCAATACAAGAAGTCACTTCCATCAAATACTGGTACTCCATTATTGAAGGATCCATCCTTTTGATCCATTGTGTTCTTAGACCACTTTTCCTTCAAGCTATCAAACTCTTCTGAAGGAACCCGCTCTGATACCAATTGAAGAACACAAGCTTATACTGAGAGGGGGTGAACAGTATAAGACCACTTTTTACTTTTCTTTTCAAATCAATATTATGTAGTGTATAGATAGCAATATCAATAGTAGTAAATACTCAAATCTGATAAATAGGTCCACTCAGAACCTGCTCAAATATGCTCAACAAGCTCACTCAGAACTTGTCTAAATATGCTCAAAAAGCTAACTTAGAACTTGTCTAAATCTGCTCAACAAGATCACTCAAAACTTGTCCAAATATGCTCAACAAGATCACTCAGAACTTGTCCAAATCTGCTCAATAAGTCCTCTCTAGGACTTGCTCAAATCTGCATTGCAAGCTTCTATAAAAGCTCACACAAAATTAGTCCACAAGCCTTCTCAAAGAGTTACCTCAAATCAACTTAATAAGTCCACACAGAACTTGTTCAATCTCATAGAATCATAAAGAGAATTTTTAGAGACTCAATATGTCCTATACTCAATGCTCAATCACTTTCTCAACTCAATCTCATAGAAGCATAAAGAGAATTTTTAGAGACTCAATATGTTCTATTCTCAAAGCTCAATCTCAACTCAAATCAATCTCATAGAAGCATAAAGAGAATTGTTAGAGACTCAATATGTTCTATACTCAATGCTCAATCTCAACTCAATATCATATAAGCATAAAGAGAATTGTTAGAGACTCAATATGTTCTATTATCAAGGCTCAATCTCAACTCAATCAGAATATAGAATATTTTGTTTCATGGAACTTGAAAAACCACTTCATTCATTCACTTGACTAGGCTTAATCAACTCTACTCAACCAATCACCTCAAGGAACAACCCTTTCTCACAAACCCTAGTCCAAGCATGTATCAACCAACTCAAAATATTTCCAACAATTCTCAACAAAAAATCTCACATAACAATGATACTCATGTTCTTTTCTAACTCAAGTTCAAGTTCTTTACATCACCCATAGGCTTCAACAACAATGCTAATAAGACAAGGTTTTAATCACAACTCTCAATTCAGAAAACCTTGAAGCATAAACTCAAAGTACTTCACTCAACCAATGGTCTAAACAACAATGCTTATCAAATAAGGTTTAATCACAACTCACAATCTAGAAAAACTTGAAGCATTAACTCAACCACTTTCGAAAAGGAAACCCTAATTAAATCCTTTTCACTCCAAACTTAATTTTCAATCAAGCCAATCATCTAACTCAACAAAGAAGAATTTTTCCCATACCTTTTCTTGAAGAGTAGTTGTCCTTACAAATCTGCCACACTCACAATTACTTATTTAACAAACTCAATAAGGGTTAGAGGATAATTTTTATATCACAAAAATAATATCACAATTACACCTTATAACTCCAACTTAAACAATAAATAATATCCTCACAATAATCACAAAACCCTTTATTGGAAATAACACACAACTCACAAAGTCTTAACCTTTCAATATTCCATAATAACAAAAATTAAGACTTGAAAATAAAAATAAAATTCTCCTTATACCTCCTAATGATATTTCTCAACTACCAACATTTATCACAATGCAAAGACTTCAACCACCAAAAACCTTATACCTCCAACCTAGGCATTAATAAAATAAAACATTAAAAATGTACCTTTGCCTTTGGAGAGTTTCAAACTCTCAACGCAGCCCTCACAATGTCTTTGCCCATGGCGTAAACACCACATGAGCTTAAAATATAATTGGTAAAGAAGAAGCACCATGCACTTCAAGACTCCTTCCTAGCCTTGCAAAACGTATACGTCTATTGATTGGTACCTTCAACGCATCCATCAAAAGCTTCTGCGGGATTCGAACACTAACCACCATGCACACAAAAACATACGCTTGCAACCCACTTGCCACTAGGCCAAAGTGCCTTGTTGGCTTCCAAAAAATCAATGCTCTTGCTTTTGTCCCTTTCACCATCAAGTCAAACCATGAAATTTGTACAACACTATCACGAGCTCTACATTCAATTCGTTGCACTTCTCTTTCAAATCGAGCAAGGGTAATTCAAAACTTAACTTTTGCATGGTATTAATATGCATTCCCATTATATTAAAAACATCAAAATTTACCTTGTCTTCTACGACGGCAAGGGAAATAAGTTTTGCCTTGTTTAAATCCAACCTTTAAATCTATTTAAAATATGCTTTGGTCTTCAACCTTTAACCCAACCTTCGGGTTTATTAAAATATTTTTAGACTTTGTAAACCCACTTTTGCAATATAAAATATTGTAATGAAAATTACAAATATTTTATTTGGGTTTTCACCATGGCACTTCTAACCATTATAATATTTCACCTTTGATAAAGTTCCTTTTAATATTTATTTATAAAATTTAAATTCATCCTAAATTTAAATAATTTATAAAATAAATATTATCACTCCTTTTTAACTTTTGTCTTTTGCATTGTTTCACTCGAACTTCTGCCTTCTTGCTGAATATCAAATGACCATATTTATCGCCTTTATTTCCTACTGAATTCTTTGGAATTAATGATGACTCCTTCTGGTGGCATCAATGATGACATCAATGACAACTTTGAATTAGGGACTCAAAATGTCCAACAAGTTGCTTGTTGTACACAGGCCTTATGGATGAAGTAAACTTTAAAAGATTTCAAATTAGAGCATGCTCATACCATCTCCATACTTTGTAATAATACAAGTGCCATAAACATTTCAAAGAATCTAGTAATGCATTCAAGGACCAAGCACATTCCAATAAAATATCATTTTTTGAGAGAGCAGGTGACGGATAAACAAGTTAAATTGGAATATGTTGCTAAAAACGAATAAATTGTGGACATATTTACTAAGCCACTTCCAAAGGAAACTTTTGAGTATCTTAGAGGAAAGTTGGGAGTAGCCTTACTCCCATCCCAAAATTAATCACCTCAAGAGAAGGTGGTGAGGGGGCTATGCTAAATGTTTAATTTTTAGCCCCAAAGAGCCCTTTTCCATTGATGTCAAAGGGGGAGAGATTTCAGTAAGGGGGAGAGATTTCTATGAGGGGGAAAAAATTCTCAGCGGAAGCAGTTTTAGTATCCAGTTGCACTAAAAGAATTTTTTTTGAAAGGGTTACCATCAATGAAAAAGGGGGATATTGTTGGACATATTGAGTAGTTGAGTTGTCATTGATGTCAAAATTTACATGAGGCAGTTATATTGGATGATAAAGAAAGCATGATATTCAAGACACATATAGCAAGGTTTATTACAAGGCAAGGAAAATATTATAAGGACAAAAAAGGTTTAAGAGGGCTTTAGAAGGTAAAGTTTAATATCAAAAAGCAAGAGGGCCAAAGGTTTAATAAAAGCCACTTGGGATAAAGGTTTAAAGGCTAAAGGTTCAAAAGAAAGTATTATAATATTTATTAAATATTATAAACCCTTGGCACCAACGTTTTTGAAAAATCTCCAATGCAAAATCATGAGCCAAAATATTAAGAAAAATCAAATTGGATATTAATAAGGCCAAATATTTCGTTAAGCTAAGGTTTGGTGTGGAGAAGCATAAATCAAATTTATTCACATAGATTTCAAAGTTGACATAGTGGATATGAGAGTGCAATTGTTCGCCAGATCGAATGTGCCTCATTTCATAGCTATCAAGTATGTCGATCATTGCTATTCATGAGCACTGATTCATTGATGTTTGGAGATATTTTTCATTGTTTTTTGAAGGAATCTTGGTCACCATTCATTGAGAGGAGCCCAACACTTGTTAAGTGAGTGAATCCACCATTCATTGAGAGAATCCACCATTTGAGAAAATACTTGAGCATCTGTTGAAGTGTAGTGTGCTTTTCAATTGAATGTCATGGTTGGAAAGAGAGTGTAGTGTGCTTTTCAATTGAGCACCATGGTTGGAAAGAGAGTGCAATGTGTTGTGTTATCTATTGAGCTTTGTGTAAGTCCTCTATTGCCACTCGAAAGAGCCCTATGTGTTATTTGTTGAGCATTGTGAAAGTTTTATGTTGTCTTTCGAAAGAGCTCTATGTGTCACTTGTGAGTCTAGTTTCATTATCTCAAAGATAGTCCATTGTCTCCTATTGGAGAAGTCTTTCATCCTTGTCCAAAAAGTTTTTCATTGTTGTTTACTCCTGCAAATTGCTTTGGCCATTTATGAAACATTGAAGGAGTCCTACACATTGTGAAAGTAATTTACGTTTGATAGATTTTGGAAAACGTGCCAAAGAAGACCTAAAAATATTAGTGAAGAAAGTGTTAACGTTTGCATGCGTTGGAAGTGGAAAGGACAAAAATTAGGGTTGAGCACTTCATCCATTGGAAACCAGATTTCAAGTGTAGTATAAGATCATGGGAGAATATTGAAGTTCCATTTGGTTGGTTAGCCCAAATGGTTACAAGCAAGGTTTGGGCACTAGAGGTCAAAGGGTCAATTCTCATCCATGCTAGTAAATTTTTGTATGAGGTATTTATAATGTTTTGATTAATATTTGAAAAAGAGTTATCAGGGTAATTGATATAAAGTCTTTATATTGGCAAATAGGAGATATAAGGATGTGTATGGTATAAAGTATTTTATTGTGCAAATAATTGATTACAAGGATGTATATTATAAATAATTTTGAGTTGCATGATTGAAAAAGAAAATATAAAAGAGATTGTTGCATATGAGAAAAGGAGTCATAAGGTGTATTGAGTTTTATTTGTTGATTGTACCCTTGCATGATATTTTGAGGGGTTTGGTTTATTATTAAAGGCTTTACTTTGAGAAACCAAAAGAGAGTTGTGAAGCATTATTTTTGGCCATTATTGTGCATCATTTTTGAATGAATTTGTGAAGCATTTGAGCATTGGTTTGAGTGACATTGAAAGTGGTTGAGCAAGAGTTAGAAATCAGTTTGTGAAGAAAATTGTGTATGGACTTTGAGAGACTTTGTGAAGAGAACATATTGAACATTTGCATTGCATATTGTTCTTTATATGTTCTTGAAATAATTCTAGGTAGAAAATATCCGAATTGCCTAGTTGAAGAAATAATTTTTGAAAGGGATACAAACATTATTTTGAACATCATTTGTGTGCAATATTTGGGATTGGTTGAGCATTTTCTATGAGTAGAATTGAGCAACATTGAGAATATTTGAGCATGTGTTATAAGCATATTTGATCATGTGTTATGAGCATATGTGAGTAGGCTTGGAGCATATTTGAGCAAGTTTTATGTATAGACTTGGAGCAGGTTTGAGATAAATTTGAATAAGTCTTTTAAGAAGAATTGAAGTAGAGTTGACACAAATTTGTGCATGTAATGTGTGTAGATTTGGGACAGAGTTGAGATATATTTGTTCATGTAATGTGTGTAGATTTGAGGTAGAGTTGAGATAGTTTTATGCATGTAATGTGTGCAGATTTGGGATAGAGTTGAGACATATTTGTGCATGTAATGTGTGTACATTTGAGGCAGAGTTGAAACAGATTTAAGCATGTAATATGTGCATATTTGGGACAGATTTGAGATAGATTTGTGCATGTGATGTATGCAAATTTGAGGTAGATTTGAGATGGATTTGTGCATGTAATGTGTACATATTTGGGATAGATTTGAGATAAATTTGTGCATGTAGTGTGTGTAGATTTGGGGTAGATTTGAGCAGAGTTGTGAGCAGGCTTTGAATAGACCATAGCAAAGGATATAGAGTTCTCCTATGGATAGAGGTACATGAGCTTGAGCATAGTGGATTGATATCTCTTTTGGACAGAGGTCCATAAACATTGTAATAGGGAATTGGTTCTCAAGATATTTGTTGAGAAAATTTAGAAGAAATGTTTTCTCTATGGACATAACTCACATTGGATGAACCATTTTAATTTTTTTTCTCTCATGTGTGTGATGATTTGTGCATTACCTTGTTACTACTATTGATGAGATTGGTTAATATTGTTATTTAAAGATATTGCAATTGATAACATTGGACAATATTATTTGGAAAATAAAAGTAAAATTTTATCTTATACTATTCACCTCCCCTCTCAGTATAATCTTGTGTTCTTCAGGTATTGTCATGAACCTCCTTGGCAAAATTTGTGGCATGATAAAATGATGTATCAATTGATGAAGTTTTAATACTTGGTTTTGTGCAATTAAGATGATGTGTGATGTGATTTGATATTGAAGAATATGATACTGCTAACAAATTGCCAATGTGTAGGATCAGGTACGCTTGTAGGTGGAATAAGTTGAGTCATCCACTAAAAATGGAGGTACTTGAGGTTGGGAAAGTGATGATAAGACAACTCGAGGGTAACATATATGGATACCTTCATATAGGTATGCATTATAAGTTGGGATAATGGAAGGACATCCTTCATAAATTTAAATCACTACAAATAAGAAATATTTAAATGAACAAGTAGACTAGTACACCACTTAAGGAGGGTATAATCCTAAATCCACTTGGAGAGGTTAGAGTCTCTGCTAATAAGCTATGATAGAAAATGATATTTGATGATGAATATAAATGAATGATTCCACCTATAAATAGATTATTTAATAAATTAATGGATGTGACTAATCAATGAGTTGACACATCCATTGGGATTGTTACATGGATCCCTTCTTTAAAATATTTATCCTAAAATATGGAAATGACTAGAAAATACTTTCAAATTTCCATGTAGCATCTTGTTCTAGAAGGTCCTACCATTTAATAAAAAAATATTGAATCTGGCGAGATCGAAGATGACATACTCTGGTTTACAATATTAATTTCGGTTGAAGAGTTATTCTCCCTTCTTCATATAGTACTCGAAGCTCTGTCTGTATTTGTACTTTCTAACCAATCACTTGTTTGAAACAAGATACATGAAAAAATAGATGTATATGAGAAGAGGGTGGGAGCTCCAATTGATATGCAACTTCACCTATGCAATGAACTATCTTGTAGAGCTTGTAAAATTGAGGAGCCAAATTTTGATTGGACTTTATCTTCAAGGATAGGTGCTTATAGGGTTGTATATATCCCACATTGAATTATTATTTTGAATAATGTAAGTCATGTTGTTGCTTCATACAATTTTGTGCCTAGATAAAATTATCTTTAAGAAGGTTGAGCATTGTCTGGTGATGTTGAAACAAGTTATTGACCTGAGCTACTTTAGAAGATCCTAGAACATAGTCTATGATCATTGGTGTATTATGATCATACAAGGGTTCAAATGGAGACATCTTGAGGTAAAAATAGTAAGAAGTGTTATGATAATGAAAGCCATTGAATCCAGTGATATTGCTTATACTGAGAAAAGCAACGAAGATAAGTACCAAATATTTATTAACTATTTTTGTTTGACCATTAGATTGTGGGTGGTATGCAGAATACATGTTCAACTTGGTACCACTAAGATGAAATAATTATTTTCAAAATTTGCTAGTGAAATGGGATCACAATCACTGACAATAGTGTTGGGTATACCATGTAATTTGAAAATGGAGTCCAAAAATACCTTGGCTACTTTACTTATTGAGTAGGGATGTTGTTGGGTACAAAAGTGAGCGTATTTGGAAAAGCGATCCACAACCACAAAAATCATTGTTTTACCCTCTAACTTGGGAAGCCCCTCAATAAAATCCATTGATATGTGTTCCCATTGGTGGTCTAGAATTGGTAAGGGTTGCAAAAGTCCTGGATATTTCACTATTTCACCTTTATTGCATTGGCATACCTCACATTCAGCCATAAATGTCCTAACATAGGTTTTTAAGCCTTTCCAAGAAAAGGATTGTTTCACTCGTTGGTATATTTTAAAGAATATCGAGTGTCATAATGAAGGGGATGCATGTAATTATTGTAGGACCATATATTTAATAGTGGAACCCTACAAAAGGTAGATGTGGTATTTCTTGCAAAGCACCCCATCTAAATATGTGAACTAAATATGCCTTGATGATCTTGAATTGTTGTCTTGAATAATTTGAGCGGTTTCACTATCAACCAACCATTCTTCTTGAAGTTGAGATGACCATTAGGGACAGGGACTCAAAATGGCATTGATGGAGATCTCATCATAATATTTGTGAGACAATGCATCAACTACCATGTTTTATTTGCCTTTCTTGTACTCAATCATGAAATCATACCCCAAAATTTTGGTCATCCATTTATTCTGTTTAGGGCAAGATAGACATTGTTCTAGAAAATGCTTAAGACTACTATGGTCAGTATTAATAATGAAATAACTACTTATTAAATAATTCCTACATTTATCAATGGCATGTAGAATAACCAACATTTCATTTTTGTAAGTGGATCACCCTAAATTATTACCTGAAAGTTGCTTGCTCTCAAAAGCCAAGGGGTGACCTTCTTGCATTAAAATAGTGCCAATACCTATACCCAATTTGTCACACTCGATGATAAAAGGTTTTATAAAATCAAGAGTAGCCAATACTAGGGTAGAACACATGGCTTCTTTGAGAGATTGGAATTCCTAAGAAGCTGCTTCATTTCACTGAAAGACATCATTTTTGGTAAGTGTTGTGAGAGGTGCTACAATTTTGCCATAGTTGCATATAAATTTTTGGTAATAGCCCGTAAGACCTAGGAATACTCAAAGTTTTTAAAGGGATTTAGGTAGAGGCCAATCTTGAATAACTTTGATTTTTTAAGGTCTACTTTGACTCCTTCATGGGATATTATATGGCCTAAGTATTCAACTTCTTGGACTCCAAAGGCACATTTGGATCTTTTAACAATTTTTTTTCCTTATGTAGTAAATGAAGGACCTTGTCAACATGGGTTAGGTGATCCATCCAAGATTTTTTGTAAATGAGGATATCATCAAAGAAAAATAAGATGAACTTATGAAGATATGGCCTAAAGACATGGTTCATAAGTCTTTGAAAGGTTGATGGAGCATTAGTAAGACCGAAAGTACGACTAGGAATTCATAATGACCTTCATGAGTTCGAAAAGAAGTTTTAGGTAAGTCCTCTTCCCTCACTTGAATTTGGTGAAAACCTGAATGAAGATCCAATTTAGTGAAAAACTAGCACCTTGTAATTCGTCTAATAAGTCGTCTATGATGGAAATAGGGAATTTATCCTTGATGGTAATTTTTTTGAGAGGTCAAAAATATAGACACATGCACCAAGAGGTATCCTTACGATGTACCATTACTATGGGTGATGAGTAGCTACTGATGCTAAGATGAATGATGCCATGTTCTAATATTTCTTGGAATAGCTTCTCTATTTCTATCTTTTGAGGTTGGGGATATTGACAAGGATAAACATTAGGATGAAGGCTTTTGAGAACAAGATGAATGGCATGGTCATGTGATAATTTAGGTGGTAGACCCTTTGGTTCACTAAAAAATTCTTCATAATTATCCATAATAGTTTGAATATCCTTTGAGAGAATTGTAGGAGTATCCAAGGACTGAGCTTCCATGGAATTTATTTGAGCTATAAAACCATAAGCACCCTTCTTTAATAACTTCTCCATGCAGTGAGAACTCACCACCTTGGATGCTGAAGAATAAATTCTTTGAAGACAAATAGTCTTCCCAATATCTATCCATTTGATGTATAATATTTGAATATTAAGAGTAGCATCGTCAAGTTAAGATAGTCATTCTACACCCAAAATAACATTTGAGCTACCTAAGTTCATGATAAAGAGAGTTCCATGCCAAGTATAGCTTTCCATTTTTAGCTAATATGGATATGTTTGGCCCACACATTGAGTGTTACCTCCATTTGCAATCAATACTTGAAACTTATCTTGATTAGAAGTATTCATATACAAGTTCAAGGATTTGGTAGTTTTATAATTGATAAAGTTATGTGTACTACCTAATTCTATCAACACATTAATGTTTTTGTGCCTAAGTACCTTAATTGTATGATGAGTTTTTAAATTCATAAGTGCATGTACTCAAAGAGCAATAGTATCTTAGTGAGGTGTCACTTCACTAGTATCTGGTGTTTGTTGTTCTGAATCGGTGAACAACTCTAGTTGAACTACATCTTTTTCTTTATTGCTATTAGATTCCACTTGAAAGGTTTGATTTACTACACAAGATTGATCCCTTGGATGATAGGGATGACATTTAAAGTAGAAAAATATTAAGGATAATTTATTATTACAAAAGGGACGATGAAAATTAGAATCAAGTTTATAAGGTACCACATTTTAAAATTTATTTTAGGCTACTTGAGCTATATGAGTGATGTCATCAAGAGTACATGGATCATGCATGTTGAATTCATTTCTTATTTTATCCTTGAGACCATGACGAAAGGTGAATACCACTACTGCTAGATTCAATTCATGTGTATAAGTAAGAAGACTTGTGAATTCAGTGATATAGTCTTCTACTAAACCAATTTGCTTGATTTCCATAAGGTGAGCCATATATGATGAAGAAGAACCTTTATAAAATATTCTAAGGAAGATCTCCTTAAATTCATGCCACATAAGGAAGTGATTATGTTGATGAAGCTACCATAACAACCACTGATAGGCCTAGATACCCAGTTTACAAGATGTAAATGTGACAAGACCGATTTTGGGAATATGATAAAGACAAAAAAATCCATCAATTTTGGCTAGCCAACCTATTGGATCATATCCCTCAAAATTAGGCATATCAGTATGAAGAACTTGAACATCATGAGTCCATTCTAAGAATCAAGAGGTATAACCTGCTAAAGTATCAAAATCAGGAGAATTTTTTGGAGGTACTAATGTTTTATGAGTATTTGAAGGTGGAGGGTTGGCATTTAAAGGTGAAGTGTTGGCAATGGCTTGATTATTTTACTGGAGAAGTATAGCCATTGAATCCTGTATCTCATGTACTACTAAATACATAGTGGCTAGATCTTGTTATCCTAAACACTAACGCACACTGATGTATAATGTGAGAGGAATTTTAATGATAAGATATTCTTAGATAGAAATAATGTGTTCTAGGTAAGCAAAAATACCATTGTTGTCTGTATTTGGAGAAGCCATGGACTAGTCGTGAGGAGTAAAGCTATTAATTCTAAAGGGAGAATTATGCTGCATACCTTGCCTTCATGGCTGTCTTTTGGATGTATTCAGGAATCCTTCGTTTGGTCTATTTGTGTGTTGTAATATTTTGTTTGCTCATCTATTCCACTTTTTTGGAGTGGATTGATCACTCATGCACCTTGAATTGTAGAAAAATTAGAATGGGCCTAATAACTTGTATTTTGTTGTTAATTTTCTACAAAATATTGGTTTGGAATATCCTCCAATGGCTAACTATGGAATGGACCGTTGAATAATTTACTCAATGACTAACTACAAATTTCAAATAATTTTATCAATGGCTAACTACAATTTTTAAATATTTTCATCACATTTCAAATATTGTTTTTCATCAACGAGTTCTATTAATGGCTAATAGCAATCTTCAAAAATTTTGTAACCGAAAAGTTACAATACTGATATAGTAGGGTACTGGGTTGATTGGAAAGTAACCATGGATGGATAGTGTATGGATAATAACCAATAGGGAGTTGACATGAAGTGTATGGATAATAAGTGATAATGAGTTGACACTGCAGTGGACTGACCAGATGATGAACTAACGTGACTAGGCCTCCAATTGGATAGTAACTAATGGACTTGACATATAAGACAGTGATAAGGACTCTGACTGGATAGTAATCGATGGACTTAACACTAGTAATCGATGGAACTGACATGAAAGATGGTGACTAGGACTCCATTTGGAAAATAATCAATGAACCTAACATGATAACTAGGACTTTTATTGGACACACAAAGATGATGAATAGGACTTCTATTGGACACACCTTATAGCAAGGGCATTAACCAATGGATACACTAAAAAAAATGGGTTTGTGAGAGGAGGGGACTGATAATGGATGTGACCACCACAAGTGGTCAAGAAAATCTCAACGCTAAGGCCAATATAAAGTCCCTCTTGGCCTTTCCACAGCTAGTGTGGGATAATTTGTAAATTTTATCCTGCACAATGCTAACAACCCAGCTATGTGGTGATTTCGATTTTATCTTGACATAATTGATTTAAATATCTTCTTTATGGATTTGAATGAACCTTTACGTATCTTCTTAAAACATTAATCAAAATATACCACCTGTGACATTTAGAGTTAGGATGAATGAAATTTGAACAAATCTAAATTTTATTTTAATTGGGTGAACGGTGCTTTAGCAAGTACAAATACTTTACAAATTCTAACTAGTGTTTTAATTGGATGAATTCCACTTAACAAATATGAATTCTTTGTGTACTACCAATATGTGATTGCAGACTAATCGGGTATACTATATGGATATTGCGTACTACCAAATATGAATTTTTTCCTTGTACACGTTGCTAACTGGGTTTGGTAATTCAACCAGTCCATATATTATGCTACGTCTATCAACAATACTGTTTTAACCATTAATCTCATCAATGATACTGAAAAATAAATTGATTTATGGTTGATGCCTATGAAGAGGAGTGAGGAGAACTATTAATAATTTGTAGCATGGATTGGACTGTTGTGATCTAGAAGCAAGAATGGTGGAATTTTATTTCTCCAGTAATAATCGCTCTGATACCACTTGGAAGGATATCCTTCACAAATTTAAATCACTATGAATAAGAAATTTTTAATTGAGGAAGTAGGATATTATGCCACTTAAGGAGGGTAAATTCATAAAGCCACTTAGAGAGGGCAGAGTCTTTGCTAATAAGCTATGATAGAAAATTATGTTCGATTATGAAATACCAATGAATTATTCTATCTATAAATAAATGATTTAATAAATGAATGGACGTGACTAATCAATGAGTTGACACATCCATTGGGATTATTATAGATAATTATCATAACCAATTACCTTGAGCACAAGTAGATAAACTAGTAGCTATTGTAAATGTTTGGGCTAAGACACATAATTGAGTTGATGAAAAGACTCCCCTTTTTCTGTTGCATATGTTTGTTTTTCTTTTCCTTCATCACTATCTGCATTGAAGGTTAGAAAAATAAATTAAAAAGAAAAAAAATATGCATAGCTTGATTGCATCTAAAATATTCCTATTTTGTTTGGGATCTCTGACTTTTTTATTTATAGAATAATAAAATCTTTCTTTTAAAATGATAATAGAGTTCCATTTTATAAATAATAGAAGCATGATATAACTGATTAGTAAATGAATCTCATGTATTTACTTATATGTGTATAAGATACTCATTTAAATGATAATTGAGTTTTATTTAATTAAGTGATGAAATATTTATTTTAAATAAATAATAGATTTCATTTAAAAAACCTTAGTCTAAATGATAATTGAATTATATTCTAAAGTGGATAATAAAATACTTTAAAATAGAAAGGTTGAACTTCCAAATATTTGTTTGACCTTGTAAAGTTTATTGAATTAAAATAAGAAAGGATTGGAGCTTATATCATGAATATTATAGTGAGCTACGTGTGTAGAGGCAGGAAGATTCATAAACTTGGGTAAGGTCATGGTGAATTTTGGGAGATTGCAATCTAATAAAAATAATAGTTTACCTTGCTAGACCACTTGGGAAAGTAGTCAAAGAGTAGATGCAGGTGGATGGGGAAAGTAATGGGGTGGATGAGTGAGTCATGGGGAAAAAGACTCTGCCTAGGAAGAGAGAATGGATTGTTGGGCTTTGAAGGATATGAACTATAGGGAGAAGGTAAAAACAAAATTAGGGAACCATATGTCTACGAGAGAACAACATTCTAGGAGGATACAAAACCTTGTGAAAGATATTCAGGTTGGTAATTTGGAGTATCTCGTACTGTCTGGTTAAACTAAAGGAATGCTTTCATTTGATGCTAAATCTTGATAACTTAGTGAATACCTATGTTGTCCCTTATTCTATGTGTTTTATATTATGTATTCAGCTTGCACTTCTTGTTTGATGTTTGGAAACCCCTATCATGAATGGTGAGCCATTGGCTCCAAAATCGTAGCTTAAAACCTTGACTATCACTATTCCTTATAGTGATAACATCCTCTTAGTATGAATAGGAGATGTTTGTATTTAGAACTGCATAGGGTGAGCACTATGTTGACCTCTACGTAGTTTTGATGGCACCATGTTGATGCGTGTCTTGACCTTCTAGGAAGTGTTGTTGACCACATTGTTGTGGTTTTCTTCTGCATTGTGATGATAGGTCCTTGACTGCATTAGATGAGGTTTAGAAGTGTTGTTAAACCCTATTTCCTACTGTGACAGTGCCCTGGAAATCCTAGAACCATTGTTTCCATATTTTTATGCCCTTACCTATCTCTTGGGGGGGTGCATTGTGTGAGGCTTGAGTAGGTGATTTCATGTTTGTATATCCTTTGGTCATTGCCTAGTTCCCCTTGCTTGGGATTTTCTTGGTAAGCGAGCATCTCAAAATTCTACCTTGAGTTTCTGATTATCATAGACTATGTTGACTTGGCTTTCCTATTCTAAAACCCTGGTGAGCTGAGTTGTGTGGGCTTTCCACTCAATTTAAATAATTGACTATGGTTTTTTTATTAGTTAAATAATTAATTTTATTAATTCGTGGGGATAAAACCTTAGTGTAGTTGTTAAAAGAAATTAGTTTGATTTAAATGATTAGAGTAGTAAGACTTTGATTATTTAAATTAAAAGAAAACAATTTGATTTAAATTATTAGAGTAGTGAGGCTTTGATTGTTTAAATTAAAAGAAAATAGTTTGATTTAAATGATTAGAGTAGTGAGGCTTTGATTGTTTAAATTAAAAGAAAATAGTTTGATTTAAATGATTAGAGTAGTGAGGCTTTGATTGTTTAAATGAAAAGAAAATAGTTCGATTTAAATGATTAGATTAGTGAGGCTTTGATTGTTTAAATTAAAAGAAAATAGTTTGATTTCAATGACTAGATTAGTGAGGCTTTGATTTTTTAAATAAAATAAAATAATTTGGTTTAAATATTTTAAAGAAATGGGACTTTAATTGTTTATACTAAAGGAATGATTATTTTATAGATTAAGGGTATAGGACCTTAATTTGTGACATGATAAAAGAAAATTGAGTTTTTATTAATTAAAGTAGTGAGACTTTAATTTAATAAATAAATGAAATGATTATTTTGTAGATTAAGGGTATGGGACCTTGATTTATAAAATAAAAGGTAATGGTTTATTTATGGATTAAGGTAGGTGACTTTGATTTGTTTAATAAATGATAATAGTTTATTTGAAAATCAAGGGTATGGGACTTTGGTTTATGGAATGAATGGAAAAGGTTTATTTTTAAATTAAAGTAGTAAAGCTTTAATTTAGTAAATGAATGAGAAGATTGTTTTATAGATTGAAGGTATGGGACTTTAATTCATCAAAACAAGATAAATTTTACTTAAAGTAAAATCATGATCTAAGTTGTGTATGTTGAATAACTCTCAGAGAGTATCTGAGAGGTGATATTAAAAGTAATGATTCTTTTATGAGATCGACTATGCATTACATGGTTAGGGACTTGAATAAATTTATATAGTTGTAATTTGGGTAAAGTAAATGTAAAATGCATTTAGAGGCATGCTTATTGTAAACCACGAGTGCCCTGATCCCCTACTATCCTCAAATGATTGATGAAAAGAGAGGGAGGACCAAAATGATAGATGGACTAATGCATCAGTTTGATCTCTAGTTACAATTTATTTACTTATGCACAAATAGACTAGAATTGTGGGGAGATTTCCCTAATAAATTGATGTAATACATTATTATTTAAGAGTATGGGGGATTTATCATACTTGTTTATATGTAATAATTTCTTATTTTTAGGAAGATGTACCTTTAAATTACTATTTGATTTATTTATATTTAGTATTTAAATCCTTTTCAGTTAATGATTATCTTCTTAAATGTTGTTCTTTTCTAGCAACTTTTGCATGTTTTATGAGTTATTATTTTTTGATTTAGTATCTATATCTATCTTTGTTTTCCTTGCTTAATGACAATAAAAGAAATAGGTGGTAAGTTATAGGGTGAACTTAGAGGATAACCTAAGGGATTGAGACCCCCTTATGGTGAACATAGTGGACCTAAGGGATTAATACCCCTTGGGGGGAATGGTAACTAGGTTGTATAAAGACTACATCTGAGTTAAGATAGATTTTCGAAAGGTGATATTGATAGATTAACTCGTAATACACATAGCATACCTACACAGACTAGATTGTGTAGAGTTTGGAGATGTGTGTATATATTTTATTGACTACAAGTGATAAGTCCAGCTCATCAAGAATGATGAGATTGATGGAATTATTTATAGAACATACAATACACCTACACAGATGGACTTGCATGAGGAAATATTATGAGAAATAGCTCCTTGAAGAACTTAGGGGATTTTGTTAAACATTAAGTTAACCTAAAGTTGGTTAGGGGTTTATGAATCTCTCTCCTTAGTAAAAAAAATCTTTCTATGTATTGCTTGTTTCTTTGTTTTTTAGGGTTGTTACAATTGTGGATTGAATTTATATCAATAAAATCAAAATTCAGATGTTTTCTTAAACTTATGGCTTAGCAGATTAGGAAATTCTTAATTGAACCATCCAATACAATGATATATATGCATAGCCCAACGATGTGTGTGTAATTTTATTTGCAAAAGAAGCTTCTTAAACACTTCAATATGACTACCTGTGGGGTTTGTATTCTAAGAAGTTAAATACCTAAATATTTTAAATACCTACTTTGCATTTCAATCATAGAAGCATTTAATTAGGGATTGCCTATTTCATAAGCCATACAAAATATCTAGCGATTCTAAAGAATTAGAGAAAAGGGGGTGAGGGTGAATCATCTAGTGGACAAAATAAAGAGCTCTCTAATGGTTAGGGAACAAAAACCATGGAGGTAATATAAGAGGGAAAGACATAAAATGGGAAGGAAACTTAGAGTAAGGGCTTAAGGGATAGGAAAGTTGGAACTCCCATAGAATGGGTATAGGTACAAAAAGGAAGGGAGATTAGAGATCCTCTATGGAATCCTTCTAAATTCAAGAGAAGGTATTCTTATCTAGGAAAGCAAAAAAATGGTGGAGAAAATTTGCTAAGGAAGGCACACTCACATGAAATTAAAGTGAGTCATAGTTTTGAGAATTATGTCCATGTAGGTGAGAGCCACTCAGGTAATAGATTTGAGGTGTTGAATGTTTATGTGAATCAATGAATTTTAGTATCCTTTCTTGAAATGTAAGAGGGATGTCAATCCCATTGAGAAGGAGTTTAGTTAGTCATTTTTATGAAATGTAAAATCTAATGTAGTCTATATTCAAAAAGCGAAAGTTAGTGGTTTTACATTAAAGAGTTGTATGGATAGTAGTCAAAAGATATGTTGGTGGGGTTCCTCTCATGATAGTGGCTCTAGAGGAGTCATTTTAGTATTCATTCTATGGTAGGGTTCCTTGTTAATGGATAAGGGAAAGTATCCTCAAGGATCACTAGTATTGGTAACCTTTTTGATTGTTAGGTAGGTTGGTGTTTTTTTAATGTATGCTCCCAAAAATTCAAATGATAGAAGCAAGCTATGGTAGCGGATGTCCTCTAATATTAAAAATGCTAATTGGGTTATTGGAGAGGACTTTAATATGGTATAATGGATAGGGGATATGGAAGAAGGAACAAGAAGATGTGTTGTAGGTGAGGAAAAATAAAAATAGACCAAAATGAAGGTCTCTTAATAGATATTTGACATAAATTTTAAATAGAAGCACCTAGAAAAAGGGGGTTGGTTTACATGGTCTAATAGGAGAAAGGGTAAATATTATGTATAAACTAGATTGGACAAATTTTATGTTGATAGAAGTATATTCACTTGTATAGGGCTACGTAAATGAGCTGGTGATGTGGAAATTTTGGCAATAGGTTTCGACCATTTCCTTATTAGCACAATAATTTACATTGGTAAGGTCTCTGCAATAGATAGTGCTTTAATGTTTAAGCTAGATATTTATCATTTGTAATTTGAAGTCTGTAGAACTATGATCATATATGTATCAAAATTGGAACCTATGTCAAGAGAAAAATATGGGTGATTAGGATAGTTGGAAACAGTGGTAAGGAAGATAGTTATATTTATGTGGGGTTGGGGGAGATTGGTAGCCAAAAAAATGAGGGGTAAAATCAAAATTTTAAGATAACTAAAAAAGACAAGAAGGGAAATGGAACTAGATCCTTTAAATATCCAGTTACAAAAACTAACATCAAGTAAATAAAATGAAATTAGAGTTTATTAAGACTACGGTTGTAGATGAGCAGGAGTAGGCTCAATTGGATTAAACAGGATGATACAACTTCTCATTTCTTTTTTGGTCACATCAAAAGAAACATTGTTTAAAAAAGAATAGTGGTTTTACAAATAGAATATGGCTCTCATTTTGAATATGAAAATGAGATAAAATATATATTTGAATCTCATTTTTAGAATATATTTGTGGAGTATCCTACAAATTAGGGTGTGTTGTTGGCTAGAGAAGAAGTTAAAAAATGTGTGCCTAGGAAAATTTTTAGTTTTGAGAATGACAAGATGGTGGATGGTTTCACTAAGGACGAACTTTATGCTACACTTTATCATATGAGAAATGGTAAGTCCCCTAGTCCATATGGACTCCCTACAAATTTTTACAAGAACACATGGGAAGTGATTGGTAATGACAACATGATGATGGTGCAAGAAGTTTTTAACAAAGGTGAGTTATCTTGAGGCTTGAATTAAGGTCTTATTAAATTGATCCCTAAGAATAATAGGAAGGAAATTATTGGAGGTTGGATGCCCATTACTTTGTTCAACATATCATTAAAAATTCTATCAAAGGCACTATCTCGTAGACTAAAACCTATAGCAGTGAGAATTGTATGATAAAAATAAACATGGCTTGTTAAAGAAATATTTATGTTAGACACCATGTTGGTCATGTGGGAGACAATGGATCAGGCAAAAGGAAGCAATCAACAAGCATTATTTTTGAAGATGAATTTTGATAATACCTATGATAGGGTCAATTGGAAACTTATTATTGGAGTGGTTGGGATTCAACAAAGCAATTATTGGGTAGATAACGATGTTGTTCTCATGTACCTCAATAAAGGTAATGATTAATGGTAATATTTAATAATATATTACTTTGTTTAAGTTCATTAGACGAGGTTTATCTCTAGCCCCCTATCTTATTTTATTATTTGTTGATGCTTTGGGATATCTATTAGATTCTAGAATGAAGGCAAGGGATTTAAGAGCCATATCGATTCTACATGGTACAATTATTAACAACCACTTTCAAGATGATTATTTTATTTTAGTCCAACTAGATAGATAGTACATTGAAAATACCATATGCTTCCTTGATCCATTTTGCTTGGTCATAGGTGCCAAAATCAGTGAACCTAATTTTGAGTTCTAGTTAGTTGGTGCTAACTCCTTACCAAAGGGTTTTTATCCCACATGAAAATGTATTGTAGATGGTGAGATTGTTAGATATCTTGGTATACCATTTGGTAAGAGGGTTTCATTGGTTGATATATCGGATTGGTGCTTGGCTAAAAAAATAAAAAATATTTAGGTGTGGAAAAATTGGTTACTTTAATTTACTAGTAAGCTGGTGGTGGTGGAAAAAATATTACTATTATTCTTGTTAATAATTCATAATAAAAGAGGATTGAGAATATAATTTGATAATTTCTATGGTTCATATTTCATGATTCAGATAAATTATTGCTTATAGCATGGGAATATTGTACTATTCCCAAAGAAGAGGGAGGTTTGGGGCTTCTGGATATTCATACTCAATGTAAGGTTCTAGTAGCGAAGTGGATTTTGAGGGTTTTATAAGGGAATGTAGGGTGGAAACTTCTATTACAACATAGAATTTAGAATTGTACTCACATTGATGTTATTAAGAGTTCCTTCCATTTGGAATACATCATTGGCAACCCTTGGAAGTTTAAAATGGGAGGTAACATTATTATTAAAAGAATTCGAGAACCATGGAAGTCAATTTCCCATGTGCTACATTGAGAATTATTTAATTATAGAGAGGGTGGATGCTTCATTGTAGATTAATTTGGCTATGGAAAGAGATTGGGGAGTATACCTGTAACGAACCAAGACTCCATTATGAATGATTGGTAAAACAAGGGTTCAGTACTAGGCTAATTTATGGAATGTTGACACTAGTGATTGGTCCTTCTAAATTTATTTGGTTCTTAAATATAAGTTGCAATACTATGATAAGGATGTTATCACCTAGATACACTCTCTTTTGTCATTTGATCAATTTTACAAACTAAATAGAGGACTACCAAGATCTGTTTGGAGAGATTATAGGTGGAATTTTGGTTACCCTTTGCTCCAATTTAAGTCTACTAATATTTATGAGGTTATGTTGATTAAGGCCTATATAGATAATGTATTGAATCATAGATGGAATGTAAATTACACCTATAAGAAATAGAGAAGATGATTATATAAAATATGACATTTTAAAATGTCTACTTAGCTTTAGGTATTTTATTGGTTACTACCCTTCCAAGGTGTATTATGCAAAGCTAGGTTGGCCAAATTAAATTTCATTTATGGGTGATGTGTGGTTTGTGGAAAAGAGGAAACAATAAAGTATATATTTTTTGGGATTGATATCATGCCAAAGCAATATTAAAAGGAATGGATTCAGTTATTACTCCTTTTGGGAGGGACACATTTGTTGGAGTAATGCACTTCTTAGAGATGTCAACAACTATCCACCTCATATGGTAGGAATCTGGAAAGTGGTGAGGGTCTCTATTCTATTTGCTATCTAAAAGAACATATGATATCTTGTTTTTGAAGAACACAAGCTTATATTAAGAGGGGGGTGAACAATATAAGATAAAATTTTACTTTTCTTTCCAAAACAATATTATCCAATGTTATCAATTGCAATAATTATTCAAAGTAGTATTAACCAATATCATCAATAGTAGTATCAAGGCAATACATAAATCATCACACACATGAGAGACACAAATTTAATGTGGTTCACCCAATGTGGGTTACGTCCACGGAGAAAATATTTCTTATAAATTTTCTCAATAAATATCTTGGGAACCAATTCCCTATTACAATTTTATGGGCCTATACCCAAAGGATATCTCAATCCCCTATGCTCAAGTTCATGGAACTCTATCCACATGAGACCTCTATCCCAACTACTTTGGTTTGAGGACCTCTCTCCACTATTCTATATTGTGGACCTCTATCCATAGGAGACCTCTATCCCCACTGCTATGGTTTATGGACCTCTATCCACAAGAGACCTCTATCCCCACTACTCTGGTTTGTGGACCTCTATCCATAGGAGACCTTTATCCCCACTGCTCTAATTTATGGACCTCTATCCATAGGAGACATCTCTCCTCTTAGCTCTAGTCTGCTCCAAAGCCAACTCAATATTCTACTCAAAAATTACTCCAAGCCTTCATACAAGGCTTGCTCAAATCTGCAACAAAATCTTCTCAACTCACTACTCCAATCTGCACCAAGCCTACTCACAAGGCTTGCTCAAATCAGAAAAAAAACTTGCTCACAAATCTTCCCAAATCTACACCAAGCCTACTCACAAGGCTTGCTCAAATATACTCTCAACTCTTACCCAAACCTACTTCAAGTCTTCTCACAAGACTTACTCAAATCTACCTCAAACCTGCTTCAAGTCTTCTCACAAGACTTGCTCAAATCTACCTCAAATCTAGTTCAAGTCTTCTCACAAGACTTTCTCATTATCTACCATGCTCAACTCTACTCATAACACATACTCAAATCTGCTCATAACACATACTCAAATCTGCTCATAACACATACTCAGATCTACTCATAACACATACTCAAATATTCTCATAACACATGCTCAACCAATCCCAAATCTTGCACACAAATGATGTTCAAAATAATGCTTGTATCTCTTTCAAAAATGCTTTCTTCAACTAGGTGATTTAGACATATTCTACCCAAAATTCATTTAACCTCTTGAACATATAGAGAATGATATGTACTATCAAATACCCAATATGTTCTTCACATTCACATGTCTCACATTCATCAAATCAGATCTCTACTTCTTACAAATTCCTTTCAAATCAAATCAAGCTAGTGTATAACTTTACTTCACAAAAATTGGTTTATGTTCCTTGCAAATTTTCTCTCAAAGATCAAACACAATAATGCACAAATTTTCTTCACAAAATTGGTCTCTAACACTTGCCCATTCACATTCAATATCACTCACATCAATGCCCAAATGCTTCACAAATTATTTCAACAAGAATGCACAATTTGTTCTCAAAACCCTAGCACAAGTGTCTTTAAAGATAATGCACAAAAAAACCCTAGAAAAGTGTTTCCAATTTTCTTCAATGATAATGCACAACTTGTTCACAAACCTTAGCACAAGTGTTTCCAATCTCATTCAACAATGAAGCATAATTTTATTCTCAAACCCTAGCACATATATTTCCAACAATGCTCATACATAATCCTTATTTCTCCACCTTATGATTCAAAAATATTTGTTCAATCAAACACCTTAAATAAGGAATGATATCACCATACCTCTTAACTTGCTTTGATGAAGATGTGCCCTCAAAACCTATCTCAAAAAAATTTCCCTTTCAAAGTGCCACTTCAAAACTGGTTAGTAGATCTCTCTTTCAAATCATCCACATTAAATTTTTCTTCAAAAATATGTGCTCAATAGAATATGAAAATAATGCTCTATGACTCTCCTTTTGTTCTCAAAAGATAAAGCATCAAAAACCTCTCAAATTTCTTTTCCACCACACAAAAATTACAATAAAAAATTGAACCACAATAACACCTTATAACTCCTCATTATTGCATATCAAAAATAATACATTAAAGACAACAATATCTTCTTTAATTTTTCTTCTAAAGCACTTGCAAAAATAAACCACTTATTACCCTTATGACTCCCTAAGTCAAACAGTGCGCACTACGACCAAATAAGACTTATGCCTCCTAATTTTAACCTTAGACAAAATTAATTTTTGTGCTTACCAAAAATCTATATGAGTGAGAATCGACCCCGAGACCTTTTTCCTGTCCTTCACCTTAGCACTACTTAGGCTACCGCTAGGCCAACCATCCACACAAGAACATATATGCATGATATAACTCTTAAACCCTTCAGCGATTCCTCTCTATCAACAAAACAACAAAACATCACCATTGAGGCTCGACCCCGAGACCTCCTACCTACCCTGTGTATTAGTGTCACTTGGGCTAGCCACCTGGGCTCGCCATCCGCATGAGAACCAAATGCCCAAAATAATGTCTTTATCAACTTTGTCCTCTCTCCTTTCAGATTTTGTCTTCTCCCTTATTACCTGTAGCTTTTGATTTTGCACTAAAGGGAATTTCAATTTTTGCATCCAAATATAAACATTAGCAAGCATCCACATAAATGAAATAAATCAAACCTTTATATATATGCCTTTTGGTGTTTTGTGGGGGACGTCGATGCTTAGGAAAATATGAACGTTTGGCATTTAAAATATTTTCAAATGTGTTCCCTCCAAGATTTTTGGTGCCTCAACCTTTTTCAAACTCTTATATTATAATATTTTAAATATTATAAAATTATTTCTTAAACCTTGATCTTTGCAAAATAAAACCTTCTTCTTTTTCTTTTTCCTTTGTAGAACCTTTTGTGCCATGCAACTTTAAACTCTTGTCCATATGTTTTAATATTTAAACTTTAATCCTTGAGCCTTCTCTTTTAAACCTTTGTCCCAATGAAACCTTTAATCCTCTTTGAATTTATTTATAATATTTGAAATAAATATTATAAACCTTTTCCACCTTGCATAAACAACCATAGGAGAATATTTCTGCCTTATGTACCCTTTGAAGATATTTGCCTTGCACTTTAATATTTCAACCTTGAAGATAATTCTCAACCATTTCACTTTTGACATCAATGACAACCAATGTACTCAATATTTCCAACAATCTCCCCCTTTGTCATTGATGGTAACCCTTCTAAAATATTTCCTTTTACTACCACTGGATTCCAAATTTGCTCCCCCTAAGAAGCTGCTCCCCCTTACTGAATTCTCTCCCCTTACTAAAAATCTCTCCCCTTTGACATCAATGGCAAAGGGCTCCTTTGGGGCTAAAAATAAGACTCTTAGCTCAACCCCCTCACCACCTCCTTTCCTTGAGGTGATCAATTTTGGGGTGGGAGTAAATCTACTCCCAACTTACAATGCTCTTCTTCCTTTTCAACCTTATTTTTCCACATCTTTGTAGTCATACCCTTTTGATCCTTTTGAGTGTCCCTGTTCTTGCTTGTCTTTGGAAGTTTCAAAAACTCTGTTCTACACCACTTAGCCTTATGCCCAAAATTATTACAATTGTAACACTTGATGTTGTAGTTTTTGAATGGTGCAAATGACCTAAAATTTATTTTGGTGAAGCCATAATCATTTCTGCCATGAATCTTGCAATGTATAGCTTTGTGACCAAAATTATTACATGAGAAACAATGCCCTTGGAAGAAATATTCATCTTGTCTTGAAAAATCTGGTCTCTTGGTCCTTTCTTTGCCTTCTCTGTGATGATCCCTGTTTCTTTTTTGTGCATTATTTTCTTTCTCAATGAAGCTTCCACTCCTCAACTTATCAACATAGGTCTTAGGTTCTTCTTCAATATCTTCCTTTGAAACTTCCTTTTCTTTTGATCTTGACTCCTCTTTTTGTACCTCTTGACCTTCTTCAAAACCAAGTCCTATTTTAATAAATGAAGATCTTTGTGCTTTGATAATGTTATCCAAAGCTTTTGAACTTTTCCCAAACTTGTGCAGCTTATCATTAGAATATTTCACTTCCATCCTTAGAGAAACCACTTCATATTCTAATATTTCACATTCTAACTCTTTTACCTCTAACTTTTCAACCATAACTTCTTTAAATCTCCTTGCCTTAAATTTTAAGTTTTTGAGATCTTGTAGAAGCTTTTCCTTTATTTCCTCATCTTCTTGAACTTGAGCCTTCAGTCTTGAGTTCTTCTTTCTAACTCTTTTCAACTCTCTAAGAGCAACAATAAGTTCCTCTTCTAGGTCAAATGTGGCTTCTTCTTCTTTTTTTGAACCTTCCTCTAGGTCTTCAATTATAGGAGCATCTTATTTTTCTTCTACTTGGTCAAAAACATCTTCTACTTGATCTTCAATAGGAGTGTCCTCTTCCTCTTCTATTGCCAAAAATAGAATCTCTTATTTTTCACTATCTGAGAATCTTTCATCATTGTCACTTGAAGCACTGCTTGCTTCTCCAACATAGAAACTCTTCTTGTACCTTTGAAAAATCTTATTTTCATGCTTACCTTGACCATACCTATTTTTATTTTCATACCTGAATTTTATTTCTTCCTTTTTCTTATAATCCTATTTCTCTTCACTGCTACTACTTCCAGCTTGTGGATAATTAGATGCATAGTGACTAAAGTTACCACAATTAAAACATTTCATAGTCTTCATATCTTTGTGTTTTCTTGAGTCCTTATTTCTTCTCACATAGTTAGCTTCTTCATCATTGCTTGACTCATCACTTGATTCTGGTTTCTTATCTTTTGTCTTCTTTGAAACTTTGAATGTTGCCTCTCTCTTGGAATTTTGATCTTTTTCTGTCCTCATCTCATAAGCGGTGAGAATTCCATGTAACTCATCCATTGTCAACTTATCAAGATCCTTCATCTCTTCTATTGTTGAAACCTTTGCATCATACCTCATAGGGAGTGATATTAATACTTTTTGAGCAACACTAGAGTCCTCAATTTTGAATCCAAGTCCATGCATGGTATTAACAACTTCATCAACATGAAGTAAGTATTTAGCAATATCTTTCTCATATTTCATCTTCAAATCTTCAAACCTTCTCCTATGAGTTTGAAGTTTTGCTAACTTAACCTTGCTATCTCCTTCATATGTTTGCTTCAATTTGTCCCATATTTATTTTGTTGATTTGTATTGCATAACTTTCACAAACTCTGATTCACATAATCCACTTAAGATTCCATTCATAACCTTGGCATTATTTACATATAGTTGCTTTCCATCCTTATCTGTGGGAGGAGTAGTTGTAGGTTTGAACCCATACTCAATAGATTGCCATGTTTCATATCCTTGTGCCATCAAATAATTCTTCATCCTCATACTCCAGAAAGCATAATTATTTCCATCAAACATTGGAGTCTTATTTGTTGAAGATCCATTCTGAGAAGCCATTTGTGTTCCTGTAAGATCTTCCTTCAAGCTGTTAGAATTTTTTTAAGGAACCGACTCTGATACCAATTGAAGAATACAAGATTATACTGAGAGGGGGGTGAACAATATAAGATAAAATTTTGTTTTTCTTTCCAAAATAATATTATCCAATGTTATCAATTACAATAATTCTTCAAAGTAGTATTAACCAATATCATCAATAGCAGTATCAAGGTAATACACAAATCATCACACACATGAGAGACACATTTAACATGGTTCACCCAATGTGGGTTACGTCCACGAAGAAAATATTTCTTATAAATTTTCTCAATAAATCTCTTGGGAACCAATTCCCTATTACAATTTTATGGGCCTCTACCCAAAGGAGATCTCAATCCCCTATGCTCAAGTTCGTGGACCTCTATCCATAGGAGACCTCTGTCCCCACTACTCTAGTTTGTGGACCTCTATCCATAGGAGACCTTTATCCCCACTACTTTTGTTTGTATTGCCCTCTATCCATAGGAGACCTCTTTCCCCACTATTATGATTTGTGGACCTCTATCCATAGGAGACCTCTATCCCCATTGCTCTAGTTTGTGGACCTCTATCCATAGGAGACCTCTATCCCCACTACTCTAATTTGTGGACCTCTATCCATAGGAGACACCTCTCCTCTCATCTATGGTCTGCTCCAAATACAACTCAATATTCTACTCAAAAACTACTCCAAGCCTTCACACAAGGCTTGCTCAAATATACAACAAAATCTGCTCAACTCACTGCTCCAATATCCACCAAGCCTACTCACAAGGCTTGCTCAAATGAACAATGCTCTTAACTCTTACCCAAACCTACTTCAAGTCTTCTCACAAGACTTCCTCAAATCTACCTCAAACTTGCTTCAAGTCTTCTCACAAGACTTGCTCAAATCTACCTTAAACCTGCTTCAAGTCTTCTCACAAGACTTGCTCAAATCTGCTCACTATCTCTACTCAAATATGCTCTAACACATGCTCAAAATTGATCATTTTTGTGATTCATATTTATGGTTCAGATAAATTATCACTTATAGCATGGGAATATTACACCATTCCCAAAGAAGAGGGAGGTTTGGGGCTTCTGGATATTCATACACAATGTAAGGTTCTAGTAGCGAAGTGGATTATGAGGGATTTATAAGGGAATATAGGGTGGAAAATTATATTACAACATAGAATTCTGACTTGTACTCACATTGATGGTATTAATATCTCCTTCCATTTGGAGGCTATTATTGGCAACCCTTGTAATTTTAAAATGGAAGGTAATATTCTTATTAAAATAATTTGAGAAGCATGGAAGTTAGTTGCCCATGTGCTACATTGAGAATTTTTGATGATAGGAGAGCGTGGGTGCTTCCTTACAAGTCAATTTGACTATCGAAAGAGATTGGGGAGTATATCTCTAATGGATCAAGAATCCATTATAAATGGTTGGTAAAAAAATGGTTCAATGCTAAGCTAATTTATGGAATTTTGACACTAGTGACTAGTCCTTCTAGTTTTATTTGGTTCTTAAATATAAGTTGCAATACTCTGATAAGGATGCTGTCACCTAGTTACACTCTCTTTTGTCATCTAATCAACTTTACATAGTAAATAGAGGACTACCAAAACATGTTTGGAGATATTGGAGGTGGAATTTTCGTTACCCTATGCTCCAATTTAAGTCTCCTAATATTTATGAGGTTATGTTGATTAAGGTCCCTAATCATAGATGGAATGTCAATTGTACCTACAAGAAGTAGAAAATATGATTATCTAAATTATGGTATTTTAAAATGCCTACTCCACTTCAGGTATTTGCATGGTCATTAGCCTTCCAAAGTTTATTTTAAAAAGCTAGGTTGACCAGATTAAATTTCATTTATGGGTGATGTGTGATTTGTGGCAAAGTAGAAATAATAAAGCATATTTTATTGGGATTTCTCTCGTACCAAAGCAATATGGAAAGGAAAATATTAGGTTATTACTCCTTTTTTGGAGGGGTACCTCTAGTGGAGTAGTGCATTTCTTGGAGATGTCAACAACTGTCTACCTCATATGCTAGGAATTTAGCAAGTGATGAGGGTCTCTATTCTGTTTGCTATCTAAAAAGATATATGATCTCTTGTTTTTAATGAATGTTTCATTCCTATTATTAGCACTCTAAGTAAAAATATGATTTGTATTTCATATTAGGTAAGAATATTTATAGCAGGTTATGCATAAGGGGTTGGACTCAAAATGTACTTGTAAACAAATGACGAATTCTAAGAAAAATAAATCGAGCATCTTCATACCAAAATTTGAGGTATTTGAAGCCCTAAAATATAAGGTCATATTTGGGTCCACTTTTTACCTATTAAATCATATTATAACTTCATAAAAACACCACCATTAGATCAGGCTTGAAAAGAGCTTTCCAACAAGTACAAATATGCCTATGTTTGGATATATATTGTGGCGAATTGACCCTAAGAAACAATTGATCCTGAAAATTTTAGGCGAATGGGCCGACGTCGAGGGTCCTCATATTCACCAATTTTCAATTTTAGAAATCCTAATATTCGCCCAGTTTGCAAATATTCGCCGTTGTGCATAACCTTGGTTTATAGTAAAAATATTAAAAAATCTAAATGTTTTTATATAAGAATGTAAACTAATGTTATATAAATTTACATAAATTTTCAATTTTTTTTTATATAATTAAATATTATTTTATTAATATAATGTTTTTTTCATTAAAAGAAACTAAAATTTAATTTACCTAAAAATTAACCCAATTTTCAATCTATTAAAAAAATAAAATATAATCTACTAAATTCACATACTCTCCCTGAAATAGAATATAATCTACTAAATTCACATATTCTTTGGAACTATTCAAATTTATGTTCACATATTCTCTATTTGAAACTTCTCCGTTGGAGAAGATGAACCAATTTTCAATCTATTAAATATATATATAATGTACTAAATTCACATGCTCTTTTGGAATAGAATATAATCTATTAAATTCACATATTGTCCTTGGAACTATTCAAATTAAGTTCACATATTCTCTATTTGGAACTACCCAATTTTCAATCTATTAAAAAAATATATAATCTACTAAATTCAAGGATAATAGAATATAATCTACTAAATTCACATGTTCTCGTTTGGAACTATTCAAATTTATGTTCGCATATTCTCTATTTGGAGCTACTCCGTTGGACTCTGTTCGCATATCGAATATTTGGAGCTACTCCGTTGGGCTCTTTGTGTTCACATATTAAATATTTGGAGCTACTTCGTTGGACTCTCTAACAAGATGTAATGTGTATTCAATTTTTTATTAACCAATATAATTTTCGGTTTTACAAAAGATTATGGTTGGAAGGGGATTATTCATGGCTTTATAAAGAATTATGGTTGGGAAAATACTGCTCAACTTTATACCTTGGTCATAAAGGTTTCTCACACTAACCTAAAATTAAGTTTGAAAACCTATGTTAAATACACAAAAAAAAAAACCAACTGCCATTGAATACAAAAAAACAACTGCCCAAGCAGTAGAACAAGCCTGGTGAAATGCAAAATCTCACCCCAAGAATTAAGTTGTTTCAAATTACTAAAATAATGGTTGTCACCAACTTTCTTATATAATTAAGAAAAGCAATACAAGCAACATTTTCTTTCGTTTGAGTATTGAGACAACTCCACTCACAACTCACAAGGCTCATAAGTTCAAGTTTGTTGCAACTCCTCCAACTCCCACTCACAATAATCATGACTCCAACTTAATTAAGTTAAGATATTGTCCTCACATGGAATATGTCACCTAATCTACTAATCCAACAATATAATCGTGGAAGCATCTAAGCATTAGCAGTGTCACTACCTCCCTCGGCGATAAATGCGTCTCATTTTCATGTACTTTCATAGCACTAGAGGTGCAAATCGACACCACGCGCAAGTCGAGTGTTCTGTGGAAGCATGGCTCATGGCAATATCAACGGCAACAGAAACTGCTCTGAACTCGCTGGTACAGCCAGCAAAGTCATTACTTGCAAAGGTAGATTTGTCTGCTTGTATTTAGTCCATCATATGAGTAGACGAAACTTAGAAGAGGCCTTCTCAAAATAAATTTGTGCTTCTTTCCTGTCTGCTTGTATCTTTAGTTACTTGCTGATCTTTAGAACTCGTTAGTAATCTTAAAATATGATTTGGATTTGCACCAACCTCAAAATCAGAGTGAAAAAATTCTTAATCTTTAACTGCAGTGACTTTCGTACTTACTGTTAAAATTTCTTCAATCTAGGGTACAAAAATCCCTTCTCTTTGTTTAGTGGTTGATTGATATCTCTAATAAATTGAACTTGTAAACAGCTGCAGTAGCATGGGGACCAAAAGAGCCGCTGGTTATACAAGAGGTGCAGGTCGATCCTCCCCACCCCATGGAAGTCCGCATCAAAATTACCCACACTTCCCTCTGCCACACCGATATTATGTTCTGGAGTTCCGACGTAAGTGAATTCATTTCTAATGAACTTTTCCAAAACTGGATCATTCCAAAGTATTATAATTGAACCCTCAAGATCGTCTAATTTGCAGAACGAGATGCTAGGGGTATTTCCACGGATTTTGGGCCACGAGGTGCAGGGTAAGATTCCGTTCATGACGTACATAATCAACATTCTACTTGTAAGTTCATGATGCCTATAAGTTTTACACTGTACAGGATCGTGGAAAGCGTGGGAGAAGGCGTGAGGGATCTGAAAGAGGGAGACCATGTTCTACCATTATACACTGCGGAGTGTGGAGAATGTGTATATTGCAAATCAAAGAGGACTAATATGTGCGCTACATCCAAATTTACGGCGAGCGCCGTAATGTCAAGCGATAACAAAACCCGTTTCTTCGTTGGCGGAAAACCAATCTACCATTGCATGTGTACTTCCACCTTTAGTGAGTACACGGTGGTCGAATATGGCCACGTCGTCAAGATCAATCCACACGCTCCTCTCGACAAAATGTGCTTGCTCTCGTGCGGATTCGCCACAGGTCACTAAATAAACTTTATATATAATATTCATATTCACGTTTATGCATCAACCCAAACCCCAAGTAGAAAACTTAAGTTTCATTTACAGGTGTGGGGGCCGCGTGGAACACGGCTGACGTACAAGCCGGATCGACCGTGGCTATCTTTGGCCTGGGCACCGTTGGCCTTGCAGTGAGTAACATAGAAAACAAAAAAAATCTCTCGTTTACCTTAATATACTATTTCTATTATCTATTATGGCTTCACGAGACATGTGCAACTGTTCCATTTGTTGGCCAGGTTGCGGAAGGTGCAAGGGCGAGAGGAGCCTCCAGAATCATCGGTATCGACACAAATCCTGATAAATTCGCCAAAGGTATCATCCAGTTCGTTCGTTATTTCTATCTTTTGATTCGCATACAATGGCAGGGCCTTTTTTCCCTCACCTTTAAAAATCTGTTTCAGCCAAAGCCCTCGGAGTTACTGAGTTCATCAACCCGAAAGATTACGACAAGCCCATACACGAGGTACCCGTTCAATATATAGTTTATTCGTAGACCAGTGAGAAGGGTATTTAAATCCCAAAGAGAATGGCAATTTGATTTGGCAAATTGGCAGGTAATACGGGATGTGTGCGATGGAGGGGTGGATTTCAGTTTTGAATGCGTTGGACATGCGGATTTAATGTATCAGGCTTTTTTGGCTGCACACGACGTAATAATAATTTTCCAGCCTACATACTTAACGTTGCTTGCATGATTTCTAACATGTGGATTCTAAGATAAATATGGTTTTCGATTTGTTGTATGGCAGGGATGGGGCTTGGCAGTATTGGTGGGAATTGATCTGAGTGGACGAATGTTGAACTTCAGCCCAAGCGATTTCATGCATGGCAGGAGGATAGCAGGTTGCATCTTAGGAGGATTCAAAGGAAAATCCCAGTTGCCTGCTCTTGTTGAAATGTGCATGAACAAGGTACAAACATGAACATGGTAATATTTGAGAACAACGGTGTTTTTTTTTTTCACAAACTGCTAATGATTTTTTAGGACCTGAACGCATGCAGGAGATCAGGTTGGAAGAGTTTGTTGTTAGAAAAATAAACCCAGATTTCACGCCTGTGCCCAACTGCGCTGCCGCAAATCCGGGATCCCGACAAAAGTGTGACAGGACGTCGCACTTATCTTCTGACAGATTTGACACCTGGCAGATCCGATCTCCGCAGGTGTTAATACCCAGTCGGCGTTTGTCAGAAACCCTAGATGTGGGTCGGTCCGAGGATAACCCTTATCCGGAGCTGTCAGAGGATAACCCTTATCCTTCTCTCCCCGCGGCTATAAAAGGACGGTTCGGTTCTTCAGACAAACTAGTGCGAAGAGAGCGTAGAAGAAGGAAGCAGAGCGGGTGTGAGAGAAGTTCGTGAAAGTGAGCAGAGAAAGAAGGGCGAGTGTTTCAGTGAGCAGTGAGGCTCAGCTGATAAATGTACGAGCAGCAGACTCGACATTTCCCTTGTCCAGCTTTATCCCGCAGCCGTTGCTTGCAGATGTTGTTACTTCCTCGGTTGAGGAATTCTGTAACCCTAGTTGTTCATATGAATAAAGTTTGCTTTTGTCTGTGGCATATTTAGGGTTTGCAGTTGTTTAGGTGTTAACCTATTTGTTCTCTGTTCCGGCGTTTCTCTCCTATCTCTCGGGTCTTGCCAAGCCAGGCAAACCCAGCAGCAGCCGCGCAAGACGAAGGACTTGAAGGCCAGAGTTGGCCAAGTCTGAAACTTACCGGTCGTCGCCGTGCCTTGGAGGTCGCCGAGCAAAGTTCGTCACTTTGCTGTGATAGCCGCGCTTCGGCAGCTGAGAGTGCGAAGCTCGCACTTCGCTGCGACTGCCAGTGCTTCGGCAGCTTGAAGCTGCGAAGTTCGCACTCCGCGCGAAGTGTGCACTTCGGCAGCTTGCCCAGCGAAGTACGCACTTCGGCCGAAGTGCGCACTTCGGCTGTTTTGCCGAGCGTAGTCCGCACTCCGCGCGAAGTGCGGACTTCGGCTATTTGCCCGCCGAAGTACGCACTTCGGCCGAAGTGCGCACTTCGGCTGTTTTGCCGAGCGCAGTCCGCACTCCGCGCGAGTGCCGGACTTCGGCTATTTGCCCCAGTCGAGCACGCACTTCGGTCGAAGTGCACACTTCGGTTGCCTTGCACGCGCAGTCCGCACTTCGCGAGAGTGCCGGACTTCGGCTGCTTGGCAAAGTCGTGGAGATTTCGACGTCGAAAAAAAAAATCGCCGCTCTTCCTTCAAATTGGTATCAGAGCTGATAGTACCGTGACACGGAGATAGAAGCATGGCTTCCGAGAGAAACTCGCTGCAGTTGCAGATCCCGCGATTTAACGGTAAGAACTACGATTACTGGAGCATCCGGATGAGGATCCTGTTCGGATCTCAGGAGCTATGGGAGTTGGTCGAGACCGGCTACCCGTAACCGGCAGATGCAGAGAAGATCGGCCGCCCTCTCTCAGCGGACAGGGATCCGTTGAAAGAGCACAAGAAGAAGGACCAGAAGGCCCTCTTCTACATCATGCAAGCGGTTGAGGAGACCATCTTCCCGCGGATTGCATCAGCCACCAAGGCCAAGCAGGCCTGGGAAACCCTGGCGAGTTCGTATCAGGGCACCGACAAAGTGAAGTTGGTGAAGCTGCAGATGCTCAGGAGAGAGTTCGAGAACCCGCAGATGAGCGAGTCCGAGTCGATGAGCGACTTCTTCACCCGGACGACGGACATTATCAACCAGATGCGGTTGAACGGAGAAAATGTCCAGAGCCAGAGAATCGTGGAGAAGATTCTCAGAAGTCTGCCCGCGAAGTTCGACTCGGTTGTGATAGCAATCGAAGAGTCGAGGGATCTGACAACCCTCTCGATCGACGAACTCATGGGTTCCCCGCGGACCCATGAACAGAGGCCGAGCCGCTCAACTCGCTCTTCTTTGGAGCAAGCCTTCAAAGCGCAAGTCTCAGCTCCGAGACAGCGGCAGACAAGACTCCCAAAGACACAGTGCCTCTAGTTCTCAAGGAGGAAGAGGCAGAAGCAGACGTGGGAGAAGGAACAAGCGAGGAGGGAACTCAAACCCTCAGGACGCTGAGCCAAGTTGCAACTTTCATCAACAAGGAGGAAGAGGCACTGGCAAAAATCAGCAAGGTGGCTCTCAGCAGAAGAAGGACATGTCAAAGGTCCAATGCTACTACTGCAGCAAGTTCGGCCATTATGCCACACAGTGCAGAAAGAAGATGGCGAACGAGAATCAGCAGCAAGCCCATTATTCGAAGGAACCTAAAAATGCGGCAGGAGGAATTGTGTTGCTGACTTGCAGTATTGAAGAGGAGAGCAAGAAAAACGTCTGGTATCTTGACAGTGGTTGCAGCAACCACATGACTGGGAACAGGGAGATGTTCTCACAACTGGATGAAACAGTCCAGTCCGAAGTCAAGATGGGGAACAACATCAAAGTTCCTGTGATGGGGAAAGGAAAGATCCTCATCCGCACCCGGCACGGTGATAGAAAAACAATTCAAGATGTTTATTATGTGCCTGGGTTGAAGCATAATCTGCTTAGTGTTGGACAGCTTGTGCAGAAGGGGCACACTGTACTGTTCAAAGATGGAGTCTGTTCCATCGTAGACAAGGTCCATGGACAAATTGCATCTCGTGTCCATGACGAAAAACAAGATGTTTCCGCTGCAGATTCGTAATGAATCTTTGTTGTCTCTGAGTGCGGTTGAGAAGGATGCTACCCGGTCGTGGCATCTCGTATTCGGTCACCCGAGTTTCAGTGGCCTCGAATCTACCGCACAAGAAGCAGATGGTGAAGGGTTTACCCCATATAGAGCAACCGAACCAAGTTTGTGAAGGTTGCCCGGTCGGCAAGCAAGGACAGGGATGCATTCCCCGTAGGGCGCTCTTGGAGAGCATCACGGCCTTTGGAGCTGGTGCACTCAGACATCTGTGGTCCCATGCAGACCACCTCATATGCCGGCAATAAGTATTTCCTGACCTTCATTGATGACTTCAGCCGAAAGACTTGGATTTATCCAATCAAGTTGAAGTCAGAGGCGTTTGCAAGGTTTAGGGAGTTCAAGGCTCGGTTGAGAAACAGAGCGGTTACTATGTGAAGACTCTCAGATCTGATGGAGGTGGAGAGTACATCTCCAACGAATTCCACAACTTCGCAAGCAACATGGAATTCGGAGGCAGTTCACTGCCAGATACACGCCGCAGCAGAATGGCGTAGCTGAGAGGAAGAACAGAACAATCATGGAAATGGCACGGAGCATGCTGAAGGCAAAAAGTTTGCCACATGAGTTCGGGCGTAAGTCGTAAGTTGTGCGCTCTATCTGTTGAACCGATGTCCCACCAAGAGTGTGAGGGACAAAATTCCAGAGGAAGCGTGGAGCAAGTTGAAGCCAAGTGTGGCTCATTTGCGAGTTTTCGGGTGCATAGCATATGCACATGTTCCAGATGAGAAAAGGAAGAAGCTAGATGACAAAGCTGAAAAATGCATCTTCACAGGGTACAACGAACCAGCGAAGGCGTACAAGCTGTACAATCCTGTGACAAAGAAACTTGTCATCACCGAGACGTGAAGTTCTTGGAGGATGAAGTCCGGAACGGGAAGTCAAAGACTCGGTCGGTCTGAACCAAAGAATCGTTGAGTCTCGTAGACTTGGAGGAAGACAGAGTCCAACCACCCGTGCCTTCAAGCATCAACAGTGGTGCCAGCAAGAGCACACCCTCAACATCCCGCTCACCTCCACTTGCAAGCGTAATACAGAACCTGAGGACTCCTGCAAAGACTCGGAGCTTGCAAGACATCTATGAGGTAACCCGTAATCATTTAGATGAAGATTATTCTGATTTTGCTCTCTTTACTGAATGTGATCCAATGGAGTTTGAAGAGGCAAGTCGAATCGCAAATGGGTGAATGCGATGGATGAGGAGATAGCAGCCATTGAGAAGAATGAGACATGGCAACTAACAGATCTTCCAAAGACGGAAGAAGACCATTGGGGTCAAGTGGGTATATAAAACGAAGTTTAATGCCCAAGGAGAGGTTGACAGACACAAGGCCGCATTAGTGGCGAAAGGCTACAAGCGTAAGTCAGGAGTTGACTATCATGAGGTGTATGCACCTGTAGCCCGACTTGACACAGTCAAAATGATTCTGGCACTCGCAGCTCAGAAAGGATGGAGCGTGTTCCAGATGGATGTCAAGTCTTCCTTCCTCAACGGAGTGTTGGAAGAAGAGGTCTACATAGACCACCCGCCCGGTTATGAAATACCAGGGCAAGAAGGCAAAGTCCCGAAGCTCGAAGAAGGCCCTGTATGGGTTGAAGCAAGCACCCGAGGCATGGTACAGCCGTATTGACGGCTATTTTCAGGAGAATGGGTTTCAAAAATGCCCATATGAGCACTCCCTGTACATGAAGACAAATGCAACAGGTGAGCTCATCATCGTCTGCCTATACGTAGACGATCTGATATTTACTGGCAATAGCAAGCGAGTCTATTTGCGTAGTTTAGAACAGCCATGAAGTCCGAGTTTGAAATGACTGACATGGGGCTGATGAAATATTTTCTCGGCATTGAAGTTGACCAATCAGCAGATGGCATCTTCATTTCTCAGGGCAAGTATGTGAATGATGTCCTGAAGCGCTTCAAGATGGAGGACAAAGAAACTCGCCATCACACCCGTAGCCACAGTGTTTGAAGCCGAGCAAGTTGGATACAGGGAGGTTCGTAGATCCAACCTTGTTCAAGAGGCTAGTTGGCGATCCGATGTACTTGACCGCAACTCGGCCAGATCTGATGTTCGGAGTCAGTCTGATCAGCCGTTTCATGGAGACTCCGAAGGACACGCACTGGCAAGCAGGCAAGAGGATCTTGCGCTATGTCAACGGGACGCGAAACCATGGCCTATTTTACGCCAAACGGGACCAGTTGGAGCTAGTGGGCTTCACTGCATGATGGATCGGGCTGGCAAGATCGACGATCGGAAGAGCACCTCCGGTATGCTTTCCATCTCGGATCGTGGCGCTCTCATGGGCGTCCAAGAAGCAACCCATTGTTGCGTTGTCCACAACCGAGCAGAATATGTCGCCGCCACGACATCCGCATGCCAGGCAGTATGGCTGCGAAGAGTTCTGAGCGAACTGTTTAATCCTCCGGAAGGCGCGACAACAATTTTCTGTGACAACAATTCGGCCATTGCACTGTCAAAGGATCCCGTGTTCCATGGCCGGACGAAGCACATTGATATTCGTTATCACTTCATCAGAGAGTTGGTGAAGTCCGGAGAAATTCATCTGCAGTTTTGCGATCCAAGGAGCAGCTTAGCAGATATTTTCACGAAGCCTTTGAAGGAGGAAGACTTCAGCAGATTGCGAGAGCAGCTTGGAGTCAAAGTGCTTGTGAAATCAGGTTTAAAGGAGGGTGTTAGAAATATTAACCCAGATTTCACGCCTGTGCCCAACTGCGCTGCCGCAAATCCGGGATCCCGACAAAAGTGTGACAGGACGTCGCACTTATCTTCTGACAGATTTGACACCTGGCAGATCCGATCTCCGCAGGTGTTAATACCCAGTCGGCGTTTGTCAGAAACCCTAGATGTGGGTCGGTCCGAGGATAACCCTTATCCGGAGTCGTCAGAGGATAACCCTTATCCTTCTCTCCCCGCGGCTATAAAAGGACGGTTCGGTTCTTCAGACAAACTAGTGCGAAGAGAGCGTAGAAGAAGGAAGCAGAGCGGGTGTGAGAGAAGTTCGTGAAAGTGAGCAGAGAAAGAAGGGCGAGTGTTTCAGTGAGCAGTGAGGCTCAGCTGATAAATGTACGAGCAGCAGACTCGACATTTCCCTTGTCCAGCTTTATCCTGCAGCCGTTGCTCGCAGATGTTGTTACTTCCTCGGTTGAGGAATTCTGTAACCCTAGTTGTTCATATGAATAAAGTTTGCTTTTGTCTGTGGCATATTTAGGGTTTGCAGGTGTTAACCTATTTGTTCTCTGTTCCGGCGTTTCTCTCCTATCTCTCGGGTCTTGCCAAGCCAGGCAAACCCAGCAGCAGCCGCGCAAGACGAAGGACTTGAAGGCCAGAGTTGGCCAAGTCTGAAACTTACCGGTCGTCGCCGTGCCTTGGAGGTCGCCGAGCAAAGTTCGTCACTTTGCTGTGATAGCCGCGCTTCGGCAGCTGAGAGTGCGAAGCTCGCACTTCGCTGCGACTGCCAGTGCTTCGGCAGCTTGAAGCTGCGAAGTTCGCACTCCGCGCGAAGTGTGCACTTCGGCAGCTTGCCCAGCGAAGTACGCACTTCGGCCGAAGTGCGCACTTCGGCTGTTTTGCCGAGCGCAGTCCGCACTCCGCGCGAAGTGCGGACTTCGGCTATTTGCCCAGCGAAGTACGCACTTCGGCCGAAGTGCGCACTTCGGCTGTTTTGCCGAGCGCAGTCCGCACTCCGCGCGAAGTGCGGACTTCGGCTATTTGCCCCAGCGAAGTACGCACTTCGGCCGAAGTGCGCACTTCGGCTGCCAGGCACAGCGCAGTCCGCACTTCGCGAGAGTGCCGGACTTCGGCTGCTTGGCAAAGTCGTGGAGATTTCGGCGTCGAAAAAGAAAAATCGCCGCTCTTCCTTCATTTGTTACTCATGAGCTCCCGTTTTCGGAGATCAACAAGGCATTTGAATTGATGTTGGAAGGAAAATGTTTGAGATGCGTTCTTCGCCTGTGATCTCAAATGCTTGGATGAGTCTTGTAGCCCTATGTTAAAAATGTGAAAAAATAATTATCGGGGAAAACACAGAATGTTACTCTGCTCTTCTCCCAAGTCCTGCATTTTGCAACGAGATTGTTGTCTTATGAACCTCTAGTGTTTAGAATTTTGTTAAGTAGATTGTGTGTTTAGGCGGCTTAAGTGTACTTAGACCAGGTTGTGAAAGTGTGGGAATCACTTGAAAGAAGCAAACTAAACAGCCCACCAAACGTCCTCAGTTTTGTTGGTTTTTATAAACTTCTAATTGTAAACGAAAAAAAAGTGTGCTTAGTTTTCTCCAACCAGAAAACCCATGACGGTCTTCACTGTCTAATATTTTATGAATAAACGTGAGTTTAAGTTCTTTTTCGACTCAACCTTTCCGTAAGCATGAAAAAAAAGGAAATGATTATATGAATTATAACCCGTCTTTTATATCTTCCAATGCATTGACCACCAGAGACATCATTCTTTTGTTCAATTGACGATGGCTGCTTATGTCTATTTTACAATTAAGGTGGTTTTAAATTATATTGGCAACTGCGACAATAGTGGCAATGTTTCTCCGATAATGTAGGTTTTTTCTTCAAATTAATATAATTATAAAACGTTTGCAATACTTTATTTCAGATATGGAGTGCATTATATCATTATACATGTGAAAATAAAAGGTTATTATTATTTTTTTTTTTACAGCTCAATTGGTTTAATAAAAAGATTTTATTTAAGATTTAAATTTAATAGAAGTTGAGTTATATTTTAATAAATATGTTTTGTTGTATGAACATATATTGGCTATTCTATGGGTGTTAAAATTACTTTACCTTTATCTTTTACTTTACGCATGTGAATCTTGCAATCATGCAAAATATATTGAACTCTTGTATTTTGAAAGACCTTTGACCCAAAAAAAATTATTATTATGAATCAACTCATTTTGACTATATTTTGGCTTCAAATTCATTGAAGCCTAATATGACTCTTTTTCATTCAAATATTATTTAGATTTAATAGAAGAGGAGTTATAAAGTATATTTTAATAAATATGTTTTGTTGAATGAACATAAATTGGCTATTCTATGGATGTTAAAACTACTTTACCTTTATCTTTTACCTTCTAGTTTTTGTTGTTAGCATTGGGTGATGATGTCCTTGCATTTTTATATTTTCAAGAAATATCATAAAAACCCATGTGGATTTTGCAATCCTGTAAAACATAGTGAATTCTTGTATTTTTGAAAGACCTTTGATGACAACAACAAAAAATAATATTTTATTATGCGTCGGCTCATTTTAACTATATTTTGGCTTCAAATTAATTGAAGCCTAATATGACTCTTTTTCATTCAATAATTAAAGTATTTATTGAATGTGTGTTGACCTATAATATTGGTGCTTTTATTGTTAATATTAAAGTTCAACCTTGAGCATGATGTGGCTAAAGATGAAAATGGAGAGATGTATTATATGCAAAATAATAAAAGAGTCAGTGCATGGTTTTTGTTGTGTGAAGAATATGTAACTTTAAACATATCATCATTATCACGTGTCAACATACATGGAAGTAAATATTTACTTTCATCTATAACTACGAATCCATCCCTACTTAGGTGGCAAGGGATATTATGAGGGTGATCATAATGGGACCAAGGACAAGGTGGATGCATATTTCAAGGAATTAGGTCCATATAAGTATCATCATCCTCTATGCCTAAGGCTACTAGCTCAAAGCTAAAGTATTTTTCATAATAATGGTAAAGAGGTGTCCTAAAGAGGTGACATATTTGGTAGGGATTGAGGAGGTGATTGATTTCATGAAAATATAAAAGTGATGGTGCATGAGTGGGTTTATAGAGTGGATGTGGTTTCCATAAAGCACCATGAATCTTACAGGAGAAATAAGACATAACCAAGAATGATGGTGGAGCATCTATGTATCATTGGTTAGTCTAGAAGAAGCAAAATCTATTTAAAAAGGCAATTAGAAAAAATATTGCACTCATCTCTAGAAATATTTACAAGCATCACCAAAAAGTAAATTCTATTTAAAAAACAATTAAAAAAATATCGCATTCTTCTCTAGCAATATTTAGAAGCATTGTCAAATCCACTACATCATCGTCAACCACAATGGAAAAACCTTTTTTTATTAGAAAATTTGATCATATACAAAAATATAATTTGAATAGTTCCCTCCTCAAGACACAAGCAATAGACTCAAGTGCTTAAAAACTAACCAATAGAATCTAGTGATTCAAAGCTAATGGAATAATGATGAGTAATGCACTATAAGTGTTATCCCTATAACATTATTTGTTTAATATTATATTTATGAATAAAACTTAAAAGTTTGTTGTTTATTCTTATATGGTCTAGTTGTTATTTTACTCCCAATATATCAAGAGGTAGAAAATTTTCTAAGATCGAAAGGGTTCCATTAGATCTAGAATATGATATTGAAAAGGAATCAAAGTTGTTTCCCTTATCACTTATTGTTGTTGATTAGTAGAATATTTGCCACCTCCACTATGTTGTTGTACATTGATGGTTTTCATTTGAGAGACAACCTCTCATATAATATAAGGGATAGAACAATCAAATGTGTTTAATATATAAGTGTTGCACCTCTTCACCTCTTTACCATGTTCATCCATGATGATAATAATATAAAAAAATACCATAACCTAAGCTATATTATTATCTAGTAACGACAATAATTTTTATTTAAGAAAAATACCTTAATGTGTTATAAATTACTTGTCTCTAAAGCTCACCTAAGAGTTAGATTGACAAAAGCAACTAAGAGACAATAGATGAGGACCAATAAAGAACACAAGAGTTGCATGAACAATTATTAAGTAATATTATTAAAATTAATAAAAAATAAAAACAAGTATTTACTTTATAAAATGTTAAATTAAAAATTATATAATTAATATTTAATATTTAATATTAAAAAAATTCTTAAATCATATAAATGCTAATTCTTATTCAGTTTAAAAAATAAAGATTGATATTATTCAATATCCTCTTCATACATATAACTTCTCACTTAATTTTCCTCGTCTACTCCCCACCATCCTATAACATTATCTTAGTATTTTACTTGTTCATATTTAAGTAATTATAATTTATTTTTTAATATAGTATAATTTAAGTATAATTTTTCATTTGTATTACAATCTTATTGATTTTAAGTATAATATAATTTAATTATTAATTGTTTTAAGATTTAAAAATATTTAAATTTAAATATTATAATATATATATATATATATATATAATAATTAAATTATTATAATATCATTATATAATAATAATTTAATACATATAAAATTATTATACAGATAAAATATAATTTTTTTTTAAATATTAATTATAACTATACTAGATTATACCAAGTCCTGTAATGGTTATGCAAAGAAAGTTTATATTATCAAACTATCTTAAATAGAGAGAAAACGGAAGAAGTTTACACCATCAAATTATCTTGGGTAGAGAATGGAAGAAATTTACACACCAATTTATATTTATGGTAGAATATTTTAAATTTATCGCGTGTGTTGTTTTCACTTTTGGATATCTTTTGTTTAAGATTAGCTGCTAGAATAATCTTTCTAGGAAGAGTACGTTAACCATATTTAATAATCCATAAATCACAAATAGAAAAAGATTATGGAAGTCCCTAAGTTAATGGTCGTTCAACTACTTGAATTTCTTTTAAAAAAATCTTGCATTTGATTTAAATAGATGTTGTGGATGTTTTATTTTATAAAGATGTTGTGGATGTTTTATTCTATAAAAGGGGTTAATTATGTGTTAGAACTGTATGTGCGCATAATAGAGGATTATCTTTTTGCCATCTTTATTCAATGCATTCATTTAGGAAATTGCATTCGTTTGATCCAGGAGGGCCATTCTGATCCTTAATAATATTGGGTTCCCTCAAGCTTTAAGGATGATGATGATCCTTAGCAGAATAAGGATGATGATTTTTAGGCTCTGTAGAGAGAAGAGTCCATATGTATATCCGAAGGAAGTTGAAAATCTTCTTGCAAGCTTTAAAACAAGCCAATGTTTTTAAAAGGGATTTATGGTTACGTATATAATAATTGTTTTAGTATGTGTCAAAATGACATTCATGCTCTGATTTAGTTTGATATTAATGTAAGACACCTATACACAAAATATTCTAATATCATCCTTTAAATAAAAATTATATTTATGTCCATTGTGGTTGAATATATCTATCTATATATAAAACTAAATTTTATTTGTTTTCATTTATGATTATTTTGGAGCTCTTGGAAATAGAGTAGACTTAACCCTTCTTAAGGGCAACCTTTGAATTAGAGAATCGAACCATTTGTTTTTAAGGCTAGAAGGATAGAAATTAAAGTTGCTTTGATACATTATTTCTTTTATAAAATACTGGTAATACATAAGGATGATTCAGCTTGCGTGGAAAGTGACTTTTAGTATCAAATAAAATTATAGAACCATTAGCCTGAATGGACCATTTAATATATAATAAAGTTAGTAAGTTATTAGTTCCTTCTAGACTACCATCCTTTTCTTAAAAGATGAAAGGAAATTATAAATGATTCATTTATTTTGAAAATCGTTGAACATTTTTCTTAAATCGAAGAGTGCCTATTTTGGGTGATGGAGAGGTTAGCTTGTTTATAACAATGAAGCTTTGTCCTAGTCTTTGTCTTCACATTATTGTTGAAGAAGGAATAAACGTAAGAAATGCACTCGAACAAAAGCATGGCCGATAATTGGCGACTACTATCTAATTTAGATCTTGCTTATTTATTCACTCTGGTCAAAGAATGCTATTACGATTAGAAAATAAATTGTGTTAAGTAAATTGTGATATTTTGGAAAAAGAAAATGTTCCTACAAGCAGTTGGTTAAGACGATGGTTGTTTTTTAAGTGCTTTTATGTTCAAAACCCTTAAAGATGGTTGTTGATGTATAAACGCTATACTCAAAAAAAAAATGTTTTTGTTAAGTGTTCTTTTACCTCACTTTTTCCTGTATATATTCTAATCAAATGCAATAATTGTACTCAATGAAAGATAGTAAAACAGTACAATTATTGCATTTGATTAGAATTCTTTACTCGATTTTTCGTTTGAAGAATAAATAGTGAATTTTTTTTTTTTTTTTTCTATCTTTAATGAAGTTGATAAAGAGCCCTTATTTTAAGTTGGAATTTCTATTTATTTTCTTTTTAAAAAGAGAGAATGCACATAATTTTTTTGGTATTAATATTAAAAGAGGGTTTTGAAAGGAGTCCCACAACCTTATACAACAAGTAAGTCATGAGGTCAATTAAAGCATAAGATGACCTCCAAAATGGAGGCCCATCCAAAAGGACAGCAAGATATTACAAACCAAGGCAAGCACCTCCGGGGAAGGGAAACCAAGGGAGTTCACACCATTCCCATGAAAGCAAGCGAGGGAGAAAAACCCAAAAAACTCGGCCCTAAAGAATAGCAGGACAATGCGAGAGGCTCTAAGATAATGCACATAAATTAGTTTATGTTACTTTCGCTTCTTTTCTAAAATAAAATATTGTCAAATCTCTTTACTTTATGCATGGTTATTAAATTTTCTTTTAGAAATAAGGGGATGTCTCAAGATAACCCTATCTCAACATTTATTTTAAATAAGGGGACCATTAAAGAATCATTAAAATTTTAAGAATTAAAATTAGATTTTTTAAGGAATTTGGGTTGGGAATCATAAGAAAATGAAGGTAGCCTAAGTTTATAAGACATTAAAAATATTATTGACATTGGAATAAAATATTATTTAAATGTGGTTAGATCATGGGAAGGTGAATGATTAAAAAGAGTAAGTTACCCAATATTAGTTGAATTATGTGCATATAATCCAACTATATTTCGAGAATGGTTGCTAAGATGGGTGGTATGAGACGTACATCTAGGTCATTGTATGAGAAGTACAATGGTGGCTCCTTGTATAAAATTATTGAATAGTGAATCTTGGTGGGAGAATTAAGAGACTCTATGGTAGATTCCATGGTGGGTTGGTATGGGATAAACCACCACATTATTTTCAATTTTGTTAAGTGAGACCATGACCAATACTAGGAGAATGACATGGCCTTAGTTGTTCCATGGAACTAGAAATTGATCTAGGCATGTGGTCATCAATTAAGCACTAAAGCATTTATGCTATATAATATTACTTGTTATCTTGGCAACAAATGAGATTAATTAAACTCAAGGTTCCACATAAAAGATAACATGTTAAGGATGGGGAAGAAATTGCTCCCCCTCTAAGTGTTATGGGACTTAGAGGATAACCCCAATCCATGGTTCTAGGATCTCATACTAGGCTAGAGGGTGAGAAAGGAATAACCACTAAAGGTACCTCTTACGAGATTTGGCTAATCTTATCCACTTAAGGGCTGACTACAGTGGCTATAACCCAAAAGTGGCTATCAATACTGTACTAATTACATAATAGATGTAAATTAAAAACTAAAATAAAAAAATCCCTCATCAATAGGTGTTTGTTGAACCTGTGAGTCGGACTAGGTTGTTACAACCAGTGTGTCAAACTGGGTTGCTATAGCTACACCAACTATTTATCCCAACTATTAAACCAAGAACCCATTGGTGAGTGATGGTTTTTGTTGTGAAGAGGTTTTTGTTAGAAATTTTGATCTATGTTTATAGATTGAGTGATGTTATTTGTTGTATAGAGGTTTTGGTCATAAATATTGAGTTAGGTTTGTAGTTTGAGTGATGTTGTTTGTTGTGTTGAGATTTCTATTAAATAATTTGAGTTGGGTTTACAAATTGAATGTTGTTATTTACTATGTAACGTTTTATATTGAAGATATTGAGTTGGGTTTAAAGATCAAGTTTTATTTGCTGTCTAAATGTTTTTGTTAGACATTTTGAGTTGGGCTTATAGATCGATTATTGTTGTTTACTATGTAGAGGTTTTTATTAGAAATTTTAAATTGGGTTTGTAGATTAAGTGAGGTTGTTTACTATGTAGAGGTTTTTGTCAGATATTTTAAGTTGAGTTTGTAAATCATGTGATGTTGTGAGTTGTGTAGAGGTTTTTGTCAAATATTTTGAGATATTTTTATAGATCAAGTGATGTTGGTTGCTATGTAGAGATTTTTATCAAATATTTTGAGTTGGATTTATAGATTTAGTGATGTTGTTTACTATGTAGGGGTTTTTGTCAAAGATTTTGAGCTAATTTTATAGATCACGTGATGTTGTTTTCTATGTAAACAAATTATTACATGTATAGGAATGATTTATTTAATTACGATTAGAACTAGAACTAGAATCCCTTCTTATTTTTTAAATATTTTTTTAGGACAATGCTTGATCTACTAACTTAGGGCTATTATTATTTTAGTGTTATACCACTTTTATAATTTTTCTCCTTTGATATAATTTTTCTTTTGCCTTCAATTTTAAATATATTTTTAATTTTGAATTTGATTAATGATAAGCAAGGACTCAAACCTAGATAAAAACTAGAATAAGTATAACAGTGAAGGAATCAAGATTAGAAATCAACTAAGATAAGAGATATCAAAAGAGAGAAGCTATGAAAAAGATAGATCAAGATTCTTAGTAGTGGAAAATGTGAGTGGAAAAAAATAAGGAGAATATATGTGGTTAGGAGTTAAGTACTAATGACAATGAGAGTGTAGATCCAAAAGAATTATTGTCAAGCAAAGTGAAGACAAATAACCAGTTGGATATAAATAAACGTAAGACTCCATTAATTAAAAATAATATTCATGGCTAGATAATGATTATTAAGGTGGATATAAAAGATAAGAGAACAAGGATAAATGTACTATAATCCAAACAAAAACTAGTGTAGAAGGAATAAGAATGAATATTTCAAATAATATTCTACATAGAGCACATCAAAAACTAAACAAGAGAATTATAGGAAAGTTTATCTCCTAAAAACAAAATTTAGAACAATTAAAATATTGGGACATGAGACAATGAAAGATAAAATACAAAATAGAATTTATAGTGCTCCTAAAATGGTTCTTTAAGGCATCGTTTACAAAAGAACTAGAATGTAGGTAGATCCTATGTGAAGGACCTTGGTTCAGAGGTAGAGTAGGATTATTTTGTCTAAAAATTGTTACCAAGATTCAACCTAGATAATAAAAGGATTGATATTGCTCTAGTATGAATTAGACTTTTGGGATTACCATTGGAATTTTAAGAGTAAGAACTTTGAGAAGGAATAGCTAATTGTATTGAAAGAGAGAAAATAAAATTTCTTTGCAATGGTGTGTTCCATGGAAGAATTAGGAAAAAATGGCCCAAAAAAATTCAAGTTAGTTTCAAAATGGAGAGAGCAAAACCAAAAATTCATATATAAAAATGATATCTTCTATTATAAAGCATGTTGAAGAAAAAATCATTTCACAAAAAGCCTATGTGAATAATGAAAAGACAAGCAAGGGTAGAATTATAGGGAAGACCTGAAGGAGGAAGGAAGTTGAGATGAAAAGTAAGGAACATATACGTGATACAGACAAGGAAAAAAACTTATGAGAAGAGTCCATTATAAAAATAAACCACACCAAAGAAGAAAATAATATAGAAGATATAAAACCAATTTAGGAGGAGGAAGAAATCATTGAAAAGAAAGATAAAGAAGAGGATAGATTCAAGGTAGAGACAAAGCAAAACATAGAAGAAGGAAATAAGGAAGATGCAAATGATTGGGAATTAGTTAAAAGGAAAGGAGAAAACAATGGAAAAATTGAGCAAGAGAAAAGGACGGAAATTCAATACTCATTCAAAATAGAAGAAATATAGGAAATCCAACCTAAAGTGATCCCTTGCACATTTAAGAAGTCCTCAAGAAAATAGAAGAAGGAGAAAGAGGAATCTACATGAATACAAGAGATAGTAAGGGCTCAAATGTGAGAATAACAGGAAGTGCAAAGAAACATCTAAATATACGATTGAAACCAAAGAAGAAAATAGAAAGAACGTAATTAGAGAAGACAAGAAGAAAATATATAGAGAAGGATTTAATAGAGGAAAATCAACCAAGAATAATTATCGGTGAGAATAATCCCATGAATAGTAGTGTGAAATAAAAATTATAATATGGAATATTGATTAGAAAAGGCTTCCCTCTAGCCCCCTATATTTTTGTGCCTTTTGCTGATGCTTTGGGATATCTATTAGAAGCTAGAATGAAGTCAAGGGATTTAAAAGGCATTTCGATACTACATGGTACAATTATTAACAACCACTTTCTAGATGATTCTTTTATTCCTAGTCCAACTAGATCGATAGTCCATTGAAAATATCATATGCTTCCTTGATCCATTCTGCTTGGTCTTAGATGCCAAAATCAGGGAACCTAAATCTAAGTTTTGGTTAGTTGGTGCTAACTCCTTACCAAAGGGCTTTTCTCCCACACAAAAATGTATTGTAGATGGTGAGATTGTTAGATATCTTGGTATAACATTTGGTAAGAGGGTCTCATTGGTTGATATATTGAATTGGTGCTTATCTAAATTTAAAAAAAAAAAAATAGCTGTGGAAAAATAGGTTACTTTAATTGGCTAGTAAGCTGGTGGTGGAAAAAATATTTTTGTTCTTCCTATTGGCTACCTAATACTTCATAATACATGAGGCTTGAGAAGATCAGTTGATCATTTATGTGGTTCATATTTCATGGTTTAGATAAATTATCACTTATAGCATGTTAATATTGCACCATTCCAAAATAAGAGGAAGGTTTGGGACTTTTGGATATTCATATTCAATACAAGGTTCTAGTAGCGAAGTGGATTATGAGGGTTGAAAGTAGGGTGAAAACTTCTATTGGAACATAGAATTTAAACTTGTACTCACATTGATGGTATTAAGAGCTCCTTCCATTTGGAGGACATCATTAGCAACCCTTGGAAGTTTAAAATGGTAGGTAATATTATTATTAAAAGAATTTGAGAAGCATGGAAGTAGGTTGCCCATGTGCTACACTAAGAATTGTTTTATGACAAGAGATGGTGGGTGCTTCCTTGTAGGTCAATTTGGCTATGGAAAGAGATTGGGGAGTATACCTTTAACAAACCAAGACTCAATTATAAATGGTTGGTAAAAAAAGGTTCAATTCTAGGCTAATTTATGGAATGCTGACACTAGTGATTGGCTCTTCTAGTTTGATTTGGTTATTAAATATAAGTTGCAATACTCTGATAAGGATTCTATCACCTAGATACACTCTCTTTTGCCAACTGATCAACTTTACAAACTAAACAGAGGACTACTGAGACCTGTTTGGCGAGATTAGAGGTGGAATTTTGGCTGCCCTATGCTCCAATTTAAGTCTACTAATATTTATGAGGTTATGTTGATTAAAGCCCCTATAGATAATGTATTGAATCATAGATGGAATGCCAATTGCACCTACAAGAAATAGAAAATATGATTATCTAAAATATGGCATTTTAAAATATCTACTTAGCTTTTGGTTTTTTCTTGGTCATTAGCCTTCCAAGGTCTATTCTGCAAAGCTAAGTTGGCCAAATTATATTTCATTTATGGCTGATGTGTGGTTTGTGGCAAAGAGGAAATAATAAAGCATATTTGAAGGGACACCTCTGGTGTCAAAGCAATATGGAAAGGAATGGATTGATTTATTACTCCTTTTTTGGAGAGACACCTCTAGTGGAGTATTACACTTCTTGGATATGTCAACAACTATTCACCTCATCTGGTAGGAATCTAGCAAGTGGTGAGGGTCTCTATTCTATTTACTATTTGAAAGGACTTATGATCTCTTGTTTTTAATGAAGGTTTCATTCCTATTATTAGTAGTGTAAGTAAAGCTATGAGTTGTATTTAAAATTAGGTAAGAATGTTTATAATAGAAATATTAAAAAATATGAATGTTTTTCTGATTTATACAAGTCAAAATGTAAAGTGATGTTATATAAACTTACATAAACTTTCAAAAAAATAAAAATAAAAATAAATTTCTAATATTTTTATTCAATATTATCAATCAAATCCTTTTCATCTAATGTCATGAAAAGTGGTAATTTTCACTAAAATTACCTTTAAAATGAATTGATTAATAGAATATAATCTACATACGAATAGGAACACTGCTAATAAGTTTTTCTAATAAAAATTCAAATTCAATTCACAAAAGCAGATAGCCCATTTTTTTTTGGTAATATTAAAAATTAAGAGGATTTTAACGGGATCCTACAACCACTACAAAAAAGGACACAAGGGCAAGCAAATCTAAACAAAACCTCACCAAACATAAATGAGGCAAATAGAGAAAACTGCTAACACCAATCACTCAAAGCACATAAGAAGGGAGAATTGAGATAGTTATACACTAGCTTATCCATACCTTGAGCAACAGAAGTAGCTAAACGTAAAATGTTTTTAGACAGATCCAAATCCGATTTCAAAAAGCTCCATAGTTTTTTTTAATTGATATAAATTAACTTTAAATCATGGAAAAAAAAATGTTTAAACTCCCTAGAGGCTTTCGAAGCATAGACCTCCTCCACTAATTTCTCCTGAATGTAATCCCGAGGAAGAACATCAAAATATGGGAGGGCAGGGGGATGGGAGGAATTGTCAGTCACACCCTCTTTGCAATGCAAACACTTAGATTTACGTTGACCACTTACAACATCAAAATAAGAAGGCCTTAGTTTTGATTTCATAGAATCTTCCAAGATCACTTTAGGAGGTAAATAAAATTTGACAGTGGGACCAGCCAACAGAGTAAAGGCTTCCACGTCCGAGGCCTTCCCCCAAAATACTTTGGAAGAAACTTGAATATTCCTAGAATTTCTTTTAGAACCCTTCCCGAAGGAAAATGAATAGATATCTTCACTACCATTAGAATTCGTCCCAGAGGCCGATATAGAACCGCATCCAAGAGAGCTAGGATAATCCACCACCTTCTTAGTGCCACCAGCCAAGGTACAAGGAATATATGCAAAATGCTTGAGAAAATCATCAGTATTTAAACCATGTTCAAAGGCAGCCTGCTCAAACACCAGCAACACAAGGTCTTGATGAATAAGGGCCTGACCACGACTACCTTGAACACTCAAAAATGACTTCTTCATAGAATATAAAAGAAACAAAGGAATATTTATGCAAGGAAGTATGGAAGCTCCTAATTATTTCATAGGAAGGATCAAGGGTAAAATAGACCATAATAACCCTAGAAACCCTATCCCAAGGAGGAGGTAGGGCCACAATGCTGAAACCATTTTGTACCCTTAGAAAGAATTCCTCCTTGTCTAAGAAGAGACTAATCTCTTGCAAAAGAGAATGTCTATCATGATTGTGATAGGCTCCATCTACTACCATGCCGATAGTTATGCTAATGAGCTCCACCATGACTTGAAACAACCAAGATCCAATACTAACCCAACCATTGTTCCAAGAAGAAACCATCCAGATAGTAAGCATCGAGCTATGACCATGAGAATTTTGAATACATTCCAAAATACCCCCTTACACCAGGATAGTTTTAACTTCCTCATCAAATGATATAGATGTAGGCTCAATATGAGATTTACTCAATTTAAGCTTGGGTAGATATTCACTTTATCCATACTCACAACAAACCAGATAAACTCAGACATAGAAATGAGGAATAAAACCCAAGAAAAAGTTCTCCCAATAGCAAGAAAACTCTAGCGAAGGACAACACAGGCTATAACACAGTACATAAACAAAAGCCTCGCCCATGAAGTCAAAAAAATAATGCCAAAGAAGGGCTTGGGAGGCCTATACGGGGGAAAAAAAGTCTTGGAAATAGCCACCAAGAGAAATAGACCATCCTCATGATAGGAAGCAAAAAACCATGTAGTGGGCAGCAAGACTAAACCCATCATGGGGAGGAATGACATAAACAACAAGAGAGAGAAGATAAGACTACCAAGAGGGAGCTCAGAGGACAAGGGGAAGATCCCCAAAGCCCTAGAGGGAAAAGCCTTAAAGAACTCTAAGAAAGAACCAGGTGTCCGCAAGAACAACAAGGTCACAATAGGTGTAAGGCTCCACCAAGATGTTGGTTGCTATGTAGAGATTTTTATCAAATATTTTGAGTTAGATTTATATATTGAGTGATGTTTGCTATGTAGGGTTTTTGTCAAAACTTTTGAGCTGATTTTATAGATCAAGTGATGGTGTTTACTATGTAAATAAATTATTACATGTATAGGAATGATTTATTTAATTACTATTAGAACTATAACTAGAATCCCTTATTATTTTTTTAAATATTCTTTTAGGACCATGCTTGATCTACTAACTTAGGGCTATCATTTGTTTAGTGACATACCACTTCTATAATTTTTCTTCTTTGATATAATTTTTATTTTGACTTCAATTTAAAATATATTTTTAATTTTGAATCTGATTAATGATAAGCAAGGAGTCAAACCCAGCTAAAAAATTGAATCAGTGTAATAGTGAAGGAATCAAGATCAGAAACCAACTAAGATATGAGATATCAGAAGAGAGAAGCTATAAAAAAGATAGTTCGAGATTCTTGGTAGTGGAAATTATGAGTGGAAAAATAATAAGGAGAATATATGTGGTTAGGAGTTAAGTACTAATGAAAATGAGAGTGTAGATCCAGAAGAATTATTGTCAAGCAAAGTGAAGACAAATAACTAGTTGGATATAAATAAATATAAGACTCCATTAATTGACAATAATATTCATGGCTAGACAATGATTATTAAGGTGGATATAAAAGATAAGAGAAGAAGGATAAATGTACTATAATCCAAACATAAACTACTGTAGAAGGAATACAAATTAATATTTCAAACACCATTCTACATAAAGCACATAAAAAACTGAACAAGAGACTTATAGGAAATTTTATCTCCTAAAAACAAAAATTAGGACAATTAAAATATTGGGACATGAGACAATGGAAGATCAATTACAAGATAGAATTTATAGTGTTTCTAAAATGGTTCTTTAAGGCATCGTTTACAAAAGAACTAGAATGTAGGTAGACCCTATGTGAAGGACCTTGGTTCAAAGCTAGAGTAGGATTATTTTCTCTAAAAATGGTTACCAAGATTCAATTTAGATAATAAAAGAATTGATATTTCTCTAGTATGAATTAGAATTTTGGGATTACCATTGGAATTTTGGGAGTAAGAACTTTGAAAAGGAATATCTAATTGTATTGAAAGATACATATTAGTGGTCTACGTAACAAAAGAGAGAAAATAAACTTTCTTTGCAATGGTGTGTTCCATGGAAGAATTAGGAAAAAATGGCCCAAACAAATTCAAGTTAGTTTCAAAATGGAGAGAGCAAAACCAAAAATTCATATATAAAAATGATATCTTCTATTATAAAGCATGTTGAAGAAAAAATCATTTCACAAAAAGCCTATGTGAATAATGAAAAGACAAGCAAGGGTAGAATTATAGGGAAGACCTGAAGGAGGAAGGAAGTTGAGATGAAAAGTAAGGAACATATAAGTGATACAGACAAGGACAAAAACTTATGAGAAGAGTCCATTATAAAAATAAACCACACCAAAGAAGAAAATAATATAGAAGATATAAAACCAATTTAGGAGGGAGAAATCATTGAAAAGAAATATAGGGAAGAGGATAGATTCAAGGCAGAGACAAAGCAACCCATAGAAGAAGGGAATAAGGAAGATGCAAATGATTGGGAATTAGTTAAAAGGAAAGGAGAAAACAATGGAAAAATTGAGCAAGAGAAAAGGAAGGAAATTCAATAATCATTCAAAATAGAAGAAATATAGGAAATCCAACCTAACGTGATCCCTTGCACATTTAAGAAGTCCTCAAGAAAAGAGAAGAAGGAGAAAGAGGAATCTAAATGAATACAAGAGATAGTAAGGGCTCAAATGTGAGAATAACAGGAAGTGCAAAGAAACATCTAAATATACGACTGAAACCAAAGAAGAAAATAGAAAGAACGTAATTAGAGAAGACAAGAAGAAAAGATATAGAGAAGGATTTAATAGGGGAAAAGCAACCAAGAATAATTATGGGTGGGAATAATCCCATGAATAGTAGTGTGAAATAAAAATTATAATATGGAATATTGATTAGACAAGGTGAAAGCACGAGATTTCGGGCGAAGGAAACACTAATTGCGATGCATTCAAAATCAAATACGCTTAAGTCCTAGAAATGTAAATTGCATGAAATGAAAGAAACGCATTGGAAGAGACACAAGCAAATGGAGAAAACACAGCCCTTTCATTAAACTTTCTTGATCTCTGTTACAAATACGCCTCCTCCCTTTTCAGGGGCTAGGAGCGTTAAAAGAATTTGACTACAATCGAGACTTAAGGTTCCTCTTTCCGCGTGCCCACACTTGAAATGGACGGGCCAAGATGATGCCGCCGCTGATGTCGATGAGTCCTTGACCTCTGCTGCTCCTCCTGCGAACAAAGAAACAACGAAGATGTCAGTAGCACCTGTTGCAAATAAAAAGTGTTTGTTCTCTAAAATCGCCAAAAGATGCATGTAAACATTTGTCTGAAACAGTGAGTAAAATGACTCTAAATGACCTGAAAACCTGATAGAGGACAGAAAACATCACCAAGAAGGCCACTTGCCATTGAGACAGATCGGCCAATCTGCCTTCAACTGGAATTCGTCCCCGGCGGGACGAATTCTGACTGCAATTCGTCCCCGGGTGGGACGAATTCTTGTGTTGGAAAAGCCGACCTGATGCTGCTCCAATGTCGAATCTCGGGACCTCCAAAACACCTGCAAATAGGGGGGTTATGTAATTGGGGCCATTTTGGGATGACCCAGATGGTCGGATTCTCCCAATTTGGCCTCTATCCTCGGGAATTCGATATCGCCACCTGCAAGTTAGTGAAACAACAAAGCGACACAAAGCATGATAAAATCTGATCAAAATGTTATGAAATTGAAGCTATGAGTTAACCAAACAGAATAACATGATATGCAACCTGAAACAATAATCTAGAATGCTTTGAAAAAAACTTAGAAAGTGCGGGGGTGCCCAAGTGGGCCTCCCACCGTTGGCACTTGATCTTGGCGCCAATCCACTAGGGATGGGCCCAAAACCTCTTAGGATTGGGATGTCTGCAAATTGGTTGATTCGGGTGTCCATATGTTGGATTTGGGTCAGATTCAAGCTTCCAAAAGCCACCCAACAACCTCCCTTGCAAAAGAGATTGGTGGATGTGAGAAGGTGAATCAAAGGGGATGCAAGTGGGTGTTCAACTCGGCAGCACTTCGTTGCTTGAAATCTCCTTCAATCTGTCCTTTTGGGTGAGAAAAGTCCCACCTTTTATAGACCCATGGGGTCTCTTTTGAGAGGGAAGCACAAATGCCATGTGTTGGTCATAGGTGCCATGTGGCGATCATGTCTTCCCATGAGGGAGGGGAGTCCTCCATTGACTTGGGCTCTCATAACTGCCCTTGTGACAGTCCTCTAACGACCTATCTATCCACCCACACACGTGTGCGAGGCAGGAGTCATCAACTGACTATCCTGGGCTGCCACTTGGCACCATTCTTCTTTTTGCCCGTTAAACTTGGAATTCGTCCCTGGGTGAGACGATTTTAGAATTCGTCCCTGGGTGAGACGAATATTGAGCAAAGTGTCTAAATGTGCCAAATTGCTTCCTGACCTTACAAAATTGCTATGAAAGTGGTTAGGACCACTGTTTGACCTCTGAGGGCTGCCCTGGGGGCTGTGTTTGTCAAAGCGATCAGTGTTTGCAGTCACATAATCGGATTGGTGCTGTTTTGGTGTCTACAGATGCCCCTTTTTGGGATGCGTTGTGCATGGCACAGCGCCGAGCAAAAATAGATAACCAAAGCACTAATGATTAGGGTTTCTTGGTAACCTAACCAACTTTTGATGCCCCAAGCATGGAAAGGGCATGCATTCTTGAATCCTTGCTTCGACGAGCTAAGGAGTTTGATTTCAAGTGTTAACCTATTTTGGTGAGGTGTGACTTGAACTTAGACATTGATCGAGTCATGAATAGGCGAAGGGCATTTTATCCACGGGGGAACCTTGTGTTCATGATTCACGAAATGCCAAGTGTTTGATTGATTTGATTGTTGCTTGTTTACTTGCCCCAAGCGGGAGCGTGATTGTCTTTGTCAATGATTCTTTGAATGCATGTCATTTTCCTTAATTGGGTGTGTGATTGTTGATTGGTGACTAAGTGTGACTACCCCCTCAAGCGACGAATCGATGAGGGAATGACCTTCATGAGAAAAGCGACGAGTCGCTTGACCCAAGATGACTTGTGCAAGGGTGCCTTTAGATGGTTTATCGTTAAGCATGTGCAATTTTTCCAACATCTGGACCTATTTTTGGTGGGTGTTAACCCTTTTTGTGATGCCATAATGGGGTGAAATCGTCGAAAACCCATCTTCCCGTGGAGCGGTCCGGCTATGATAGCCTTCTTGGGGAAGTAGTAGAGTGACAATTTGAACCCGACATCGATTTTCTATGCCAAGAGGTTAAGTGCAAGAGCACTTGTGTCCGGCAATGCTTATTGCTTTGTTTTTATGTTGCATGTTTTGTTGTTTTTGTTTTTTTTTGTGACACCATTTGGGGATTAAATTTTTGAAAATCCGTCTCTCGTGGAGCGGTCCGGCTATGGTAGCCTTCTTAGGGAGTAGGATAGTGATAATTTGTGACCCTGATGTCGATTTGCCATGCCAAGAGTTTAAGTGCAAGAGCACTTGTGTCTGGCAATGTTTATTGCTTTTTGTGTTGTTTTGATTTTCTTGTTGTTTTTGAGTGGGCTTTGACCCTTTTGTGACGTCGTTTGGGGATGAAATTGTCAAAAATCCGTCTTCCGTGGAGCGGTCCGGCTATGGTAGCCTTCTTAGGGAGTAGGATAGCGACAATGTATGACCCCGACATCAGTTTTCTATGCCAAGGAGGTTAAGTGCAAGAGCACTTGTGTCTGCAATGTTTATTGCTTTTTGTTTTTGTGTTGCATTTATTTGTTGTTTTTGTTGTTTTGATTTTCTTTGATCTTGTGCATGATGGTTGATGAATATGGATGTATGCATGTTGATTTATTTTGATGGATGCATATGCTATGATGAATGCAAATGGTTTTGATTTATATGTGATATGCAGATATGAAATGGATGAATGGGGTTTGTGATGTTTGGCTATGGCACCAAGGACTGTTTAGAACTCTGTTATTTTGTTTTTAGGCGATTGTTGTGATGCATGACTTTGTATGTATACATGTGGTTTTTCTTTTTGTATTTTTTTGATGGTATTGTAAGGATGAAAAGTAGCGCAGTTGGTTTAGAAATGTAGCTAAGGTTTTCTGAGACTCAGATGGTTTTAACTCACTAGCCATGATTGTACTTTATCTTACAAGACTTTTGAACAAGGTATGAATCGGACTTGTTTTTGACCGAGCTATTTCACATCCCTGTGTGTGCAATTGAGTTCATTTATGTGGTATTTGTCGAGTGCCAGATGGGCTTTCAACCGAACCTGTATTGAGGATCACCTAATTAGCTCCACTAACTCCTTTGTTGTATTTAGTTAGATTAATCTGCGGTGTTATCCAGGATGCCATAAGCTAGCTCATCCACATGCAAACATTGATCTGTACGCAAGTTAATGTGATAGATATATCGTCATGCGAGAAGTTTACCGCCAGTTACCGATAGGCTATCAACCAAACCGATACTGAGGCTTGCCTCATGACCTGTTAGAATACTGAGAGTTCCAGGGATTCAAGTTCACTCCCTTCTTTTCTTCAATTGTATTGGGATACTTGCTCGTTTGTAGTGATAAGATCATTGTTTATTTTGATTTGTTTTTCTTTTGAGCAAGGGATTGGGGATATGGAGTGACGAAAATCACTATTGCTTGTGCCTTTTGATGTGTGCATTGTAGGATGTCAAATTTTGGAGTTTTGACGTTTTGCAAATTTTTTGATGTTTTGCAATTATTGAGAACTTTAGGGATTCTTAGGGAATTGGGTAGGGAGGATGCTTGTCCTTTTGCCAACTCTCAGCATTCTTGGGGTCATTCGCACAGGGGGATGAGCAAGATAACCGTTTCGCTTGTGGTGACCTGGATTACTTTGCAGGTTTCATCTTTCGTTCACACAACTTGGGAATTGTTTTATGTGTCTTGATATGTGTTGGGATGTTACGTAACAAGGTTTATTTCAAGTATGACTCTACCTTCGTAAAATCTGTCTGACTTGATACATTACATGGCTAAAGAGCAAAATGATGACTGAATCATGGAAACTCTTGATACATTAACAGACCACTGACTCTAGTGTGGTAAAAGCAATGCATGGTGTTTTTGTTGTTTTTGTACAATGGAACAGTGTGGAATAAGATGGACTAGCAGAGCAATTACAACCTATGGTGCCTTTGACCTGTTCGACCACAAATATGCAATGTATGGATGCAATGCTTAATGCAGCTACATATTTTTGTATTTTTGATGGATTGATTTTTGTGAATATGAAGATGAAGGGCGAGAAGAGCTCTCTTTTGATGAATTTGAGTATGCCTAGATATGATATGCAAATTTTTGTTGTTTTTGATTATTTTTTATTTTTGACCAAGTGATTGTGATAATCCTTGGAGCATTTTGGTTTGACCAAGTGATTGCGATAATCCTTGGAGCTTTTTGGGTTTTGACCAAGTGATTGCGATAATCCTTGGAGCTTTTTGGTTTTGACCAAGTGATTGCGATAATCCTTGGAGCTTTTTGGGATGACCAAGTGATTGCGATAATCCTTGGAGCTTTTTGGGTGACCAAGTGATTGCGATAATCCTTGGAGCTTTTTGGGTGACCAAGTGATTGCGATAATCCTTGGAGCTTTTGGGATGACCAAGTGATTGCGATAATCCTTGGAGCTTTTTGGATGACCAAGTGATTGCGATAATCCTTGGAGCTTTTGGAGTGACCAAGAGATTGCGATAATCCTTGGAGCTTTTGGGATGACCAAGAGATTGCGATAATCCTTGGAGCTTTTTGGGATGACCAAGTGATTGCGATAATCCTTGGAGCTTTTTGGGTTTGACCAAGTGATTGCGATAATCCTTGGAGCTTTTGGGGTGACCAAGTGATTGCGATAATCCTTGGAGCTTTTTGGGTGACCAAGTGATTGCGATAATCCTTGGAGCTTTTGGTGACCAAGAGATTGCGATAATCCTTGGAGCTTTTTGGGGGTGACCAAGTGATTGCGATAATCCTTGGAGCTTTTGGCAAGTGATTGGATAATCTGATGTGAGTGATTGGATGGTTTGGTGACCAAGTGATTGCGATAATCCTTGGAGCTTTTGGTGACCAAGTGATTGGATAATCCTTGGAGCTTTTTGGGGTGACCAAGTGATTGCGATAATCCTTGGAGCTTTTTGGGGTGACCAAGTGATTGCGATAATCCTTGGAGCTTTTGGGGTGACCAAGTGATTGCGATAATCCTTGGAGCTTTTGGGGTGACCAAGTGATTGCGATAATCCTTGGAGCTTTTGGGGTGACCAAGTGATTGCGATAATCCTTGGAGCCTTTTTGGGTTGACCAAGCGATTGCGATAATCCTTGGAGCTTTTGGGGTGACCAAGTGATTGCGATAATCCTTGGAGCTTTTTGGTTTGGATTATGGTTCTTCAAGGGATAGAGGTACCCCCAGCTTGATGGTCTTTGCACTCTGGATCTGGCTCTGGAGGTATGGGCATGAATGGATCGGCCCTATGCACGGATAGGAGGACAGAGTCTACCCCCGACACTGATGTTGTTATGGGATCTCTGGGCGGAAGTTGATCTTTATGTGCCCAAAGTTGTGGATGTAATGCTTGGTCCCACTGCGGTGGGTTAACACGCCACTCATGCCCTAGTATTATGTTTATCTGTTGACATGCTTCCTCAAATTTTATGGGATGCCGATGTTGTCGCATGTGATTGTTGTGGGCTATCTCTGTTTCATCTTCACTTTCAACTAGTGAGTACAGCTCATCAGAATCTGGAGATTCTGAGACATGGAGGACTGCATCATCAGGTAGCCCTATGGTTAAAGGTTGATCCTCTTTGAAAGGAGCTTCATGTAAGTTGGGCCTTGGGAGCTCCAAAATCTTGGTCTCTACCGACTCTAAGTGCTCTAGCACTTTGCATATATCGAGGGATTTGAGCTCCTCCTCTTTGATTGGTTCTTGTTGAGGAACTTGGGGCGTATGGAGGGGTAACTGGATAGCACCCCCCATGCCTTGATAGGGCATTTCATCCCGCTCTTCTTCTCGCTCTGATTCCTTAGAGGCTTCTTGATGAATTTCTAAGGGTGGCCCATAAACTTGGGTGGATGTCTGAGGAAGGCACCCATCATTGGTTATAGGATCAGCCTCCCGCTCATGTCTGGGAGGCATCAGGGGCGATGCTTGATAAGGTCGCGGAGACTCGTCTCGCACCCCGGGGTTGTGCCTCTCATAATGTTTTGTCTTATGTGTGTGAGGGGTTGGAATCCTCTCAGGTAGTTTATAGCGCAACTTATCTGCTTTACGCTGCATGTATAAGTCCTCTAACTCCTGACGACCTTGCTCTATGCGTAACTCATCCGTCTATCTTGATGACTTTGTTTAAGCCGCGTGATTTGGGCTTGACGGGTGGCATGTCTGGCGACTATCGGGTCAGTTCGGTCTACCCTATTTTGTTCAGGAGGTTCGAATGTTTCTCCTATGTGTTGGCCTCGATCTTGATGATCTAAAATTTCAATGGGTCGCTTCCCTCTGTCGATGTAGGCGGCATGTACTTGAGGCCGCACTGTTTGTTGTCCTCGAGGAATGCGATGATTTTCCTCGTACTCCCTTTCATGTTGGCTCTCCTGCATAGTGTGTTGGAACAACTCATCCTCCTGGCGCTGAAGGTGCTCTTTGTTAATATAGTACAGTTCCTCTAAATGTAGTCGCTCTAGTCGCTCTAGCTCAAGTTGCGTGAATTGCATTTGGCGTGCGACGTGCTTGACAGATTCTAAGATGGTTGGTCCTGTCGCCTCATGTCTAGAAGGCCTAGATGCCTCTCCTAGATATTTTTGATCGTAGTGATCCAAGATCTCTATAGGTGACCTCCCTTTGTTGGGGGTAGCGGCATTCCCTCGGGGCTTTGGCCTCAGTGAGTGGTCTTGATAGATAGCAGGTGCAGAGGCATATTGCTCCCGCACTGTATATTGCTCTCGAGGAAGGTAGGGATCTTCCTCTTGCTCTCTTTCATAAGTGAAAAAGGGATGGACGGAGTTAGTTCGCCCCGCCTGAGGAGCCTTGTGCTCTAGATTTTTCTTTGTAGTCCTGACAACTAGAGGGGGTGAAGGAGGGATAATGTAATCATGTGGTTCCTCCCGTCGAACCCTATGTTGACCTAGCGCTTCATCGCGTGATGACCGCTCATAGCGAGCTTCTAAGGGAGCTCTCCTATGACTGTACCCCTCATGGAAGGGTGTGTGCTGAATGTTATGCTGAATAGGAGTGCTCCTCGAAGAGGTGTCCCTGTAGTCCCTTTCCTTTAAGGTGTGGAGGGGACTGCCTTGTGTGTTAGGTCACCAAGGTGGTATGACCAAATCCTTGGGATTGTAACGGAGATGACTCATGCCTCCTTGGACATTCCCCACAGCCTCCGCCCGTGATTGGGCTTGGCTACGGGTGAGCACCATGACGATGTCTCTCTAAAAATCCTAAAAATTGAAATGAGTCAGATGGGGCCCAAAATTGGCGTGTGCATCCCTCTTATAGTAGATAAGACAAAAATGAAGTTTCAAGTCCTAGCTCTGAATACATTAGGAGATATTGACATCCGAACAGCTCAAAAAGTGTAAAAAAATGCGTGCCCAATTTTAAAACCTAATTTTGGGGCACTAGATGATGGAATTTGGCCCCAAAAACTGACTTTTCTGGGCAAATAGGATTCTAGGGAATCATATTTGTTTAAAATTATCCCAACTAACTCCCTGTAAAATTTCGTGTCAATCGGAGCTACGGTTGAGAAGTTATGGCCCCGACAAGATGCACTAAAATTTAGGGAAAAATATAAGATTTCCCATATTTTGTTGGATGCTCCTGCATCACTTATGGGCACATTTGGGGTGATTTTGGGTTGACCAAAGGGTTCATGGACACCTTTGGGGCATTTTGGAGTGACCAAGCGATTACGGGAATCCTTGGAGCTTTTTGGAACAAGTGACAAAATGCGTAAATTTTTATCTTTTTGTTTATGATTTTTTTTTTTGTTACACTAAGCAGAAATGAACACACACATGCGCAAACCGTGATTATCTCTTTTAAGGGTTTAAATAGTGTGTCCTAAACTGGTTTAGTGCATTTTGATGTTTTGTTTTGTTTTTGTAGGTTTTGAAGAACGTTTAAATGCATTATGACGGCTCATATAACTCCCAAAACGGTCGCCCCTTCAATATACCAACCAGGCCGATATACCAACCTCTCTATATACCCGCCCTTACGAGAGGGAGACTATAGGTACGTGAGAGCAGAAGGTACATGGTACGTAGGCGGTACGGAAGGGGGATTGTCCTGTTAATGGCACCTACCATAGAAAACTTATCCTCGCGCGCATGGGAATCACCCCAGCGACACTCGGTCGGCTTTCGTCAGGATTTACGCCTAACAACAGTTGACAATCGGGAAATGGATGCAAAGCTAAGCCAAGGTGGTGATGAACCCACCGTTGGTCTTGCTCAAGGGTTGGGGTCTTACGACCAGCTCCTTGGTTTAAAATTATTGCGTGAAGTGTGTGGGATTCATTTTATTTAACGAAAATGAAACAAGCATAAATGACTTTTCCTAATGCAATGCAGGATTAAATGAAAACAATTAAAGAAACAGAAACAGAAACAAAAAATTTAACAGAGATCATGAAAATCCCTACCTCTTCTCTGCCTGGACCGGTTGCTTCTGAATTTTTGCTCTGAAAAGTTGCAGACAGAAATTCGTCCCTCGGTGAGACGAATTACAGAACAGAATTCGTCCCTCCCAGAGACGAATTTGAATTCGTCTCAGGGTCAGACGAATTTCAGTAAAGCAATCGCCACAGCCAAGGACGAATAACAGTCAGAAACCAAAAATGTACCTGTCAAACACAAAACACAAAAATTTGATCAGTTTTTGTGATCTTAAAAACCAGGGAACAGGGTCCCACCGTGATCGCCACTGAAAGCACGAGATTTCGGGCGAAGGAAACACTAATTGCGATGCATTCAAAATCAAATACGCTTAAGTCCTAGAAATGTAAATTGCATGAAATGAAAGAAACGCATTGGAAGAGACACAAGCAAATGGAGAAAACACAGCCCTTTCATTAAACTTTCTTGATCTCCATTACAAATACGCCTCCTCCCTTTTCAGGGGCTAGGAGCGTTAAAAGAATTTGACTACAATCGAGACTTAAGGTTCCTCTTTCCGCGTGCCCACACTTGAAATGGACGGGCCAAGATGATGCCGCCATTGATGTTGATGAGTCTTTGACCTCTGCTGCTCCTCCTATGAACAAAGAAACAATGAAGATGTCAGTAGCACCTGTTGCAAATAATAAGTGTTTGTTCTCTAAAATCGCCAAAAGATGCATGTAAACATTTGTCTGAAACAGTGAGTAAAATGACTCTAAATGACCTGAAAATTTGACAGAGGACAGAAAACATCACCAGAAGGCCACTGCCATTGAGACAGTCGGCCAATCTACCTTCAACTGGAATTCGTCCCTAGGCAGGACGAATTCTGACTGCTATTCGTCCCTGGGTGGGACGAATTCTTGTGTTGGAAAAGCCGACCTGATGCTTCTCCAATGTCGAATCTCGGGACCTACAAAATGCCTACAAATAGGGGGGTTATGTAATTGGGGCCATTTTGGGATGACCCAGATGGTCGGATTCTCCCAATTTGGCCTCTATCCTCGAGAATTCGATATCGCCACCTGCAAGTTAGTGAAACAACAAAGCGACACAAAGCATGATAAAATCTGATCAAAATGTTATGAAATTGAAGCTATGAGTTAACCAAATAGAATAACATGATATGCAACCTGAAACAATAATCTAGAATGCTTTAAAACTTAGAAAGTGCGGGGGTGCCCAAGTGGGCCTCCCACCGTTGGCACTTGATCTTGGCGCCAATCCACTAGGGATGGGCCCAAAACCTCTTAGGATTGGGATGTCTGCAAATTGGTTGATTCAGGTGTCCATATGTTGGATTTGGGTCAGATTCAAGCTTCCAAAAGCCACCCAACAACCTCCCTTGCAAAAGAGATTGGTGGATGTGAGAAGGTGAATCAAAGGGGATGCAAGTGGGTGTTCAACTCGGCAGCACTTCGTTGCTTGAAATCTCCTTCAATCTGTCCTTTTGGGTGAGAAAAGTCCCACCTTTTATAGACCCATGGGGTCTCTTTTGAGAGGGAAGCACAAATGCCATGTGTTGGTCATAGGTGCCATGTGGCAGTCATGTCTTCCCATGAGGGAGGGGAGTCCTCCATTGACTTGGGCTCTCATAATTGCCCTTGTGACAGTCCTCTAACGGCCTATCTATCCACCCACACACGTGTGCGAGGCGGAGTCATCAAGCGATCGTCCCTGGGCTGCCACTTGGCACCATTCTTCTTTTTGCCCGTTAAACTTGGAATTCGTCCCCGGGTGAGACGATTTCAGAATTCGTCCCCGGGTGAGACGAATTCCAGTTAGTATTCGTCCCCGGGTGAGACGAATCCTGAGCAAAGTGTCTAAATGTGCCAAATTGCTTCCTGACCTTACAAAATTGCTATGAAAGTGGTTAGGACCACTTGTTTGACCTCTCGAGGGCTGCCCCAGGGGCTGTGTTTGTCAAAGCGATCGGTGTTTGCAGTCACATAATCGGATTGGTGCTTGTTTTGGTGTCTACAATAGCCCCTTGTTGGGATGCGTGTCGTGCATGTCGATCCCCCCCTACAAAGAGCAGCAAAAATGAAGATATCGGTAGCACTTGCTCGCACATAAGAAGTGTTTGTTCTCTAAAATCGCCAAATGATGCATGTAAACATTTGATGCCCCAAACAATGAGTAAAGGGCATGCACTCTAAATGGCCTTGAAAACTTCGACAGAGGATAGAAAATATCACCAAAAGGCCATTGCCATCGAGACAGTCGGCCAATCTGCCTTAACCTAGAATTCGTCCAGGCGGGGCTTGAACTTCGACGTATTCGTCCCTGGGTGGGATGAATTCTCCGTGTTGGAAAAGCCAAAGTGGTGCTTGCTCCAATGTCGAACCTCGGGACCATGTCCAAAATGCACTGCAAATAGCAGGGGTTTATGTAATTGGGGCCATTTTGGGACGACCCAGATGGTCGGATTCTCCCAATTTGGCCTCTATCCTCGAGAATTTGATATCGCCACCTGCAAGTTAGTGAAACAACAAAGCGACACAAAGCATGATAAAATCTGATCAAAATGTTATGAAATTGAAGCTATGAGTTAACCAAACAGAATAACACAATATGCAACCTGAAACAATAATCTAGAATGCTTTAGAAACAAAACTTGGAAAGTGCGGGGGTGCCCAAGTGGGCCTCCCACCGGTGGCACTTGATTTTGGCGCCAATCCACTAGGGATGGGCCCAAAACCTCTTAGGATTGGGATGTCTGCAAATTGGTTGATTCAGGTGTCCATATGTTGGATTTGGGTCGGATTCAAGCTTCCAAAAGCCACCCAACAACCTCCCTTGCAAAAGAGATTGGTGGATGTGAGAAGGTGAATCAAAGGGGATGCAAGTGGGTGTTCAACTCGGCAGCACTTCGTTGCTTGAAATCTCCTTCAATCTATCCATTTGGGTGAGAAAAGTCCCACCTTTTATAGACCCATGGGGTCTCTTTTGAGAGGGAAGCACAAATGCCATGTGTTGGTCATAGGTGCCATGTGGCAGTCATGTCTTCCCATGAGGGAGGGGAGTCCTCCATTGACTTGGGCTCTCATAACTGCCCTTGTGACAGTCCTCTAATGGCCTATCTATCCACCCACACACGTGTGTGAGGCAAGAGTCATCAACTGACTGTCCTGGGCTACCACTTGGCACCATTCTTCTTTTTGCCCGTTAAACTTGGAATTCGTCCCTGGGTGAGACGATTTCAGAATTCGTCCCTGGGTGAGAGGAATTCCGGTTAGTATTCGTCCCCGGGTGAGACGAATACTGAGCAAAGTGTCTAAATGTGCCAAATTGCTTCCTGACCTTACAAAATTGCTATGAAAGTGGTTAGGACCACTGTTTGACCTCTGAGGGCTGCCCTGGGGGCTGTGTTTGTCAAAGCGATCAGTGTTTGCAGTCACATAATCGGATTGGTGTTGTTTTGGTGTCTACACAAGGCTTCCCTCTAGCCCCCTATATTTTTGTGCCTTTTGCTGATGCTTTGGGATATCTATTAGAAGCTAGAATTAAGTCAAGGGATTTAAAAGGCATCTCGATTCTACATGGTACAATTATTAACAACCACTTTCCAGATGATTCTTTTATTCCTAGTCCAACTAGATCGATAGTCCATTGAAAATACCATATGCTTCCTTGATCCATTCTGCTTGGTCTTAGATGCCAAAATCAGTGAACCTAAATCTAAGTTTTGGTTAGTTGGTGCTAACTCTTTACCAAAGGGCTTTTCTTCCACACAAAAATGTATTGTAGATGGTGATATTGTTAGATATCTTGGTATAACATTTGGTAAGAGGGTCTCATTGGTTGATATATTGAATTGGTGCTTATCTAAATTAAAAACAAAAAAAATTAGTTGTGGAAAAATAGGTTACTTTAATTGGCTAGTAAGCTGGTGGTGGAAAAAATATTTTTGTTTTTCCTATTGGCTACCTAATACTTCATAATACATGAGGCTTGAGAAGATCAGTTGATCATTTATGTGGTTCATATTTCATGGTTTAGATAAATTATCACTTATAGCATGGTAATATTGCACCATTCCCAAAGAAGAGGAAGGTTTGGGGCTTCTGGATATTCATACTCAATGCAAGGTTCTAGTAGCGATGTGGATTATGAGGGTTGAATGTAGGGTGAAAACTTCTATTGCAACATAGAATTTAAACTTGTACTCACATTGATGGTATTAAGAGTTCCTTCCATTTTGATGACATCATTAGCAACCCTTGGAAGTTTAAAATGGGAGGTAATATTCTTATTAAAAGAATTTGAGAAGCATGGAAGTCGGTTGCCAATGTGCTACACTAAGAATTTTTTGATGATAAGAGATGGTGGGTGCTTCCTTGTAGGTTAGTTTGGCTATGGAAAAGGATTCAGGAGTATACCTCTAATGAACCAAGACTCAATTATAAATGGTTGGTAAAAAAAAAGGTTCAATACTAGGCTAATTTATGGAATGTTGACACTAGTGATTGGTCCTTCTAGTTTAATTTGGTTCTTAAATATAATTTTCAATACTCTGATAAGGATGTTATCACCTAGATACACTCTCTTTTAGCAACTAATGAGCTTTACAAACTAAATAGAAGACTGCCAAGACCTATTTGGGGTGATTAGAGGTGGAATTTTTGTTGCCCTATGCTCCAATTTAAATCTACTAATATTTATGAGGTTATGTTGATTAAGATCCTTATAGATAATGTATTGAATCATAGATGGAATATCAATTGTACCTACAAGAAATAGAAACTATGATTATCTAAAATATGGCATTTAAAAATATCTACTCAAATTTAGGTATTTGCTTGGTCATTAGAATTCCAAGGTCTATTATGCAAATCTAGGTTGGCCAAATTGAATTTCATTTATGGTTGATGTGTGGTCTGTGGCAAAGAGGAAATAATAAAGCATATTTGGAGGGACACCTTTGGTGTCAAAGCAATATGGAAAGTAATGGATTGATTTATTACTCCTTTTTTGGAGGGACACCTCTGGTGGAGTATTGCACTTATTGGATATGTCAATAACTGTTCACCTCATCTGGTAGGAATCTAGTAAGTGGTGAGGGTCTCTATCCTATTTACTATTTGAAAGGACATATGCTATCTTGTTTTTAATGAAGGTTTCATTCCTATTATTAGAAGGGTAAGTAAACCTATGAGTTGTATTTCAAATTAGGTAAGAATGTTTATAATAGAAATATTAAAAAATATGAACGTTTTCCTGATTTATACAAGGCAAAATGTAAAGTGATGTTATATAAAATTACATAAATTAAAAAAAAAAACAAATAAATAAATTTCTAATATTTTTATTCAACTTGTCGGACTGAACGCTTGTCCCTTTCCTAGTGCTTTCAACGGCGTAAAAGGTTTAAAATGATTGTGGCATGGTGGTTATAGGGGTAGACTACGTGAAGATTTGTGTGGTGGCTTCTAGGGTAGACAACGCAGAATACTGTGGCGGCCATAAAAGCTGGACAACCTACCCAAATTCATGGTAGCTACCGATTCCACCATGTAAATTAAAAATATATATATATATATTTTTATTCAACATTATCAATCAACCCCTTTTCAGCTAATGTCATGAAAAATGGTAATTTTCACTAAAATTATCTTTAAAATGAATTTATTAATAGAATCTAATCTACATCTGAATAGGAACACTGCTAATAAGTTTTTCTAATAAAAATTCAAATTCAATTCAGAAAAAGATAGCCCAATTTTTTTTGGTAATATGAAAAACGAAGAGGGTTTTAACGGGATCCCACAACCACTACAGAAAATGCCACAAGGGCAAGAAAATCAAAACAAAACCTCACTAGATAGAAATGAGGCAGATAGAGAAAATTGCTAACACCAATCGCTCAAGGCACCCAAGAAGGGAGAACTGAGATAGTTCTACACTAGCTTATCCATACCCTGAGCAACAGAAGCAGCTAAACGTGAAATATTTTTAGACAAATCCAAAGCCAATTTCAAAGAGCTCCATAGTTTTCTTTGATTGATATCAATTAACTTTAAATCATGAAAAATAGAATGTTTAAAATATGCAGAGGCCTTTGGAGCATAGAGCTCTTGAACTGATTTCTCTTGAATGCAATCCCGAGGAAGAACATTAAACTATGGGAGGGCAAGGGGATGGGGAAATCATCAGTTAAACCCCCTTTGCAATGCAAACACTTAGATTTACGTTGACCACTAACAACAGCAGAAGGAGAAGGCCTCAGTTTTGATTTCATAGAATCTTCCAAGATCACTTTAGGAGGTAAATCAAATTTGACAGTGGGACCAGCCAAAGGAGTAAGGGCTTCCACATCCAAGGCCTTCCCCCAAACTCCTTTGGAAGAGACTTGAATCTTCCTAGAATTTTTCTCAGAACCCTTCTCGAAGGAAAAGAAATAGATATCTTCACTGCCATCAGAATCCATCCTAGAGGCTGATCTTGAACTGCCTCCAAGAGAGCTAGGGGAATCCACCACCTTATTATTGCCACCAGCCAAGGTACAAGGAATATCTGCAAAAGGCTTGAGTAAATCATAAGTATTTAAACCACGTTCAAAGGCAGCTTGCTGAAGCACCAGTAGCATAAAGCCTTGATGAATAGGGGCCTGACCACGACCTTGAAAATTCATAGGACTTCATAGAATGGAAAAGAAACAAAGGAATATTCATGTAAGCTTTACATCTCAAATGATTTAAAAATATAGCATGGAAGCTCCTAATTATTTCATAGGAAGGATCAAGGGTAAAATAGTCCATAATAACCCTAGCAACCCTATCCCAAGGAGGAGGCAGGGCCACAACATTGAAACCATTCTGGACGCTCGACAAAAATTCTTCCTTATCTAATAAAAGACTAATCTCCTGCAATAGAGAATGTCTATCATGGTTGTGATAGGATCCATCTAACACCAAGTCGATAGTTCTACTAATGAGCTCCACCATGACTTGAAATGACTAGGAGCCAATACTGACCCAACCATCATTCCAAGAAGAAACCATCCAGTTAGTAAGCATCGGGCTATGACCATGAAACTTTTGAATACATTCCAGAAGACCCCCTTCCACCAGGATAGTTTTAACCTCCTCATCAAAGGATATAGATGCAGGCTCAAGATGAGATTTACTCAATTTAAGCTTATACAGGTAGATCTTCACTTTACCCATACTCACAACAAAATAGATAACCTCAGACACAAAAAGAGGAAGAAAACCTGAGCAAAAGTACTCTCAATAGAAAGAAAACTCTGGCAAAGGACAACCTAATCCATCACACAGTATATAAACAAAAGCCTCGCTCACTAAGTCAATAAACTAACACCAAATAAGGGCTTGGGAGGCCTAGATAGGGGAAAAAAAAGAGTCCCAGGAATAGCCACAAAGAGAAATAGACCATCCTCATGATAAGAAGAAAAAAACCATGCAATGGGTAACAAGACTAAACCCATCATGAGGAGTGATGTAAAAAGCAAGAGAGAGCAGACAAGACTACCAAGATGGAGCTTAGAGGACAAGGGAAGGTGACCCAAAGCCCAAGATGGAAAGGCCTTAAAGAACTCCAAGAAATAACTAGGTGTCCATAAGAACAACAAGCTCGTAATAGGTGTAAAGCTCCACCAAGATTACCGGGCCAAAAAATTGCTACACGAGTGCCAACTCAAAGCAAAGACGAGAGCATCGAAAAGGGTAGCAACTTCTCTAAGAAAATAAATGTCATAATTCGGCCAACACAATGTAGAAACCATCCCAAGGAACTGACAGGCACTATGGCTCAGAATCATAGAATCGAGCGTCCACCAAGAATGTTCTAGAGATTGCACAAGACCTATGGTGGTCCATCTCCTGAGGGCTTGAGAAGACATTGGGGAGGATTTTAAAATTTGAAATTCAAAATTCAGTAGAGGGAAAGGGACCACCTGTCTTCTCATTTAGGAGACATAGAGGCAAGAGGGCTCCAAAGGACAAGGTAGCCAAGCAAATTAAAGGCCCTCCGTCATCATCCCAGTATAGAATAACTGCCAACAACCACTAAGAGAAAGGAGTTGCGCCAGAAGCCCAAACACAACCCAAAAATCATAAAGGCTTCTCATCATTGATAAGGCAAATTAACTCAGGAGGAAATTCAGTGCACCATATCATCAAGCCCTAACTAGAAACACCCAAATTAGCAAGGCAGTCAACCACCACATTCACTTCTCTAAACTCGTGCCTGATGATCAACTCCTCCAAAGACATTAAATGCGCTCTCAATTCTTCAATTAAATTGGAGATTCACCATCCTAGACTGCAATCACCTTTGAGCATATTAAAAATATTTAATGATTCTCCTCCAATAATAACCCTATGAATGTCAAGGTATTTAAGCATCCAAATCCCAATAAAAGAAGCTCGAGATTTGGCAAAATGAGATGATTGAACAACTATGTCTTCCGAAAAGGTCAAAATAGCATTACCCAATTTTCAATCTATTAAAAAAATAAAATATAATCTACTAAATTCACATAGTCTCCTTGGAATAGAATATAATCTACTAAATTCACATATTCTTTAGGAACTATTCAAATTTATGTTCATATATTCTCTATTTGGAACTACTCCGTTGGACTCTTTTTGTTCACATATTAAATATTTGGAGCTACTCCGTTGGACTCTTGTAACAATGCAAGCTACAAAACTTCTACGATGTAAAGGAAGATACAAATGTTGTATGTTAAATTTCTTATTGATAAGCATAGCTCTTGGATTTATGAGGGGTCGTGGTTGGGAGAAGACTGGTCAACCCGGTGCATTGGGCATACGAGTTTCTCACACTAACCTAAAATTAAGTCTGGCGGCCTGCGCTGGATACACAAATCATCCCTCCTCCTCCGGATAGCTTGAGGGGTATACGCAAATGGGATAGGCCCCATAGAACGAAAAGTCATCTCAAATCCTCTCGACTTCAAGGAATATGAGGAATAGTTTTCCTTAATTAAAATTTAAAATTAGGTTGTAACCAACTCTACTATGTAATTAAAAAAATAGTACAAACCACTTTTTCTTAATAATGGTTGTAACCAACTCTATTATGTAATTACGAAAATAATACAAGCCACATTTTATTTCGTTTGACTATTGAGACAACTCCACTCACAAGGTTCATAAGTTCAAGTTTGTTGCAACTCCCACTCACAATAATCATGAATCCAAGTTAATTAAGTTAAAGATATTGTCCTCACATGGAATATGTCACCTAATATACTAATGCAAAAATATAATCGTGGAAGCATCTAAGCATTAGTAGTGTCACACCCTCGACTATAAATGCCTCTTATTTTCTTGGACTTCCATAGCACTAGAGGTCCAAAACGACACCACACATAAGTTGAGTGTTCTATGGAAGCATGGCTCATGGCAATGGCGACAACAATAGCAACTGCTCTGAACTCATTGGTACAGCCAACAAAGTCATTATTTCCAAAGGTAAACTTGTCTGCTTATATTTAGTTCCTCATATTCACCTTTCATTGTTCGTTATTCTTGAACCATAAATTTCATTGAAGAGTAGACGAAACTTAGAAGAGGCCTTATCAAAATAAATTTTTGCTTCTTTCCTGTCTGCTTGTATCTTTAGTTACTTGTTGATCCATAGAACTCGTTACTAATCTTACAATATGATTTAGATTTGCACCAACATCAAAATTAGATTGAAAAAATTCTTAATCTTTAACTGCAGTGACTTTCGTACTTACTATTATATCTTTTCAATCTAGGGTACAAAAATCCCTTCTCTTTGGTTAGTGGTTGATTGATATCCCTAATAAATTCAACTTGTGAATAGCTGCAGTAGCATGGGGACAAAATGAGCCTCTGGTTAGACAAGAGAGGTGTAGGTGGATCCTACCCATCCCATGGAAGTTCGCATCAAAATTACCCACACCTCCCTCTACCACACCGATATGATGTTCTGGAGTTTTGATGAAAGTTAATTAATTTCTAATGAACTTTTCCAAAACTGGATCATTCTAAAGTATTATAATTGAACCCTTAGGTTAATGTAATTTTTAGAATGAGGTGCTAGAGGTATTTCCATAGATTTAGGGCCACAAGGGTGCAGGGTAATATTATGTTCATGACGTACATAATCAACATTCTACTTGTAAGTTCATGATGCCTATAAGTTTTACACTGCATAGGATCATGGAAAGCGTGGGAGAAGGCATGAGGGATCTGAAAGAGGGAGACCATGTTATACCATTATACACTACAGAGTGTGGAGAATGTGTACATTGCAAATCAAAGAGGACTAATATGTGCGCTGCATTCAAATATATACGAAAACCCAATATCTAGAGTTCGCACGATAAAGGTGCAAGACTAAGATTCACACAGAATGGACAGTGAGACGAAGGTTCATTGAGTAGACGCCTAAGACTTAACTTCGCTCAAAAAATGTGACGAGATGGAGATTCATTCATCGACAAAGCGATATGGCTGCTTGACAAAGTTTGCTTGTGAGGGAGGAAGAACTAGGGTTCGGGGGTCAAACAAAGTGAGATTGAGCTCACCGAATTTCACTCGCAAGAGAGGGAGGCTGAAGTTCGGCTGGAGTTCTCTCGTGAGTGAGGGTAAGTTGTGATTCATTCAACTAAGAATGTGAGACTAAGGTTCACTAGTCTTCACATGTGCAAGGAAGCTACTGGTGTTCGCTTGTGAGAGGGAGTGAGGCTCGTCCTTGCTTGTGAGAAGGAGTGAAGCTTGTCTTCGCTCAACTTCGTAGCGAGACATGGCTTTCTCTAAATAAAATAATGAAATATAACACATAAACACAAATATTTATTTAATAAAAGAAACCAGATTACAATGCTTCTTTCATTGAAGCTTTACAGTCATCTACAAACAGTTGCAGGATAAACACAAAATAAAGAATTTCAAAAAGTTGCTGCTCTGATTTCTTCTTCTACAACTGAATCTGCTGCTCAGTTCTACCACACTTCAAAATACCAACTGCATCGATATTTATAGCTGGTCTTGGAAGACAAGGGTAGGAAAGGCTCACCGACTGTTTGATAGAACTTTACTACGAAAGTAGAGTTTCTGACTAATTTCCAAAAAATTGCAACTATTAACATGCTTGAAATTACGATGATCGGATGTCAAAGATACGATCTAGCAGAGAACCCTTGAGGTGTCAAATATCATTTAATTTTCTAACACCCTCCTTTAAACCAGATTTCACAAAGACTTTGATGCCCAAAATTTCTCGTAGCCTATTGAAGTCCTCCTCCTTCAAAGGTTTTGTGAAAATATCAGCTACCTACTCCTTGGACCTACAAAACAGTAACTAAATTTTGACAAATTTCACCAACTCTCTGATGAAATGATATCGAATGTCAATGTGCTTCGTCCTGCGACGAAACACTAGATCCTTCGACATTGCTATGGCAGAATTATTTTCATAGAAAATGGTTGTTGCTCCCTCCAATGGATGATTCAGCTCACCAAATATTCTTTGCAGCCATACTGCTTGGCATGTGGTTAATGTGGCAACAACGTACTCTACCTCAGTCGTGGACAACACAACTATTAGTTGCTTCTTGAATGACCATGAAACTGCTCCTAAACCAAGATGGAAAGCATAGTCGAAAGTGCTCTTTCGATCATCAGTGCTGCTAGCCCAATCACTATCTGTGTAGCCCATCAGTTCCAGCTGGTCTTTTTAGGCATAAAATATTCCATGGTTTCGCATCCCATTGACATAGCATAATATCCTTTTGCCTACTTTCTAGTGCGTGTCCTTAAGAGTCTCCATAAACCTACTAATAAGGCTCACTCCAAACATCAGATCAGGTCTAGTTGTAATCAAATACATGAGACTACCAACTAACCTCTTAAACAGGGTTGGATCAACATTTCTGCTGGAATCCATCTTGCTCAACTTTATATCTGTGGCAACAGGTGTGATGGTAGTTTTGCTGTCCTCCATATTAAACCTCTTCAGGACATCCTTCACATACTTACCCCTAAGAAATGAAGATGCCATTTTATGATTGGTCAACTTCAATGCCAAGAAAATGCTTCATCAACCCTAATTCCGTCATCTCAAACTCCATCATGGTTGTTCTAAACTGGTCAAACAACACATTGCTATTGCCAGTGTATATCAGATCATCCACATACAAGTAGATGAGTATCATCCCTCCTTTTACATTTGTCTTTAGATACAAAGTGTGTTCATATGGGAATTTGATGAACCCATTCTCTTTAAAATACCCATCAATCTAGTTGTACCATGCCTTGGGTGCTTGCTTCAACCCATACAGGGCCTTCTTTAGCTTTATGATCTTGCCTTCTTGTCCTTCCAGCTCATAGCTTGGTGGCTAATCTATATAGACCTCTTCTTCCAACACTCAGTTGAGGAAGGTAAACTTGACATCCATCTAGTAAACACTCCAGCCCTTTTGAAATGCAAATGCCATGATTATTCTGACTATGTCAAGTCGGGCTATAGGCGCATACACCTCATGATAGTCAATCCCTGACTTTTGATTGTAGCCTTTTGCCACTAGTATGGCCTTATGCCTATCTACTTCTCCTTGGGTATTAAACTTTATTTTGTATACCCATTCGACCCCGATGGTCTTCTTCCTTGCTTGGAGATCCGCCAACAACCATGTCTAATTTTTCTCTATGGATTCTATCTCCCCATTCATCACCTTCACCCATTTTTGATTTTGACTTGCTTCTTCAAACGAAATTGGATCACACTCAGAAAATAAAGCAAAGATAGAATTTTCTTCATCTACTTGATTTTGGGTTACCTCATTGATGTTTTGCAAGCTCCTTGTCTTCACGGGTATCCTCAAGTTGGGAATCCTGCTTACAAGTGGAGGTGATTGAGATGATGAGGCAGTGATGTTGTTGGCACCATTGCATCTACTTGAAGCTACAGGTGGTTGGACCATATTTTCCTCCAAGTCTTTAGATTCAATAATTGCTAGCTCTGGCTAGCCAATATTTGACTTCCAGTTCTATGCTTCATCCTCTAGGAACTTCACATCTCTATTGATTATAAGTTTCTTAGTAACAAGGTTATACAACCTGTATGCTTTTGTTTATTCACTGTACCTTGTGAAGATACACTTCTCTGCCTTGTCGTCAAGATTCTGCCTCTTCTCATATGGAACATGTGCATATGCTATGCACCTAAAAACTCTCAAATGAGCCACACTCAACTTCTAATTGGTCCATACCTCTTGAGGAATTTTGTCCTTCACACTCTTGGTGGGACATCTATTTAGTAGATAAACTACACAAGGTATAGTTTCTACCCAGAACTCATGCGATAATCCTTTCACCTTCAGCATACTATATGCCATCTCCATCATGGTTCTGTTTTTCCTCTTAGCTACATCGTTCTGCTATGGTGTGTATCTGGCAGTGAGCTACCTGTGAATTCCATTTGCTTTGCAGAAATTTTGGAATTCATTGGAGATATACTCTCCTCCACCATTTGTCATGAGAGTATTCACTTGGTAATCACTCTGTTTCTCAACAAAAGCCTTGAACTCCTTGAATTTGCTGAAAGCCTCTGACTTTTGCTTGATGGGATATACCCATGTCCTCCAACTGAAATCATCAATGAAAGTTAGGAAGAATTTGTTGTCGGTAAATGTGCTGGTCTACATCGGATCACAAATGTCTGAGTGCATGAGCTCCAATGGCTGTGAAGCTCTCCAAGACTATCCTGTAGGGAATGCATCCTTGTGCTGCTTGCCTACTAGAAAACATTCACAAACTTGATTTTGTTGCTCAATAAGAGGTAAAAACTTCACCATATGCTTCTTGTGCAGCAAGTTCAGGCCACTAAAACTCAGGTGACCGAATCTGAGATGCCACAACCAGGTAGCATCTTTCACAACTGCATTTAATGATATTAGAGATTCATTCTGAATCTGTGGTGAAAACATATTGTTCTTTGTCATGGACATAGTTGCAATCTACCCATACTCTCTATCTTTGATGGTATAGACTCCATCCTTGAATTGAACAGTGTGCCCCTTCTGTACAAGCTATCCAACACTAAAAAAATTGTGTTTCAAACCAAGCACATAGTACACATCCATGACATACTTCCTTTCACCGTGCCTGGTACGGATAAGGACTTTTCCTTTACCCATCATAGGAATCTTGCTGCTGTTCCCCATATTCACCTCAAATTGGATTGTTTTATCCAATTGTGAGAACATCTCTCTGTTCCCAATCATGTGGTTGATGCACTCACTGTCGAGATACCATACATTCTTCTGGATCTCCTTAATACTATAAGTCAACAACATATTTCCCCAAGCATCTCTACACTTTGCATTTCTAGCTTCATCTATGTAGTGCACTTGTTGTTGGTTATCCTTGGCCATATTCTTTCTACACTCAGAGATATAGTGACCAAACTTCTTGTAGTAATAACATTGGATCTTCGATTTATCCTTCCTCTGATTAGATCCTCCTTGCTAATTTTTTCCACTACCTCTTCCTCCTTGTTGATGGAAGTTGCACCTGGTCTCTTCATCATTAGAGTTTGACCTTCCTACTTACTTGTTGCCTTTCCCACGCTTACCTTTGCCTCTTCCTCCTTGAGAACTGGAGGCTCCTTGGTGGGATTCTCCTCTACTATTATCTCAGAATGAGACCTGCACCTTGAACGCCTACTCCAATGAGGACTGATTTGAGTGGCTCAACCTTTGCTCATGTGTTTACAGAGAACCTATGAACTCATCCACAAAGAGGGTTGTCAAATCCCTTGATTCTTTGATTGCTATCACAACTGAGTCAAACCTTTTTGGCAGGCTTCTTAGAATCTTCTTCACAATTCTTTGGTTCTGCACAATATCTCCATTCAACTGTATATGGTTGATGAAATCCATTGTCTGGGTGAAGAAGTCACTCATGGACTCTGATTCACTCATTTGTAGGTTCTCAAAATCCCTCCTTAACATCTGCAGCTTCACCAACTTCACCTTGTTGGTGCCCTGATAAGAATTGGCTAAGATTTCCCAAGCTTGCTTTGCTTTGGTTGCTGCTGCAATCCATGGAAAAATAGTTTCCTCAACCACCTGCATTATATAAAATAATGCTTTTTGATCCTTATTTCAATTTTCCTTTAACAGGTGTTTATCTACTTAGGAGAGTGCAGTCAATGCTGCTGCATCCGCTAGTTTTGGATAACAATTCTCGACCAAGTTCCATAGCTGCTAAGACCCAAAAATATTTTTCATCTAAATGCTCCAGTAATCTTAATTCTTACTGTTGAACTGTGGGATTTGCAACTACAATGGGTTGTTTTCGGAAGCCATTGCTGCAATCTTCCACGAGAGGGCTCATGCTCCGATACCAATTTGAAGTAATTTAAATCGCTAAAGCTACATCTTGCAAGGCGAAAACCCAAAATCTAGAGTTCGCACGACAAAGATGCGAGACTGAGATTCACACATAATGGATAGCGAGATAGAGGTTTGCTGAGTAGACATGCAAGACTTAACTTTGCTCAACAAATGCGACAAGATGAATATTCGCTCGTCGATGGAGCAAGATTACAGCTCGACAAAGTTCGCTTGCGAGGGAGGAAGAACTAGGGTTCGCGGGCCAAATAGGGTGAGATTGAGCTCGCCGAAGTTCACTCGTGAGAGAGGGAGGCTGAAGTTCGGCTGGAGTTCACTCGCGAGTGAGGGTAAGCTGTGATTCGCTCGACTAAGAATGCGAGACTAAGGTTTGCTAGTCTTCACATGTGCAAGGAAGGCTGCTGGTGTTTGCTTGCGAGAGGGAGCGAGGCTCGTCCTCGCTTGTGAGAAGGAGCGAAGCTTGTCTTCGCTCAACTTTCTAGCGAGATTGGGCCTTCTCTAAAGAAAATGAAACGAAATTTAACACAAACACAAATATTTATTTAATAAAAGCAACCAGATTACAATGCTTCTTTCATTGAAGCTTTATAGTCATCTGCAAACAGTTGCAGGATAAACACAAAATAAAGAATTTTAGAAAGTTGCTGCTTTGATTTCTTCTTCTACAACTGAATCTGCTGCTCGGTTCTACCACACTTCAAAATACCAACTACATCGATATTTATAGCTGGTCTTGGAAGACAAGGGTAGGAAAGGCTCACCGACTGTTTGATAGAACTTTACTACGAAAGTAGAGTTTCTGACTAATTGCTGAACAATTGCAACTATCAACATGCTTGAAATTACGATGATTGGATGTCAAAGATACAATCTAGCAGAGAACCCTTGAGGTGTCAAATCTCATTTAATTTTCTAACACCCTCCTTTAAACCAGATTTCACAAAGACTTTGATGCCCAAAATTTTTCGTAGCCTATTGAATCCGTCCTCCTTCAAAGGTTTTGTGAAAATATCGGCTACCTACTCCTTGGACCTACAAAACAGTAACTAAATTTTGACAAATTTCACCAACTCTCTAATGAAATGATATCGAATGTCAATGTGCTTCGTCCTGCGACGAAACACTAGATCCTTCGACATTGCTATGGCAAAATTATTGTCATAGAAAATGGTTTTTGCTCCCTCCAATGGATGATTCAGCTCACCAAATATTCTTTGCAGCCATACTGCTTGGCATGTGGTCAATGTGGCGACAACGTACTCTGCCTCAGTAGTGGACAACACAACTATTAGTTTCTTCTTGAATGACCATGAAACTGCTCCTAAACCAAGATGGAAAGCATAGTCGAAAGTGCTCTTTCGATCATTAGTGCTGTTAGCCCAATCACTATCTGTGTAGCCCATCAGTTCCAGCTGGTCTTTTTAGGCATAAAATATTCCATGGTTTCGCATCCCATTGACATAGCACAATATCCTTTTGCCTACTTTCTAGTGCATGTCCTTCAGAGTCTCCATAAACCTACTAATAAAGCTCACTCCAAACATCAGATCAGGTCTAGTTGCAATCAAATACATGAGACTACCAACTAACCTCTTAAACAGGGTTGGATCAACATTTCTGATGGAATCCATCTTGCTCAACTTTAGATCTGTGGCAACACGTGTGATGGCAATTTTGCTGTCCTCCATCTTAAACCTCTTCAGGACATCCTTCACATACTTACCCCTAAGAAATGAAGATGCCATATTATGATTGGTCAACTTCAATGCCAAGAAAATGCTTCATCAACCCTAATTCCGTCATCTCAAACTCCATCATGGTTGTTCTAAACTGGTCAAACAACACATTGCTATTGCCAGTGTATATCAGATCATCCACATACAAGTAGACGAGTATCATCCCTCCTTCTACATTTGTCTTTAGATACAAAGTGTGCTCATATGGGAATTTGATGAACCCATTCTCTTTAAAATACCCATCAATCTAGTTGTACCATGCCTTGGGTGCTTGCTTCAACTCATACAGGGCCTTCTTTAGCTTTAGGATCTTGCCTTCTTGTCCTTCCAACTCATAGCTTGGTGGCTAATCTATATAGACCTCTTCTTCCAACACTCAGTTGAGGAAGGTAAACTTGACATCCATCTAGTAAACACTCCAGCCCTTTTGAAATGCAAATGCCATGATTATTCTGACTATGTCAAGTCGGACTATAGGCGCATACACCTCATGATAGTCAATCCCTGACTTTTTATTGTAGCCTTTTGCCACCAGTATGGCCTTATGCCTATCTACTTATCCTTGGGTATTAAACTTTATTTTGTATACCCATTCGACCCCAATGGTCTTCTTCCTTGCTTGGAGATCCGCCAACAACCATGTCTAATTTTTCTCTATGGCTTCTATCTCCTCATTCATCGCCTTCACCCATTTTTGATTTTGACTTGCTTCTTCAAATGAAATTGGATCACACTCAGAAAATAAAGCAAAGATAGAATTTTCTTCATCTACTTGATTTTGGGTTACCTCATTGATGTTTTGCAAGCTCCTTGTCTTCGCGGGTACCCTCAAGTTGGGAATCCTGCTTACAAGTGGAGGTGATTGAGATGATGAGGCAGTGATGTTGCTGGCACCACTGCATCTGCTTGAAGCTATAGGTGGTTGGACCATATTTTCCTCCAAGTCTTTAGATTCAATAATTGCTAGCTCTGGCTAGCCAATATTTGACTTCCAGTTCTATGCTTCATCCTCTAGGAACTTCACATCTCTATTGATTATAAGTTTCTTAGTAACAAGGTTATACAACCTGTATGCTTTTGTTTATTCACTGTACCTTGTGAAGATACATTTCTCTGCCTTGTCGTCAATATTCTGCCTCTTCTCATATGGAACATGTGCATATGCTATGCACCCGAAAACTCTCAAATGAGCCACACTCAACTTCTAATTGCTCCATACCTCTTGAGGAATTTTGTCCTTCACACTCTTGGTGGGACATCTATTCAGTAGATAAACTACACAAGCTATAGCTTCTACCCAGAACTCATGCGATAATCCTTTCACCTTTAGCATACTATATGCCATCTCCATAATGGTTCTATTTTTCCTCTTAGCTATATCGTTCTGCTATGGTGTGTATCTGGCAGTGAGCTACCTTTGAATTCCATTTGCTTTGTAGAAATTTTGGAATTCATTGGAGATATACTCTCCTCCACCATCTGTTATGAGAGTATTCACTTGGTAATCACTCTGTTTCTCAACCAGAGCCTTGAACTCCTTGAATTTACTGAAAGCCTCTGACTTTTGCTTGATGGGATATACCCATGTCCTCCAACTGAAATCATCAATGAAAGTTAGGAAGAATTTGTTGTCGGTAAATGTGCTGGTCTACATCGAATCACAAATGTTTGAGTGCATGAGCTCCAATGGCTGTGAAGCTCTCCAAGACTATCCTGTAGGGAATGCATCGTTGTGCTGCTTGCCGACTAGACAACATTCACAAACTTGATTTTGTTGCTCAATAAGAGGTAAAAATTTCACCATATGCTTCTTGTGCAGTAAGTTCAGGCCACTAAAACTCAGGTGATCGAATCTGAGATGCCACAACCAAGTAGCATCTTTCACAACTGCATTTAATGATATTAGAGATTCATTCTGAATTTGTAGCGAAAACATCTTGTTCTTTGTCATGGACATAGTTCCAATCTGCACATACTCTCTATCTCTAATGGTACAGACTCCATCCTTGAATTGAACAGTGTGCCCCTTCTGTACAAGCTATCCAACACTCTAAAAATTGTGTTTCAAACCAAGCACATAGTACACATCCGTGATATACTTCCTTTCATCGTGCTTGGTACGGATAAGGACTTTTCCTTTACCCATCATAGGAATCTTGCTGTTGTTCCCCATATTCACCTCAAATTGGATTGTTTCATCCAATTGTGAGAACATCTCTCTGTTCCCAATCATGTGGTTGATGCACTCACTGTCAAGATACCAAACATTCTTTTGGATCTCCTTAATACTATAAGTCAACAACATATTTCCCCAAGCATCTCTACACTTTGCATTTCTAGCTTCATCTATGTAGTGCACTTGTTGTTGGTTATCCTTGGCCATATTCTTTCTTCACTCAGAGATATAGTGACCAAACTTATTGTATTAATAACATTGGATCTTCGATTTATCTTTCCTCTAATTAGATCCTCCTTGCTAATTTTTTCCACTACCTCTTCCTCCTTGTTGATGGAAGTTGCACCTGGTCTCTTCATCATTAGAGTTTGACCTTCCTCCTTACTTGTTGCCTTTCCCACGCTTACCTTTGCCTCTTCCTCCTTGAGAATTGGAGGCTCCTTGGTGGGATTCTCCTCTGCTATTATCTCAGAATGAGACCTGCACCTTGAATGCCTACTCCAATGAGGACTGATTTGAGTGGCTCAACCTTTGCTCATGTGTTTACAGAGAACCCATGAACTCATCCACAAAGAGGGTTGTCAAATCCCTCGATTCTTTGATTGCTATCACAACTGAGTCAAACCTTTTTGGCAGGCTTCTTAGAATATTCTTCACAATTCTTCGGTTCTGCACAATATCTCCATTCAACTGTATATGGTTGATGAAATCCGTTGTCTGGGTGAAGAAGTCGCTCATGGACTCTGATTCACTCATTTGTAGGTTCTCAAACTCCCTCCTTAACATCTGCAACTTCACCAACTTCACCTTGTTGGTGCCCTGATAAGAATTGGCTAAGATTTCCCAAGCTTGCTTTGCTTTGGTTGCTGCTGCAATCCATGGAAAAATAGTTTCCTCAACCACCTACATTATATAAAATAACGCTTTCTGATCCTTATTTCAATTTTCCTTTAACAGGTGTTTATCTACTTAGGAGAGTGCATTCAATGCTGCTGCATCCGCTAGTTTTGGATAACAATTCTCGACCAAGTTCCATAGCTCCTAAGACCCAAAAATAATTTTTATCTGAATGCTCCAGTAATCGTAATTCTTACTGTTGAACTGTGGGATCTACAACTACAATGGGTTGTTTTCGGAAGCCATTGCTGAAATCTTCCACGGGAGGGCTCATGCTCCGATACCAATTTGAAGTAATTTAAATCGCTAAAGCTACATCTTGCAAGGCGAAAACCCAAAATCTAGAGTTCGCACGACAAAGATGCGAGACTGAGATTCACACAGAATGGATAGCGAGATAGAGGTTCGCTGAGTAGACATGCAAGACTTAACTTTGCTCAACAAATGCGACAAGATGAATATTCGCTCGTCGATGGAGCAAGATTGCAGCTTGACAAAGTTTGCTTGCGAGGGAGGAAGAACCAGGGTTCGCGGGCCAAATAGGGTGAGATTGAGCTCGCCGAAGTTCACTCGCGAGAGAGGGAGGCTGACGTTCGGCTGGAGTTCACTCGCGAGTGAGGGTAAGCTGTGATTCGCTCGACTAAGAATGCGAGACTAAGGTTTGTTAGTCTTTACATGTGCAAGGAAGCTGCTGGTGTTTGCTTGCGAGGGGGAGCGAGGCTCGTCCTCGCTTGTGAGAAGGAGCGAAGCTTGTCTTCGCTTAACTTTCTAGCGAGATAGGGCCTTCTCTAAAGAAAACAACGAAATTTAACACAAACACAAATATTTATTTAATAAAAGCAACCAGATTACAATGCTTCCTTCACTAAAGCTTTACAGTCATCTGCAAATAGTTACACGATAAACTCAAAACAAAGAATTTTGGAAAGCTGCTGCTCCGATTTCTTCTTCTACTCCTGAATTTGCTGCTCGGTTCTGCCACACTGCAAAATGCCAGTTACACCGATATTTATAGTTGAGTTTGGAGGACAAAGACGGGAAAGGCTCACCAACTGTATTACAGAACTTTACTGTGAAAGTAAGGTTTTTGACTAATCACCGAACAATTGCAACTACCCGCATACTTAAAATTGGAGTGATCGAATGTCAAAGATACGATTTGTTAGTGAACCCTTCAAATCTGATTTAATTTTCGAAATCCGTTTCTTTTGGCGGAAAACCAATCTACCATTGGATGTGTACTTCCACCTTTAGTGAGTACACGGTGGTCTAGTATGCCCACGTCGTCAAGATCAATCCATACGCTCCTCTCGACAAAATGTGCTTGCTTTCGTGCGGATTCGCGACAGGTCACTAAATAAACTTTATATAATATTCATATTCACGTTTATGCATCGACCCAAACCGAAAGTAGAAAACTTAAGTTTCATTTACAGGTGTGGGGGCCGCGTGGAACACGGCTGTCGTACAGGCCGGATCGACCGTGGCTATCTTTGGCCTGGGCACCGTTGGCCTTGCAGTGAGTGACATAAAAATAAAAACCAAAATAATTCTCTTCTTTATCTTAATGTACTATTTTTATTATGACTTCACGAGACATGTGCAACTGTTCCATTTGTTGGCCAGGTTGCGGAAGGTGCAAGGGCGAGAGGAGCCTCCAGAATCATCGGTATCGACACAAATCCTGATAAATTCGCCAAAGGTATCATCCAATTCGTTCGTTATTTCTATCTTTTGATCCGTATACAATGGCAGGGCCTTTTTCCCTCACTTTTTTTTCGTCTATCTTTGAATATCTGTTTCAGCCAAAGCCGTCGGAGTTACTGAGTTCATCAACCCGAAAGATTACGACAAGCCCATACACTAGGTACCCGTTCAATATATAGTTTATTCTAATCCTGGACCCGTAGAGCTCTATAAGTATTCGTAGACCAGCTAGAAGGATATTTAAATCCCAAAGAGAATGGCAATTTGATTTGGTAAATTGGCAGGTAATACGGGATGTGTGCGATGGAGGGGTGGATTTCAGTTTTGAATGCGTTGGACATGCGGATTTAATGTATCAGGCTTTTATGGCTGCACACGACGTAAAAATAATTTTCCAGCCTACATACTTAACGTTGTTTGCATGATTTCTAACATGTGGATTCTAAGATAAATATGGTTTTCGATTTGTTGTATGGCAGGGATGGGGCTTGGCAGTATTGGTGGGAGTTGATCTGAGTGGACGAATGTTGAACTTCAGCCCAATCGATTTCATGCATGGCAGGATGATAGAAGGTTGCATCTTAGGAGGATTCAAAGGAAAATCCCAGTTGCCTGCTCTTGTTGAAATGTGCATGAACAAGGTACACACATGAACATGGTAATATTTGAGAACAACGCTGTTTTTTTATTTTTTGCACAAACTGCTAATGATTTTTTAGGACCTGAACGCATGCAGGAGATCAGGGTGGAAGAGTTTGTTACTCATGAGCTCCCGTTTTCGGAGATCAGCAAGGCATTTGAGTTGATGTTGGAAGGAAAATGTTTGAGATGCGTTCTTCGCCTGTGATCTCAAATGCTTGGATGACTCGTTAAAAAACTAAAAAAATCATTCTACCTCTAGTGTTTAGAGTTTTGTTAAGTAGATTGTGGGTTTAGGTGGCTTAAGTGTATTTAGAACAGGTTGTGAAAGTGTGGGAATCACTTGAAAGAAGCAAACTAAACAGCCCACCAAACGTCCCCATTTTCGTTGGTTTTTAGAAACTTCTAATTGTAAACGAATAAAAAAGTGTGCTTAGTTTTCTCCAACTAGAAAACCCATGACGGTCTTCACTGTCTAATATTTTATGAATAAACGTCGGTTTAAGTTCCTTTTCAACTATATCTTTCTATTATTGTCCAACATTTCCGTAGCCATAAAAAAAACAAAAGGAAATGATTATATGAATTATAACCTTTCTTTTATATCTTCCGTTGCATTGACCACCAGAGACTGGGAGGACTTATTGCTGATCTATAGTGATGTAAAGCAGAGACATCATTCCCTTCTTCAATTGATGATGTCTGCGTATTAGGTCTATTTTTCCAATTAAGCTGTTATATTGGCAAGTGCCACAATAGTGGCAATGTTTCTCCGATAACGTAGGTTTTTTCTTCAAATTAATATAAATATAAAACGTTCGCGATACTTTATTTCAGCTATAGAGTGCATTATATCACAAAATAGTACATGTGAAAATAAAAGGTTAAGATAAAAAGTAAAGTTTTTTTTTTTTTTGTACGGTCGACTGGTTTAATAAAAAGATTTTAGAAATTTAAATAGGGGCTCTAAGATTTAGATGGAGTTATAAACTATATTTTAATAATTAATTTTGGTTGGATGAGCATATATTCATAATAATATCTTCTATGGATTGTTAAAAATTAATTTAGTTTTATCTTTTTACCTTCTAGTTATTAGCATTGGGTGATGATGTCATTGACATTTGTCAATGATGTTAATACTTGTTTCGAGTGTTAAGTAGAATCATTGCATTTTTATATTTTCAATAAATATCATAGAAACCCATGTGGATCTTGCAATCTAGCAAAACTTAGTGAATTCTTGTATTTTTGAAAGATTTTTGACGAAAAAAAAAAAAATCATTTTATTATGAATCGGTTCATTTTGACTATATTTTGGTTTCAAATTCATGGAAGCCTAATATAATTCTTTCTTATATTTAACTATTAAAATATTTATTGAATGTGTGTTGAACTATAATATTGATGCTTTTATTGTTAATCTTAAAGTTAAACCTTAAGCATGATGTGGTTAAATATGAGAATGGAGAGATGTATTATATGCAAAAGAATAAAAAAGTCACTGCAAGTGCAAGTGCATAGTTTTTATTGTGTGAAGAATAGGTAATCTTAAAAATATCATTATTATCACGTGTTAACATACATGGAAGTAAACATTTTCTTTTATCTATAAATATGAATCCATCCCTTATTATGAGAGTGAGCTTAATGGGACCAAGGATAAGGTGGATGCCCATGTCAAGGAATTAGGTCCATATAAAGATCATCATCCTCCATGCCCAAGGCTCCTAGCTCAAATCTAAAGCATTTGCCATAGCAATGACAAAGAGGGATCCTAAAGAGATGACATATTTGGTAGGAGTATTGAGGAGGTGATTGATATCATGAAAAGATAAAAGTGGTGGTGCATGAGTGGGTTGATAGAGTGGATGTGGTTTCCATAAAGCACCATGACTCTTAGAGGATAAATAAGACATAAGCAAGCATGATGGTGGATCATCTATGCATCATTGGTTAGTTTAGAAGAAACAAAATCCATTTAAAAAATCAATTAGAAAAAATATTGCATTCATCTTTAGCAATATTTAGAAGCATGGCCAAGAAGAAAATTCTATTTAAAAAAGCAATTAGAAAAATATTACATTCTTCTTTAGCAATATTTAGAAGCATTGCCAACTCCACTACATCATAGTCAACCACAATAGGAAAAAAATTCATTTGATCACATATAAAATATAATTTGAATAGCTCCCTCCTCAAGACACAAGCAATAGACTCAAGTTCTTCAAAGCTAAGCAATAGAATCGAGTGCTTCAAAGCTAAGCAATAGAATTGAGCGCTTCAAAGCTAAGCAATAGAATCGAGTGCTTCAAAGATAATGGAATAATGATGAGCAATGCACTATAAGTGTTATCTCTGTAGCATTATTGTTTAATATTATATTTATAAATAAAACTTAAAAGTTTTTTGTTTGTCCTTATATGATCTAGTTGTTGTTTTACTCCCAACATATTAAGAGGTAGAGAATTTTCTAGGATTGGAAGGGCTTTATTAGATCTAGGATTTGATATTGAAAAGGAATCAAAGTTATTTCTCTTACTACTTATTTTTGTTGATTAGTAGAATGATTGCCACCTCCACCATGTTGTTGTCCATTGACAACCATGGTTTTTATTTGAGAGACAACCTCTCATATGCTATAAGGGATAGAACAATCAAATGTTTTTAATATATAGTTATTGCACCTCTTCACCTCTTTACCATGTTCATAGATAATGATAAAAATATACAAAAATATCATAACCTAAGCTACATCATTATCTATTAGTGATAATAGTTTTTATTTAAAAAAATCCTTAATGTGCTATAAATTACTTGCCTCTAAAGCTCATCTAAGAGTTAGATTGATAGAAGCAACTAAGAGACAATAGATCAGAACCAATGAAGATCACAAGATAATAGTTTTTATTTAAAAAAATCCTTAATGCGCTATAAATTACTTGCCTCTAAAGCTCATCTAAGAGTTAGATTGATAAAAGCAACTAAGAGACAATAGATTAGAACCAATGAAGATCACAAGAGTTGCATAAGCAATTATTATGTAATAATATTAAAATTAATAAAAAAATAAAAACAAGCATTTATTTTATAAAATATTAAATTAAAAATATATAATTAATATTTAATATTTATTATTAAAAACAAATAATTTCATAAGTAGCATAAATGTTAATTTTTATTCAGTTTAAAAAATAAAAATATTGTTTATATCCTCTTCATACATATAATTTGTCACTTTATTTTCCTCTTGTCTACTCCCCACCATTTTTTTTTATAATACTTCTTATACACATCCACCATGGGGATTGAACCGGATCACATCATCGATAATGCAAGTGGCATCCTTGCCGGTAGACCACACTCACGGGGATCCAACCATCTTCTCTTGCAACATTATCTCACTATTTTACAAGCTTGTTGATCTTGAAGTAATTATTCAATTATTCTTCTACTATAATATAATTTAAATATAATTGTTCATTTGTTTTACGAGTTTATTAATTTTAAATATAATATAATTTAATTGTTAATTTTTTATATTTTAAAAATATTTATGTTTAAATATTATAATAAATGCATATATATATATATATATATAATAGTTAAATTATTGTAATATTATTATGTAGTAATAATATAATACATGTAAAATTTTTATAAAATAAAATATAACCATTTTAAAATATTAATTATATAGGACTAGACTCTACCATGCAACTATAGTAGACTATATCATATCAAGTACGGTAATGGTTATGCAAAGAAAGTTTATGTCATCAAACTATCTTAGATACAGAGAAAGTGAAAGATGTTTACAACATCAAATAATCTTGGGTAGAGAATGGAAGAAATTTACAGTAGAATATTTTAAATTTATTACATGTGCTGTTTTCACTCTTGGATATGTTTTGTTTACGATTAGCTGCTAGAATGTTGAATAATCTTCCTAGGGACAGTACGTTAGCCATCTTTAATAAACCATAAATCACACGTAGAAAACGATTATTGAAGTCCCCAAGTTAATGGTCGTCCAACTATTTCAATTTCTTTTAAAATAATCTTGCATTGGATTTAATTGGATTTAACTAGATGTTGTGGATGTTTTATTTTAATAAAGAGGGGTTAATTATGTGTTAGAACTGTTTGTACGCATAATAGAGGATTATATTTTTGCCATATTTATTCAATGCATTCATTTTATCAACGAGGGCCATTCTGATCCCAAATAAGATTGGGTTCCCTCAATCTTTCCTTGGAGTAGCAGAATAAGGAAGATGATTTTCAGGCTCTGTAGACAGAAGAATCCATGTGTATATATACGAAGAAAGTTGAAAATCTTCTTGCAGGCTTTAAAATAAGCCAATGTTTTTAAAAGGGCTTTATGGTTATGTATATAATAATTGTTTTAGTGATGCGTCAAAATGACATTCATGCTCTGATTTAGTTTGACATTAATGTGAGACACCTTATCTCTTATACATAAATATTCTAGTATCATGCTTTAAAGTATATTTATGTCCATTATAGTTAAATATATAAATATATATATATATATATATATATACTTTTTTATTTACTATTTTTTAAGGAAGCCTCTGAATTAGAGAAGTTCGATTTATAAAAGAACATTTTTTAAGGTTAAAGGATAGAAATTAAAGTTACTTTGATACATTATTTCTTTTATAAAATACTGGTGATACATAAGGGTGATTCAGCTTGAGTGGAAAGTGACTACTAGTATCAAATAAAATAATAGAACCACTAGCCTGAATGGACCATTTAATATATAATAAAGTTAGTAAGTTTTTAGTTCCTTGCAGACTACCGTCCTTTTTTTCAAAAGATGAATGGAAAATATAAATGATTCATTAACTCTGGTCGAAGAATGCTATTACGATTGGAAAAAGAAAATGTAAGTGTTCTTTTGAGTCACTTTTTTTCTAAATATAAATATATTTAGTAAAGAATTATAATTAAATACGATAATTGCATTTCAATGAAAGATAGAAAAACAGTACTCTTATTAAGAGTATTGTTTTACTATCTTTCTTTGTAGTACAATTATTGCATTTGATTGGAATTTTTTACTCTATCCTTCGTTTGAAGAATAAATAGTGAACTTTATTTTGCTATCTTTAATGAAGTTGATTAAGAGCCCTTATTTTAAGTTGAAAATTTTATTTATTTTCTTTTAAAAAGAGATAATGAACATAAACTAGTTTATGTTATTTTCTCTTTTTCTAAAATAAAAGATTGTCAAATCTCTTTAGTTTTATGTATGGTTATTAATTTTTCTTTTAAAAATAAGGGGAATATCTAAGATAACCATATCTCAACATTTATTTTAAATTAAGAGGACCATTAAAGAATCATTAAAATTTTAAGAATTAAAATTAGATTCTTTAGGGAATTTGGATTGGGAACCATAAGAAGCCTTATTGACATTGGAATCAAAACCTATCTAAATGTGGTTGGATCATAGGAAGGTGAATGACTGACAAGAGTAAGTTAGCCAATATCAGTTGAATTACGTGCATGTAATCCAACTATATTTCAAGAATGGTTGCTAAGTATGAGTGGTATGGGATGTCCATCTAGGCCATTGTGTGAGTAGTACAATGGTGGATTCTTGTATGAAATTATTGAATAACGAATCTTGGTAGGAGAAATAAGAGACTTTATGGTAGATTCTTGCTGCATTATTTTCAATTTTTTTAAGTGAGACCATGACCAGTGCTAGGAGAATGACATAGCCTTAGTTGTTCCATGGAGCTAGAAATTGGTCTAGGGATGTGGTCATCAATTAAGCACTAAATAATTTATGCTATACAATCTTGCTTGTTATCTTGACAACATATGAGATAAATTAAAGTCAAGGTTCCACGTAAGACAAAACATGTTAAGGATGGGAAACAAAGTGTTCATCCTCTATGTGTTATGGGTCTTAGAGAATAATCCCAAACCATGGTTCATATCAAGTTAGAGGGTGAGAAAGGAATAACCACTAAAAGTACCTCTTATGGAATTTTTCAATCTCATCCACTTGGGGGCTGACTGTAATGACTATAACCCAAAAGTGGTTATCAATGCTTTGTATTGATTACATAATGGGTGTAAATTAAAAACTAAAATGAAAAAATATCCCTCATAAATAGGTATTTTTTGAACCTATAAGTCAGACTAGGTTGTTACAAATAGTGTGTCAAATTGAGTTGTTATAGGTACACCAAATATTTATCCCAACCGTTAAACCAAGAACCTATTGGTGAGTGATGGTTTTTATTGTAAAGAGGTTTTCGTTAGAAATTTTGATCTATATTTATAGATTGAGTGATGTTATTTGTTGTATAGAGGTTTTGGTCATAGATTTCGAGTTAGTTTTGTAGTTCGAGTGATGTTATTTGTTGTGTAGAGATTTCTATCAAATATTTTGAGTTGGGTTTGCAAATTGAGTGTTGTTATTTACTATGTAAAGTTTTATATTGAAGATATTGAATTTGGCTTATAGATCAAGTTTTGTTTACTATCTACAAATTTTTGTTAGAAATTTTGAGTTGGGTTTATAGAGCAAGTGTTGTTGTGTACTATGTAGAGGTTTTTATTAGAGATTTTAAATTGGATTTGTAGATTAAGTGAGGTTGTTTACTATGTAGAGATTTTTATCATATATTTTAATTTAATTTTGTATATCAAGTGATGTTGTGAGTTGTATAAAGGTTTTTTTAAGATATTTTGAGATATTTTTATAGATCAAGTGATGTTGGTTGCTATGTAGAGATTTTTGTCAAATATTTTGAGTTATATTTATAGATTGAGTGATGTTTGCTATGTAGGGATTTTTGTCAAATATTTTGAGCTGATTTTATAGATCAAGTAATGTTATTTACTATGTAAATAAATTACTACATGCATAGGAATGAGTTATTTAATTAATATGAGAACAAGAACTAGAACCCCTTCTTATTTTTTATTTTTTTAGTTCAATGCTTGATCTACTAACTTAGGGCTATTGTTTGTTTAGTGAAATACCACTTCGATAATTTTTCTCTTGTGATTTGATTTTTAATTTACCTTCAATTTTAAATATATTTTTATTTTTAAATTTTGCTAATGACAAGCAAGGACTCAAATCCATCTAAAAACTTGAATCAGTGTAACAGTGAAGGAATCAAGATTATAAACCAACTAAGATAAGAGATATTAGAAGAGAGAAGCTATGAAATTGATGGATCGAGATTCTTGGTAATGGAAAAATGTGAGTGGGGAAAAAAATAATGGGAATATATGTGGTTAAGATTTAAGTAGTAATCAAAATGGGAGTGTGGATCCAAAATAATTATTGTCAAGCAAAGTGAAGACACATAATCATTTGGATATAAATAAATATAACACTCCATTAATTGACAATAATATTCATGGCTAGGTAATGATTATTATGGTGGATATTTCAAGAGAATAAGGATACATGTACTATAATCCAATAAAAAACTAGTGTAAAAAGAAAAAAAATGAATATTTCAAATAACATTCTGCATAAAGCATATCAAAAACTGAACAAGAGATTTATACAAACATTTATATACTAGAAACAAAATTTAGAACAGTTAAAATATTGGACCATAAGGTAATGGAAGATAAATTACAAGATTGAATTTATAGTGCTCCTAAAATTATTCTTTAAGGTATCCTATACAAAAGAACTAGAATGTAGGTAGATCCTATGTGAATGAACTTGGTTTAGAGGTAGAATAAGATTATTTCTCAAAACATGGTTACCAATATTCAACCGAGATAATAAAAGAATTGATATTGATCTAGTATGAATTAGACTTTTGGGATTACCATTGGAATTTTGGGAGAAAGAACTTTGAGAAGCAATAGCAAATTGTATTGAAATATACATAATAGTCGACTACGTAACAAAAGAGAGAGGATAAACTTTCTTTGCAATAATGTGTGTCATGAAAGAATTAGGAAAATAAGGCCTTAAAAAATTCAAGTTAGTTTCAAAATGGAAAGAGTGGAACCAACCAAATATATATAAAAATGATATCTTCTATTGCAAAGCATGTAGAAGGAAATATCATTTCACAAAATCCTATGTGAATAATGAAAAGACAAGCAAGGGTAGAATTTAGGGAAGAATTGAAGGAGGAAGGAAGTTGAGATGGAAAGTAAGGAACATATAACTGATACAAAAAAGGAAAAAATATTAAGAGAAGAGTCCATTATAAAAATAAAATATACCAAAGAAGAAAATAATGTATAAGATCTAGAACCAATTTAGGAGGAGGGAGAAATCATTGAAAAGAAAGATAAAGAAGATGATAGATTCAATCTAGAGACAAAGCAACCCATAGAAGAAGGGAATAAGGAAGATTTAAATGATTTGGAATTGGTTAAAAGGAAAGGCGAAAACAATGGAAAAAATTGAGCAAGAGAAAAGGAAGGAAATTCAATACTCATTTAAGTTAGAAGAAACATAGGAAATCCAATGGTCCCTTGCACATTTAAGGAGTCCTCATGAAAATAGAAGAAGGGGAAAGATGAATATAAATGAATACGAGAGATTGCAAAGGCTCAAATGTGAGAATGACAAGACGTTCAAAGAAACATCTAAATCTACGATTGAAACCAAAAAAGAAAATAGGAAGAAATTCATTAGAGAAGATAAGAAGAAAAGAGATAGAGAAGGATTTAATAGAGGAAAATCAACCGAGAACAATTATGGGTGGGTATAATCCCACCAATAGTAGGGTGAAATAAAAATTATAATATGGAATGTTAGGGGAATGAATGCCCCTGACAAACAAAAGTTGGTGATATCCATGATAAGGCATAATGATGCAGAAGCCTATCTTTAGAGGGTTTTTTTAAAAGAAGTTTTAAAGTAATTTTTTATTATTCAAAATGGAATTATTTGGCGCAAAATATAATTTACCGAAAATGGTAATTATTAAAAAAGGTAAATTTTTATGAAAAAAATTATTTGCCGAAAATAGTAATTACTTAAAAGGTATTTTTTTGTGGAAAAGTCAATTTGCCGAAAATAGTAATTTCATTTTTATTTTTAGGGTTTTAAGCTTTAGGGTTTTCTTTTAGGGCTTCAAGTTGTAGGGTTTTCTTTTAGGGTTTCTTTGGGGATATATATTCCCTTGGTATTGCATTGTAAAAGGGGAAGTGGATCCAAGAATGAGAAAATAAATTATTTACTAGTTTATTTCCATGTACTGTAGTTTTTATGTGAATGGAGGGTTTTACTGATTATTTTCATTTATTGTAGTTTTTATGTAAATGGAGGGTTTTACATATTATTTTCATTTACCGTAGTTTTTATGTAATGGGAGGTATTTGGTTTTGACCTCTTGCAGCTGGATTTACATCATTTGGTATCAAAGCAAGTTGAATCTTACTGGGAGGAGAAAAGAGAAAAGGAGAGGAGAGCAAAGAGGCTCCAAGAAAATTGGCACTCTGTGCAGTGCTTGTAGAAGGTTTGTAAAACCTTGGAGAAAGAAATTGACACTCTATGTAGTGCTTGCAGGAGGTTTTTATGTAAAGCCTCATAGAAAGAGATTGACACTTTGTGTAGTGCTTGTAGAAGGTTTGTAAAACCTTAGAGAAAGAAAGTGGCACTCTGTGTAGTGCTTGTAGGAGGTCTTTTATGTAAAACCTCAGAAAGAGGAATTAACACTTTGTGTAGTGCTTGCAAAAGGTTTGTAAAACCTTAGAGAAATAAATTGGCACTCTGTGTAGTGCTTGCAAGATTTTTTTTTAATGTAAAAACCTTAGAGGGAAGAATTGGCACTTTGTGTAGTGCTTGCAGGAGGTTTGCTAGTTTAAAACCTTGAAGGAATAAATTGGCACTATGTGTAGTGCTTGCAGAAGGTTTGAGATATAAAACCTCATAAGGATATTGGTACTTTGAGGAGTACTTGCAGATGTGTGACACTCTATGGAGAGCGATTATGAGTTTGATCGAAGGAACTCGTAGGAGCAAAGTTCTTTTCAACCAAAGGAGAATGATGCAAGAGCCTATCTTTAGAGGGTTTTTTTAAAAGAAGTTTTAAAGTAATTTTTTATTATTCAAAATGGAATTATTTGACGCAAAATATAATTTGCCAAAAATGGTAATTACTAAAAAAGATTAATTTTTATGAAAAAAATAATTTTTCGAAAATAGTAATTACTTAAAAAGTTATTTTTTTTGTGTAAAAATCAATTTTCCAAAAATAGTAATTTTATTTTTATTTTTAGGGTTTTAAGATTTAGGGTTTTCTTTTAGAGTTTCTTTTAAGGCTTCAAGTTGTAGTGTTTTATTTTAGGGTTTCTTTGGGGATATATATTCCCTTGGTATTGCATTGTAAAAGGGGAAGTGAATCCAAGAATGAGAAAATAAATTATTTACTGGTTTATTTCCATGTACTGTAGTTTTTATGTGAATGGAGGGTTTTACTGATTATTTCCATTTATTGTAGTTTTTTTTTTTTTTGGTAATTATTTTAATAGATTAACAGTGGGTTTTTATAGAGGATCCCAAAACCTTATGTACAAAATCAGCCTGGCTGGAATGTGCATCATGCCTTGTGGCTGGAGGAATAAACTTGATGACAAAAACAAAAAACTGCTAATTGCCCGAAGGCTATAAGTAGGGCCCTTATGTCTGAATATCCTGGAAACAAACCACATTTTACCAAGGAAAACAAAAATACTAGCTGGAGAAATTTGACCATCGAAAGCAAAAACAGCCAAACCAAACGAATGACCTTACGAAGCGAGGAGAACATCATGAGAGGATATCCGCATTGGCCAAACTCACCACCTCAGACGGGAAGCATGAGCGCCACACAACAGGACACGTGGTCACAAGCCCTTTGTTGGCCATGTGGTCTGCCACGCGATTTCCTTCCCTGAAAATATGGCATGCCTTCCACCTGTCACGTTGAGAGAGGAGCATCCTAGCCTCAAGAATGATGTTGTAGACCCTCCAAGACGGGTCTTTAGAGCCTAGCAGATAGTTGACTATATTGAGCGAATCACCTTCGACTATCAAAGGCCGAGGATCCTCGGAGAGGATGCGGATACCTTTCAAAACACTTACGGCTTCGGCATAGTGATTAGTGCGGGCACCCAAATCTTCACAATAAGCCGGCCACGAGATTCCCGTTATGATCTCTAACCACACCACCAGAACCAGCAGGGCCAGGATTGCCTTTGGCCGCACCGTCAAAGTTTAATTTAATCCAGCCCACAGGGGGCTTGGTCCAAATAACATCCCCACGCTGAGACTTAGAAACACCATCAAGAATAGGGAAAAGGCCCAAACTTTGGAAGATCGCTGCTTCGCCGGGGATGGGGGGGACGGTAACTAGGAACAACTTTAGAATTCTCAATGGCGATGGATAAGGCTCTACGAGCGACACGGGGAGGTACTCTAGGGACCTTGCCGAAGACTACGGAATTTCTCTCTAGCCAAATATGCCAAATGGAGTGGTGGAAAGAGGCCTCAAGAAGGAAGCGAAGTTTAGGATTCTTGAAAGGATTGGGCCATTGGTGGAAGGCATCTTTGAGGGAGCGGGGAGTGCACCAAAGGATTTGAAAGGAAGACAGGACAGTGCCGAGGACAAGAATGGGAAAAAGGACGAGTGCAAAAATAAGTGGTGCTATCGTCTCACAATCAACAAAGCACAAGAAGCACCTGTTGGGAATAGCAAAACCCCTCTTATGGAGGTTGTCGATGGTTAAGGCTTTATTATGAAAGGCAATCCATGCAAAGTAATTAACTTTAGGAATAATACCCTTCCTCCAAATCACTTTCCACCGGTGATCCATGGCAATCTCGCAAGTAAGAAGGTCATAGGCAGTCTTGACAGAGAACAGACCATCCTCTGTGCCACGCCAGATGATTATGTCATCTCTTCTAACAGATGGAATTAAAACAGACCGAAGAATATTAGACAAAAAAGTCATTTCATTGTTAAAGCCGTCCAGGAGCGGCAAATTCCATCCGAGGGGAAGAGAGCTCCGATCAATGAAGTCCGCAACCTTGAGTTGGGAATTTGGATCCACACAGGCTTTCGAGGCCGGCAAGGTCCGCTCTCAACTCGAGAGCTCCATCGATAACCCACTGTCCTTCCGAGAAGAGAATGGAGTTGCCATCACCCAAAATCCAGCGAGCACCCGAGTCGATCAGAGAGCGGGCTTGAAGCACAGATTTCCAAAAGGCAGACGCTTCAGGAGGAATCCCGACATCAAAAGAGAACTCGATCCAAGATACTTCCTCTTAACCAGCTTGACCCACTCTGCTGGGTCATTAGTCAGGATCTTCCAAGCGTGCTTAGCGATCAAAGCAGTGTTCATGAGTCTTGATCTCCTCATTCCCATGCCACCTTGGTCCTTTCGCAAGCAAACCTTATCCCAGGCCACAAGAGGAATTCTGGATTTTTCTTCATTGCCAGACCACGGAAAGGTCCTCCGAATCTTTTCAATCTTGGAATGGACGAAAACAAGCAGCATGAACACAGACATGAAGTAAGTTGGGATTCCTTGGAGACAAGCTTTGGTAAGGGTGGCTTTCCCAGCTTGCGACAGGAATTTGCCTTTCCAAGTGCTCAGCTTTTTGTGAAGACGTTCCGGGATCATGTCCCACAAGCTTCCATTGGCCCGGCCATTACAAGCCGAGAGGCAAACCCAGATAAGACGCAGGCAGGGAATCAATAGTGCATTCCAAAATTACGGCTATGCGGAGCTGCCTTCGCATAGGAGTGTTAATAAAATAAATTTTGCTTTTGATGTAATTGACTTTATGTCCGGCAGCCTTTTCATAACGGGAGAGGATTCGCTTGATGGATTTGGCTTGAGTGACGGACGCCCCAGTGGAGATGAGGGTGTCATCCACAAATTGCTGATGAGAGACAGGATCGACTACGGAGGTGGGAAAAATGCCAGAGATCTTATTCTGACGAAGAGCCTCTTTCAAAGACCAACTCAGAACCTCAGCCAGAAGGATGAATAGAATAGGAGACAGAGGGTCACCTTGTGCGAGGCCTACGGCACTTTGGAAATACCCGGCGGGGGATCCGTTGATTAGAACAGAAAAGGAGGGAGTGGATATGCAACTACTGACAAGGTCAATCCATTGAGGGTGAAAACCGAACTTGAAGAGGACAGCACAGAGGAACCTCCTGTCAACTCTGTCAAAAGCTTTATTCATGTCCAGCTTGAGGAAAAGAGCAGCATTTTTGGAGCGGTGAGCAGAATGGAGGGTTTCATGGATGGTGATGACACCATCGAGAATGTTTCTGCCTTTCACGGTGCTTCCCTGAGAAGGACCAACCAAGGAGGGAAGAAGGGACCTCAGACGGTTGGCTATGGACTTGGTTAAGATTTTATAAAAAACATTGCACAAGCTAATGGGACGATAATCAGAGAAACTTTTGCAGGCGGAAGACTTAGGGATGAGAGCAAGAAAGGTAGAATTTAGTTTTGGATGGATGGATCTGGAGGCTTGAATCTCCTGAATTGCTTCGCACACATCCGAACCCACAACATCCCACATAACTTGAAAAAAATGGGGGGAAAACCGTCAGGCCCAGGCGCCTTGTCTGGTTGCATGGAGAACAAAGCTTCTTTAATCTCAGACATAGAAAAAGGCTCCAGAAGCTTAGAGCTTACCTCGGGAGGAACTTTGACTGGGAAGTTATCCAACAGAGATTTCTGAACCTGGAGATCACTGTCGGGAGGAACATCGAGCAGATCCTGGAAGAAGTCAACCGCTTCACTTTGGATTTCCTCAATATCCTTGGTAACGCGTCCATCCTTGCACACCAATTCCCTGATTTTGTTAGCCCCTTTGTGCCGCAAAGTTGACACGTGAAAAAAATTCGTATTGGAGTCTCCATTTCTCAACCAGAGGTCCCTAGATTTCTTCCCTTGCAAGAATAGAATGATAATCCACCAAGAGCCTCCTTTCCTCCTCCCTGAGGCAATCGGTGTAACCTTCGAGCTCCATTCTCTCCTCCACCAATTTTAGGTTCGCGAGAAATGGACCTTTTGGACTCAAAAATGTTGCCGAACACCTCCTTGTTCCATGTTTTCAAATTCCTTTTGATTAACTTGAGTTTTAAGGCCACTCTCTTGGAAGCGGAACCTGCTACCTTCTGCTGCCACCGGGTGTAACCAACCCTCTAAAGTCCTTGTGAGAAATCCACATGGACTCAAATCTGAAGGGGTTTTAAAAATAGGCCCATCAACCGTCTCCAGGACAATAGGATTGTGATCAGACCCAATCCTCGGTAAGGCCGAGAGAGTTGCCGCATCGAGTATGGGAATAGCCTCTTGGGATATGAAGAATCTGTCAAGCTTGACTTGAATAAGATTGCTCCCAATCCTCCTGTTGCTCCAAGTGAAGGATGCCCCCTTGAGGTCAATGTCAAGCAAGTTATTGGTAGAAACAAAATCTCGAAAGTCTTCCAGATTGTGGCTAGAGTGGTCCGATCCTCCTTTCTTTTCGGATGGGTGAAGAGGACAGTTTGAAATCTCCCCCTAGAACCCAAGGGAAATTACAGAACGTTTCCCTCATATGGGAAATAGCCTTCCACATTTCTGCTCTCTCCGAGATAGAGTTTGGGGCATACACATTAGACAGGATCCAAGAAAAGTTAATGGCTTTGGAATGAAACAAAACATTGATAATCCTGCTAGAAGTTGAGAGAAGGCTGCCCTCAAAAATCTCTGGATCCCAAAGAATCATGAGACCGCCTGCCGTTCCCACTGCAGGACTGGAGAGGAATTTTGCCTTAGCCCAAATGACCTTAGCAGCTCTGGCAGAAGAGATAGCATCGGTCTTAGTCTCTTGCAAAATTAGGATGGACGGATTCGTCCTTTTTACGAGATCAGCCACCAATCTCCGTTTGGCGGCTGCATTAAGCCCTCTCACATTCCATGAGAGGACTTTCATCTCAAGAGTTTGATATTCTTCTTACCTCCCTTTCCTTGCTGGAGGGGAGGTTTTGGGACAGACGAGTCACCCATCAGGGAATCGAGAATCATCTGAAAAAGCGGCCGTTGAGTACCATTTGCAACATCTGCCGTCGTCTCCTTGTCCCGCTTGTCTTTGTTGGGGGGACGACCTTGCTTCCTTTCGCTACCAAAATCAACACCTTGCTTTCGGCTTCTCGTATTACGAGGGCTGATATTACCAGATTGCTCACCCCTTCTTCCTAGTAGGTAATCTTCCGGCCACATTTTGGGACTCGGGGTGGTTATGGTCCAGGATTTTGGGTGAATCTGCCTGTGCGGTGATTGGTGGAAGGGACTGGTCCTTCTCCTCTTGTGGTCCAAGGTGAGGGCTTGCACCACACGGCTCAGAGACCGTTTGGGGGAGGCTTGCTTCCACCGGGTGGGAGGATTCGGGATGGTCCCTAGACGGGCCTGGAGAATCATGCCCTTTTGCGGCGGGGAGCTTTGTCTGACCTTCACCGTGTTCCAAGGGGTTGCTTTGGAATCCCGTTTCTTCATCCCTGGATTTTGAAGAGGACGGTTGGATTTGGAGGTGCCCTTGAGAAGCTGCACGAGGGGCGAGAAAGCCGGTCTGTTCTCATACACAATGGCTTGCTTGTGAAGAATGATATCTCCAGGACCGGAGAGTGATGGATGATGGAAGGTCGGCCTCCAAATCTGCCGGAATGCGGAGCCGAGGCTTGAACAAATCTGGTTCGAGCTTTGGTGGGAGGGTCAATGGTAACCAACTCACCAATGGAACGTGCAATTCCTCTGATTACATTTTCATGCCAACAGAAGGGGGGAGACTCGGGAGTCTAACCCATATTGGAGCAATGTTGATATTTTGGGTCTCGGGGTTGAAGTCCATACCCCACTTCCTTAGAAAGAGACTTCTGCGACCTAGGAACCAGGGACCACCGGCCCCAGGATTTTACAGTAGTCCTCCTTGTTATTCAGTCTAATCGCGAAAAAACCTCGGGATAAGGCCGCCAACTCCATGTGACCAGAGGTTCGCCATTTACCTGCCGCCCACTTGCGAATGGTCTCCATGTCGGGACGGCCGCCAATAAACTTACCGATGAGGGTAAATTTTTCGAATTCCACAAAGCTTGAAAGAATTTCTGCCGGGATGTCCAACTCGTCCCCGACAGGAAACAACTCCTTGGAGAGCAGACCGCTAAGGGTTTCTGAAGCCGCTGCCTGAGCGTACGACTTCTGAGGTCCACCTCCCCATTTGTCTGGTGGATCCTTGTCATGACCTACATCCTCTTCGGTTGGAGAGGACTCCTTAGCGCCCCCGATCTCTGACTGCCCTCCCTTCGCCCTGCTGTGCCCTTGGTTCAGTCTGTTGGCGTTCCCATGCTCTCCCGCAGAAGCTTTCCCGCCCGCTGTCATCTTGGCCATCAAAACCCTAGCTCTCCCCTTCCATCTTTACATGTAATTTAACTGCCAATGCTTTACACCTATATCATTTATTGCAGTTTTTATGTAAATGGAGGGTTTTACATATTATTTTCATTTACCATAGTTTTTATGTAATGAGAAATATTTTGTTTTGATCTCTTGCAATTGGATTCACATCACATAACCAATCAGAGATACTCCTACAAGACTATAATGAAAGTAGTAATTTAGGAAGGAGTTAAATAAATAATTTTAAAGAAACGTAACAATGAGAAAATAGAAGAAATAGGGGCTTGAGGAGGCTTAGAAACAATATGGAGTTTAGAAATTTTAGAGGAAGAGGTAGTGTTCAAAGGGAAAAATCAATTAATTGTGATGCTTATGGTTAAAATAAGTAAAATGATCTATTTAGTGATAAATATGGATGCTCTTAGTAATTGTAAGGAAATGAAAGACTTGTGGAAGGAAGAGGAGTAGATAAGAGAATATGTAGTAGGATCAAGTGGTATATAGCAGGGGATTTCAATACACCACTTATGCTCAAATAAAAGAAAGAAGGAACTCAAGGATACTCGAAAAGCATGGAAGATCTATGTAGCTTCATATGAAGATTTGGTTTGATAGATATGGAGGTAGATAGAGTGAAATTTACATCGACCAATAGGAGAATAGGAGATAATATTATTTAATTGAAGCTATATAGAGTGCTCCTATGAATATAATGGTATATGGATAGATTAGAATATTATTTGACTACATTACCAATATTAGTATCAAACCATAATTTATTGATCTTCTAGATAAATTGGAAAGTCAGGTGGAGTAGTATACCTTTCAAGTTTGAGTTCATACGGTTATAATACCTAAACATATTTGAAGTAATAGAGGAATGATGGAATTGTCTAGTGCAGGGATCAAAGATGTATGTGATAGCAACTAAATTAAATAATATCAAAAAATAAATCAAAGTATAGAACACACATATCTTTGGAAATATATTTAAACAAAAGAACTCCTTAAAAAAGAAATATCATAGTTGGAAGAAGCAATTTGTTATAGGAGAATGGATGCAATATTGAACAAGATCAAGAAAGATGTGCAATTAGAATTTCATAAAAAAATAGAACAGGAAGGGGCTTGTTGGAAGAAAATGTCCATAAATAACTAGCTCAAGAAAGAGGATATAAACACCTAAAATAAAGCATAAAATCTCAACAAATGTTAGGGAGATACAAATGGAGGATGGTAGAATCACTAAAAAATATTGATCAAATATAACAAGAGGTTATAAGATACTTCAAAACAGTATGATCAATATGTCTAAGAAAAAAATTCTAGATGGAATAATCACAATATATTAAGTACTATAGTCAATAGTAGGAAGTGGTAAGGAAGTAATGCTATTAAAGTTGAATATAAGAAATTCTATTTCCTCCCTCAAATTCTCTACTATAGTAAGTGGAAATCTAGTTGGATATTTCAAAAGTGAAAGAGGATTAAGGCAAGGGGAACCTATATCTTCATAATTATTCAATATAATGGTGGAGGTATTGGATAGATTTATTGGGGGTACGTTTTTGCATTAGTAGAATGATGGGATCTAGACAGGGGGACCTTCCACCTTCTTATAGGGGAGATTACAGTTACCTTGGAGAATGTGTATTCCATATTTTGGTTACTAGTGGAAGGGATTCTATGCACATAGATTTGGATAGGGAAGAGGTACTGATGGAGATATACAAGGAGGAGTGGGAGACAATGGAGTGGGAGTGGATCAAGATGAGAGGAATATGATGAGACTAACGATGGGTAGCCTTCAAGTCTATTAGGGTGATGATGTGAGCATAATTTTGTAGGATACTAGGCCATGATGATGTAGCCTATGTGACTAATATTATTATAATGATGATGTATGATGATGCAATATATATATATATATATATATATATATATATATATATATATATATATATATATATATATATATATATATACAAATTTTGTGTAAAATTGTTGTATGTGTGTGATGATGTGATGTGATATGAATTTATGATGATGATGTATGTTGTGAATTTATTTATGATGCATGGATAGATATAGTGATTGAAATGATATGCATGTGATGATATTCATGATAGATAGTGTTATTTATGAAATTATGAATTTGACTAATATGAAATGGAATAGTTATAAAATAATCAATGCAATAAGATGTTACGATAAATGCATGTTTGTATTTTTTAAACTACTTAACAACACATTGTTTACTCATGATATGACTAAGTAATAAACTCTATAAAACTTTAGTGTTGGAGGATTTGAAATTCTAACCTCCCCTTCTAACACCTTAGAATGGATTGTGCTATCCATTATCCCCAAGGTGTTTCTTTAGAGTATAGTGGCTAACACTATAGTTAACATCATTAAAACACTCAAATACCTTAATTTAGCATGTGTGTGACATAGTCATGTGTTAGCATGATGCATGTGTGCACTCTTCCCCCTTAGCACCTTCCGTACAAAGGAATATTCCTTGGAATATTTTTTGGCATATATATATATTTAATTTTGAATTGTGAATTTTGAAAGGAAAATGAAAAAATGTTAGAATGCAAAGATGAAGTACCTTAATGTAGAATGAGGAAAATCATTGAACTAGGAACCATCCTAAAATTTTACAAATAATATAGAAACACTAATGGTTTATTTTTATCTATCATTGTTTAACATATACAAATTTTTTTGTTGAACATAACAAATTAGGACATCTTCTCATGATTCTATAGCAAAAACATTATCAGACAATTTTAGCAACTTTGTCAAGTGTTTTAGCGGTATTTTTCAAATATGGAAGCATGCCCTTAGTTAACATCATTGTATTGATTTTCGAAGGTCAAGTGTAAATATTCATCATTAGAAACAAGTCACTAAGTTAGGTCCATCCCAACCCCTTTCAAAGTGTCAACATTATAGGAAATAAACATATATATGATACGTTATATATATATATATATATATATTATAATCATCAAGACATCATTACATATTAATATCTTTTCCATCATCATATTGCTTTTTTAAATCTAGGTGTGAAAGTTTATTACATGTTTTTCTTTTTCATATGATGTCTTCCTATACTCCATATTTAGGCAGTACGAAGAAGTGTTACTAAGGTATAAGAAGAACCTATGGAGTATTTCATTTTATTATAAAAATATATAATATTTATATCAATAAAAAGTAAAAGCAAATACGAATAAAAAGAAAAATAATAAGAAAATAATTGAAAGAAAATTTGCTCTATATCATAGGATTTTTTTCATAGGACTGCCCAAACTATCGAATTTATTTTGACCATATTTAACCAATATGGACTTGGATTGAGTTGAAATTTTGAGGGTAGATGCTTGAAAAACCCTAGAACATCTCCACAAATTTTTAGATCATTTGGAACAACACAAATCCTCATGCATCCCTATGTGTGAACAAGATTTTTGGCAAGCGATTATGCAAGGTTTTCATTTGGATTGAGCAATAACAGAGGTAATGGTAAGCGAACGAGTGGTTTTAGGTGATTGTAGGAATTAAAGGGAGCAAATGGAAGGTAGGAATATAAATTTTCAAATATCTATAGGTGGATCCACCCCTCAAAACTCATCAAAGATAGATGATGCATGCGACGGTGAGAAAGCTGGCCCCGATTCAGGACCAGATGGCATGGGGTTTTTAGGGAATGTGGATATTTTTAAAGGAAAAGACCCCATAGAAAAATAGAGTAGGACCTTCAAAGATATGTTTTCCCCCTTGCTCACCTTTTTTGAAAAGTAAAAGTGTGGAAGAAATATATTTAAAAAAAAACAATATCAACACCTTACTTCCTAATGGTGAAGATCTAGTTATCCCTGACAAGACCATGACTGAATATATTTTTATTGAGTCCCACACTCGAGTTGGGAAATTTATTGGAGGTAGACCTAACATGGAGTCCATATGGTGGTAGGCGTTTTCTAAGTGGAGAACCCTAGGTAACATGGATTTGGTTGCCCTATCTCAAGTGTTTTATGATCCACCTTAATAACCAGGATGATGTCTCCCAAATTCTTATAAGTGGGCCCTAGTTTTATGGTCAAAAAAGTATTTTTCTATAAAATTGGGGTTAATATTTCAACCCAAAAACTCAAAGTATTAACTATGCTCCTATATGGGTTCATATTCCATATATACCTATCCAGTTCTAGTACGAAGACATATTGCATGACATTTCTAAATCCATTAGAGAATTAGTAGCTATCGATCCTGTCACTAAAGCTTGAATTCACATGATTCATGCAAGAATCTATGATAATGCAAATTTAGTTCTCAACTACTAAACCATATTAACTTGGTCTATGAATCATATGGTTGATGCTAGGATATTGAATATGAGTATAAGCCCATTTTTTTATTGAGTGCTAGAATCAAGGTCACCTCAAAGCTTAGTGCCCATTTCTCAAACCCTCTAAAGAAATGGCTAGCTCTAGGTCCCATGTTAGGTGTCCAGGTGATAGGTTCTAAGCAAAGCAGAACCATGCTTAACCTTACAAAAAAATAATTTGAGTTTGGCTATGCTTAAAGGGAAGCAAGTTGTGGTTTTAGATCTGATGGACGACCAAGCTAAGGTTAGATCTCCCTTTACTTACCCCAAAACATTTGGTGTATTAGCTAAAAAATTTATTTTTGAGGTTGCTCCCTTTGATGGAACCCTATTGCATGAGTTTTTACCCCTTGGACCCGTCATTATTATCCAAGGAGAAACCCACTCCCCATATAGATCTAGATTTTCCCATATTACTTATAAACCTCTACCTACCCCCGAAGGACATATTGAAATTTGTAGTCCTACTCCTATCAATACTGACTCTGAAAGTTGTAAAACTAACTCAGCCAAACCTGAGTTCATCCCTATCAATACCAAAAGTTACAAGAAAGCCTTTATGGATATCGATAGGAAGAAAAAAAGGGAAGACCTTCCATAAATGACCAAAAAAATAAATAAATGGATAATTAAATTGCCATTTGCATTCAAAAGACTCTTTTTTAAGACCTTTTCAGTTAGGAGAAAAATAAAAATATCCAAACCTCCCTTACAATAGTCAAAGGGAGGCCATTTTTTTCTAAAATTTCTAATTGAGGATCGTCTCATGGAATGTGAGAGACCTCAATAGTGCTTTCAAGAAGAGAATTACATGCACTTTGAGGAAGGAATACATGCCCACTATCATGATTATGCAAGAAACAAATATTGACCAAAAAACTCTAAAAAATTGTTAAACCTATTTGGAAGAAAAGTGATTTCAATTTTAGCCCTGCTCAAGGCACTTCATAAGGATTAATTTTTATATGAAATTCCAATAAATTTGAAGGTATAATAACCTATTTGTCAGATAAAGTTATGAATACTTTGCTCCACTGCAAAGACAACAATTATTCATGGGTTTTATCCAATGTTTACGTCCTCAAAAATCCAACTCGTAGAAATACCTTTTGGGATACCTTGAGATACATGAGGAATGCTTTCAAAAATATTATGTGGATCCTTGATGAAGATTTTAACTCCCCTATTTTCCCATAATATAAGCAAGGGAGAAATATCACTCCATCTAGAAGCATTGAAGATTTTCATAATTTTGTAACTGACAATGAATTAATGGATATTCAAATTAAAGGAGCAAAATATGCATTGAGAAAAAGTTGGAGATCAGCATATCCAAGTTAAGCTTAAGAATTTTTTTCTTTCTCAAGAGGCTATTCCTATTATGGGTGATGCTAATCTCGTTTGTCTCCCGAGATTTGGCTTTGATCATTGTCCCCTTTTGTTTGAAGCTAAAAAAGGCCTCAATTTCAAGATTTCTTTTAGATTCGAAGCCATGTGGATGTAGCACCTTGATCTTCATAACCAAATCTATGATTAGTGGTAACAATATTTTTCTTGGTCTTTCATTACTCAAGTTTCCCATAAACTCAATGTTATCAAGAAAAACCTCAAAATATGGAATAGGGAAGTTTTCAAAAATATTTTTGAAAGCAAAAAGCAGATTATGGATAAAATAAAAAGCATTGAACAACAAATACAGAATGGCCAACTAAGTGACCAAATCAGATTTGAGGAGAAACAACTTTTAGTAGAGTATCATAACATTTTGGGCAAAGAAGAGATGTTATGGAGGCAAAAATCTAGAGCCTTTTGGCTCAAGGAGGGTGATTCCAATACTAAATTTTCATGCTCTCAAGCACAAAATTTTAAATAAAATTAGGGAATTGACCAGATATGATGACTCCATTACCAAGGATAGTTTTGAAATTTGAGATGAAGCCTCTTCTTTTTTTGAAGATATCTTGGGCACCTAGCCCCAAAATTTTGACCAAGCCAATAATCAGTTACTCAATCACATTCCTACCTTGATCACTCTCAAAATGAATTCCTCGCTCATAAAACCTCTTTCTTTAGATGAGATCAAGCAATATTTATTCACTATGAACCTTGATAAAGTCCCTAGACCTAATGGTTTCTCCCCCTCATTTTTTCAATTTTTTTGGGATATTATTGGGCAAGATGTGTGCAAGGCAATCACTAAACTCCAACATGCAAAATCCATATCTAGAGGTATTAATTCTACCTTCATAGCTCTTGTTCCTAAAGTTCCTATGTGTAAATTTATGGAAGATTTTAGACCCAAAATTTTATGTAATGTAATTTATAAAATCCTAACCAAAGCTATGGCATCTAGAGTGAAATAATTTCTTCTCCAAATCATAGATCCCTACCAAGGTATTTTTGTAAAAGGAAGATATATAACTGATGGTATCATAACTTTTCATAAAGTGCTCCATTCTATCTCCAACAAAAAAAAAATCTACCTTGGTCCTTAAAATTGATATGAATAAATCTTTTAATAGGGTCAATCAGTATTTCCTATTTTGTGTCCTTCTCAAGTTCGATTTCCATAAAGAGTGGGTAAAAATTATTCAATGTTGCATTTATAGCCCCTGGTTCTCAGTGTTAGTCAATGGGTTTGTAGCAGGTTACTTCCAAAGTAAATTAGGCCTTAGGTAGGGTGATCCCCTATCACCTAATCTCTTCATTATTCTTTCTAAATCCCTTGGAAGAACTCTCAAAGCTACTTGCTTGCATGACACAATATCTTGTATTCAAGATAATTCCAACATGAGACCCCTTTCTCATCAGCAGTTTGTAGATGACACTATCATAGCCGCATATGCTTTAGTTTGGAAAATAAAATCAATTAAAGGTATTTTAGATCTCTACAAAGAGGCTACAGGGCAAAAGATAAACTATGCCAAGAGTAAAGTTTTCTTTATTAATATCCCCCTATCTAGATAGATCAATATTCCTCATATTATTTAGTGTGTCATATCTGAGCTTTCCACTATCTATTTATGGCTTCCCTTATTCATCATTTGCCCCAAAGAGTCTATGCAGAGCAATTTATTTAAAAGAATCAATAAAAATATTACAGGTTGGAAAGGGTTCCTCCTATCCCAAGTAGCCAAAGCCACTCTCACTATGGCCTATATTCAAAGTATTCCTATTTATTTTATGCTAGTGTTCAAATCTCTAGTTTCCTATAACAAAATTGAACAGATTCAAAAGATATTCCTTTGGGTAGGTTTAGAGGATAAAACATATTTCATCTAATCATCTGGGAAAATTTTTGCTTATCAAAAATTTAGGGAGGGTTGGTTATTATAAGAATTAGTAATATGAACATGGCACTATGGACCAAGTAGGCTTGGAAGGTTTGGACTTTCTCTTTTGATCTTTATTTTTCTATTAAACAACCCCTGTGTGGGTTTTTTTTTCTTTGGTCTAGTTAATGGAGCGATTAGGGTATAGACACCCTATTTTGTGCTTCTCTACGTACTTTTCATCATATGCTCATGTTTCTGGTTTTGGGCACCAGTTAAAATCCATATAATATAATTTGTACCACCTACCAAAAAAATTCAATATTTGCTCTAAAGAAAATTTCTTCCATATCTTTATCATCTCTTTTAACAAAAAAATTCATCTCATAGTTTACCTCATCATAATTTTATCTCGTAATATGTTTATCTTTTCTATGGGTTACCTCTTTTCTATTAAATAATGTGCAAAATCTAATATTACTATTATAAGACTACATTTTCTAAAATTAGTACACTTCCCACATAATGGCTATGAAATTGGTCTCAAGAGTTCATAGTATAACTTTGTTAGGACCTTAGACATTGAAAAAATAAAAATATAATATTTATCATTAATAAAATAACAAAAATATAAGCATTACAATATAAGAAATAAATACATCAAAAAGTGATAGATGATAAAATAAAAGGGGTACTAAACCCATATGGAAAACAACATATGACTACATTCATATTAAATATATGGTATAGCACCAAATATCACCCTAACATAAAGGATATCACATTATTAAGTATTATGTTGTATATGTGACACCTAATAAAAAGCATCACCATCATCATATACATCAAAAGAGATCATATCATATCACTATTCCTTCATAAATAGATTTGAGCATTCTTATATGTGAACTTACTATATGTATTATTCAATCATTTAGAACATTCTTTACATGACTTACACATGGGATTATGATAAGCATTTTATATGGATTATCAAGAAAAATACAAAGCAAGGAAGTCTAATTAAGGAATTTCTACACTAAATTTTTCTCCCCCTTAGGATCCTCTATTTATTCTTAAATTATATCCCCTTGATGGTATGTATCTATTCAATGATGAATGAGTTTTCTTGGATTTCTAAAAAACTAGTATTATTTAGTTATCAAGCCTTAGGTTTTTATATATATTCATCTCTCTTTTATTTTTATCATATTATGGATCCAAGATATATATTTCATTTGAATAACATACCATCCTTTTAAATTTATAAGCTTAAAATTTTATGTGGTTGAGTATAACTCTTCTAGTAATCAAACAAGTTATAAGCAAAGTGTCAGTCAATTAATTGAGTATTCAAATATTTTTTCAAAAAAGTTGCTAATATATATATATATATATATAATAATAATAAGAAAATGCAAGAAAATCGTGTGAAACGAAAGAACACACTCCCAAAAAATTATCAAGGGATGTATTTTAGAAAAATGTATGCCATATATTGTAGTTAGATAATCACTAATATTATTGTTTTAAATATATCATGGACATGTTTTGTTTTTCTAGAATCTCAATGATATATATTTCTTTACTCCTCTTTACACATGTTTTTGTAAGATCCTCTCAAGAAAGTTTTGCTTGATTGCTTTAGAAGAGAAGAAAATAAAATGAAGTTGATACAAGGTATCATAACTCTAGGGATTGTAGTGATGAATCTTGAGGTCATGACATGTATGAATTTTATCATTGGGTCTATAACGAACATCTAATTCTCTATGGTGGAAGTATAGGGAGCAAAGGCATGTAGAGAGCTAAATTTATCTTCTTGTCTAGTCCAAATTTTAGAGGTATGATATGGAGGATATATTAAGTCTATAGATGCTTCACCATCCTTCTTCTACTCTTGTATAAAATTACATGGTCTATTCATCAATCCATGTGGGTAGCATCCCCACTTTGTGACCATACTTCTCGAGATCCCTTCCTTATCCTTTTAAAACATGTAGAAGAAAAATTCTAAGTTTTGAGGCGGTTATATATTTAAACTATGAAAGGCATTGGAAGTGATTTTTATCATCTTTTGCCTTTTTATTACACATTAAGGGTATTGGATGCAATTTTAAGAATTTCTTAAATGTTTATTATAAATTAATTTTTAAAATAAGGAAATTTCTACTATATCTAACAAATATAAACGTGCTATATTTTCTTACGGAAAAATATGTTTATATGTTGTTTGTAGTCTCATATTTTATAGCTAGAAGATTTAAATAACATCGACCATACCATTGCGAAAAAAACTATTATTTTGGGCCTAACAAAAAGCTTTGTAATGCCTCGTAATAATTTTTCCAATGAATATGGACATTGATATTAAATTCTATTATGGTTCTAATAAAGAAGTTTAGGCAATTGACTATAAATTTCAGATTCATTTTTAAAGAAGAATAAGTGATTTTATTTTAGAATGTGATTCATAGAAAATTCCTTCACAACCTCCTCAAAATATTCAAGTTTCTAGAGGATTTTTATGTCAAGTTTTATTATTATCTTTACAAGTGAGTCTTTATGTGAATGGTTGACAACTTTATAAAAATTAAGTTTTTTCATTGTTTAATTTTTGTATGAGCTCTAAAAAATTTTAAAATTAACATAAAGAAGATAATAATATGTTTGAATCAAGAATATTGCATTAGACCTTAACAAAAACACTTTGTTACTATTGAAAGAATGCCCAAGACTAACTTTGTAATGGTTTATGATATGATAATAACTTTGTTGAGTGAACTACTCCCTTTAAAAGCTAACTAAATATATGTAATGCACATAAAATTATAATAATAAAAATTAAACTAAAATCAAATGCTATACACATGAAATCAAATATATATTTTGGATATGTGAAATAATCATATTAGAAAAGAAAACAATAAATAACAAAATAAAGTTTTAATATTTTTATTTAATATTATCAATCAACCCCTCTTTTACCTAATAACATGAAAATACACTAAAATTACCTTTAAAATGGATTGATTTATAAAATATAATCTATTATATTCACATATTCTCTCTTTGGAACTATTCAAGTTCGTTGCAACTCCCACTCACAAGGCTTATAAGTTCAAATTAGTTGAACTCCCACTCACAACAATCATATTAAGTTTAGATATCGTCCTTACATGGAATATAATGTCACCTAATCTACTAATCCAACAATGTAATCATGGAAGCAATTAAGCATTAGCAGTGTCACTATAAATGCATGTCTCATTTTCATGGACTTCCATAGGCACTAGAGGTCCAAATCGACACCACGTTCAAGTCGAGCGTTCTGTGGAAGCATGGCTCATGGCAATATCGACGGCAACTGCAACTGATCTGAACTCGCTGGTACAGCCAGCAAAGTCGTTACTTGCAAAGGTAGATTTTTCTGCTTGTATTTAGTCCTTGTCATTGTTCGTTATTTTTTAACCATAACTTTCATTGAAGAGTAGAGGAAACTTAGAAGAGGCCTTGCATCTCTAGTTACTTGTTGATCCGTAGAACTCGTAACTATAAAGTGTGCTTTGTTTTCTCTAACGAGAAAATCCATGACGGTCTTCACTGTCTCATAGTTTATAAAAATACACGACGGTCTTCACTGTCTCATATTTTTTAAAAGTGGGTTTAAGTTCTTTTTCAACTATATATTTCTCCTAATGCCCAACATTTCCGTTGCCATAGAAAAAAAAAAAGTAAATGATTATATGAATTATACCCTTCGAATTATATCTTCCAATGTATTGACGACAAGAGACTGGGAGGACTTTTGCTGATCTATACCAGAGACATCATTCTCTTCTTCACTTCATGATGGCTGATGATGTCTATTTTTAGACTTAAGCTGGTTTTAATTTATACTGGCAAGTGCCACAATAGTAGCAATGTTTCTACGATAACTTTTTATTATTGTTTGAATTTAAAGTGGGTTTTTTCTTTAAATATAAAACGTTTTCATACTTTATTTCAGCTATGGAGTGCATTATATCTGAAAATTGTACCTGTGAATATAATATGTTAAGATAAAAGGTAAAGTAATGGATTCAACTATTTTTACATATGTTATGACTTGATTTTAATAAAAACTAAAGACTGAAAAAAGTGTGCTTAGTTTTCTGATCGAGACTGTCTAATATTTTATGAATAAACCTGGGTTTAACTTCTTTTTTAACTATATCTTTCTCCCAATGTCCAACATTTCTGTTTCCATAGAAAAAAAAGGAAATTATTATATGAATTATAACCCTTCTTTTATATCTTCCAATGCATTATATGAATTATAACCCTTCTTTTATATCTTCCAATGCATTGACCCTGGAAGGACTTATTGCTGATATATACCAAATAGATCACTCTCTTCTTCAATTGATTGTGATTGCATATTATGTCTATATTTTAGAATTAAGCTGGTTTTAATTTATACTGCAAGTGCCATAATAGTGGCAATGTTTCTCCCATAACATTTGAATTTAATGTTAGTTTTTTTTAAAATTAATATAAATATAAAACCTTTGGGATACTTTATTTCAGCTAAGGAGTGTATTATATCACAAAATTGTATATGTGGATATAAAAGGTTAAGATAAAAAGTAAAGTTCTCTCGTACAAGTGGCTTATTAGAAATATTTTAGAACTTAAAATAAACCTAATAGTAGGTCTAAGATTTAGATTTAATAGAGGGTAGAGTTGTAAACTATATTTTAAAAACTAAGTTTGGTTGAATGAATATATTTTGGTTAATAATATTTTTTATAGATCTTAAAAACTACTTTACCTTTTATTTTCTCTTTTTTGTTGTTAGCATTGGATGATGATGTCATTGGCATTTGTTAATGATGTTAATACTTTTTTAGAGTGTTAAGTAGAATTATTACGGGTTATCCATAGGGGTTATTTATCGCCAAATTGGCTAAAATTAGGATTTTTGAAATTTAGAATTGGCTAATATTTGGGACCTTTGACTAGGGTCATTAGCCAAAAAAAATTTGGTGCAAATTTTTTTGGGGTCGATTCACCCCAATTTTATAATAATATAACAATTTTAAGTTTAAATTTCCAACATTACCCTTAATAATAGTGAACCTTCTACATACGTTTGGATACTATTCGCCTCAATTTTGAAATTGATTTTGCCAAATTTTTATAAATACATTTTGGAGCCGATCCCTTATGCATAACCCTCATCATTACATTTTATATTTTCAAGAAATACCATAAAAACCAATGTGGATATTGCAATCAACAACAAAACTTCTTGAATTCTTATGTTTTTGAAATACTTTTGATAGCAACAAAAAAATATTTTGTTATGTATCGGGTCATTTTGACTATATTTTGGTTTCAAATTCAGTGAATCCTAATATGACTCTTTCTAATTCAATGATTAAATCATATATTGAATGTGTGTTGAACTATAATATTGATGCTTTTATTTTCAAGGTCAACTTAGAGTAAGATGTGGCTAAATATGAGAATGGAGAGATGTATTATATGCAAAATAACTAAAGAGTTAGTGCTTGGTTTTTGTTGTGTGAAGAACAAGTAACTTCAAAAACATCATCATTATCATGTGCCAACATACATAGAAGTAAATATTTTCTTTCATCTATAACTATGAATCCATCCCTACTTATGTGGCAAGGGATATTATGAGGGTGAGCATAATGAGACCAAAGATAAGGTGGATTCCCATGTAATGAATTAAGTCCATATAAATATTATCATCCTCCATGCCCAAGGCTCCTACCTTAAAGCTAAAGCATTTGTCATAGCAATAATAAAGAGGTACCCTAAAGAGATGACATAGTTGGTATGGGGATTGAGGAGGTGAGTGCTCCCATAAAAATATACAAGTGGTGGTACATGAGTGGGTTGATAGAGTGGATGTGGTTTTCATAAAGCACCACAATGCTTATGAGAGAAATAAGACATAGCCAAGCATAATTTTGGAGCACCCATGTATCATTTATTAGTTTATAAGAAGCAAAATCCATTTAAAAATGTAATTAGAAAAAATATTGCATTCATCTCTAGCAATATTTAGAAGCATTGCCAATAAGAAAAATCCATTTAAAAAATAATTTAGAAAAAATATTGCATTCATATCTAGAAATATTTAGAAGCATTGCCAACTTGACTACATCATTGTCAACCACAATAGGAAAACCTTTCTTTATTAGAAATATGGTCACATACAAAAATATAATTTGAATAGCTCCCTGATCAAGACATAAGCAATAGATGAGTATTTTAAAGCTAAAATAATAATGATGAGTAATGCACTATAGGTGTTATCCCTATAGGGTCATTTGTTTAATATTATATTCATCAATAAAACTTAAAAGTTTGTTGTTTGTTCTTGTATGGTCTAGTTATTTTTTTACTCCCAGTAGATCAAGAGGTAGAGAATTTTCTAGGATTAAAAGGGTTTCATTAGATCTAGGATATGATATTGAAAAGGAATCAAAGTTATTTCTCTTACTACGTATTGTTGTTGATCAATAAAATGATTACCATCTCCACTATGTTGTTTTCCATTGACAACTGTGGTTTTCATTTGAAAGACAACCTCTCATATTCTATAAGGGATAGGACAATAAAATGAGTGTAATATATAGCTAGTGCACCTCTTTGCCAAAGGATCATCACCTAAGATACATCATTATCTATTAATGACAATTGTTTTTATTTAAGAAAAACTCCTTAATGTGCTATGAATTATTTTCCTCTAAATCTCACCTAATAATTAGATTAGTAAAAACACAAACAAACATTTATTTTATAAAATGTTAAATTGAAAATATTAAAAAAAAGAATTTCATAAGTCATATAAATACTAATTTTTATTCAGTTTAAAAAATAAATATTGATACTATTTGTATCATCTTCATACATATAATTTTTCACTTTATTTCCCTCTTGTCAACACTGTTGTATCTTATCCAATTGATTTACAAGTTTGTTGATCTTGAAATAATTATTCAATTTTTCAATTGTTAAATTTTTCTTCTAGTATAGTATAATTTAAGTATAATTTTTCATTTGTTTTACAAAATTATTGATTTTAAGTATAATATAATTTAACTATTAAAATTTTCAAATTTTAAAGATATTTAAGTTTAAATATTATGGTATATACATACATTATATTTAAATTATTATAATATTAATATAAAATAATAATTTAATAGATAAATCTCAATTTTAAAATATATAATAACTATTATAAGTGAAATTGATTTTAAAACTATATAAACAATTTTTAAATTTAATTATATAGGATAGGACTACAATCTTCAAGTAAGACTCGCCCATGGAACTATAGTATATTATATCAAGTCTCGTGATGGTTATGCAAAGAAATTTTACGTTGTCAAATTATCTTAGATAGAGAGAAAATGGAAGAAGTTTACGCGGATAAGGAGAACCGAGGATGCCATTGCTAATGGCCTCCAATCGACCATTATTTCATCCATTCTAGACACTTCAAACCTGGAACCTCCCTCCGATGAGGAAAGAAGAACCAAACCAACTTCATCTTAGGGAAGAGGCAGAGGTAAGAAATCCACCTCCAAAATTTCTAAATGAATATTCTTTCCTAGAATGTAAGGGGCCTCAACGGGGCTGCAAAACAAAGGATAGTCAGATCAATCAGAAAATAAATAAAACCAAATATAATGCTACTTCAAGAAACTAAGTTGGATGAGAAAAATAGTATAGAGGTATGTAGATCTATATGGAAGAACAACAAGTTTGCTTTCAACCCCTCCCAAGGAGCCTCTAGAGGACTATTGTGTCTATGGGACCTAGAAACCATTGAGGGCAGAACTATTTCCATGTCAGACAGAGTCATCAACATTATTTTTACCAATAAAGAAACAAACCTACAATGGATCACAACCAATATTTATGCTCCAAATAATTCTCCCAGTAGAATAATTTTTTGGGACATTCTTACAACAATGCACAGCAATTTTGAGCATATTCCATGGCTTCTTGCGAGATATTTTAACTCCCCCTCTTCCCATATGACAAAAAATGTGGTAACCCCATCACCTCCAGATGCACTAAATATTTCAGCGACTTTGTAAACAACAATGAACTCATGGATGTTCAAATTCAAGGATCAAACTATACCTGGAGCAATAGAAGACCTAGAAACCAGCTTATCCAAATCTGGCTCGATAGGTTCCTTATGTCTAAAGATATCATCCACTTTTTAGGTGACGATAACCTTCATGCTCAACCAAAAATTGGGTCTGACCACAACCCCTTGGTCCTGGACTGTTCCCGCTAGAGGCATCCATTCAAAACCCCTTTCAGGTTTGAGAAAATGTGGCTAAACCACCCAGACATCAAAAAGTGCATTGAAGAGTTGTGGCAGCACGACCCTCTAGGGAATCCAATTTCAAGACTATTTAGGAAACTCAAGTCTATCAAATTCAAACTAAAGGAGTGGAACATAAATGTGTTTGGTAACCTATTCCAAGAAAAAAACAAATCATGGAGGAGCTAGGCAAAGTGGAGAAACTCATTCAAAATGGGAACCTGAGGCCTAACATCTTTTAGGAGGAAAAATCCCTCACAAATTTTCATAATAACTTGGCCAAGGAGGAAGCCTTTAGGAGGCAAAAGCCTGTGGCTAAAGGAAGGAGACAAGAACACAAAATTCTTTCTTGCCTCCACCCTAAGACACAAAATCACAAATAATATCAAAGAACTAACTAGGGGAGATGGATCAAAAAAAAATGACCTCCAAGCAATCAGAGAAGAAGCAATGTCTCACTTCCAAGGGATTCTTGGTCCCAGCCCTCCTTGTCCCCCCATATTAAAAACTCTCTACTCCAAAACATCCCAAACCTAGTGTCTAATGATTTCAATGAGAGGCTTCTAAAATCTTTCACTGATGAAGAAATTTAGGAGGCCTTATTCTCAATGGATCCAGAAAAAGTTCTAGGGCCTGATGACTTCCCCTCACATTTATTTCAACATTTTTGGGATATAGTTGGCAAATAAGTCTCTAAAGTGGTGCAGTTATTTCAAAGATTCAAGAAAATTCCTAAGGAGGTAAACTCTACTTTCATTGTGCTAGTTCCTAAGTCTCAAACTTGCAAGTCCTTATCTGACTATAGGCCAATTAGCCTCTACAGTGTGATTTACAAACTCATAACTAAAGTCATGGTAAACAGGCTCAAAGATATTCTTCCCTCCATCATAGACCACTGTCAAGGCAACTTGGTTAAAGGTAGTTTCATCACAGATAAAGTCATTACAATCCACAAACTGGTTCATTCGGTTACCCACAACAAAAATCCTAGTATGTTTCTCAAGCTTGATATGAATAAAGGGTTCGATAGAGTTTCCTGGCAATTCCTTCTTGAAGTCTTGGATAGATTCAAATTTCATAAAGAATGGATAGACATGGTCAAGGAATGCATTTCTACGACCTGGTTTTCTATTATTGTCAATGGCTCTCCAGATGGTTTCTTCCAAAGCTCCAAGGGCATCCACCAGGGTGACCCCCTATCCCCATTTCTTTTCATCATCATGGCAGAAGCACTAGGGAGATCCCTATCAGCTACCTACTCTAGAGGTCTCATATTAGGTATCAAACCTACCATGATTTCTAGGGCCATCACCCACCAATAGTTCATCGATGATACCATTATGGCATCCTCTTCCTCCATCCCTGAAGCCAAGATCATTAAAACAATTCTCAATTACTATGAAACAACTGCTGGACAGAAGGTAAACTACAATAAAAGCAGACTGTATTTTCTAAACACTCCTATTCTCAAATAGAATAGAATTGCTAAAATTCTAGGATGCAACATAGCCAATATCCCCACTAAGTACCTTGGGCTACCTATGTTCCATGGAAGGGTCTCCCCGAAAATGTGGTCCAACATCCTCGAACACATCAACAAAAAACTAGCTGGGTGGAAGAGTGGAATGCTCAGTCAGGCGGCTAAAGCCACTCTAGTGCAAGCCTATCTCCAAAGTATACCGATATATTTCCTATCCATCTTCAAAGCTCCAATTTCTATTTGTAACAAGATTGAACAAATCCAACGCAAATTTCTATGGGCTGGCAATGAAAATCGGAACAGATTCACTCTTGTCATATGGGATAGATTTTGCTCCAGGAAAGATCATGGAGACCTCGGATTTAGAAGAATCAATAGAATGAACTTTGTGTTGATAGCCAAGTAGGCTTGGAGAGTGGTAACCAATGAGAATTCAACCTGGATAGACATCATTAAGGCTAAGTACCTTCACCACCTACCATTTTTGGGTGACCACCACCTCCCTTCTAGCTCATGCTTCTGGAATTCCCTTGTCCAGACTAGGGACATCATTAAAAGAGGTCTCCGATGGTGGCTAGGTTTTGGGACAAGTATTAGCTTCTAGGAAGACCCCTGGCTTCACGAGCAGCCTCTCATCAATGATCCTAACCTATCTTCCCTAAAGCCCTTCACTGACACCATTATTGGAGAAAGAGTTGCTGACTTTATCACCCAAGGGCCCTTCAAATGGTAGTGGAAGGACCTTTCCATCAATAACCCGTCGATCTAGTTGGTCGAGGCAACTAGATGATTGCAGAACCTTCTTCGTGTTTACATCATCCCTAACACCCAATCACCTGACACCCCTATCTGGAGTTTATCAGAAGCTAGAACCTACTCTGTGAAGTCTACCTATTATAGCCTAGAGCCTCCAATCTCTAAATGGAAAATTGCTAAAAATGTGTGGGGGAAAAGCATCATCCCTAAAGTGGCTTTCTTCTCATGGCTGGCCTCCTAGAACAAAATTCTCACAATTGATAATCTCATAACTAGAGGGCTCCTTATCCCCAATTGGTGTGTGCTCTGTAAATCTAATTGGGAATCTATCAACCATATTTTCTTAGGATACCCTTTCTCCCTGGATGTGCTCAATTCGATGTTTGAAAACTTTAGTTTGTCTTCGGTCCACCCACCTACTATTCACTAGCTTTTTCAACAGTGGCCCAGACCCTTTAAAAACCAATAGCTTAGCTTCCTGTGGCTCTCTTGTCTCCACCATTACTTATGGTAAATATGGTTAGAGCGTAACTCAAGGATTTTCAAAGCTCATGCCAATGATTCCCGTAGGACCACTCTAAAAATATTATCCTTAGCGGTAGAAAATGCCTCTGTCGTCTCTTCCCTCGAAGCTCCCCCTGGCCTAGAGGCTACCCTCACCAACATATTCAACCTCACTAACATTTCTAGTGTACCTCTTGTTTCTATCAATAGGTCCTCAATTAGGTGGATTCCTCCACCATCAGGGTGGCTCAAACTTAACTTCAAAGAGGCGATGAAAGGAAATCCAGGAAACGTTGGTGGGGGAGGCATCCTCAGAGACTGTCAAGGGAAAATTTTTCTAGCCTTCACAGAAAACTTGGGGACTCAAATGAATAACATGGCCAAAGCTAGAGCTCTATTCCAAAGCCTCCATATTATTGACAATATGAGCATTGATCATATGATTATAGAAGGGGACTCACTCCATATTATCAACTATCTCAGAGGTAACTCTAACCCACCCTGGTCTTTGACAAACATTCTATAGGAATGCAGAGCTCTCATCACTAGATACATAAACATCGTCATTCAACACCAATATCTAGAGGGGAACAAAGTGGCAGATTGGCTCATGAATATGGGTGTTAGTGAAACCTCCATATAGGTTTGGAGGAATTCCTTCCCCCATAACCTCATAATCGACACCTCCAATCCTAATGTTTGTACACTATAATTACTCCATGGTGAATTCCAAGCTTCAGTTGGTGCCTAAGGGTTGTTTTTCCAAGATTGTGGGCCACTCTGCCAAGCATAGCACTTCCAATACAGTGGTTTCCACGTCCATGCCACATGTCATAGTTTACAAAATGTATTGTCTCTCGGCTAAAACTAAGAAGCTAAATCATTCATCCCTCGACCGCGTCAACAACACCAAGACTCAAGGTCGATCCTCGATTGTGAACCTCCAGGTGCACAGGGGTGGTTATCATAGAGTGGGTTCCAATTATTGGTGGCATGATTCTCGACTTGGAAATAGGGTAGATGACAATCCCAGGTCAGAACTTTGTAGTCTGACTCAGCAGACCTACCCTCCCTCTCCCCGTGATCATAGCTTCCAAAATAATATTAGAAAACATCATTATGGCACATACCTCCATATGGTTTTTGGCCATTCATGCTTACAACATTGATCACCTCAACATAGGATTTCTCAATCTAGTGTAGAAAGTCATCATATCCTTGGTAATCATTAACCTTTGCACCCGTGCCATTTTTGAGAGTAAGCACCCCAACGCCCTTTGCTCTGTGAGTCTGGCACCATTCACGGTGCTTCAACCTATCAGCATCAAGGCCCTTATGACTTGGCACCCCTTGCCATCTGTGTCTTTGATCCTTTCCAAGAATGGAGCTAGCATCGTTGTTTCCCCTCCAGGCCACCCAATCAAAGATGGGCATCCCCACCTTCAGGTCTCCACCAAGCCCACCTTTTTCCTCACCAAAGTCCATCTTAATTTCATCCCAAGAAAGCATTGGAATAAAAAAAGGTTTAAGCTCCCATGTGATTACCCTGAACTATATTTTAACTCCAATGATGTCACTCCCCTCAGGTGCTTCAGATTCCCTCTACATGAAGTCTTGTCCAGTGAGCCCTCCTCTGCCAGCAATTACCACCCTTTACCTGTGATGGCCATCATTGAGCCTGACACTCTCAATATTGAGGCCGATATCAAAACTATCCTCCACAACCATGGTTTCCTTCCTTTCCTTAAGAAATTTAGGGGGCATGATGATGTGATCACCAAATATTTTTCCAACACCTAGGTTAATGGCCAAGTCTTGGTTAGAGGTATGAAATTCACCATTTTTACCGACCTTTTAGTAGAGATCACCGAGCTTCCCAATGAGGGTTTCAAGATCCATAGAGATAATCATACCATTCAAGATGAATTGAAACACTTTGCGGATAGAGGGAAGAAATTGGTGAGAGATGATAAAGGCATCATCCACAAGAAGCTACTAGAGCCTTGGTGTAGGGCTTTGATTCTAGTGATGCAGTACATCATGATTGATAAGGTGGATGAACCGTTGAGAAGCTTCCATATTGCTTTCCTCAATGTTCTTCACGATGTTAAAGAGGTCAACGTTCCCGAATATTTGCGTCACTCTATTGAGGTTTCCATTGAGAATTATCAGAAAAGGGAGGATTCACACATCAAACATCAAGGGTTGTTCTTGGTCATTTATGACCATATGCTGAAGAAAATTGCCACTAAGGTGGATTCAAACCCATTTATGTGCATTGAGGAGGACCTCACTGAGGTTGATGTTGTGATGAATAGCCATAGCTCCTGCAATCACAGAAGCATGAGGAATGCTACCAGGAAAAGAAAGAGCCTTGACCAGCTCACCTCTGAGAGCACTATCCTTGTGCTGGATCAATCCCTCATGGATGCGAAAGTGATGGCCACTTCCAGATGTGATCCCTCAGATATTCTCATTGAGATGTTGGAGAACATCTACCAGACTCAATCGAAGGCCCTAAACGACCTTGATCATGCTATTCGGATCTCCAAGGCTATTATTGCTAGTAAGTCCGAGATCTTTCAGGTCATCCTCCCCATTGAGAAGGATAACATTGGTGGTCTTACTTTGGAGTAAGTTGGTTGGTCTCTTCTGTAAGTCTTTTTTATTCGATTGGTTTCAGTTGGGCTCCTCCTTGTAGTCTCTTTTTGTCTAGTTTGATTTTTTATCACTTCTTTGTCTATTCGGTTGTATTTTTGGTGTTCTAGTTTAACTCCCATAGCTTTGTTGGTTTAGTGGGAGTTTAATCCTTTTTTTCCCTGGTTTCTCTTTTAGTTCGTTGTTGTACAAGGTTCAGGGACCCTTTCAAAACCCTTTCTACCAATATATTTTTTTTTTATCTTGGGTAGAGAATCAAAGAAATTTACACGTCAAATTATCTTAGATAGAAAACATTTATTAAGTGAAATGAAATTTTATTATAAATAATTTATTTAGAAAATTTATAGTATTATCTATATTAATATAAGGTATTGGAGAACTATTGTTTCAAATTTGAGAAAGTTATCTTCACGTCACCTGAATAAAATTTTATTCCAAAGACTCTAGAAAAGCTAGGCATTGGAACCTTGGATGGCAAACTATATAGAAACAAAAACTTAAGAAGTTTATTTTGTCAAACTATCTTGAATAGGGAGACATCAAACCTTCTTGGAAAAAAAATTTAGAATGTTTTTCATATAAAATTAGATATGTATAGAAGGTTATTCTTTTGGACATCTCTATTGGCCTACCAAATCGACCATACAACATATTGAAAGATATCAAATGGATAATGCAATGGAAGATGAGTCATATTTTAAATGTTATTATTATTTTTAAATCCTAATTTTATATTAAGTAAATATGAAATTACATTCTTCATATATCTCTTTGGTATTTCTTCAAAATTTTAATAGTGATCTAAAAATCAGGTCATTTATACATCATAATTAGCTATCTCTATCATGCTAAGTTCTATCCTTAGGCACCTTCTCAATTTATCAAACAATATCCTTTAAATCACTAACTTTTGAGTTTTTTGAAAAAGTTGTTTTATTTGTGCTTGCTTTAACTAGAGTGTATTAATCCCCCATATAGATATTTGGACCAACTGCAGTGCATTGCCCTCATTGAATTCTTGTACTAAGCACATACCTGGATCAATATGAAGTGCCTCCTTTGAGAGTTCATCTGCTTCCCTATTTAGTTCTCTATAAATATGCCAAAAAGTAAAAGCTTCACTTTGATCCACAACTTCTTTTATTTGAGAGAATATGGGTTGTAGAATCATGTTTTCCATCCTAAAAACACCAAGCATCCAGTTTATTACCACCTGTGAGTCTCCGTAAATTTGAATTTTTTGTATTCCTTTTGATTCTACCAATTGAACCAACAATTTGAGGGCCATAATTTCAGCATAATTATTAGAACCTTCTCCCAATCCAGCCTTGAATTTAAAATAATGAGAGTAAAAAATATATAGTAATCCTCCTGCTCCACAAACTCCAGGGACCCCCTGTCTAGCCCCATCAAAAAAATCCCAGGCCCCTGATTTATCAATATTTGGAGGGATGATTTGTCTGTTTACCTTTGTTGTTGTCGAAACCTTATAGTTTTTGAAACTTCCAATGATTTGGGAGGAGACCTACCAAGTAGGCTTCTCTTGATCCTAAAAAATTATTGCATTCCTAGTTAACCATACTCCCCAAGACACAAACAATGGGAGAGCTATAAAACCTTTGTAAGACCTATTTTCAAACCAATATTTTAAGCACTCTCCTAAGGAATCTTCTTGCCATCCTATAGGAAGCTTTAATTGTGCTATAACCTCCCTCCAAACCTATCTAGTAAAGGAGCAAGCAACCAATAAATGATCAATTGTTTCATTGTTTGACTTACATAAATGACACCTTCCTAGACCATTCCAATTCTTCTTCTATAAAACCTCCCATGTTAGAACCTTATTTTTCATGGCAAGCCACAGGAATAGTCTTGTCTTCAATGGGGCTTTCTACTTCCAAAGTGTCTTCCACCACCATGTTGGATTGTCATTGCTATCTTCCAATAGAGTCTTATACCCCAAATTTGGAGTGTACTCCCTCGTAGCTCCATTCTTTGTCCAGACCAATTGATCAGTTTCCTCTCACAACTTGATATGTCCAACTTTAAGTCTCCCCACATATTCTTCCCACTGGTGTGCCTCTTGGCCCTAAAGCCCTAACATTGTTGCTTCCTTCCATCCCTGACTCTAGTTTGTAGAAGATTTTGGGTTAGCTGCTTGGGCAAGATTTCCAATCCCTTGTGCTCTTAGGGTCTGAATTATATTATTTGGTAGTTTGTGCATATCACCACAACCAATCCAAGGGTCTAATCCTAGTCTTATCCTTGAACCATCCCCTATTTTCTAGGTAAGCCAATCACCAACAATATAAAAGGCCTGAATCATTGCCTTCCAATAGATTGAAACATTATGTGTTTGCTTAATTGGGGCCCTTATCCACTCCTCAACTATGAGTGGCTCTAAATACTTTTCATGTATAATCTTATTCCATAAGCCTTCCTTTGATATTATCTTCCAAACACACTTTGTTGCTAGAGCCTTGCTAAATAGGAAGATGTTCTTAAGTCCCCATCCTCCATTTTCCTTGGGCTTGGCTAAGGATTGTCATTTAACCAAGGGAATACCTTCCCTTTCCCTTTTCCCTATCCATAAGAACCTATAGCTTAACTGTCTAATTTTTTCCAAAACTCCTTTTGGTATATGAGCCAAAGATTGCCAATATACTGGTATTGCCTCCAACACAGACTTGACCAAAGTCAATCTCCCCCCCAAAGAGAGCCATTTGTTGCACCAAATATTAATTCTTCCTTCCACCTTCTTTATCAACCAATTCTAGTCTTGTTTAGTGTAGTCATTGGGTTTCAAAAAGAACCCCAAATATTTAAACCCCTCTTGAAGATCAAATCTGTTAAAGGGGAAAAGTTGACCTATTATTATGGTTTGATTCTGATCCACATAGTTAAAAGAGATGCTTGACTTCTGTGCATTAATCTGCATACCTGTTGCTAGACAAAAATATCTAAAGACTATTTTAACTTCTCTACAACTCTTACTGTTCCATCTGTGAAAAGGAGAACATCATCTACAAAAAGTAGATGGGTGACTTCCATTGTTCTACCTATTTTAATTCCCTTTATTTCTCCTTCCCTCTTGGCTTCTATAATACACCTACTTAATCCCTCAGCTACCAAAAGAAATAATAGTGGTGACAAGGGGTAACCTTGTCTAATACCCCGAGAAGCTTTGAAGAACTAAGAGGCTGACCCATTAACCAAAACTGCAAAAGAAATAGAACAAAGACATCCCATAATCTAGTTCACCATCTGCACATAAAACCCAATATGAGTAAGTATCATTCTTAAATATAGCCAATTTACTCTATCAAAAGCCTTGGAGAGATCCAACTTCATCACCATTGCTGGTAGTTTCTTTGATTTTATGGTATGAAGACTTTCTTGAGCAACACCAATTGCTTCATGAATTTGTCTACCATGTAGGAAACCAAATTGCTCAATAGATATAGAAGCAGAGAAGAACCTTTTAATTCTTGAAGCAATTATTTTTTCTATGATTTTATACACAAAGTTACACAAAGAAATGGGCCTAAAATCATCAAAGGAAGAAGGATTGTCCTTTTTTTGAATAAGAGCAATGAAGGTAGAGTTGAAGATTGCATTTACCCTTCCTTTTAGCCTAGATTCCTCCACAACCTTGAGTAGGTCAGACTCCAAAATGTCATAGAGCCCGAGAAATAATTCCACAGTCCACCCATCAGGTCCTGGACTCTTATCTTTTTGGAAGGAGGTTAAAACAACTTTGAGCTCCTCCTTTGAGACTTCCTTAATCAACTCATCATTGGCTTCCTCATCTATAAATTTAGGAAAGAGAGAAGCTATTTTAACTATTTCAACTATATTAACTTGACTAGGATCCTTGTACAATTGACCAAAATGCCTTACACCCATGTCTGCTATTCCTTTAAAGGAGGAGACTTTACTTCCATCTTGTCCCTGTAACTCCCAAATTATATTTTGTTGTTTTCTATGGTTTGCAAAGCTATGAAAATATTTAGTGTTCTCATCCCCATTTGCAATCCATAGTGCTCTACTTTTGAGCCTCCATCATGCTTCTCTCTACCAAAAATCTACTCTTATATTGTTCTAAACTTTTATACTTAAGCCTTATTTCCTCATCCATTTATTTTTCAAAGTCATCTGCTAGAAACATTGCAAGCTCCTCCTCAATCTCCCTCAGTTTTTTCTCATCCATCAATTTTTTTATGGGCCCACTGAGCCACTATTGCCTTAACCCTTTTTAAATTTGCTACAAATTGTATACTAGCATATTCTCTTAGACTAGAATCAAAATTCACCCATTTTTATTTGACTAGAGTTACAAATTTATCCTCTTTTAGCCACTTAGAATTAAATTTAAAAGGAAAATGTGGTTGTTTCTCCTCTTTTGTTAAAATAAGCATGATAGGGGAGTGATCAGAGTCACCTCCAACTTCAATCTAAGACTTCAATATATAAGTACCATTTAACAAACCCTATGCTACTAAGAATTTGTCCAATCTCTTAGAAATTCTATCAATTCCTATCCTCATGTTTCTCCAGGTTATGATATATTTTATAGGCACCAAGTCTACTAGGCCCTTGGATTTAAATTTTTGGATGAAGTAAATAGACAATGGATCAGTTTTATCATCAAAATCCCACACTTCACTCCTCAAGAGAGTTTTGTTTAAGTCACCTCATAAAATTAAATTATTATCTTCTAAAATCTTTTGATCCATAAGCTTATTCCAATACTACATTTTGTCTTTTCATAAATGTTCGCCATTGTCACTATTTCTCCAAGTTCCATTAAAAAGAATTTAGTCCTTACTCCTAATTCAAACAATGCAAATTTTGTTAGCCTAAAATTATTTACTTTCGATATTGTAGCCACTCCTCTTGAGGCTCCTATAACATCAAGGGCTAAAAAATCCCATCATTTAAGCAATTTATTGAGATCTTCCATCACTTTCATAGCTAACCCTTTTGTCTATTGAATTAGAAAAATATTTGGATTATTGATTTCTACCAAGTTGCATAGAGTAGCATTTTTTTCACACCTACCCATCCCTCAAATATTAAAGGAAATTAATTTGATTGATTAACTATGTTTGGATCATCCCTGCTTTAAGGATCCCTTTTAAGGATTGTTGTTTGTCTTATGATCTAATTAAGCAACCATTTTAAATTAATTTTTTATATCCATAATTACCCAATAATGAGGTCAAAATTCTAATTTCTTATTCGTATGAGTAATGTGATCAATAGACAAGAGATTAGGGCTAACATTAGTAACATGAAATACCTTATTAAAAGAAGAATATCTAATGTTGATCTCTCCACATATTGCAACTTACAAAGAAAAATAATCTCCAATAAGCACACTTTCCCCTAATGGATTTGTTGTTCCCTTGTAGAATATTTTTGTGTTTTCTCATGTGCCTTGTTGCCCCTAAATCCACAATCCACTCATAAGAATAAATGGATACCTAATATGATAAATTAAAAATTACATGTATCTATGAGGTATCTCTATCAAAATTATTCTCACCTTGTGTATAGAAGAGAGCAACATCAAAACCCTATTTTTGTAGCTTCCTTAAAATTATTGATACAAGTATAGAATTTTTTTATCTGTCCTTCCTTCTTGTAATACTCACATGTTAGATTTTTTAAAGGGTTCTAGAAATTATTTTTGTTATATTTTGGCTTCTTGTTGCTTTGACATTTGAAAACCACTTTATTTGAATGGGTGTAATTAATAATATATTTACCCTTATGACTTTATCTTCTAGGTTAATGAAGTAGAAAATACTTGAATACCTCATCAATTAGTGGTGTAAGAGAATTATATAAGTATACTCAAATTATATCAAACAAAACAACAACGACTACCTCCTATGTATTTGAAATATTATTGAAGACTCTACTGAGTAGTTCAATGTTCTTATTCTTATCCAAATCTTCTTGAGCTTATCCTATCATCTTAGGTATTCCTATTATAGTCTATATATATTTTTACAATTTATTGAAATGACTAATGTAATCATTAATAGTATCAAAAGGATCTATAGTCAAAGTAGCAAGTCCAACCTCCAACCTACTAATACTTGTAGAATTAATGCAATCACATAGTCCCTAAAATTATCAAGCAACTCCTTAAAATCTATGGTATTGCTAACATGGGTGTTATAGATTTTGTCAACATGAAGAGCTATAATACCAAGAGTCTCATATATCTTACCCCTTCAAATCTACTTAATTTATTTAAAATTAATATCAACAGTTTCCTTAATAAATATTTGAGTAACCCCTTACTCCATAGCAAATCATTAATCTTAATTTTTTAAGTAGCATAGTTTGGACCATTCAACAAGGACACATATTGATCCATAACTATCTTACTAAAATACAAAATACTAGATGTAGTTATCACCCAAAAAATACCACCAATGTAGAGATCTTGAAAAACCATGTTATTTGAAAAACCTAGCCTCAAAATGCTTTCATATACAAAATTTATGGTCCCCAAATGTTTGGCCCCAAAATCACACATAATTCTTTCAAAAGTAAATTTATATGTACAGTGAATGAGAGTCATGACATATCACTATGTGAGTCATTGATGTTGACTAGACAACATACCAATAAATCACATGTTGGCAATTTTGGGTACATTGGGTACATTGCCTTTGCTCAAGTGTTGATGTTGTCATTGATGTCAAGAAACGGAAGGGTTTTTGTGAAAACCAAGGCAGACAAAATAAAAGGTTTTATTTAAAACCATGGACAATAGATTTGAAATGGGTTTTTCTTAAAACCCAAGTTGGCTCTTCGTTTCGTTGAAAAAGGTGCCCCGGTGATGAAGATATTTAATTTTAAATATTTAGTTTAAATTTTATTTATTTAAAATTTAAATTAATATTTTAAAATTAAATTAATGTACTTTCCGTTGTGGTTGGAAATGCCGACGTATTTGGAAATAAAGGGCGAAGTGAAAGTGCATATATAATGAAGCTATTAAATCCATTTAATGGTGTAATGTTGAAAATGCGCTCGTTCGATGAAATAGTCGAGGAAGGAAGTAAAGTTTGCAAAGATACAAAGGAGAGCGATTAATGCAAGGCTAAGGTATTCGCATCCGCTCGAACACGTGAGGGAGCAAAGAAGAGGACAAGTTTTTGCGTATTCCAAGGCCAACGAAAAGACTAAAATCATAGCACACCTTTTTCATCTTACATGGGCAGATAGCCTAGGTGGAAGGAAAGCGTTCAAAGTGCGTAGCAGCCGAGAAGTTAAGTGTTCGAATCGCTACGCAATCCTTTTCTTTGACTAGGAAGACGCACCGGTTTTTTTTAGTGGAGAAACAGAAGTGCATGCTCCTCGATGTTTTGCATGAGTGATGACACGGGTTCAAAGTATGGTGGGTGCACTTGAGGCAATATAATAATTTTTATAAGGTATGCTTGGCACATGATTTTGGGAGTTATAAGGGTTATGTGTATATGTTTTAATTTGATTAAATCTTGGAATCTACAATATGTTGTTGCAATAAAAGGTATGCTATAAAGATTGTTTATTATTACTTTATTGTTGGATTATGAAGTAATTTATTGTATAAGTGGTTTTGGGAGTTATAAGGTTATGCAATGTTGTGATTTATTTTATTTTATGGTATAAGTGGTTTTGGGAGTTATAAGGTTATGCAATGTTATGATTTATTTTATATTATGGTACAAGTGGTTTTAGGAGAGATAAGAGAGTTGTGCAATTAAAGGCTTTGGTGATGATTATTGAAAGGTGGAATAATGTTGATTATTTTGTGATCTACTAACCCTTGTGAAGATTGGCAAAAGAATGTTGTGATGGTGGCAGATTTCCAAAGGGGTTCCTTCACTTCAATAAGGTATGGGCACATTCTTCTTATGAGTAATGAGTGGTGTATGTTATTCCTGAAATAAGATTGGAGTGAAAAGGTTTTCAACAAGGTTTCCTTTGGTTGGGGGTAAATCCTAGTTTTTGGTTTGTTGAAGACTACTTATGCATTGTTATCATTGATGAGAGTTTTGGTGAATGCATAATTCCGGTTTGAGGTAGTGGAAGCATTGTGCACTAGGGTTTATGATTGTGAGTCTTGCTACTTGCTTTGAGTTGGTGAAACCCTTAGTTGGCTGTTTTGATATTGATGGATGAGTGCTTCCATAGTGGTTGTGTTGATCAAGTTAATGCTTTACTTGATACATGATATTGGGCTTACTCCATTGAGTTGATTTGAACAAGTTATTCTATGCATTTGGTGATATTGTGTTGGTGGCTATTTTGTTCAAATATCTTTGGAGGGAAAAGGATTTCTACTTGTTTCCTTTTTCTTGTGATGATTGGTTGAATGCTTCAAGGTTAATGTTGAGTTGAATGATGTTGGTTAAACCTTGTCTTTAAGCATTGTTGTTGAAGCCCTAATTGGTTGAGAAAATATATTGGTTGTTGGAAAGAACATGAGTATCATTGTTATATGAGATATTGCATGGTTGGCAATTGTTGGGTTGTGTTTCATGTTCTTGAGAAAAGCATACTACATCTATCTTATTCTTTTGAGATTTGAGATTGAGTTGAGATTGATATTGGGAGTTAAGTATAGAACATATTGAGTCTCTAACAATTCTCTTTATGCTTCTATGAGGTGGATGAATCACATTGGGTCTCTAACCATTCTCTTTGTGGGTTCATGCCAAGCAAGTGTTCTTGATAAACTTGTGAGCAGGTTTTGGACAGGTTCCATTGAGGACTTGTGAGCAGGTTTTGGACAGGTTCCTGTGGGGACTTGTAAGCAGATTTGGACAGGTCCTAGCAGAGGACTTGTGAAGCTGAGGTTGATAGTTCTATAAGAGAACTTGAGGATAGAGGTGCATTGGTTCTATGAGAAGAACCTGAGGACAGATTTGTGCCAGACCGAAGGACTGTGTTTGGTGCTGATCAAAGACAAAGGAAGAGGACATTTGTGCTAGACCGAAGGATTGTGTTTAGTGCAAATTTGAGGACCAGCTTTAAGGTGATAGAGTTGAGGACAGAGGTCTCCAACCAGAGCAGGGAAGACAGGTGTCTTCCGTGGATAGAGTTCCATTTGCTAAGGGCAGCAGAGGCAGAGGTCTTCTAGAGGATCACCAACCGAGCAAAGGTAGGGGAAGGTATCTCCTTTGAGCAGAGGCTCATAAATTCAGATTGGGGGAAGGTTTCTCCTTTGAGCCGAGGCTCATAAACATTGTAATTGGGAAGGTTTCCCAAAGAACTTTGAGATAACTTTTAGAGAAAAGTTTTGTGGATGAACCATGTAAATTGTTGTGTCACTTTGTGGATGGTTTTGTGCATTGCTTTGATATTGCTTTGGATATATTGCTTTACTATTTTGAAGTATAAAGGAAAAAGTAAAAAGAGGTCTTATACTATTCACCCCCCCTCTGAGTATAAGCTTGTGTTCTTCATCACATCATGCTAGTTTTTATGAATAGAGGACTTCCACCTATGCACTCACTATACAAACCACTAGGTAAGGAACCAATGAACTAGACTATTACACTTGTCATGATCTAATTTGCTACACAATTTATGAACCATACTATGCTACTTGTTAAATTTTGATTTGCTTCAAAAAATTGGTTTTCCATGTCTATTATTGACTATGCAATTGTATGGTCATTGAGTTTGATGGTCAAACCCATACTTATTGGCACCAAATGGTTTCATGTCTACCACATCCACCATTATATAACTTATCATTTTTGTCATTGAATAGACTTCCATGCCATTTATATGAATTATTATGCCAACCACCATGTCATGTGCCATGTCACCTAACGTATTATTGTATGGACTACCATGTTAGACACCACATCACCCCCCATATCATGTTTTACATCATCAAGTACCACATTATCTTTCCTTATCATATCATGATTTTGTATCATATTGATATCATCCAAATCTATAAAACTTTTATGTTGAATGGTTTGAACTTCTAACCTCCTCCTTCTAACACCTTAGCATGGATTGTGCTTTCCTCTATCCCCAAGGTGTTACTTCGGAGTATAGTGGATAACATTATAGTTAACATCATTACAAAACTCAAACACCTCCCCTTTGCATGTGTGTCACATAGGCATGTTTTAGCATGATGCATGCATGTACCCTTACCCCTTAGAACCTTCCATACCAATAAATATTCTTTTGCATATTTTATTTTTTAAAATTTAAAAGTTTAAATTTTGAAATAAAAATAAAAAAAATTTAGAATGCAAAAATAGAGTACCTATATGGAGAATGAGGTAAAGCACTGAACTATGACCCACTGTTAAATTTTATAAATAATCTAAAAATACTATTATTTTATTTGTATCTATCATGGTTTGACTTACACAACTTTTTTGTTGATCATAACAAATCAAGACATCTTCTCATGATTTTGTAACAAAAATATTATTAGACTATTGTATCAACTTTATCATGTGGTTAAAATATATTTTTAAAGCATGGAAGACCCACATTATTTAACATAATTATATTGATGTTTTAAGGCCAAGTTTAAATATTTCATCATTACAAAAAAGTCAAAGTTAGGTCTATCTCAACCTCTTTCTAAGTGTCAACATTGTAGGAAACAAACATATATATGATATGTTATCTCTCTCTCTCTCTCTCTCTCTCTCTCTCTATATATATATATATATATATATATATATATATATATATATCATCGAAATGTTGTCTCAACATATGTTTGTCTTTTCCATGGGTTTCCTCTTTTCTATTAAATAATTTGTAAAAACTAATATTACTATTATAAGACTAAATATTTTTAAATGAGTATGGTCCCCCCATAATGACTATAAAATTGGCCTCAAAAGTTTATAGTATAGCTCTACTAGGACGTTGGACCTTCAAAAAAGAAAAAAATAATATTTGTCATTAATAAAATAACAAAATTATAATCATTAAAAAATAAGAAATGGATGCATCAAAAAATGATATATGGTAAAAAAAAGAGGTACTAAACCAATACAAAAAAAACAACATATGACTACATTCATCTTATATACATGTCATTACACCAAATATCACCCTTACGTAAAGGATATCACATCCTTTAATATCATGTTGTATATGTGACACCTAATAAAATTAATCCCCATCATCATATATGTCAAATGAGATCATGCATTCTCATATCGTATCATTCCTCCTTCATGGATATATTTGATTATTCTTATATGTGAACATATTATATGGATTATTCAAACATTTGGAACATTATTTACATGACTTACACATGGGATTATGATAAGCATTTTATATAGCTTATCAAGAAAAATACAAAGGAAGAAAGGAAATATAATTGAGGAATTTTCAAATAAAATTTATCTTTCTCTTAGGCACCTCTATTTATCCATAAATTATATCCCATTTATGGTATGCATCTATGCAATTATGAATGTATTTTATTGGATTTCTAAAAACTAATATTATTTAGTCATCAAGCCTTAGGTTTTATATACTTTCATCTGTTTTTTTTTCATCATATAATGGATCCAAGCTATATAGCTCATTTTAAGAACATATCATCTTTTAAATTTAAAAGCTTAATTTTTTTATGTGGTTTATTATAAATCTTCTAGTAATCAAATAAGTTATAAGAAAAGTGTCAATCATTCAATTGTGCATTCAAAGATTTTTCAAGCAAGTTGCAAAAAATAAAAAATCTGCACTGTAAAAAGAAATAAGCAGATGCAAGAAAAATGTGTGAAATGAAAGAGCACACTCTCACAAAAATATCAAGGGATATATTTAAAAAAAAAGGTATGCCATGTGTTGTAGTTATATAATCATTAATATTGTTATTTTAAATATATCATGGACATGTTTTATTTTTCTAAAATCTTGATGATATATCTTTCTTTCCTCCTCTTTTCACATGTTTTTGCAAGATCCTCTTAAGAAATTTTATGCTCGATTACTTTCGAAGATAAGAAAATAGAAATGAATTCCATTTACAAGGGGACATAACTCAAAGGATTATAGTGATGAATATCAAGATTCAGGGGATCACGAATTTGAATCAAATATTTTAATATGTATTAATTTTATCTTTGGGTTTATTAGTGGAAATGACCATATAATTTTCCGTGGTGGAAGTGTAGGGAGCAATGACATGTAGAGAGTTGGATTTATCTACTTTGACATGATGGATAAATTTAAATTTTAGAGATATGATATGGAGGGCATCTTAAGTCTATATATGCTTCACCACCCATCTTCATGAATATACATGGTATGTTCATCAAACCATATGGGTCGCCTCCCTACTTTGCGACCATACTTATTGAGATCCCCTTCTTAGCCTTTTAAAACATGTAGAAGAAAAATTTCAAGTTCTGAAGTAGTTGTATATTTAAAATATGAAAGTCATTGGAAGTGATTTCTATCATCTTTTGGTTTTTACAGGATATTAAGGGTATTTGATGTAATTTTCAGAATTTATTAAAATTTAATTATAAATTAATTAAAAAAATAAAAATCTACTAGAGCTATCCAATATAAAAGTGTCATATTTTCCTAAAAAAAAAATGTGTGCTTAAATGTACCTTAATGATGTTGTTCATAGTCTCATATTTTATAGTTAGAAGAGATCAATGACATCGACCATTCCATTGAGAAAAAAACTATTATTTTTGGCCTAAGAAAAAACTTTGTAATGCCTCATAAGATTTTTTCCAATGAATATGATCATTGATATTAAATTCTATTTTGGTTCTAATTAATAATTTTAGGCAATTGACTATAAATTTTACATGCCTAATCATTCATTATTAGGTAAATTATAACTTTATTTTTTATATTATTATTGTTTGTATCATCTCAATTTAGAATCTTTTATCTTGGATATTATAATCTATCTACTAAGATCACTTTTGGATTCGTTAATGAAGAAGAATACTTGATTTTATTTTAGCATGTGATTCCTTCACAACCTCCTCAAAATATTCAAGTTTTTATATTAATTGTTTATATTGTATAGAGTAAAAGGTTTTTTAGGTCCAGTTTTATTATTTTCATTCATGTTTTAATATTTTATTATTATCCTTCAAAATGACGACTTGAAAAGCTCAAAAAAATTAAAATTAAAATTAATATAGAGAAGATAATAATATGTTTGAATCAAGAATATTGTATTAAACCTTCACAAAGACACTTTATTACTATTAAAAAAATGTCTAAGACTAACTTGATAATGGCTTGCTTGAAGAGTGAATTGTTCCCTTTAAAAAGTAATTAAATATATGTGATGCACATAAAATACTAAAAATAAAAATTAAACTAAGATCAAATGTTACAATCTATGAAATAAAATATATTTTATTCATATAAAATATAAAATAAATCATATTAGAAACAAAGAAAAAATAATAATAAATAGTAAAATAAAGTTCTAGCATTTTCATTCAGTAATATCAATCAACCCCGGTTTTTTTTCAAAGCTAAGATGACGAAAATCCACTAAAATTACCTTTAAAATTGACTGATTAATAAAATAAAATCTACTATGTTCACATATTCTCTTTCGAACTATTCGAGTTTTTCTTCCCTTGGAATCTTGCGTTTTTGTTTCTTTGGACTATTGAGACAACTGTCACTCACAATGCTTATAAGTTCAAGTTAGTTGCAACTCCCACTCATAACAATCATAACTCCATGTTCATTAAGTTTAGCTATTGTCCTCAAACGAAAACTATCTTATGTTTCTTATATTATACTGAACAGCAAATCGGAATATAATGTAACCAAATCCACAAATGTAATCGTGCAAGCATCTAATGCATTAGCATTAGCAGTGTCACTACCTTTGCTATAAATGCACTAGAGATCCAAATCGGCACCAGGCGCAAGTTGAGTGTTCTGTGAAAGCATGGCTGATGGCAATGGCGACGGCAACTGAAACTGTGCTGAACTCGCTGATACAGCCAGCCAAGTCATTACTTGCAAAGGTAGATTTGTTTGCTTGTATTTACTCCGTCATATGCACATTCATCGTTCGTTATTTTTGAACCATCACTTTCATTGAAGAGTAGACGAAACTTAGAAGAGGCCTTGTCAAAATAAAATTGTGCTTCCTTCCTCTGTGCTCAAATCTTTAGTTAGCTGTTGATCCGTAGAACTCATTAGTAATCTTAAAGTATGATTTGGACTTGCACCAACCTCAAAATCAGAGTGAAAAAATTCTTAATAGTGACTTTCGTACTTGCTGTTAAAAATCCCTTCTCTTTGGTTAGTAATTGATTGATATCTCTAATAAATTGAACTTGTATACAGCTGCAGTAGCATGGGGACCAAAAGAGCCGCTGGTTATACAAGAGGTGCAGGTCGATCCTCCCCACCCCATGGAAGTCCGCATCAAAATTACCCACACCTCCCTCTGCCACACCGATATTATGTACTGGAGTTCCGACGTAAGTGAATTCATTTCTAATGAACTTTTCCAAAACTGGGACATTCCAAAGTATTAAAATTGAACCCTCAGGATTATGTAATCTGCAGAATGAGATGCTAAGGGTATTTCCACGGATTTTGGGCCACGAGGGTGGAGGGTAAGATTCCGTTCACGACGTTCAGAATCAACATTCTACTTGTAAGTTCATGATGGCTGTAAGTTTTACACTGTACAGGATCGTGGAAAGCGTGCGAGAATGCGTGAGGGATCTGAAAGAGGGAGACCATGTTCTACCATTGTTCACAGGGGAGTGTGGAGAATGCGTGTATTGCAAATCAAAGGGGACTAATATGTGCGCTACATCCAAATTTATCGCGAGCCCCGTAATGACAAGCGATATCAAAACCCGCGGAGTGTGGGAATGTGTATAAAGCAAATCAAACGGGGGAAGGTAATATTAATGTGGAATATGTGATAGGAAATAGTTTGGGTAAGAACAATATAATATGGAGGGTTAATTATTGAGGAATTTTACATAAGTGGGACCAAGGTTTGCACCTTTAAGCTCCTTATTTCATTGGCAAAGAATTTGACAAGTGGTGGGGCTCATAAACCATTAAGTCCCACACTAAGGATAATGTGGGATAATTAACACTCACTATACTAATTAAGCAAAGGAGGTCGAAGATTCAAATCCAATAGAGGGTAAAGTTATAAACTATACTTTCATAACCAAGTGAGGTGGACATAGAGGGGCTCGGGATTGTAATTGCTGATCTGAAGCTGGCAAATAGTCAGGTTAAACCAATCAGTCTACTACCTTCACTCAGTTAATAATATCTTTTATAAACATTAAAACTACTTTACCTTTACCTTTTACCTTCTCGTTTTTGTTGTTAGCATTGGGTGATGATGTTGTTAGCATTGGATAATGATGTTAATACTAGTTGAGAGTGTTGGGTAGAATCATTACATTGTATATTTTCAAGAAATTCCATAAAAACCCATGTGGATCTTCCAATCAATGATAAAACATCTTGAATTCATGTGTTTTTGGATGACTTTTGATAACAAAAAAACACTTGTTATGAATCAAATCATTTTGACAATGTTTTGACTTCAAAATAATTTATTAAATGTGGGTTGAACTACAATATTGATGCTTTTATTGTTAATCTTAAAGTTGAACATTGAGTAGGATGTGACTACATGATGATAATAGAGAGATATATTACATACAAAAGAATGAAAGAGTTAGCAGATGGTTTTCATTGTGTGGAGAATAGATGATTTTAAAAACATCATCATTATCATGTGCCAACCTACATGGAAGCAAAGATTTGCTTTCATTTATAACTATGACTCCATCCCTACTTAGGTGGTAAGGGATATTTTGAGGGTGAGCATAATGGGTCCAGGGACAAGGTGGATGCCCATGTCTAAGGATTAGATCCATATACATATCATCATCCTCCATGTCCAAGGCTCCTAGCTCAAAGCTAAAGTATTTACCCTAGTAATCGAAAATGGGTGCCTAAATATGTGACATATTTGGTAGAGGGATTGAGGAGGTGAGTGCCCTCATAAAAAGACACAACTGGTGGTGCATGAGTGGGTTGATAGAGTGCATGTGGTTTCCATAAAGCAACACAACCCTAAGGAGATAAATAGGACATAGCCAAGCATGATGGTGAAGCACCTATGTATCAATGGTTAGTTTAGAAGTAAAATATATTTAAAAAAACATTAAAAAAATATTGCGTTTATCTCTGGCAATATTTAGAAGCATTGCCACCTCCACTACATTGTCATCAACCACAATAGGAAAAAATTTCTTTATTAGAAAATCTTGAGCAAAGGGAAACCTAGTTCTAGAGTATAATTTCATGTTTATTTTTACAAGAATTCTCTAAAGCATGAATTGCTTGCAAGGAGGTTTTGAATAGTCAACTAGGTACAATTGGAGAGGACCAATAGATAACCTACTAATTTGTTAAGGTAATAATATAGATGTGACCACCATATATAAATTATGATACTTATAAGTGATGGAGAATTTCTTATCTTGTGAGTATTTTAGCAAATTTATGTGTGATGTGAGTAAATCCAACATACGACTTCAACAATCACGATCAAAGTCAAATCCATCATTTCATATTTCTTCCAGCATGGGGATTTTTTTGGTATATTTTTGGATATTAGACATGTTAGTTGTATATAAATAATCGAAATGTAAAATAAGGTAGGATAAAGATTTCTTGAAATAGAAGTTGCACTTTATTCCCCAAAAGAAAAAATGAAAAAAAAAGGATCTATACCCAACTCGCTAATTTTTTCTTAGCCAAACGATTTTTATTTTTTATATTTATTTCATTCTCCATTTTAAAAATAAGTATAACAGGCTTTGGTGGTGATGAGATGAACATATGGTCAAATGCTAACATGCGTAGATGGCCTCCAAATGAATAGACCACATATAAAAAATATGTCTCAAAAGACTCGATAATGAACCCTCACATGATCAATAAGAATGTACTTTCAGTCAATTCACTATGCCATGGAACTATAGCATATTTATCACAAAGCCTCAAAGTCCTTCTTCTATAGAGAGAAAATAGAAGAAGTTTAAGCCATTAAATTATCTTGGGTATAAAATTGAAGAAATTTACATGCTAAATTATCTTATCTCAGATAGAAAATAGGTATTACATAAATTTTTATTATAAAAATATTATTAAAATAAATAGTTTATATGAAAAATTTATGGTGTAAAACTATTTTCGATAAAGAGAAACAAAAGGTTCAAGACGTTTATGTCATCAAACTATATTGAATAAGGATATGCCAAGATCTCTTGGATAAAGAGAATGGAAGTAAAATATTTTGAATGTTTTTTATATGTAATTATTTATGCATAGAGGGTTATCCTTTTGGCTATATCGACGATAAAGCATATTGGAAGAGATAAAATGGATAAAGAATGGGGCTCAATGCAATGGAGGATGAGTCATATTTTAAATGTATTATGAGTTAGAGCAAAAGATAAAATTTACTAGGGATATTTTAGTGTTAGGTTTTTGAGTTTTCATTAAATTGATCTAAGTTTAAATTTTGGTATAATGGGATCGGATATTTTAACAATTTCATGGTTTATCTTAATTTTTTTATCCAGTGAAGGATATCATAGTAGCACGTCTTTGATTTTTCATTTAAAATATCAAGTTTAAACTTTAGTACAAGGATTTTAGACCCTTCAATACCTATGCTTTGAAATAGGTTTGAAAAAAACAAAATTTTCAACATAGGATGAAATTAGAGAATACAAGATGATAGAAAACCTATGCCTTACCCTAAATGTTTTTGACTCAAAAGGGTAGGTTAGTTGGTAGTGGCAAAATGTTTTCATATGGATGGTTGAGGGTCCTATTGAATTCATCTTTACCTAATGGATAGGATCTGATTGATTGCCCTAGTTCAATTCCCTATATCGTTGAGGGTTTCATTGAATTTGTATTTACCCAAAAAATGGGGTCCATTTGAATTCATATTTATCTAACATACTAGGGTTTATAAATTTTCCCTACCCCAAGTTCAAAACCTAGTACAAGGTTTTGATACCCTTTCAAAAATTGCAATTTACCCTAAAAAATTTTAACCCAAAAGGGATAGAGCAATTGGTAGTGGTTTACTACTTTATTTAGTTCTCTACCCACATAAATTAGAATCACATCATCCAATTGCCTCCACAACTCCTTAATTTTGTTAACAAAAATCCTCAACCTCCATGTCTCCAAAGCAAAGCTCCTCATGCAATCCAAAGCTCCTACCAAAATTTGAGAATTGTATTCTATGATTATCCTCCTATAACCTTGTATTACCACACAAATAGAAGCATATTTGATAGCTAAGTATTTTGCTTCATTGTTCATGGCCCTAGCCAAACCCTATAGTTCCCAATAGAGCACTATTTCAACATGATTTCTATAGACCAATCCAATTCTAGCTCTACCTAGATTTCCTTTTGTAGGTCCATCAATATTAATTTTAATCTAACATTTTAGGGGTGTTTTCCAACTAGCTATTTCCTACCCCTCATGCACTTTGGCTTCGTTATCCATCATCCCTATATCAACTTGATTTTTATCTTTAGCATATACTACCACTATTTTCTTGACTTTTCTCCAATTAACCTACTAGATGCCATCTAAGGATAAAAAGGTTTCTCTAAAAATTCTACCATTTCTCTCCAACCACACTTGCCGCCAAATAAAGTTTAGTCGAATATTCCACCCGATATGAAGAGCTTCAAATTGAAATCTACCCTTGTTTCATCTTTTCCAAATATTAATCTAGTTCAAATCATGATTGAACCATATTTTATAAGCTAAAAACCATCGATCCTATATTTGGTGCATGAAGGGGCACTCAAACATGAAGTAGTCATATTTTTCCTCAGTTTTGTAGCATAAAACACATTGGGATAGGCCATAAATTCTCCTACATATTAAATTATCAAAAGTAATAAATTAATAATTCCATTATGCATGAAATTCTAGGTAAAGAAGTTTACTTTTTGTCAACCCTTAGACTACCAAATATTTCTCTAATCCTCAACATCACATGCTTGAGGAGGAGGTTCTAGAATTATCTTACCATACCCTATAGTGTATAAACTAAACGACTCCCATATACCCAAGATAATTCATCCTCCTCAAATCTACATATAAGAAATATTTATACCAAAATTTTAGTTATGATGGGTGTCAATTTAGGAGGTATTGGAATTAGCCACTTGTCCAACTTCTTAAACGACTGAAACATATAATCCCTAAGCTGATTGGTGTTGAAATAAATTTTAATCTTGATCCAACCCTTGATTTCCATGGTTGTTTTTACTGGTTGAAGTTTTTTGAATTCAACAATGATAGGTGGATAATGATATCACAAACCTATCCAAAATCATGCCTTCTCCTCTCTTTTCACTTTACAAAATAATCCACATTTCAATACTTAAGAACCTAACTTACCTCACTAGGGGACCATTACCATCAAAAGAGAAATGACCCACCTCATTCGGGTTCACCAATCCCTAATATTTACTATTTAAAACTCTACTGAATAAAGAAGTTGGTTGGGAAATACACCTCCAATAAATCTTTCTAGCCAAAGATTTATTATTTAGCTATGATCTCCTCAACCCTAAAACTTCATTTACCTTGGGTTGGCTTACTTTATTCCAACCTAATAATACCCATTTACTCTCTTCTTTTACTCCTTCCAATAAAAAATCTACTCATCTTGTTCAAATCTCTCCATATGATATGTGGGGTAGCAAGGGTAGAAAATTTAAAAATTAACATGAATTGAATGACTGACTGCAAAAACATTAATCTACCCCTAGTTAACCATTTGTGAGACCAATGGTTAATTATTTATTTTATATGATTAAAAATATTCCTCTAGATAGCTATCTTCAATTTTTTAAAATGCAAAGGGACCCCCAAATAGACCAATAGGAGAGAAGTCCTTTTGAATCTCAAGATCTCTAAAATTCTATCCTAAATCCTTTCATAAATATTTAAGAAGATCGCTTTGGATTTCTTATCATTGATGACTTGGATTTTGACCCTAAATTATTAGGAGTGTCTTTGATCATTCTTTATTCTCTAAATTTGGTCACTTCCATCAATCTGGTGTCATTCACAAACTGTAGGTGAGTTAAAAACTCATCATCACCCTTGGTACCTATTAGAAAACTCCATTGTATTCTCCTCAATATGGATCTACCCAAGTCTTCAACCAATATGACAAAAATATAAGGGGAACAAGGATCTCCTTCATGAATGCCTCAAGTTGCTCCAAATGGTTGCAAGGGAAGACTGTTGATTAACATTGAGCATGTTAAAATAGATACATAGCTCATAATCCATTCTATCCAATCTTGAGATAAACCAAAGGCTACCATAATTCTTAACAAGAAGCTTCACTCCACCCTATCATAAGCCTTTGATAAATCTAAATTTTTTGAATATTCTTCTATTGCAATTTTTTTGCATTGAGTGGATTGCCTCATGAGCTAAAAACACACCATCCAAGATCTACCTACCCTCTATAAAACCCCCTTGCTCTGAGGAGATAATGCTATATAGGAGAGGTTTTAACCACTCAACCATTACTTTCATTATTATTTTGTATATGTCATTGCATAAGGTAATATTTCTATAACCTAAAATATGCACACCCTCCTCCCATTTTGAAATCAAGGAAATAAATGTATGATTTAATGCTTTAAGCATTATTTTATAGCCTTTGGACTCCTCTATAACAACCGTTACATCCTCCTCAAATTTTTACCAAAAGGTTTAAAAATATTTATTGGAAAGCAATTTGGAGTTGGTTTTTTTTGCATACTCATTCCAAATTCTACGTTCTTTAGCTAATCTCTATCAATGGGTTTAAGAAGGGTCTATTTTTGTTCTTCAAATATAATAGAGGGTATGAAAACAAGAACTTCTTCCTATGCATCTTTGCCTTGCACCATACCTTAAATAATTTAGAAAAATAATCCATTGAATGGAATTGTGTACCTAGGATTGTATAAAAGGGGTGACTATTATTATCTTGAAGAGATTCAATATTGTTCATTTATCTCCTAGCACAAGTAGCTCGATGGAAAAATTTGGTGTTTATATCACCTTTCAATAACCAAGTGGTTCTTGCTCTCTATTTCCAATAGATCTCCTTTTTCTCGATGTCCTAAACTACTTTACACAATTCATCATCCTCTTCTTTTAGTTGTTTGGTAAGTGTTCCTTACTTAAGGAGATTTTTCATCTCATTCTATCTAGCCACCAATGGATATCTTTGGGCCTAGATGTCTAACTTGTTAGCTTACCTCCATTGTTTTAGTTGATCCTTGACATAATGAAGCTACTTCTAGAATCTAAACATTGTTGTCCCATATGTATGTCATACCTCTTCCCACAACTATGGTAATTGCTTCCAACTTGGTAACTAAATTTTTTAAAATTTTAGCAGTGTGTGATGCTACCCTATCTTGATCTCCCCTTCCAATAGAATAGGAAAGTAATCCAAAATTGGACCCTCAAAAATCTAAAATTTTAGAATCCATTTCACAACTACCTCCTTTGAAACCAAAAAATAGTCTAACTTCACCTTCCTACTATGTGGCTCTCTCCTCTTATTAGTCCAAGTATAATTTGTTCCAGGATATTTAATATCAAACAAGTGTGATGCATGGACCTGGGAAATCATAAACAAATCCCCTAGGTTCAAAATTGGGGTTCCCACTTCCTAGTATCTAGATGATAATTTAACATTAGAATAACTAAAAAATATATACTCTAAAACCTCCCTCAAGACTCTCATATCATACACCACTTCCCATTGATGAATCTAACCATCTAGGTTGTGAACCCCATAAAAATTTATGATTAAAACCTGCTCAGTTATCACATTGTTCCTAAATTGTGATGTGAGGACATATCTCCAAGCTATATATGTTATTGGTGTCCATTCAAGAGAGTTACAAAAGGTAACTATCCCTTATGAGACCCCTCGAACAACCACGTCCATAAAACTAGCATCCCTTCAAAGTTTATTTACTATTTTATATATGAGATCTAGAGACAAATTTTGTCTCCTAGATAAGCAAATTTTTTATTTCCTTTTCTCTAAGAGTCTTAAAATAGTAGATTTATGGGTTCTATTGTTTAAACCCCTAATATTATATGATTTTATACTCATTAGTTACCTTGAGACTAGTAATAATATCTTGGACTCATCAATCCCTAGTGATCAGTTTACCTCCTTGAGATGCTATCAATTCTTTGTTTGATTTTATACTCACTCCTTGAGAGTTGATATTCTTTAATGTCTTCTCCACCTATATTATTCCTATAATTGTATTTTCTATGTTCTTTTATACCACACCCATGATGAAATCCTTTATTATCAATTATTCTTGATTATGCATAATGAATACCCCTACAGTCTCTAGTTGTGGTAACTCATTGCACTCTATTAGCTGCTCTAGGATAGGAGGATTCAAAAGAGGGGATTGAACATGGTTATTATTTTTATTATATAAATCCACAACTTCCATGATTTGTTTTTCTTACTACTCCACTAGTGTATTGAATATATCATACGTTTTTGAGGGCTTAGGATTAATTTTCTCTTTACCATATTTTTAATTTTGCTTTTATCCTTCTTTTGGATTGTTCAAAACCATCTCCATGTGCTTCTCCTACCTAAGAAATAATGGCTACTTATTTATTTACTATAGACTTACCCTCCTTTGTAATAATTGGAATTCCTAGAGGAGCGCCGATTTTTATGATCATATTGTTTGGGTAGGACTGGGCCAAATTCTCATATTTGTGGTAAAATCTACACCTAAAGAGAATCAACTCATAATCCAGTTGCTGAATCCAAGATAGTCCTACAAGTTCTAGTTTCACCTGTAGAGACAAAGGTTAGTTGAGATCCATTTCCATGCATAATATAACATAAAAATTTGTGTTTACTTCCATTTTGTCTCTAAAAATACCAAAATATCTTCCAAGGAAATTATCAATAATTTATAATACCTGCTCACTCTAGAACTCCATTGGGAGTACCTAAATCGTGACAATAGTAGTTTCAATTTAGGGATCAAATCCCACTCTCCAAGTTGAAAAAATAATCCTACTAGACCATGATTCCTCTTTTCTAATTCAAAAGCCCTATTTCTATCAATGATGCAGGAGCATCCAATGGCAGCAGAGCAATCTTGCATCAACAAAAAAAACAAAAAATTTCTAAGTGTTTTGTCTTTGTGTTTGTCGACCGCCAGTTGGGCGGGAAAGTAGAATTTAAAATTTTGTATGGGAGGGAAAGTTAAATTTAATTTTTTTTTGCAATCATGTAAAAGGGGAGGGAAAAATAGGATTTAAAAAGGGATTTTGGATCTAAAAAAAAAAGGCTTTGATTGGGCTTCAATATTGTAAAATTTGGCATTGTAATTTCTGCCCCTTTTGGTTGGCATTAATAAAATAATTATTTTCTATTGTGATATAACTCCTTGAATGGTTTTGTTCGCATTTTTTCATCCTCAACAAGTCTGGAACTATAATTTATACCCCTTTAGCTGGCATTATTAAAATAATTATTTTCTATTGTGATCTAGCTCCTTGGATGGTTTTTTTCATGTTTTTTCATCCTCATCAAGTGGTATCAAAGTGAGATTTCATGAGTGTGTAAGCAGATCACCGAATGTGAGGTAGTTTACACTAGGATCTATGGTTCAGGTTTAGAGAAGCTAGAGCAAGATGCCCCACGAAGGAATCGAGGTGTTGCTAGTAATACTATAGTATCGGTAGAGGATTTACAAGCTTTGTAGAGGCAAGTCCAGGAATTACAAGAAGAGCTGTGTAGAGGGTTTGACCCAAAAATAGAGGAAAAGAGCAAATATGAAGTCAAAGAAGAGGAAGACTAGTTTGAGGAAGAAGAAGAGGTAGTAGATCTTGCCCACGTGAGGTTGTACAGAGTCATATCCCAAATTGGGAAGAGGTCTAAGATGGATTTTTCCACATACTCAAGAAATCTTAATCCGAAGGAGTTGATTGACTGGATCAATGACCTGGAAGAATATTTTGAATATGAAGAGGTGGAATATCCTAATCGGGTCAAGTTTGCTAAGACCAAACTGAAGGGTCATGCTAGAATTTGGTGGAAAGGAGTACAACATGACATAAATAGAATGGGAAAATATAGGATCACCAGATGGGAAAAAATTGTGAAAAAGCTGAAGAGGTAGTTTATTCTGGTAGATTATGAGTTGGATTTTTTGAAGAAGATGCAAAGTTTGAGATATTCAGGAAATTTTATCAAAGAATACACCGAGGAGTTATACAAGATCTTGATATTAATTGGCCATTATGAGGCTAATAAGGAGAAGGTAGACCATTATATCCATGGGTTGAAAACCAGTATTCAAGAATATCTAATTCTGGTTAGGATGAGCACTATTGAGTATGCTTACCAGTTTGCTCTAAAAGTTGAAGAGAATCTAAATAGAAGGTTTGAGGGTAAGTATAAAGGAAGAGATCATGGAGAAAGAACTTGTGGAAGAACATATGGAGGATGAGGTGAGAAGAAAGAAGAAGTTAGAAGCAGTCAGGACCAGAAGGAAGATAATGCTACAGATCTCGTGGTCAAAACAACAACTACCCAAGAGGAAGAGGTAGATCTGGCTAAGGAAATGGATAAATAGGGTTTCGTGGAACCTACTTCAATTATGGAGAAGAAGGACATTGAGTATTTAAGCGTCCACAACACCAAGGGAAGCCAAATACGAGGCCAATGGGTAATACTAAAGCTACTATTGCAGATAAAGTAGCTGAATCAAAGTACTTTGAGGAGGCAGAGAGAGGAGAAGTTATGGTCACAAGTAGAACCTTGTTGAATGAGGAGAAGGAACCAGACTAGAGGAAGAGACCATTCTGCACAAAGTGCAAATATTTTGGTAAGGTCTGTAATGTTATTATAGATAATTGTAGTATTGATAACTTGGTCTCTAAATAAATGGTTACTAAGTTACAACTAGAGAGGAGGCGACTCCCATATCCATACCAGATTGTGTGGTTGCAGAAGGACCATAGGGCATTGGTCAATGAATAGTGTTCATTCAAGTTTAATATTGCAAGAAACAAGGACGAGGTCCTATGTGATATCCTACCTATGGATGCTTACCATATGCTATTAGGAAGACCATGGCAGTTTGATCACCATGCAATCCATTTTGGATATGCCAACACTTACTCCCTAAAAAAGGAAGAGTGCACCATAAACTGAAGCCACTGAAGGAGATGGATGAAAAGGTATGTAACAGTGCCAAAAATTGTTTGGTTGATGGTAGGAAATTTCTAGATGATTTGAAGCATGAGCATGTGTGCTATGCATTAATTCTTGGATTTAGGGAAGAACCAAGAAAATATTTCCCTATATAAGTCTTCCTTGAATCTTTTTTTACTTTGAGTTTTAATTGCTTGAAATAGCAAAATGCATCTGACTTGTATTTCATGAAGTATACCCAAATTTTTCTAGTGTTATCATCAACAAACAACTAAAATTATTTATGTCCTCCAACATTGTCAAACTTCATGGGTCCACATAAGTCTATATAAGCTACTCTAAAGGTTTTTGAGCTCTGTGTTGACGTAGTTCTAAGGGAATTTTGTGTTGTTTTTCTACTAGATATTTTGCACATACAATGATTTCTAAATATAGACTAGGTAATCCTTACACCATTTGATATTTGAATGATTCCTTCATTGATGTCTCACTAGTATGTCCTAGTCTTTTATGCCAAATTTTTGAAGCATTTAATGAAAGAGCTGAGTGAATAGTTGTATCAAAGACAAATAGACTATTTTTATATGATCCTGATGCTATCACTATTCCCTATCTTGAGATGTGACATTGTTTTTTCCTAGTGAGAACCTTAAATTAAACATTCAAGTCTTTATACATAAGTTGAGAGATAAAAATGATATTGGTGGTTAATATTGGAACATACAATACATTTTTTATTATTCCTTTTCCATATTTAAGATTCACTAGAATATCCCCTATTGCTTTCACTTCATATGTTTTATTGTCTACTACTTCAACTAGTTTTTCACTTATTTTTCTTAAAGAGTTAAACCAAAGTATGTTTCATGTCATATGCTTGCTTGAACCTGAATCTATATACCAATACTCCATGATATAGTGCTATAATTATGTTTTATTTTGAACAAGATTTGTAAGGATTAAAACATCAACCTTTATCACCTTATTACTCCTAATTGGACTAAGCACTAGTTTTGAGAAGTTTTTGATTTTGGAATTCTTCTTTTGTCTCCCCATTTTTTTAAGTTTGAGACAAGTAAAAATAAATTCATCGAACCTAAATAGAATTCCTTAATAACCTTTTTATATCCCTTAGATTATTTCTAATTTCCAAATAAAGTAAATTTGATGGAGTAACCCTTATGACTCCCAAGTTTGGAAATTTATAGAAATGGTAATAATATTTGCAATATAGTTTAACCCAAGTTAAATTACTTACTTTTCCTAAGCAATATTGCAAATATTAAAATAATACGATAAGTCACCCCTTAAGCTTTCAAAACCATAAGTTTCAGCCTTAGTTTATAATCCTTATAACTCCACTTATGAAAGCAATGAATAATGGGATTTACACCTTACCTTTTACATAATATCTCCTTGATATTCGGTGCTTTCCATGACTAAATATAATAGCGTATTTAGTGTACCTTGAGTGCTCGAAATAATGGATATTTGACATGAATGTTGTATGCAGGTGTTGAGAATGTGGGCCTTCTAAAAAATGAGGAGCCTTTAATGATCCTTCTCCTATATCTTCCATGCTACAATTTTTTTTTGCTTCTTCTCTCATGCCCCTTGATTGCGCTACATTCGTCCTTCAAATGTTTTGATTGTGCTATGTTTTTTCAACTACAACACTCTTTTTTTCGTAATGCTCCAAAAGCTATTACCCATTGCTTATTGAAAATGTATAGGCCCTTGTGTGAAGTTAATGATGATAACCAAGTGGAACATATTAGCTTGTAACTCCTTCGTAGACACCTATAGAACATTGAGATGAATGATGAATTAAATGCCAAGTGTCAATTCTTCATGGAGACCCTTCTAGTAACACCTTCAAAGATGGATATGATAACTCCATACCATTCTATATTTTTAATATTGCTTGGAAAGCAAGAAAGCATTTTTTTAACGCCTTCAAGAATGAATATTATAACTCCATTTCTCCTTTCGTTTTCCAACATTGCTTGGGTAGAAATAAAACTATCCCTTTCATAGGTGAATGTGTGATGCACTACGAAGCTTGGACAATAGTCAATGCTTCCTTTGGTGAGTTGTATTATCCAAGGTTGAGACCACACATGTAACATTCTTCCCTTTTTTTCTTTATGTAGTGACCCCGGGGAAGCGATGCGCCATCCACCAACTACTCTACTTGTGATTCGATTGAATCCTTTAATATTTAAACATGCAATAAATGAAAGGCACAAAGCAGATATAACCAGAATGCGAAGAAGTAAATGAACGAATGCTTTTATTATTGATATTCTCCATATTAGGTTACATATGAATCCCTCTGAGGGATACCCTTCATTTGATACATGATTTTACACACAAAAGAGGGCAATGGGTGTATGAAATATCCCCTCGCACAGGGGGGCACGCTTTATAAGGCTTCTCGATGATGCACACAAAAATGTATGAGGGCTTACAGATGCCTCCTTCTCTAGGTCTGATTGCTAGAGGGATCCTCTCGTACTCGTATGTTGCGGATTTTCCCGATTGAACCTGTAGCCCTGAAATCAATGAAACAACAACACACGCTTAGATGTCCGAGATTGCCTCCCTGGATGAGGCTGTTAGCAATGAATAATCTCAATAAATGCAATGAAACTAGTACTATGCAAGCAAATAACTAAAATAAATCTTATGCTACTGAAATGAGAGATAAAGCAGAATAAAAGAAACTAACACCTAAAACCCTAGACTAGGTTGCGGGCCACTATCCAGGACAACGACCGCTAAGGTGAAATCTCTCTCTCTTGATCCAAAGGCTATGGGCTCAAGTCCACTTATAATGTTAAAAATGATTACCTTATGTGTTCATATTTTCCCTCCAATCCGATAGGGCTCCGCTACAAGAATCGATCTCCAAGGGAAGCTCTCCAAGTCTCTAGAAGCTCTCCTCAATGATCCAACCTGTTCAAAGTTCTGATGTATGATGCTCTCCCTCTCTCTGATTGAAAGAAGGTCCAAGAATGTCCAAGAAGATCAAGAAGTGTCTAAAAAGGTCCAGAAGGTCCCCTAGTGCTTTTAGGTTTATTCCTTATAAAGTGTTTTGAAGCCCTAGGTCAATGTTCAACCCTAGGACTGAATCCCTCATGCGTACTAGGTGTTAGCATGAGAAGCTCTTTGTTTTTCTATGTTTAACTGAAGTCTAAATCTGGACTTTGAGTCTTCCATGTAGACTGGCTATGAGGAGGAATGCAAAGTTGTCCCCGCTCATCCTTATTGCATGCAGACTGCCACTTCCACCCAATATTAGGCTGGATGGGTGGAAAAATGCATTTAAATCTTAGCCATTGTCATCTGCAGTGGCTAAGGTTTGGCCACTCTGAGCTACAATGGCTGGATTCTGGCCACTCTGGTCTACAGCGACCAGGCTTGGATGGGCTGAAAATGCCCCAAATGAGTGGTAAAAACCACTTTTGACACTTGGAAGGTCCCAAGGTTTAGTCACATGACCTATGGGTGTACCCATGTAAGTAGTCTTCCTAACCATGGCATGTTTTAGGTGTCTACAGATGCCCCTTTTTGTGATGCATTGAGTAATAGACACAATGCGAGGTAAAAACGTAGACCGCTATGTTAGCAGGGTGTATGATGATCATTGATCTGATCAATGTTGGATGGCCTAATCATGCAAGATGACACACATCCTTGAATCATTGCTTCAACCTGATTGAAGGCTTAATCTAGCATAGGGCTTGCACATGTCCACTTGCACTCATTCCTCAAACACAATCGGGTAGCTTATGTCACTACAACAGAACCGACCAGAGAAGAGCTACAAATTGAAGATGTCCTTTTTGCTTATGACCCCAGCAAATGGGAAAAGTTTTGTAAGAGTTGAGTGCAATGATTCGTAGGATGAACACAATTTTGACATGATCGAGTGATATTTTGTTGATTTTGATTATGATGATTTGAAGTTTCAAACTACCCCCTCACATAATGAATTGGTGAGGGAAGGGCAATGAATGAAGCGACGAGTCACTTGACCAAATATGACTGGTTTTGGTTCCTTTCTAATGTTTGTTCTCTTTAATGGGTAAACCCCCATCCAAGTGTGATTTCAATTGTTTATGATAATCATTCATCCCTATCCCAGGGAGCGGTCCAACCATAAATAGCCTTCTTAGGGAGTTAGGATGAGTGATTCTATTTGTGCTTGTATTGCATCACTTGGCTCAATATTTTGGTGTCATAAGAGAATTAGGATGATTCCTTCGTACCCATGGAGCAGTCGACCATCTTGGTCTTCTTCAGGATTGAAGGAGGCACATCATAATTCCAAAATGAATGTTTTGCCCCAAGTAACCTCATGGTAACTTACTCATCTTGTCGAGTTGCATGGAGTGCAAATCGTTGCAATCGCTAAGTTGATAGAATAAGTAACTTGATAGGAGGCTTACTTGAGATTTGTTTTTATGTAATTTTTTTGTTATTTTGATCATTATGATGACCATGAGTCATGAAAATGTGCTTATTTGATGTTTTTGCTGCTTCTCATGGAGGGAATCCCTCCTATTTTTTCTTAGGCTGCTGGTCGCTGTCAGGTCCAATGGCCACCAACTTCCTGCTTGTGGCCGCTCTCATCTTGAGCGGCCAAGAAGTTTAGGTCACTGATGACAGCAATGACCGAGCCATAATTTGGGAAAATAAAAATTAACCCTAGGGTTTGACCTTTCACTTTCACCAACTATCATTTTGTATCAGAGCTCTATTTGTGAAAGTGACTTTTGTCTTGGAGTGTTGTTGCGTTGGAGACCATGGCTGCGTAGGGAGAGACATCTACAAGTGGAGGAGCTAGAGCTTCTCGGGTATTCTCTCAAACCTTGACCCTGTCTGTTTCATTTTTTGGGTAAAATGAACCTCATTAAACTTGTTGGAAATGAATTAAACCCATAGCTAGGCTTAGATTAGGATTTTATGTGGTGGGTTAGCCACCTTTTGCTTGTTTTCATTTTTTGTTATTTTTGGCCTAGGGTAGACGCTTTTCTCACCCATCGTTGCTCGAGGCCGACTCCTCGGCTTGGCCTGTCGCTCGGAGCGGCTAGGTTTGAATTTCAATGGTCAAATTTTGACCATTGGGGCTTGGATGCTCTCAGCTTCAATGGTCGATTTCTAGCCATTGTAGGCGACAACGCCAAGAACCTTTGTAAATATTTTGAATTTTCTTGCATGATTAAGTGATTTTTTGAATTTTTTTAGGTGCATTTATTACTCTTTTTTGGACTTAGAGTAGCCCATCATTATTTGCACCATTTTCATGTTTTATTATGATTTATGCCTTAGATGCATTGTAGTTATGCTTTGCTTTCTCTTTTGCTCTTAGATTCTCGATGCTCGGGCTCATGACCCAAAGCTCATGAATGACCTTCTACCCTTGTTGGATGACACAGACTGGGCCTGGCTCAAGGCCCGTGGGCTCCAATATGTCACTAGGCTACCTCACATCATGTCAGATCAGGCCTACCTTATGGCTTTGGTCCATCGGTGGGACCCTCGGACCAACACCTTCCACCTTCCTATCGATGAGATGACTATTATATCGGAGGATGTGTATAGGATTTTTTGGCTTCCTTTTGATGGAGTGGCCATTATCTCTTCGACCACTAATGATCATGATGATGTCTTTCTTTGGGTGTTTAGAGGGCGCTCTATGGAGGCCTTCAGGGACACCAAGTCTGGAGGAGTGTCTATCTCATAGTGGTATGAGGTGGAGGTCTTCATGGTGAGGCATGTAGTGTTGCTGATGGTTATCAACAACATCTTGATCCTAGACTACTCAGGTTTGAGGTTCTTATGGAACCTCCTTGTGATGGTTCAGGACCTGATGGATAGTGAGGCACCCATCATCTATGCATGGGGAGGTCCCTATTGGCCTAGTGCTATGATGAGTTGTACCATATCCATCGATGAGGTCACATCGACATTGCTTGCAGCTTGCTCTTATAGGTTTGGGGATGGGAGCACATCAAGGTAGATCACCCTAGAGGGCTTCCTACTGAGATTATAGTCATAGAGGAGTGGATGCAGTGCTATGCTGCTAGATGGGCTCGATGGCATGAGGGTGCAAGAGTCATCCTCATGCAGGGGAGCTTTCCCACTATATTGATACTTTCACTAGGCTGCAAGTCGAAGATGTCATCTGGTGGCCATATCATGAGTGCCCTATTTGGGATGATCCTACTAGTTTCACAGCTAGGATGTGGTGTGAGCGGTGGCTCATCGACCGTAAGGTTGGCATCTAGGAGCATTTCTTCTACTCTCGAGTTCTTCATCAGTATGGGTTGTAGTAGGATGTGCCTCTTGTTCCATTTGTATACAGGTGCATCATAGTAGAGGGAGATATTCCCCTACCATGGATCATAGAGCTATCATATGAGGAGGATGCCCTAGTGGTTGCCCTAGGAGTTGTTGGGGGAGTTACAGAGGCGTTTGCTTAGTGGTGGGGGGATCGTATGTGGCATGGTGATGGTAGCTTGGGTCACGAGGATGATGGTAGAGGTGATGGTGCAGATCTGGTAGGGCGTAGAGTCTAAGCTAAGACTAAGGTATGGGGCTAGCTAGTAGAGTAGGTGGTAGTAGAGGAGTAGGAGGCTCTTGAGGAGGATGAGGAGGAGTTGGAGCTTGAGGAGAGAGATTATCCTCTGAGAGCATAGTTGCACGAGGTCGAGGCTGAGCTCTAGTCGACCAAGATCTAGGTGCAGTAGTGAGATGCTACCATAGCACAATGGGATGCCACCATAGAGTAGCTCACGCTATAGATCTAGGATTTGTAGGCTACTATCGGGGTGGTGCTTCTAGGATGCAGTTTGTTGTTCCTCCTCCTACACCATAGGGTGATATCGAGGTAGATCCTAGGGTAGACATAGGGGGAGAGGTTATACGCCTATGGTCACTATTGGATGAGTATGAGGAGTAGATCTAGGGTATATCTCCCATATAGCCTCTCTCTAGATGTAGCTTAGGAGGCATGGGATTGTCCCTTGGGAGGTAGCAGGTGTAGGTGGTTCATAGGTCAGTAGGCGATCCACCTCTGGGTAGTCTTCCACCCATCCTAGTCAGAGGACTCGGACTCGCATAGAGAGACTAGTAGGGTCACATCACTCCATGCATGACATGACCATAGGGGAGGTGATGTTGGGGGTGCAGGCCCTATGTTTGATTGATGATGCACTTGGACTCTATTTTTGAGGTCTGCTTGACCTATATGACTTGTAGCCTATGGGCGATTTTGTATATTCATGCACTTTGAGATACTTATTCTGAGACATCTTTTGAGACAGACATATTTATATGAGACTTTGCATTTATGTTTCATTATGCATGCCATTTATTGCTTATGTTTTTGTTTTATTTATGCGATGTTATGATGGAATTATGATGTGGTGATATATATGTGTTAGATGATAGATGATATTTATGATGATATGGATTTGAGATGGATGCTTATGTATGTGTTTATGTAGATGCTTTCATGATTTGATTATTGTGACATGATGTGATGTATCTTGAGTTGATTTGATGATGGATTTATGATTCTATGTATGGATGAATGCAATGATGTGATATTTGATGTAAATGGATGATTTATGAACTATGTATTTATGGATGAAATGTTTTTGTTAGATACATGTTTGATTTTGATTTAATTGTATGCATCTAACTAATGCTATGTTATGGTGAATGCAGTATGTAATCTAATGTGAATGAACTTGTATGTTTTAATCACTTAAAACATAATGGATGCATATGCTATGAGTTTGACAATTTAACGGGTGATACCACAGAAAGTATAACAACCATGAATATTTAATAATCATTCTACTCATAAGAATTAATTATTTAAATCCTCCATATGTGCAATGTAATGGTGTGGAATGTATGTATTTTTTGGATAAGCTTCTATAATTTAAGAGATGTAAAATAGTTAGTGGTCGTCTAGATATCATTTCTGACATATATCCGGTATCTATTTTAATATTATTTTATTAATACCCCCTAATTTATAGAAGCTTATAAAGAAAGTTGATGATGTGATTGATGATATGATTTGTTGCTATGTTGGAAATTTATTTGTGGGTTTTTCCTGAGACTTCAAACACTCTAGTTACCCTATCAACAATTATGTACTGGCCATACAAGACTTTTGAAAAGCAAGTCTTTCACTCTGTACCTGGATATTCATTCTCTCTGTGTGTGCAAATGAATATATTTTTAGATAGAACTCAAGAATTTCCTCCGATGTCAGGCGGGATTCTTTCAGCCCATTGCTAAGATCAGGGATTCTCAAGTGTTTTATCTCATCCTTATGTTGGACTTAGTTGGACTATACCACTAGGTAGTATTGGGTTACCTAAGCTAGCTCATCCACATTCAAACATTGGTCTATACAAATGCTAGAAGCTTTTGTAATAGACATATCATCATGCGTAAGGATTTCTCCTTCCAGTTTTGTGCAATGCTGAGAATTCTAGGGATTCAAGTTCTATTCCCTTTTTTCTTCATTTCTTTTGGGATACTTGCTCATACTTAGTGATGAAAATCATTGTTTATTTTGATTGATTTTTTTTTTGAGCAAGGGATTTATGTAATGATGAGAATCAAAATTTGCTTTGATTTGACTATTGTTTAATTTTGGATTATGACTTTAGAATCTAAGATTTTGAATTTGTGCTTTGTTTCAAGATTTTTGCTTGTTTTAATGAAAGCAAGGGATTTATGTAGTGATGATAATCACTCATTTTTGGGTAGGGTGGAACTTGTCCTTTTGCCAATTCTCAGCACCTTTAAACCGGTTGCATAGGGGGATAAGCAAGGAAGATCCTTTTCACTTAAGGTAACCTAGACCACTTTGTTGTTTTCATATTTCCCTTGTACCAACTAGGATTTTAGTGTTTCAATTAGTGATGGGATCTTGAATATCCAAGGTATTATTACAACTAGACCTTGCTCTTCTACTAATCAAGGTGGATTTCTATAAAATTTGATAAGACCACTAGACATGGTTGAAATAATAGGAAACCTTTGTATATTTTGTATAGCAACATTATTTGGTTGTGTTGAGAAACACAATTACACACATGGATGCATGGATGAGGATGAACTTGTATATTTTGATTGAGATACAAACTGTGGCATCATTTGTAAAAAAATGTGATCATAACATATGCGAATGCAATGGATATGTATGGATATGCAATTATGTGGATGTAAGATGCAAATGTTTTTGTATTTTTGATTTTTGTTGATTATTTTTTTTGTGTTTTGATTTGACCAAAGGGCTTTAAGATGCCTTTGGAGCTTTTTGTTTGATTTTGACCAAGTGGCTTGGGTACCCTTGGAGCATTTTTGTGATTTGATTTGACTTGACCAAAGGGCTTTAAGATGCCTTTGGAGCTTTTTGTTTGATTTTGACCAAGCGGATTGGGTACCCTTGGAGCATTTTTGTGATTTGATTTTGACTTGACCAAAGGGCTTTAAGATGCCTTTGGAGCTTTTTGTTTGATTTTGACCAAGCGGATTGGGTACCCTTGGAGCATTTTTGTGATTTGATTTTGACTTGACCAAAGGGCTTTAAGATGCCTTTGGAGCTTTTTGTTTGATTTTGACCAAGAAGATTGGGTACCCTTGGAGATTTTTATGATTTTGATTTTATGACATATTTGAATGTTTTTTATTTTTATGACATATTTGAATGTTTTTATTTTTATGACATATTTGAATGTTTTTATTTTTATGTATGAAATGCCTTTAGATGAATGATATTGAGAGGTTCAGGCTCTTCAACACCATCCAACGATGTGAGGTGATATGCTCCAGGACCAACCTTCTCTGAAACTATGTAGGGGCCTATCCAATTTACCATAAATTTGTCTCGCAAATGCGGTGGTAGATTTGAGTTCTACTGATTTTCTTTGAGCACAAGATCCCCAACTTTGAATTCTCTCAAATGGACTTTACTATTGTATGCTCATGCAAGGTGATTCTGATAAACATGGAGATGCTCCAAGGCATTGACCCATCATTCATCAAGAAGCATTAACTGATCTAGGCGGCCTTGTCACGCGACGTCATCATCTATGAAGTCCTTTAATGCTACGTGCAAGGTTGGGATTTCTAGTTCTAGGGGCATGATGGCCTCAGTGCCATATACAAGTGAAAATGGTGTTGCCCCAGTGGGCATCCACACACTAGTCCTATATGCCCATAATGCTAGAGGTAACTACAAATGCCAGTCCCTATGATTATCTCTCACTATTTTCCTCAAGATGGAGATGATTATTTTGTTTGAGGCTTCTACTTGCCCATTTGCTTGTGGATAATAGGGTGTTGAAAAATTGTGTTGGATGTGGTATTTGTCCATTAAAGCATGCACATTTTTGTTCTTGAAATATGGTCCATTATCCGATATAATATTTGAAGGGACCCCAAAATGACTTATGATATTGTGGAGTATAAACTCCACAATCCTCGGTCTAGTTGTCGATGTTAAGGGGATCACTTCGACCCATTTGGTGAAATACTCAGTGGTCGTTATGATGAATGTGTGTCATCCCAAATATGGGGGAGATATCTTCCCAATCAAGTCTAATCCCCATTGCAGAAGGGCCATGCTGCCTGGATGGGTTGCAAGGCTTGTGATGGCAAGTGAGTGAGGTTTGCATGATGCTGACACTTGATGCATTTCTTGACATACTCACAACATTATTTTTCCATAGTGGGCCAATAGTAACCCATTCTCAAAATACGCTTAATGATGGCCATGCCACTGAAGTGACCACCACATGTACCATCATGAGCTTGCAAAATTGCCCAAGATGCTTCCTGGGGCTCAAGACAATGAAGGAGCATTCCATCGTAACCTCATCTATAAAGGATCTCTCCTAGAAAAATGTATCTAGTCACCTTTTGTTTAAATGTTCATCTTTCAGCATGCGATAGGCCTTGTGGTATTATTCCAAGCTTCAGGAAATCCTATAATTGGGAAAGCCAATCTTGATAAGCCACTGCTTCTATGGATAAAATAGCATGCTCTCCTTGTGATCCAACATTTGTGAACACTGATTGGGAAATAATCTTGTGATGAATGGTTGTTCCACATTCCATGGGACCTTGAGAGATCAAAGATTCCCAAGGGGTTATTTGCAAGAAAGCTCTAACTTTGAATGACCAATCCTGATTTGGCTCGGTTTGGATCATGTTGACTGACTCTAGGTTGTCAATAACCTCACGTTGTATCACAGAAAATATGAGCACTTTCACATGAACGGTTGTGAAATCAGTGGATGGATTCTGAGGGATTAAGGATCCCAAAGATGCCATGGTGTCTACAAATCTATTTGATGTACGAGGGATTGCCTCGATGTCATACCATTCTAGTCGGGCTAGGTAAGTGTCAACAAGCTCCTTGTAAGATTTTAGGAGTGGGCACCTACATTGGAACAATCCTTTGACTTGATTTACTATGAGCAAGGAGTCACCAAAGATATTCAATATTTTAATGCCCATTGCAATGGTTGTTTGGAGTCCCAAGATCAAGGCTTCATACTCTATGTTATTGTTTGTGCAAGGGAAGTCTAGCTTGAATGATAAGGGCAATGGAGCACCCTATGGTGTGATAAATACTATCCCTACTCTGCCCCCTTGCTCACACTTTGAACCATCAAATAATAATGCCATTTCTCTTTGTTTCTTAGGTTCTTCGAGTTTTAGTGGATCTGATAATGTGAAGACTACATCATCAAGAAATTCTATAGTGAGAGGCTTGCTATCCTGAAGAGGTGCCTCTGCTAATTGATCTGCTATGACTTGTCCCTTGATGGAATTTTGGCTTATGAATTCTAGATCAAATTCTATCAATAGCATGATCCACTTTGCAGTACGTGTATTGTGATATGTCTTGTTCATCATATACTACAAAGGATTTTGTTTTGATATAACGTAAGTCGTATGGCTCAACATGTAGTGTCACAACTTTTTGGTTGCAAAGACCACTGCTAAGCATAACTTTTCTACATACGCATATCCTAGCTCATAGCTTACCAAGGTGCGACTTATGTAATATATGACTTGCTCTTTGTCTTGCACATTCTTTTGGGCTAACATGGTGCCCAAAGAAAAATTAGTAGCCGATATGTATAGCAAAAATGGTATGTCTGGCCTTGGTGGAGCCAGCACTGGTGGTGTCGCCAGGTATGTTTTGATCTCTGCAAAGGCTTGTTGGCACTCTTCATCCCAATGAAATGGGACATCCTTGCATAGCAACCGATTCATGGGTCGACACTTGTCTGATAATTGCATGATGAACCATTTTATGGATGCTACCTTGCCTTGTAGGCTTCTTAATTCCCTAATGTTGGTAGGGGCTGCCATCTCCGTTATAGCTTCTACTTTTGTAGGATCGACTTCAATGCCTCTCATGGAAATAATGAAACCTAAGAGCTTACCAGAAGTCACACCAAACATGCACTTCTTAGGATTCAATCTGACGTTGTGCTCTATGAGGTGATCAAAGACTTTCGTAAGGATCTCAGCGTGCTCTTGTCGTATCAAATATTTGGCCAACAAGTCATCCATGTAGTCTTCCAAGATTGTGTGCATGTAGTCATGAAATATGTATGTCATGGCCCACTTGGTATGTGGCACCAACATTCTTTAGGCCGAATGGCATCACTTTGTAATAGAAAGTTCCCCATGGAGTAATGAAAGTGAGTCTTATGTTGGTCTTCGGGTTTTATTCAGATTTGATTGTATCCAAAAAACCCATCCATTAGGGAGAGCATCTCATGACCTATAGTGGCATCAACAAGAGCATCTATGTTTGGAAATGGGAATGAATCCTTTGGAGTTGCCCTATTTAAGTCCCTAAAATCTATGCAAATGTGGACTCTTCCATCTGGTTTTCCTATGGGTACCATGTTTGAGACCCATTCAGGATAGTCGATGGGAACTATGAAGATCACATCCAATAGTTTTTGTAACTCGTTCTTCACCATCAAAGTGATGGTTGGATGCATCTTCCTCAATTTTTTCTTGACTGGCTTCTTTAGGGGATCCAATGAAAGGTTGTGAACAACTAACTTTGGATCAATACCTGGCATGTCTTTGTAAGTCCAAGAAAATAGATTTGGCCTCTCTTTAAGGAGAGGAATTATGATGGCTTGTTCCTCTAGAGACAGACTTTCTCTGAACTTGACTTTCTTTGGTTGAGTAGGATCATCATTGATGTCCACCTCGAAAGTCACTTCTATAGCCATATGTGACCCATCCTCCAATTGGTGAGGCATAGGTATCAAGTGAATGTCATCGATAGGATTTATAGGTCCTACTAACTTAGGATCCAGACCAACATGGAACACATCATATGCATAGCCTGATGCAAAATGGAATGGTTGTAATATCTCTTCATTAGAGAAGAGATCTTCAGGCTCTATGGGTGAATCAGTATGATCCCAATCAATAGCCTACGTGTCGAGACACAAAGGTTTAGTGGGATCTACTGGGTTATGAAGTGGAGTGGTCAAATCAATGGAGATCATGTTGATGGATGGAATGAAATCTCCAGGACCACATGGTTGAAATCTTGTCTCAGAGGTTTCCTTCCTATACTCATGATGAGGCTCTAGAGGAAAAGGAATCTCTGGATCTGGCCCATGAGCTGGTCGGATAATAGGATCATTGGGCTCTAAGAGTTCCCTGAATGTAGGTGGAGGGGGATTGACCATGTGATGAATGACATTCAAGTCAATCGGTCTCCCCAAAAATTGTAAGCTAGGGTCTATGGCATGAAGTACCACTTCTCTTTCTACCAATATGTCGACTTGCCACAAGTGGTGAGGTCCGAGATAAGCCATCTCAGTCTCATCATCAAAATCATCATCACTTATCCAAAAACCATTAGCATTGGTATGCGGCCCCAAGGTAAGGGGTACGTCTCTTGGTCCTAAGTAGGCCATCTCTGTCTCATCCTCATATTCTTCATCACTTATGAAGATGCCATTTGCATTAGTATGTTGCCCCAAGTCATGGGGCCATTGCCTTGTTCCTAGGTATGCTCTCTCTGTTGAGTCTTCTGACTCATAGCCACTTTCATCCGATATGAATCCACTCTCATTGTGGATGGACCAGGTAAAGCTTTGTAAATAGTGAGGCCCATGATAGGCCAAGCCCACTTGTGCTTCACCATCACTTGCCACATATCCATTTTCTTCTTGCTCATCATCCCATGAGTTGTAACCTATTGGGGTGGCATCAATTGTGGATCTTGGATGATAAGTCTCGGGAGGTGGTATGCTTGCCATAGCCACTTGTCTGTTGCTTGGATATCTTGCACTTGGTGGGTGATAAGGAATAAAATTGATGTCTTCTCCTAACCCCAAGGTTAATCTATCTAATGCTACTACTAGAGAGTCATCTCGACCTCTGATGTGATAGCCTAACCCAAATCTATTATATGGGAGCTGGTATTGTGGCTCGAATGGCCACCTACATCCCTGCTCATATATACCAAGACCGTAACCATGCCAATGGCAATGCTCAAAATAGGTTAGAGCAAACTCAGGATTAGAGAGGTAGTGAACATTGATAGTGAATAGCTCATCATTGTCCTCTTCTATATCCATAGATTTATGGGTACAGTCTAGGCCAACGTAGATGAAATTTGTCTGGTTGGGAGGGATTCCAAGTGGAACCACTATTCCCACTAGTGGTCTTAGATATTTTGGATGTCCCATGTCTTGTGTAGACTCTATGATGGGTGTAAATGTTATGTTCTACACAAGATACTCTCCTATCCCTATACTTGCCAAGTGTATTGTCGCATGTGATGTGGATGATCCTATAGATGACACTGGCGAAGCGGGTTCTAGTATCTCCTCAACTTGATCTTGGAGATCTTCCTCCTCCATGGGAGTTGGAATCTTCTTAATGTCTATGATTAGCACTTCCTTGGGCTCTCTTTTCTCAACCATGGGTGCCTTTAGCTTCTGATTGTATTTTGGTTTAGATGTTGATGGTCTATTAGAAGCATTAGTTACTTTGTGCGCAAGATGAGGTGTTGATGCAGATGGGTCCTTTTGTGCCCCTTTGTCTTTGTTATCCAGTTGGGTAGTTGGAGATGATGGTCCTACAGACAAGTGGGTAGAAGGAATCACAAATTCTCCTAGACAATCCACCTGATGAACATACTTGAATGGCTCTTCATCGGCCAACACCATGTAGACTTTGTTATCATGCACATACTTGACACATTGGTGTAAGATCGAAGGAACACATCTCATGTCCCTTATCCAAGGTCTCCCTAGGAGGATGTTGTATTGCATGGCTCCTTCCAAGACATGACACATCATGGGGATGGTCTTATGCCCCACCTTGATAGGTAGGACTATCATTCCCATAGTATTGCATAAAGCATCATTGAAAGCCCTTAATGTATAGGCTCTCGGAATGATATTGGACTTGGGGATCTTAAGATGTTCTATTGTTGTTGTTGTGATGATGTTGATTGATGAACCTATATCGATCAAGACCCACTTAAATGGTAAATCATTAACTGATGCCATGATGTGCAATGGAGGGTCTAGTAAGGCAGTAGATACTATCTTAATTTCATGATCATAGAATCAAATTATAGGCTCTTGGAATTCTTGTACTTGTCCCACAAAATGGGTGAATGCATTTGGATCTTGTGGTTGGAGCTCAATTGACCTTAAAATCTCCATCAAGGTCTCCCTATGCTTTGGGGACTATTGTATGAGCTCATAGATTGATAGCTTAGCCAGAGTCATTTGTAAATTTTTCTCGAGTCTACTCCGAATGGTTACCACAGGTCGGGTTGGTGGACCTGGAAGGTTGTCTTGCCCCTGCCTCTACCTAGGTGTAGCTGGGACATTAATGGGAGCTACAGGAGGTTGTGGTTGACCATACCATCTAGTCCTGGTTGCTATATTGACAATTTCAACCATCCCAACACACCCATGGGTAGGCATATCAATTCGGACCTGATTGACTTGTGCACCTTGCCCTCTAGGGACCTCATGGTTTGGTAGTGGGTTTTTGTAGATGCCCATATCTCTGTTGTCAAGGGCTAGTGGGTTGTCCACTTTAAGTTCTCCCACCTCAATCATGTTTTGCACTTGGTGCTTGAAACCAATGCAAACCTCAATATTATGCCTCGGTATCCTATGATAAGGGTAAAATTGATCTTCCCTATATCCTTTTGGCTTAGGATGGTTGGGATCTATAAGAGGTATATCAGGGAACCTGATATTTCCCACCTCACTCAATTGGTTGAAGATTGATTGCATTGATTCTATCAATGGTGTGAAATAGCGAGGGGGTTTGCACTCTTTGTTCCACCCTTGATTGTTCTTTTGATCATAGTTGGCTAGCAGGGGTTGTGCTTGATAATTTTAGGGTTGGTGCATAGCCCCATCCTTAGGCGTAGCCAATACCACTTGATTAACTAGAGTAGGGCTTGCCTGCTTCTATTTGTATTTGCCATTTTTGTTCCACTCCTTCTTGGTTCAGAGTTTGATAGTTCCCTCATCTACTTTTATATCCTCAATGAGTTTGGCCTATGCCAAAGCTTCCTCAAATGAGGGGTACTATTGGAGTTGTAGCAAGAGGGAAATGTGTTTGGAACAACTCTTGGTGAACATCCAGATGATCTCTTCTGTGGGGATGGAGAATGATAATTTTACCATGACTCTTCTCCATCTATTCCCATAATCCATTACTGGCTCATCATCATAATGTTTCAGATTGGCCAGGTCTAAAAGGTTCACTTTCCTCTTAGCACCAAAAGAGAAATGCTTCAAGAAAGCATTCACTAGTTGTTCAAAATTGGATATGCTATGCTTGGGCAGCTGGTTGAACCATTGGGTGGTGACGCCCACAAATGTCATAATGAATGTCCTAAGCATGAGAGCATCATTGTCTTCAAGATGAAAATATGCATTGATGAAATTAGTAACATGCTCTTGTGCATCCTCTTCACCCTTAAAATTTTCCAACCTAGGCATCTCAAAATGCTTAGGGTATGCGGGGCTAGGGATGGATAGACATAATGGTTGATTGTGTATCTTGCTTAATGTTGGTTGGCTACCAGTCGTCTCTTGTTTTTCAAAGGACTTCATATTTTTAGTAAGTTCTTGGAAGGCCTTTGAGGTGAGGAGTTCTTCCTCTTGTAGACCTCCCTATGGTGGCGGTGGAGGTAACACTCTATCCATTTGATTTGCTCCATTTTCTTCCCTCCTATGAGGGGATTCAGGATGTGCTTGATCCTACTCTATTAAGTTTACCCTTTCCCCCTAGTTGGATTCGCTCATGATTTGGAGGGTGATTTTGTTGTGGGTTTCCTTCTTTTCTAGTGTGCTCCTCTCTTGGTGAGTCAGCGCATTGATCTCTTTGATGATCATTTCCATTTGTTTGTTGGTTGCTTTGAGCTAGCTGCTCAGCTTGCTCTCTCAAATGTTGCTCATGTTGGTGCAACAACCGTTCTCTCTGTTTATCATGTTCAAGAGCTTCTACAAGCTCTCACTCTTTGTGCAAGGTATTTTCTAACCATCGCACATGGTTAACTTGCATAGTCATAGAGGACTCATGCTTATCTGACCCTATCCTAGTTGTTTTGATTCACAGATCTCTCGAAGAGGTTTCTGCTATTTCTTTGCTCTCGCTAGCTAATGTGACTTGTTCAGTATATTGTTGAGTGTCTCTATGATCAGACTCTGTATGTTTACTATGGGGTCACCTTGAGGCACCCCTAGTTTGAGAAGTGGGCTTAGAAGTCATGGTTCATGAACTTCTAGATGCAGAATTCTCTATGGCTACCATTCTGGGAGGTGGCCTCGGATGCAACCGATCCAACTCATCCAACTATCTTGTTTTCCATGGCTGATCCTGTGGGGTGCCATTTACTCCAATAAGGTCATAGTCTATTGGAATCCTTCCTCTTGTGTGAAGGATATCTTTTTTTTGATGTCTATGATTGGAGGTGTTTATAGTTTCCTGCCCCTTAGTGGGTTGATCTATTCTAAGTGTCTCATGTGAATGTTGGGATGTTGGGACTCTTGTGTGCCCTTTTGGTGATGAAGGTTTTGTGGCCCTCTCTACCCTCCATGAGGATGGATATGGGGAAACCTCATCATCCCTATGTGAAGAATGGGGTCTAGAACCCTCTTTATGTCTATGTGAGGAGGAAGCCCTTGAAGCTTCCTCATGTCTCTGAGAAGTTTCTGTGTGTTTAGAGGAAGCCCTTGAGGTTTCCTCATGTCTCCTTGATGATGATGGCCATGAGGCCTCTTTGTGTTGATGTGATGTAGTTCCCTGATTTGGTTCCCTATTTGGGGTTTCTCGAGGAGATCCCCCAAGGGTTGAGTTATCACCCCTTAGACTCATAGAACTACATCTTACGGTCTTTCGAGTAGGTCTTTCAATGTTACTATGACTTCGCCTAAGGGTATGTGTTGTTTTGGATTCTCCCTCGATGTCAGACCGAGGATGTCTACTTCTTGTTTTAACCATTGTTTTTGGAAATTTAGCTTTTGTGTTGCACTTAAATATGATCAAACAATATCAAGCAAATGTTTATCTTGATTACAAATTTAAGTGTGCCCTAAACTGTTTGATGTATTTTTGATGTTTGGTTGTTTCTTGTTTCTTGTTGTTGCTTTGGATTTAGAATGAGGAGACTCATCCATAGTGATAATCAAGAACACTCATGCCAAACATGATTTCTCAAAAGAGACTAGGGTACACCACTTAAATCCTAGTGGGGGGTTCGCCTAGCTCTTCCACTCTGAACCAATGATTGTTCCAATAGTGGGAGATAGTTTGAACACAAGTACCTTAGTGTCACTATAAGTAAGTTCCTCAATCCATTTCTATGAAGCTCTAGGGGGTAAACCGGTGGAAGGAGATGAATGCCAACGTCATCGGACTGAATTGAGGGTTGGTGATGAAATCCAACTCCCCAATGTTTAAAAGAAATGTGCGTGTGTGTGGTTCATTTTAAGTTTTGCATGAATAAGAATGCATCATATAGCAACAATGAACTTTCCCTATATGCCTAATGCAAAATGCATTTCAATTTTAGAAAGGTGCATAGCTACTATGAGATTAATGAATGCACTCTATTAGGTGCAAGTATGGCCTTTAGAAAGGCCTCAAAACAAGCAAACCAATCACATAGTGTCTAGCACATTGGATTCTAGGGTGAAATTTATAGATAGAAGTCATTGTTCCTAGCAATGCCTAGTGGAAAATCTAAAAAGAAACCTAGGATGTGCAAGATACAAGTTCTTTCTCTTTCATTCTTTTAGTTTTCCAAATTGAAATATTTCTTAATGATCACTGATTTTAATGGAATAGAAATAGATAGAGAGCTATAAAGTGTCAGAGAAGTTGTACCAACCTTTAATCCAGCTTAGAGAGTCAGTGTTTTGACCTCTGCTGCACTCTAGCTCTGGCCGTTGTTGACTAGAGTGGCTGACTTCTGGCCATTGTTGACCAGAGTGGCTGACCTCTAGCCATTGTAGACTAGAGTGGCTGAATTTTAGCCATTGTAGATCAGAGTGGCTACACCTGTATACAAAACCTGAGTCAGTAAAGAGGTAAAAAATGCAAATAAGCTAAATAAATGGGTAGGGGTCCCACCGTGATCACCATCTGTAGTGACCTTAGGGAAGCGGTGCGTCATCCACCAACTACTCTACTTGCGATTCGATTGAATCCTTTGATATTAAACATGCAATAAATGAAAGGCACAAAGCAGATATAACTAGAATGCGAAGAAGTAAATGAATGAATGCTTTTATTATTGATATTCTCCAGATTAGGTTACATATGAATCCCTCTGAGGGATACCCTTCATTTGATACATGATTTTACACACAAAAGAGGGCAGCAGGTGTATGAAATATCCCCTCGCATAGGGGGGCATGCTTTATAAGGCTTCTCGGTGATGCACACAAAAATGTATGAGGGCTTACAGATGCCTCCTTCTCTAGGTCTGATTGCTAGAGGGATCCTCTCGTACTCGTATGTCATGGATTTGCCCGATTGAACCTGTAGCCCTGAAATCAATGAAACAACAACACACGCTTAGATGTCCGAGATTGCCTCCCCGGATGAGGTTGTTAGCAATGAATAATCTCAATAAATGCAATGAAACTAGTACTATGCAAGCAAATAACTAAAATAAAGCTTATGCTACTGAAATGAGAGATAAAGCAGAATAAAAGAAACTAACACCTAAAACCCTAGACTAGGTTGCGGGCCACTGTCCAGGACAACGGCCGCTAAGGTGAAATATCTCTCTCTTGATCCAAAGGCTATGGGCTCAAGTCCACTACTAATGTTAAAATGATTACCTTATGTGTTCAGATTTGCCCTCCAATCCGACAGGGCTCCGCTACAAGAATCGATCTCCAAGGGAAGCTCTCCAAGTCTCTTAGAAGCTCTCCTCAATGATCCAACCTATTCAAAGTTCTGATGTATGATGCTCTCCCTCTCTCTGATTGAAATAAGGTCCAAGAATGTCCAAGAAGATCAAGAAGTGTCTAAAAAGGTCCAGGAAGTCCCCTAGTGCTTTTAGGTTTATTCCTTATAAAGTGTTTTGAAGCCCTAGGTCAATGTTCAACCCTAGGACTGAATCCCTCATGCGTACTAGGTGTTAGCATGAGAAGCTCTTTGTTTTTCTATGTTTAACTGAAGTCTAAATCTGGACTTTGAGTCTTCCATGTAGACTGGCTGTGAGGAGGAATGCAAAGTTGTCCCTGCTCATCCTTATTGCATGCAGACTGCCACTTCCACCCAAGATTAGGCTGGATGGGTGGCAAAATGCATTTAAAGCTTAGCCATTGTCATCTACAGTGGCTAAGGTTTGGCCGCTCTGAGCTACAATGGCTGGATTCTGGCCACTCTGGTCTACAACGACCAGGCTTGGATGGGTTGAAAATGCCCCAAATGAGTGGTAAAAACCACTTTTGACACTTGGAAGGTCCCAAGGTTTAGTCACATGACCTATGGGTGTACCCATGTAAGTAGTCTTCCTGACCATGGCATGTTTTAGGTGTCTACAATTTATACCTCCAAATGTTTTGTTTTTGTTGTTGCTAATTTGACGTCATTTTGAGATTGAAGTGCACTCGCTCATCTACGTAAATGTGGATCTGAAATGAGCTTTACTTTTGTAGGTGCGTACATCCAAGTATGAGATCTCGATTGGCTCCTTCTAGCTTGAGAGGAGTGCTAACATTTGGCCTTCAATAGTTGTTATTTTACCTATATGAAAACATGCCCTAATATGGAACTTTCAAATCTGCACCTTATGTTGTCAAAAAACATATTAGAGGAGTGTAGATGATGTAATATATTTCATAATAAGGCTTTTAATAAACCTTCTTTTGTACTCTTTTTTTCTAGATTTTAGATTATGGTTTTATGGTAGATTTGTTGAAATATAAGGGTTTGAAGTTGCCTTTGAAAATAGACACACCATTCCTTTTTTATGAATTTTTTGATAGAAAGTCCAAGTCTCAATAATAGTAGATATGAATTTTTTAATTGATGCAAATTTACTGCATTCTTTTCTTTTTCCATTTACTTGTAATGCTTCTTACTTTCATAAGATTCTATCTCTATTTTTTAATATTAGTTATGTTATTCTCTAAAAATGGAGGATTCTAAACCCTTATTAGTAGCTTCTATTGGCCACACCAAGTTGCAAATTTTTGTGCTTCAATAATATCTTTAGACACATGGTACAAATCAAATTTTCTACCTTTTAGGAAACACAAAACTAATTTTATTTTTGGAAGTAGTATAATAGTACAAAACTTTTAATACACCAATATTACACCTTATCACTCCAATCAACTCTCAAAGAAATACACTTAATAATCTACTACAACTAATCAAGAATAACCTAAAAAAAATCTTTAGGAATTATTCTAAAATTTCACTACAATCAAAGTTGTAGTACTTAGTCCTTTTTTTTAATAATAGATAATAGGCAGTTGATAGAAACTAGTATGGAATCTAATCAACTCCTGATAAATGTGCAATTGAATCCTTAAAAGAATATGTTATTCATTTACACTTTAGAATACTAAAAATATGATTTTATTTATGCAACTTTGATCTAATTTTAGATGCTCTAATAAATCTAATAAGTAGTTCAATTTAATGAATCTTTTTGCACCATAAGTTGCATGTTTTTTTTTGTAGTTGTTCTACCACATATTTTTCTACTCTCCTAGAGAGTTGGTAGATCTCCTTATTTTCTTCTACCTTCTTCTATTTGGGATTGTTGTCAAATTATGATAATTTTCTCAAATATTATACTTGTTGGAAGCTACTCTTATCTCCCTCTTCTTCTCGAGCTCTCAATACTATCTCAAATCAATGTATTTTTGCAAGTTGTAGGTCTAAAGGCACGTCTATTTTGTAGAACCCTATAGCAATGACTTTCCTTACTCTTCTTAGGGATCAATCGTAGATCTGATACCACTGATAGCATTAGCAGCATTACAATACGATACAAACATCAAATCAATAGAACATCTTATTGAATGAAAATATAAGTGATACAATTAGATGATACATGATCCCCTTCATATAGGAATAAGGTTTCCTCATTCAACACTCCATCTAGTTGTACCATGCACACATGCATATTGGTGCTTGTACATATATTGCTTGTTCCTCAAGTAACTAGATAACTGGCACAAGAAGTAACTTAGATATGTATCCTAGAGGATACATTTACATAACCTAAATTATGGAATAGACATTATTTACAACACCCAAAAGTATTCTTTATGGCATCTTTCATATATCCTATGTGAAGGACCTTGGTTTAGAGGTAGAGTAGGATTATTCATCAAAAAATGGATGCTAGGATTCGACTTGGCTACTAATAGAATTGATATTTCTCTAGTATGAATTACACTTCTGGGATTACCATTGAAATTCTAGGAAGAATAATTTCTATAAGGAATAGCAAATTGTATTGAAATATACATATCATTGGACTACATAACAAGAGAGAAAAAATATTTCTTTTCAATATTGTGTGTAATTAAAGGATCAATAAAAAATGCCCTAAACAAGTTAGTTTAGTTTCAAAATGGGGAGAGTGGAACCAACCAATCATACATAAAAAATAAAGAATGTAGAAGAAAATATAATTTGACAAAAGGTTGTGTGAGTGATGAAATTACAAGAGAGGGTAGAATTACATAGAAGACATACAAGAAGGCAGTTGAAATGGAAATTAAGGAACATATAAGTGATACAAACAAGGATAAAATCTTAAGAGAAAAGTCAATTATAGATATAAAATACACTAAAGAAGAAAATTTTGTAGAAAATTTAGAACTTGTTTAGGATGACGGAGAAATATTTGAAAAGAAAGATAAATAAGAGGATAGATTCAAGGTAGAGACAAAGCAACACATAGGATTGGGAATTGATTCAAAGGGAGGAGAAAACAATTAAATAATGGAGGAATATAAAAATAGTAAAATCCAATACTCACTTAAAAATGACAAAATGCAAGAAATCCAATCTAAAGTGACCCCTTGCACATTTAAGGAGTCCTCAAGAAAATAAAAGAATGAGAAAGAGAAATGTAAAATAAACACAAGAGATCAACAGGGCTCAAATTTAAGAATGACAAGAAGTGCAAATAAATATCTAGGTATGGGATTGAAACCAAATAATAAGGCAAGAAGAACTTCATTAGAGGAGAAAAAAATAAAAGAGACGAAGAAGGATCTAATATAGGGAAAGCATTTAAGAATAATTATGGGTGGGAAGAATCCCACCAATAGTAGGGTGAAATAAAAATTATTATATGGAACTTTGGGGGAATGAATACCCCTAACAAATAAATATTGATGAGATCCATGATAAGTAATAAGCAATGAGAGATACTCCTCCAAGAAACTAAAACGAAAGTAGTAGTTTGGGAAGGATTTAAACAATGAATTTGCAAGAAGGGAAACAATGGAAAAATAGAAACAATAGGGGCCTAAGAAGGCTTAGCAATAATATGGAATATAGAAATTTTGGAAGGAGAGATAGCGTTCAAGGGGAGAAATCAATTAACTATGATGCTTATAGTCAAAATATGTAAAAAGATCTATTTAGTGACAAATATAGATGCTCTTAGTAACTATAAGGAAAGGAAAGACTTGTGGAATGAAGTGAAGAAGATAAAATAATATGTAGTAGGAATAAAGTGGTTTGTAGCAGAGTATTTCAATACTCCAATTATACCTAGAGAAGTGTAAGAAAAAACTAAAGAATAATCAAAAAGTATGAAAGTCCTACATAACATCATATCAATATGTAGTTTGATAGATATGGAGGTTGATAGAGTGAAATTTATATGGACCAATAGGAGACTAGGAGGTAGTATTATTCAAGTGAAGGTAGAAAGAGTGATCCTATCACTAGAATTGTATGTGGATAGATTAGAACATTCTTTGACTACATTACCAATATCAATATCAAACCACAATCCATTGGTACTCTAGATAAATTGGGATTTCAAGAGGAGTAGTATACATTTTAAGTTTGAGTTCATTGTATTATAATACCTAAACATATTTGAAGTAAAATATGAATGGTAGAATTATCTATTGTAGGGATCAAATATACATGTTGTAACAACTAAATTGAAAAATTACAAAAAATAAATCAAAGTATGGAACAAAAAGGTCTTTGGAAATATATTTAAACAAAAAGAAACCCTTAAATAATAAATATCATATATGGAAGAAGAAATTTGTGAGAGGGAAATGGATGCAATACTGTATTAGAGCAGGAAATATCTACAATTAGAATTTCATAAAATATTACCAAAATAAGGGGCTTATTGGAAGGAAAAAAACTAGATATAACTAGCTAAAGGAAGGAGATATAAACACCATTTTTTTTCATGTATCCAAAATAAAGCATAGAAACTCAACAAATATTAGGGATATACAAATGGAGGATGGTCAACTCAATAAAATATTTATCAAATATAAAAATAGGTTATAAGATATTTTAAAACACTATTTTCACAAGAGAGGGAAGAATATATACAAGCCATTGAGAGAATATTGAATCATACCCCAAGAATTATTAAAAATGACGATAGTGAGGAACTTATGAAATAAGTAAAGGAATAAGTAGAAAATAGTATTCTCGTTAAGAATAAAAAAGGCTCCAAGAAAAAAATGGATTCCATATTGGATTCTATCAAGCCTTCTAGAGGATAGTAAAAGAGGACATAGTAGCTAAAATGTAAGAATACTTGAGGTCGTGTAATATTCATGAGGAGTAAAATAATACCTATATATTTTTAATCCAAAAAAAAACAAGGAATAAAAATATTCAAATATTATAGACCAATCAACATATGCAATTCTATATATAATCATCATAAAGGTGATATCATTAAGTTTGGAAAAAATCCTTGAATTACTATAACCAATAGTAGGAAGTGGTAAGGAATAAATGATATTAAGTTGGATATGACTATAGCATATGATAGAGGATCATGGATAAAGTTATTACCAAATTTGTATTCAATGGGAGGTGGATATTTTAGGTGAGAAATTGTATTTCCTCTCCCATATTCTCTATTATAATATATGGCAATCTAGTTGTATATTCAAGAATTGAAAGAGAATTAAGAAAAGAGGGTTTTCTATATCCATACTTATTCAATATAATGGTGGAGGCATTGCATACATTTATTAAGGAAACTCAAAATTTAAGAGATATTGTAGGCTTAAGGCTGAGTTTGACCATAAGGGCAATTACCCATTAGAAATTTGTGGATGACATACATATATTGGATGTAGGAACTATGAAGAAAGTAAAAGGAGTAAACAAAATCTTAGAATTATATTAGTAGGCATCACAACAAAAGATAAACCTAGAGAAGAGTAAGATATATTTTATAAACACACTAGAGAATAAACAAAGGAGAATATCCAAAATATTAGAATGTAGCATATAATATATTAGAACCATCTATTTGGGAATGACACTATTCTTAGGAACAATAAATAGTAGTGTATAGGAGCCATTAATGGATAAACTTTCTAATGTTCAACATTCAAAGTAATATTGAGAATAGTGAAAATAATTTATAAGATATTCCTATGGTTGGGAACATAAGATAAAAATAGAAATCTATTAGTATCACATGAAAGGGTATGTAGGCCAAGACTACACGGAGGGCTAGGATTAAAAAGTATAAATATTATGAATAAAGTATTGACAGTGAAACTAGGATGGAGAATAATATAGGAGAGTGAAGCATTGTGGTGAAAATTTTAAAGATGAAATATATGGAAATCAATGAAAGAGAGAATCCTAACAAATAAATATCCCTATAGGGTATTAATTTTGAATCATATAGTAAAATGCAAAGAGGTCTTATCAACGAACAAAATGGAAATTGAAAAATGAGATAAAGTGCAGATTTTGGGAGGATGCATGGCCAGAGAATGTCCCATTAGTCAAGGATAAAAAATAAAAATAATTAGAGATGAAATAGAAATTTAGTATGGAACGAGGGTATAGGAATTAATAGAGAGGAAATAAAGAAACATAGTATGGAAGAAGTTGGAGGGTGGTTCTCAAAATGAATAAGTGTACACAATTCTCAATCTCAAACTAAGATCCTTCTTGTTGAGTAACATTATGATGGAAGAGGGATAGTGAAGAGGATGAAATAAATGTTTGATAAACCTGTGAAGCATGGATTGTAGAACCAAAATATGGATTCCCATGGGAAAATATATGGAATAAAGGGACAATGCCAAACTAAAAATATTTTTGCCATTGGTAGTCCAAAATAGAATAATAATGATGGAGAAGAGAGGATTCTAAATAATTAACATATTTCTACTATGTGAGGAGTAAGAATCAATAAATCACATCTTCCTATATTGTAAGTACTCAATGGAATTTTTCTCATGGACAATGCAAGTAGATATTTGTTGGATTGGATCCAAAAATGGGAGAGACCATTCAAAGGTAAGAAACTAAATATCATATGGGATTTAATACCATTCCACTTTGCTTGGGGAATATGGCTAGAAAGGAATATAAGAGTTTTTAGGAATGAAAGAAGATCAATATACAAAAATAGGGGTTAAAATATATGTTCATAAATAACTAGGGTTTGGGTGCTACTATATAGAGAAAATGAAGGAAAAGTTACACAAATCATTGATCCCTTGCAATACCAAAACTTATACTCTTTATAGATTACAAAAAAAAGAACTTTCCCTTGAAAATTGGTGTCGGCATTTATGGTCATGCCTCGCTACTTCTTGCTTGAAAGCATTCTTGAAGTCCCTCAAGATTTCTACGTTTGGGATCATGAATTATTAGGTGTTGGTTGCTCAACTATGACTAAAATCCTTGGGATCCTAGAATTTTGATATAAAATTCCCTCTCTAAATACTTCTATCATATTTGTGATTACTATCATTGCAAGTACCATGCTCTTGTCTTCAATGAATCACCCATGTTTCTTGTATTAGTGAGCCTAATTGATGTTAGTAGGTAGCATTTAATATCCTCAATAATTAGTTCACTAGTCTAGCTAACCTAATTCCATGGGGGTTTGTGCATCATTATTGGTGATTTACAACTCAATTTTACCCTCTCACCTTCTAAGATGGTTGTATCAAGCTTCACCTCCTAGAGAACTTGACTACTTATTGGTACTTTTTCCTCGATATTCTATATCAAAACTTTGAAAAATTCTAAGATCAAACTTAACTCTTTGCCAAAAATGTTTTGCAAAATTATTCTCTTATGCCCTCCATTAGACCTTTTATCATTCAATTATTAGGAGTTTTGTTTCTTAAAGTCCATATTTTTGAACTTTTCTCCCCTTTCCTCTTTTATAACCTTACAAACCTATGATCACCAAAACGTTTCTTTCTTGCACTTATCAACCTTCACTTGCCTTCTTCCTTATTGGGAATTTGGGTCACACATGTGTTTGGGACTTTTGCAATGTGGAATAGGCAAGGTGAATTTGGCTCTCTTGCTTGAATATTTTGCAAAGTCAAATTTTTCCTTGGTCAAAATATTTTTGCCTGCATCCATCTAATGCATCTTTCATTGCATTCCATCATATTGTCTTCATTATATTCTTCCCTCTGAATCTAACTAAGGTAATAAACTTTACATATAGTGAAGAAATAACTATAGTTTTAACAAATCATAGGGGCCTTCTTGCTTGCTTTAAGGGAAATTCAAAAAAACTACTTTTATCCTTAAAAATGAAGTCAAAATTGAAGGGATCTACAAAATAAAACATAAAAATTATAAGGCTTCCAACCTATCTAGTGCTTTCTTATTTTTCCACTTCTCATATTATGGGAATTGAATCATTTTTAAAATGTGTAGGCTTCCTCAATATCAATCTAATCAGCACAAGAGAAATTTTTGTTTGGTATGCACCTTCATATTCCTTGATTTTTATCTCTATCAAACGCCTTATCCATGTTTGCTACAATAGATAGGTTTGAGTAATTTTTAAAATAGGAGAGATCTTCCTTGCACTACTTAATCGCTTAAATATATTTTAATAGTGAATAGAGCTTATAATATTCATTCCATGAAGAGGTGATACCTTCATTTACTAAATAATCAACCTACCCTTTGAGATTTTTGATGGTAAAATACAAGATTTTAACTTGGCTTGTACATTGTTGAATCACATTATCCTTTCAAAGAATATTTACCACCTTTTGTATTGTCATATTTCTATATCAAATGCCTTTAGAAATTAATTTATAATCTAATACTATGGTTAGTTTGATCCAATATATCTTAGCCTTATCTATCTTAGCCAATATTTTATTGAGGTTTTGCTCAATCTCACTATCTACTTGAAGATTTTGATCAATGTTTGAATCAATTAATCTAAATCATTGAAACATACCTATTGTAATATTACCAATCCCATCATAATATTCATCACCAACCTCCTTGATAAGGGTCCTGTTTCCTTGACATTGCTCTATCACTTCTCTACCTAATATCTTCCACTTCCTTTTGTAGAGCATCTATCCTTTGAGTTAATTGAACCTCTTGACTAATGAGCCTACCTCCATTTATTCTTATTTATTATTTAAGAGATATTTAGAAATTAATTCCTTTAAGTGCTTGGTTAGAATGTTTATTTGGTTTAGAACACCTTAATTTTTATTTATGAATTGCTTGAAGTACTTTTTTTTTGTCCCAACTCACTTTCCTTCTTAGATAATATTTAACTCAATGATTTGTATTCATATATGAATATATTTTTAGTTTCTTGCATGAGTTGCGATGTATCTTGAGGCTAGGCATGTCTTAGGTCAAACCCAATCGTTTCTACTCACCAGTCTTGTTTTGTCATTTAGTCTTTTGGCTTGATGAAGAAAGGGTATATTGTTGAGAACAAAAATGATTTCTTTTGGGAGGCAAAAATACTAATTATTTGAGTAATATCCAATTGTTGCACTTTCTTGGCCTACTTCTCTTAGTTATGTTGATTCATTTGTTTTTAAATCTTCTAAAAACAATTCCATGGGCTTAGATTCAATAGGGAATCCTATGAATATTTTTTTTTGTCTTATAGGTGTCAAAAATACTAATGTATTGAATAATGAAAGTACTATAGGAGGGGAAAGTGGAGACGTAGGAGCAAAAGCAAGTGGAGTAACTCAAGAATAGGACATCACTTGAAAAATTTTTGGTCCAATTTTTTTCAAGATACTAGGAGAGGGATAGTTTTCATGGTAGGGGATGTCATGATATTAGATTTTTGGGGTCACAAATGAATCTAGGAATGATGATATCTATATAAAACAAGATGATGGTGGTGGCATAGTCTGACTAGTGCTTAATTATGTTTTTGTACTATTTAGTTTCTTCTTTTTTACTTTAATAGGGACAGTTTTTGACTCTACCCTTATCTTCTCCTTCATCTAAGTTTCTTGATGTCAGTTCTCTTATCTATAAGAATATTGTTATAAGGATGGCGATGTACCCTTTATGGGAGTGAAAATAGATCAACATTATCTAGTGAGTCCAAATAGGGGTTCCTTAATTCATTTTTTTACCGCTCTTGCTACTTGTATTCTCTAGAGTGCTTTAGGGCTTATCCCTTTCTCACTCCACTATTTTGATCTTGTGTTATCAACATCAATATATTATTCATTATACAACTTACTAAATTCCTTATATTCAAGTATTGTTTTGAACTCCTATTTCTTCTTCTAGGTTTGTTGTCTCATTATCCACCAAGACTTGATCTTGGGTATTTTCTAGTGCACACCCTTAGATAATATTTATTTTTATTTCTAATTTTACATTGTGGATCAATTTTACTCATTGCCATGTAGAAGGATTCATATATTTTGAGTTTTTGCGAAGATTTTATAAGCATACTTAGAGGTCATATTCTAGACTCATCTATAATATTTCTTAGAGTCTTGATCTCAAGCCTTTTTTCATGATCAAACTTTGGGTCTTTGATATTATTTAGATATGAAGTAAACTTTCCTTGAGGATCATAGTTCCAATTGTCCTCTACTTGCATGATCCCTAACTCCTTTAGCTTAAACTTTGTAGTAGCAGTATATTTTTTTCTTTGTTGGAGCATTCCTCCTAGATTGATATGAGTTTTATAGTATGATTATTTTTCTTTCTTGCTTCCATATTTGTAATAAAAAAGGTCTAGTTGCTTAAACACTTCTGAAGAAAAAATTCAGTTTAGAACATATTTAGGAAGCAAATATAAATCAAAGATAAATCCATGCAATTTGGTTATGGTGTTAGATTTTGATGAGTATATGATATAGGAAATGCATCCACAATATGCAAAATAAGCAAAGCTCTGATATCAATATTATAATGAAACTATAATATATAGTAAAGTAAATGGATAAAATTCTGCAAGAACTCATAAATATGCCATTAATGAAAGCTCAAGAAAATAGTACCATACTATCAATCTATACTATGCACTCTCTATATTCTTTCCTATTTCTATTTAACTCACTATAAGGCCTTTATATAGGAATATAAGTTCCTTGGCCCTTACTCCACCTTTGAATCTATCCTATGACTCGTGTATATGTGGACTACATGCACATTTATATCATTGCACATTCTAATACTTGTATATTTATTACATGTTGAAGTAACTACTTAATTTTAATCTAAAGTAAACTCCTACTTTGGTAATGTACCAAATATGGTACATTGATATGTACCCAATAATGTAATATATTCTCTAACACCCCCTATATTACATTATTTGGGTATTGAAGAATTTAATCTTCAATATGGATCTTTGATTTGGTTGTAGAGTTTGTGTTCTCCTTCTTTGCTTTTTTTATCCTATTCAAGCAAGTAGTTAGTGTATTCGTAAAATGCTATCTTTATTGTGAGAGATTTAACTTTATGTTTATAAATTGGTTATTCCAGTTCTTTAATTTATTAAATCTTTTTAGCTAAATGTCCTTTCTGATTTCCTTCTCGATATTCTAATTGAGGGTAGTTGTATGGATGCTAACTATTGTTGAAGAGGATTATTTTGAGTTTGATATTGCCTTGGTTGGAATGCCCTATTCGGTTGGATTCCATAGTTTGTTTGATTCCCTGATTTTGGTTTCTAGGATTGAATCTATAATAATTAGTGCTATATCACTTTCTATTGCATACATGACAATATATGTTATTCCATGGTCTTCATACTTTTTAGGATGAAACAATGTTTCCCTATAGATTATATTATGAAAATAATGCATTGTTAGTCATTTCATCTTTAATTGTATTTTCCACATCATATTCTTGAATAATATTGACAAACACATCAAAAGATGTATATTTACATAAGATTTGTAAATATGTAACCAAATGATTGTATCTATCTGGAAGAGATCTCATAGTTACTTGAACTTGAAAGTTGTCTTCAATATTTTATCCTAAGGTTAACAATTTTTATTTTACATCTCCTACCTTCCTTAGGAATAGTTCTATACTTTTTCCACTATTCATTTTCAATGAATGTAACTGATTTTGAAGATTTAATATAGTGGCTTTATTATTCCCTTCAAATATTTTGGATAAGGTTTTCCAAGATTTTGTATATGTTCCTGCTCAACTAATTCAAGGTTGTATTTCATCTGTAATGGCAAAAGTTATTATCATTAATGATTTTGCATCACTTTCATCAAATTTTTGAATCTTTGTATCACCCATAGTAGGTTTATTTGTTGTTCCTTTGACAATTTACCAAATATTTTCAACTATTAGAATTGCCCTTACTTTGTTTTTCCATGAAGAGTAACTTGGACCTTTAATTAGTTGGGATTTTGTGAGGAATAATTTGTTTGTTGGTATGATGGTCCTTGTAGGCTACCTTATAACTCCCTATTCTAGAGTATGTGAACTAATTTGATAAAAAAATTCTAAGGCTTAGGTTTTGTAGGGTCCTTATGTCTCCCTAGTGATTATAATATACTCTAATATTGGTAATAGTTGACCTTTTTCAGTTCAATTTGGTAATGTTTTGGGAATAATAATAATCAACTCATGTTTCACCTTATTTTTTCTATTGAACTATGCACTTATAAATTTTATGGAAATATTTATGGTTGGATTTATTTTATCTCTTTAATGTGTCTATGTGATAATATTAAGCAATTAATTCCAACTCTTTCAAGAAAAAAATATTCTTGCTTATCTTCAACTTTTAGTTTTTCAATAGTTCAATTTTTTGAAGTTTGATGTAGTATTCCTTATAACTCCCTAATGTAGAAATTTAGAAGATAATAATACTTGCAAACTAATATTTTAATTATACAATGTTGAAAACCTTATATATCCTACTCTGAATATTTGGAAATATTATAAAATATTTTTACTTCAGCTAATGTACCTTGAAATGTTACTTAAAGATATAAATTTATTTTATAATTCACCAATGATTGGTTAATTGATATTGCTCCAATGCAGTAGTAAAATTTAACATTATAAGGCTCACATTATAACTCATTTTAACCTTCATAAATGCAAGTAATTAATTTGATATTACCTTTATAATTTTGCATGTGATATACCTCTATCTTTGCTTTTCCAACAGATCCTTCATGCACTATATTTGTTGAATGATGATGATCATTCAATGCTCCTATTCTAATGGAATTTGACCTCCTTGTGTATATGGATATTGATGTTGGCTAAAAATATGCTTCCTCTTTTATTTTGGCTCTTTAATACTTCATGTATTGCTTTGGTATGTATGACAAATGATACCTATAAGTTATGTGAATCTAAAGCATTACAAGCTATGACCATGTTGAGATAAGTGGTGCAAGTTTTGTGTGAAGCACTTAGGTAAATGAGATATTACTCCAATCGTAGGTTCTCTCCTCTCTTGGATGAGCATTACTCCAGTTGTTGGTGCACTCCTCTTTGGATGAGCATTACTCTAATGTCTATTTCTATCTTGGATGAGCGTTGCCTACCTTTGAGTGTTGGCATTATGGCTATGATGGAAGGCGTTACTGAGTTGAGTGCCTTTCTCTTGAGCATTGGATATAAAAGGGTGAAGATGCCCTTTGTGCCAAGTGGCACAATATTCCTTCCACATTTAGGAAAAATGTAGATGTCTCCCTTGCATGCACACTCTCTCCAATATACCAAAAAATAACCTTAAGAATTTCTCAATACCTATTCCTACCAAGCATTTGCAAGCTTGCTTGGCACCTTTGATAGAGAACAATTTGTCCTTATTGCAAGCTATTCTATCAATGATTATGATGTATTTCAAGGTTAGATCTAGTTGTGATGATACTTGGGTGTTTGAATGGATATTCTATGGTGCTTCAATGACAAATTTTTGTGCTTTCCCTCAGTTGTTGTATCTTGGGTATTGAACCTTTGTTTTCTCCCTTGTACCTTATTTTTTTATGTTTATGTTGATAGCCTCTCCATGTAGATAGTTTTTCTATCCCCTACATGGATACCTTGTGATATAACAACTTGTATATGTAGATATCTTATGCTATGTTAGCTGCTTTTCATATAAATATTGTACTACAGGTTGATGCTACCATAGGAACTAGATATAGTGATTAAAATGGTGTCTTTAGACACCCAAAATACAAGCCTTGTGAGCCCTTCATGGGATCTCTACACTGATAAATTTTTTCTCCTCCAATTACATTGATGTGGCCACTTGGAGACTATACTTTGGTACCTACTATAGTATCTTTAAGACACTCTTTCTTTTATCCTTATTTGTTGTATTTGAAAGGAAAAAACCTATGCCAATGTAATGCAAACACATTTGCAATAGATAAAATTAAGTCCCTTATTTTGCACTAAAGTTATACATCTCCTTTTGAAGCTATTCCTTGCTTCTTAGATATGGTGGCTCTCTGCTCTAATCCTTGAGATCAAATAGTAATGTATTGTTGTCTTCCTTACTAGACAACATTAAACTCTTACTTATTTTATTGGATAACTTAGTAATAGTGAATCCAAGCTCTTAATAATGCAGCTAATATGCTATTTTAGAAGTTTAAATTTGCACTAATTTTCACTAGAACTAAAATATATAGTGCACCTTAAAAACACTTAAGAACAATTAGTATAGTGTAATATTGATCTCATCTTATCACTACTATAAAATAACTTCTTAAAGTAACTTGAAGTATGTACTATAAACAATGTAAACTTAATGTAGTCTTCTTTACTTCAACTTAAATAATAGGAATATGATATTTTATTTTTGTCAATATATATAACTTCTATTTTAATGTGTAGGTATTAACCTTAAAAGAAACTATCTTGTACACTCCCTTGAATACTATAGTATGCAACATTATCTTTGAAACTCCTTATAAAACTAATATGGTGCGTAATGGAACTTGATAACAAACCAGATTAAAGTTCAACTAATGAACATATTTGCACCCAAGTTGCTTACCTTAATGATCTCTGTAGATGAAGAATTGCTAGGTGATTAGATTCACCTTATTGTTTTTTTTTACTGGATGAAGTTGTAGCCCTTCTTGGATGTACAAAATAGCTCTCTAGCTCACCTATTTGTAGCTTTTGAAACTCTCTAACTTGCTTCCCTAAAATTATAGGAGGTGACTTCAAATATCCTTCAGAATGCACTCTATGAATCTAAAGTTTTTGCAACTAGTAATGGTATTCTAATTGTTTCCCTTTTGCAGTCAATTTCTCCATTAAAATTTTGTCCTTGAAACTCAAATATTTGGTGGGGAACTTCTCCAAATTATAGCTAAGTTTTTCCCTTAAGAACACTTCAAATTTCTACTATGAAAACCAACATATCTCCTTTATCTAAATGAGCCTTCTATCCTTCAAAGGCAATATTCAAATATCTTAGGTTTGATAGTAATGTCTAGCTATTTTATCCTTCAACCCCCTTGTAGAATTTTGACTTAAATTAAGGCCTTCTTATCAAGAATCTAAAATTCTTGAGGTCTTCATCAATTTCCTTTGAAATTTGAAAATCTTCTTGCCAAATACTTCTCCCTTAGACTTGTTTTCGGATGCTGATAATTGTCCAAAATTATTCCTTTATTAAGAACTTATCCTTTGTGGTATATTTCTCCAATAATTTATCCTAGGAAATCATTTAATGGCCTTCTTTGAATCTCCTTTAATGAGGCTCTCCAATCCTTCTCCTTATTTCTCCTTGAGATATCATCTCTAGTTTCTTCACCCTTATAGTTTCTCTCATCTTATCAATGAGATATTTTCTTCAAATTTCTACTTTGGAAGTTTGGAAATGATATCTCCCTCTTAAATCTCTAAAATTTTCTTCTTTAGGAAAAACACATTTCCTAGTCTTTCTCTATCTCTTCCAAAATTGAAAGTTCTTCAATGGGATCTCTTTTAGGTTTTCAGCTTCTCCAGATGATATATTTTGCTTCTTCAGGGTGAAGTCTTCAATATTCAATGGAGATCACCAATATCCCATCTTAACGAGGAGTCCCTTCAATATGGTACTTGCAGTATTTAATGAAGATCACCAACATGTAATATTCTCCTAGAATCTTCTTGCAGTATCCTCAATCTATTATTTGTATTCTTCAATGGAGATCACCAATCTCCAATATTATCCTAGAATATTCTCTAGAGTCTCTTCTTCCTCAAATATTCAACAAGGCTCCTATAGATTTTTCTTCTTTTTATCTTTGTAGGTCTACAATCTCTAGCAATGGGAACTTTTATTCAAGTCTACAAAACTTTGTTTTTTTATTTGTTTCTTCTAGTGGTAGATTGATTCTCTCACTATTTTGTAGGAAGCTTCCCAAATTTCTTTGAATATCCTTTTTCCTAAAAAAAGTATTAGGATTGTAATGGAATAAAATTTAAATCTAGAGATAATCAATCTTCACTAGTTGATTTGTCAATCTAGTGGAATTTATGCTGAGTCCTAGTCTTCACGAGTTTTTTTTCAACCCTGTGGAAAGACTCCAGCCAAATGCAATCTAAAAAAAATTGTAAATGCGATTTTTGTATTTCTCTCAATCTCACTTGTGGCTCTCCCTATTTCCTATCGATCTATCATTCTCTTGGATACCACTATTAGATTTTGATGAGTATATGATATAGGTAATGTAGCCACAAAATGAAATATAAGCAAGCTATGATAAATGTATGATAATAATAGTATAATATGTAGGAAAATAAAGAGATAAATTTTGCAATAGCTCAAAAATATTCCATTAATGAAAGCTCATGAAAATAGTGGAATGTATTATAATGAAGGATATGAACACTCCATAAATTATTTTAAAGTAACTATATTGTACCACACTATCAATATATACTATGCCCTCTCTATATTCTCTCCTCTCTCTATTTCACTCACTATAATACCTTTATATAAGAAGATAAATTCCTTGGCCCTTACTCTACCTATGAATCATGTACATGTGGACCACATGCACATTTACATCATTGCACATTCTAACACTTGTGAATTTGTTACATGTTGAAGTAACTACTTAACTTTACTCTAAAGTAAACTCCTACTCTAGTAATGTACCAAAGGTGGTACATTGATATGTACCCAATAATGCAATATATTCTATAACAGATGGTTCCTTCCTCAACAAAATACTAATCTCTAGAAAGTGTTCCCTCCACAAATGAACTTTATATTTTTAAAATATACTTAAGTAAGAATTCTCTCAAAAGTGTAATAGACAAAGAAAAAATATTATCTACAAAATAATAATAGGAGGATCTATTTTCTAGGCCCTCTATCCAAAAATTCACTGGTAAATCCCTACCTTTATCATTTCTCCACTTTAGGTTTAGACTAAAAAATATCCATAAATTTTGGAAAAGAATTAGATGCACCAAAAATGATGAATGCCTAAACATTCAAGTTGTAAAACTTATTCAGTATCTCCTTAATTTACTTGAAAAGTAGTTTAGAAAAGTCTAACATTATTTTCTCATCTCTCGATAAATTATTCATTTTGTACAAAACACCTAGGTATGTTAGACCAATATTCTTATCATACTCCATGTCAAAAATGAAAGTGAACATGCTTAAAGCATCCTTCACATTTGCCAAGTCTTATGAAATTCAATATTAAAATCATCTATCACCTCCATAAATTCTCTTTTTATGGTTGTTAGTTGCTCCAAGAGAGACACTCCATCCACCTTCTCTCTAAATATTTCTATGAATAAGGTAGGAAGATGGTCCTAGTCAGTATTGGATTATGACTATATTGTAATGCACCATTCATGATCCTTACCTTTGAATGAGTCTCCCAGTAGTCTTAGCACCATATTTTGATCTAATACATTATGAAGCACACATATGCTCACCATGTAGTTCAGATGCTCATTCAAGTCATCATATCTTCCTCAAAGAAGTATGGGAGATATTTTAGTGTAGATATTGATATCTCATCATTTAGAAAAATAGGAGGTCTCAAAGGACCTCCATCATTCTAAGAATATAATGATCTAGGTGGTGGTGGAGTAGTCATATTTTGACCTTAAGCTCATCCTCTTCATGGAATGGTGTCAAGTGGTGGAAGCAACAAGTTAAGGTTGGAAATAACAAAGGATCTAGTGGTAGGTCTTTCATTCATACACCTTTATGTACTTTTTTAGTGGAGTTTCTAGATGAACATAGAATTTTATCTTCAACTTGGTTTATGAGATATTCACTAGAATATAAATATGATACCCTTCATAGTGGCTTCTTCTAGGTGTTTGTCTCAAGTGGAGTTGCCAAGTGATATTTTTGGGTGCTTCAAGAAACCAAATAGGTAAGGAAAATCATTAGAGTTTGATCATATTAGTATTATTTTGACTCTGTGACCAATAAATATGGATCAATTTGATCCGATCAGACCTACCATTAAATTGTTTCTCTCTTCGATTGTCTTAGCCATTGGATATAGTATCAAATGGTTAGGACTATCATGCCTCACATGAAGCAACATAGTAAGGAAAATTTGAGATCATGGGTTTGGCTCAATCAGGTACCTTAGGGGATTTTACAAGAGCCTCTCCTTTTAAGATGTGATATTTTGTGCACTTCCTAATCTATCTTAATATATCAACTAAAATGAAACAAAGGATTAGAGAAATTGTAAAAAATAAAATCCTAAGCTAATAGGGGTGAGACATGAATATCATAATAATATTCATCTACATAATAATAATATGCATGAATTTGTGAATCACCATGAACAAAAATCAGGAACACTTCCTCCTCTTGGAATAATGAAACATAGATTATATATAAGATAAATATGATAGAAACTAGTTAGTCACACTCTTCAATACGTACACATAAACAGACATACATACACGAAATAGGAAAAAAAAACAAATAGTTATAGCCTCTAATCTATCTATCTATCTATTTATCTATACATATATATGTATATATACATATATGTATGTATATATACATATATATACATATACATACATACATACATACATACATACATACATACATATATATATATATATATATATATATATATATATATATAGAAAGATTACAAGTTATGCTGAAAGTGGGGGTTTGAAAACAAACTATTAAACAACCAGGATTTAGGTGATGCTATACAAATGAAATCAAGGTAAAGTTATACAACTCATTGATCACTTAAAATACCAAATTTTCTACTATTTATATATTATAAAAAGGGAAATTTTCTCTCCAAAATTAGTGTAGGAAAAATATGGTAATCCCTCTCTACTGCTTTCTTGACTATATTCTTAAATTCCTTCAAGGTTGCTACATTTGGGGTCATCGATTATAAAGTTTTATTTGATAAAATACTATTGACATGCATCATCTAAAATCCTTGGTATCCTAGAATTTTGATAAAAAAAATTCCCTTTATAAGTACATCTATCAAATTTGGAACTATTACCATTGTAGGCTTTATGATCTTGTTTTCAATGGATCACCCACTTCTCATGGATTAGAAAACTTAATTTATATAAGTATGTGGAATTTAACCTACTTATTAATTAGTTCAATCACCTCCCTCCTTAGGGGTTTGCGCATAATTACTAGTGACTTGCAACTCAATCTTATTATTCCCTAGAGCAATTAATAGCTTGTCAAGACTTTTTTCTCACTCTTCCATATCAAAAATTTTAAAACTTCTAATATCATATTTAAATATTTGTTGGAAATATTTTGCATAAGTATTCTCTTATGCACTTCATCAAGAATTTTGTTTCTCAAAGTTTATCTTTTGAAACTTTTCACCCCATTTTTTGTTCAAAAAATTACAAACATCTCATCTCCATTTTTTTTTTATTTCTTGTGCTTGTTGGTCTCATTTTCCCTTTTTAATTTTCAATAATCTAGGTTGCACAAGTATTTGATACTTTTTCCTCGTTCTATTTCTTAAATCTTTGGTAAAGTTTTATTTTTCTAGGTCAAAAAATTTCTATCTGTATCTATTTGAAACCACTTTCATTGCATTTTTCCATATTAACTTAGTTATATTCTTCCATTTAAATCTACCTAATGCAATAAACTCCACAAATAAATCACTACAATTTATAAATACAATCATAATATAGTTTGACATAAATCTAATAAAATATTTGTATTGGATGAGTGCTTATTCTTGTTCAAAATTCCTTCCTAGTCAAAATACATCATATTCTACAAATATTATCAAAATCCATCCTAGGATACTAAGGTATGCAATACACAAATAAGCATTATTGTTTCATAGATAATAAAAATAAATATTTCTCTCCTTTCATCCCTAGGTTAGTATTCATATAGTAGGAATATCTTGTTACAATGTCATGGTTAGGAACCATTAATCAAAGTATCGATTCATTAAAGATAAAAATAATTCAAGGAGAATCATGTAGGACAAAAGGCTCATGAATAAAGAACAAGAAAAAATTCTTCATCCAATTCCTCATCAAATATCTTCATCAATCTTCATAAACAAGGTTAGTATGCTCTAATGTTAGTACATATCTTGTTTTATCTTTGCAATATTTTTACTTGACTTATTATTAGGACAATTGGCTTACTTATTGGTCAATTAATTTTAATTTGTTATGGTAATTTTCCTTGCATTAATGGATAGATTATGTGTATGCATGTGACCTATACCCACCCCATAGCTTATTTTCTCATACATAACATCTACTATCTAATCATACATAGTTTATTTTTAAATGTATCATTATATTAATATCTACCTCAACCACCTTCAATATTCATTTTATTAATCTAATTATGGGTTAAACTATCTAGGTTTAAGTTTGACCTTATATTTTTGGAATTCATACCTATTTTTGGAAATTAATAGAAGTAATTGATCCAATCATTTCTTATATTGAAAGTGTAAAAAAGCATGGAGAGGAAGATATAATTATCATCCATAGGAACCATAAGAAATACCTATATTATTCATAGATAAGAATCAAAACACTCAAATATAATGGATGGAGTGGTGGGGGCATTTATACCAATACCAAAATCCAGTTACATATGTTTAACCTAAGTCAATATAATAGGACGGCTTAAGATTAATTATAAGTTATAAAGTGGGATTATACATAACAATATTAATCACAATCCATAGGGATTACATAAGTAAATTTGTGTAATGATTTATTGTAGGCCTATACAAGATTGTAACATTCAATTTCATCCTTGACCATAAGTCAAATTACACTTTCAACATGTATTTCCTTCACTCATGTGGTATAGTGTCTTGCTTGGCTTGTCCAAATCTAGGTAAAAAATCTTAGTGAACCTAACATGAACTACTCCTTATATAGGTATTGTGTTAGATTTAAGTTGACCTTAGAAAATCCCAACATGAGTATATTGAACCAACATGATTAGTGGCTCTTTAACACCCAATGTAGGGGCAACGATCCTATCATCTATTACATAGATTCTTCTCTTAGGGATATCCATGAACTTGTGAGAAAGGAGCATAAATATAAATATTGCATTTAAGAGGTTTTAAATCAAATTCTCAGAATATTATTGGATGAATACTATAAAAAAATAGATATATTTAAGTAAAGTCATATACAAAACAAGATAACACATCCAAAGTGAATGAACATGAACATGAGAAATTATTTATGACTAATACAAACCTATCTATGCTCTCTATAGAATCAAATAGACATCATGAGAGCAACCTAACCTAAGAATATAGCTTATAATTCAATTGATTTTTTTTAAGATAAATTCCTCCCCACCAACATCTTAACAGAGAATAAAGAAAGAATCATCTTAAAAATACAAGGGCAACAAACCAATAAAATACAATTCCAAAAATCTCTTCATTCCTATTTTCCATACAAAAGTTAGAAATATAAGAAGATACTAGAAAACATGATTATTGAAATATAAAATTTAAAGCACTAAGTCATCAAAAGTTAAGTAAACCCAATGATATATTAGTTTGGCTAACTAATTATGATACGCACACCTATTACACAACATGCATACCTATAAGAAAAGTGGCAAGCGAGTAACCCAAACTTGCAAAAATAGATCAAAAATATTTGGACCCTTATAGTTTTGAAATCATTCTTCCTAAAACACATCCCTTGACATATGGTGACAATCAAGATATTAAAGACTTTATATTATAATTTTGTAATGATTACAAGTGGATACATGTTAATATCAATGTCATAACTAAAGTATTAGAAAAATCCTTTAAGAGGCCAATCTTAGTAAAGGTTTTTCACTTTGCTTAAGGAATCCATTACATCCTTTACCCAATTAGTGCATCTACTTACCCATGTGTTTAATTCTATAAAAATACTCAATTTTGAATGAAGACATTTTTTTACTACTAAGAAACACTAATATAAAAGCATTAATGCCTTCATTAGAGTATAAAAATATCTAGGTTATAAAGTTAGACATAATATTAATAATCATACTCCAAAATAAATGTCTAGCTAAATTTTCTATCCATATATTCCATTAGGAATCAAAATAAAATGCAACCTAGTGGCCTTGCATGATTATATGGATCATGCTAGATCCTTGGGAAGCCTCAAGAAAGAAAAAAAGGACTCTAAATAAGTATTCAAGGACAAAATAATTAATAGGATATTCATAGGATATGGAGTTATTGATATTTATTTTCTGCAAACTTCTACCATCACTAGACCTAGTGGACAACAAGAAACCTATCCTATTTACCTCATGAAAAAATTATCAACAAGAATAAATATCACAATCAAAAGCAATATGGTTAGCATAGCCGACTACATAAAAGGTTTACCAAATACAAATGGATGTTATAGTGGTAAAAAGGAGCGAGATTCGAACCCACAAATAAGCATGGAAAATTGTAATAAGTTACTAATTCCTCTAGTATAATGAAAAAAATCAAAAGCTATCTAATACTATATCAATGGATGTGTCCTTGTTACTATAGATTTATTTAGACAAGTCTTAACTAAGATAAGAACTAAACCATTAGGTGTTAATAGAAAATATAATCCCAAGTGGTTCAAGTTAAATACCTTTTTCTTTTGGTATCTTATACTTGACAATGACTATACTACCTTCTATCAACTCAAGACATTTATCAATGACATAGTATTTGGTGAAAATTTTGACTTTAATGCTATCCAAAAATAAGAGAAAGAAACTAGGACACCATGGTGGATAAGTAATTGAACATTCATGATATGCCTAAGAATAAAAATAACCAATCAAAATATAGTCAAGAAGTTTCTAGTCACTATGTTGAACAAGGAACTTTCTAAGAGTCATACAAAAATATTATTGGTATCTTTTATATCCTCTAACCTAAAAATGGATAAGAATATAGATACTTGAATTTCAATATTATAACAATAAGTTCAAATTAAAAAAATAACTTCTTCTATAAAATATAATACTAAGGACACTACCAAGAAAGATCAAGCCAAAGACAAGAGCATTGAAAAACCCTAAGGTAGAAATAACCAAGATTATTAACTCAACAATATTCTCCAATTTAAAACTTTGTAATCCAGTAATTTCACTCAATCTCAAGCTTTCAATGATGTGTCTAAAACTCAATATCACAAGACTAGCGCTTATAATCAATATTTACATAAAGAAGCTAGAATCATCAACTCTAAGTGCCTTAACTCTAATATTATTTAGATTTATCCCTTGGGATATGGTTAAAGAGTTAGCCTTTGCCCCAACCTATATATCTTGTTAGATCATTACATCTCCCTTTTATAGATAAACTTGATGAGAATATTAAATGAACTAAATTTCCATCCTCCACCACAAGAGGAATATCCTAATATATTTTACTTGTACTAAATATCAATAAAAGGTTTGTGTCATGTATGCTATCAAAAATAACCAAAGAACTTTTAAATTAGTTCTTTATTACCCAATAATTGGTTTTATCTTACCCAATAAAATACATAATATATACCCATTACTTATAAAAAATGTAATACCCTCTATTTATCTTAGAATTAAAAAACTTCATCATAAGGTCAAAATATGCTTAGTAGACTAGGGGAATCCATAAGCATTGTCCCATTATTTTTATCCAAACTCTTGGGTATGCATAAAATGACCTAAAATGTATAAGGACTGCAATCAATAACTTTCATGTGCTATTGGATGCACTTTATTGTCTATCACATGTATTCCTAGAATATTTTGAGTCAAAGACTTAGTATTCCAATGGGAAGCTTCCTAAAACATCCTTTTAGAATGTCCTTAGATCTATACCTTTCATCACATATTAAATACTAATGTTTCATTATAGAATCCATATGATCATAATTAGAGGAGACCTTAACATTTGGGAAGAAGATACCAGATCAAATGTACTTCTTCATACATGTCATTACTTGATACTAGAACTCAAAATATGAAGATGAATATTTATACATGCCATTCATTCCTATGTAGAACACCATCAATGGCTATGAATTCAATGATAATGTGAGCTAGGTTGATCCACAAGGTCTTAAGCATCCATTGATCATGGAATATAATAGGATTAAGTTTTATTATGTATTTATTAACTCATCGTCATAAGAGATTATGATCAATATTATAGACAATAGTTAATATTATTAAAGAAAGAGAGAACCAATCATAAGAATATATAATTGGGTTAGACAAAATTTATAAGATAGAAAACACTAGACTTAGTAAATTTAGCCAAATTGGAGTACAAAACAAACATTCACATGAAATCAATAGTATTTACTCATATGGAGTACATATAACTAAATTTTTAATTTTACAAGTCCTTTTTACATGAAAAACATAAAATAGCATCTTTCGAAGCTTCCAAACTTCAAATTTTCTATTTCTCAATAGTATAAGGAGATGTCTAATGGAGGAATCATTTCAAACAATGATACTATCATTGGTAATAGCAATTGACAAGGCCATTTGAGTAGTTAAACTAAAATTTTCACTAGAAATCAATTCCAATGATATGAGTAAAAATGACTAATCATAGAGAATCCCATAGAAATATCACTAGTCTATCCAGTAAAAAATGATTATGTAATAGGAAATTGATAATAAAGTTTCAAGAAATTCAAAAGTAAATATCAAGTTAAAAGTGAGCATCTTAAATAATACAATGATATCTTATAGTATATTGTTTAATCCTTTTTAATTAATTTTCTCTAGAACATATGCCTAGAATAAACAACCAAGTTGTTAAATTTTTAGCTTATTATAATGGTTCATTTGATCCTCATAAATATTTGGATGATACTAAGAACTTCACCATAAATGTTAGTCACCAGTCATCACCAATAATTTCCAACTTGAAGGAAATACTATTTACATGATATAAGTGAACATCATAAAGTCTACTAAGTTCTTTATTTAGTATAAATACACCATCTAATATCCTAAGTCTCAAATATATATAGAAGGAACTTGTGTCGAGGAAAGATATCATATTTGTAATAAAGGTATTAAGGATGTCATATTGTGGTTTGAGAGAAATTAGGAGCGAAAAATAGGAAATTAATATTGTATTCAACCTTAGGAATAATAGGTTACATTGGTATTTATACTCGTAAAAATAAACGAACTTAGGGAATATAGGGAAGTTAGGGAAATAGAAGAAATAGGGAGGAAAAGAGAAAGGGAAAATGAGTTGGTTCACCTTGCCGCCCTTGCCGTCCAATCCTGCCCAATCAGCTGTCGTCCAAGTCAAACTTACCTACCCAGTCAGCTACCGTCCAAGGAGGTAAAAGGGGTAAGATCCAAAGCTTACCGTTGAAACAAATTTTTTACCTTTTTTACTCCTTTTTGCTCCTTTTACTAGCTTTATTTCCAACATTCTCCCCCTTAAAGTTGAGAGGATTGACTATACAGTCTCTCAACTTTATATATTGAGCTTTAGCTATACCTTTGGTGAAGATGTCAACAATATTATCCAAAGTGTTACAATATTGAAGCTCAACTATTTGTTGTTCCACCATATCTCGAATGAAGTGATACTTCATATCAAAATGCTTTGATATGCTATGGTGGACTGGATTGTATGCCAACTGAATGGCACTTATGTTATCACAATACAGTCGAGTTGGACCACTCTGACTTTCTCCAATCTCTTCAAGAACTTTTCTTAACCATAGGGCCTAAGTACTAGCATGAGTGATGGCTATATACTCAGCCTCAGTTGATGACAATGCTACAACAATTTATTTCTTGGAACTCCATGTAATTAGTCCTGATCCTAGACTAAAACAATTCCCTGATGTAGATTTCCTGTCATCTATGTTGCTGCCCCAATCACTATCACTGAAGCCAACTAATTTCATAGAATTACATTTTTGGTAATGGATTCCAAAATCCAATGTACCTTTTACATATCTTAAAATTCTTTTAGTTGCTTGTAAATGCAGCTCAGATGGACTAGCCATAAACCTTGAAACTAGAGAAACAACATATTGAATATCGGGCCTGGTGTTGGTGAGAAACATCAGACTCCCAACCATGCTTATGTAAGTGGTCATGTCAACCTTTGATGCTCCATCGTCCTTGCTCAATTGGATCCCATGTCCAGTAGGAGTTGCAACTGATTTGCACTGCTCCATGGCAAAATTTCTTGATCATGTCTCGAGCATACTTGTGTTGACATATGAAGATCCCTTTATTTGATTGATGCACTTCCATCCCTAGGAAGTATCACATTAAACCAAGATCTTTCATCTCGAACTGTTTCATCATGGAGTTTTTGAACTCCATATTCATTTTATTGTTACTACCCATAAATATTAGATCATCCACATACAAACAAACTATGAGAATGTCTACTCCATGCTTTAGGTAGTACAGAGTTGGTTCACTTTTTCTTCTTGTGAATCCATACTCGCTGAAATAGCCATCAATGCGTGAGTACCAAGCTCTTGGTGCTTGCTTGAGGCCATAAAGTGCTTTCTTCAATTTGTAAACAAGGTTCTCTTTTCCCTGTTCTTGGAAACCTTGAGGTTGTTGAACATAAACCTCTTCTATCAAGTATCCATTTAGAAAAGCACTCTTTACATCCATGTGTTGAACATTCCATCCTTTATGGGCTGCTAAGGAAAGAACTGATCTGATTGTCTCTTGTCTTGCAACAGGAGCAAAAGTTTCCTCATAGTCAATGCCATATTTTTGAGTAAAACCTTTTGCTACTAGTCTCGCCTTATGCCTCTCAATGCTTCCATCAGCATTGTACTTGGTCTTGTAGACCCATTTACATCCAACACATTTTTTACCTTTGGGTAGCTTTACTAGCTCCCATGTATCATTATTTTTTATAGAGGTTATTTCCTCTTTCATGGCTTCTTGCCATACATTTTGAGTACATGCCTTCTCATAGCTAGCTGGTTCTAGTTGTGCACTAGCCAATAAAGCATAATTGACTACATCTCCTCTAGGTTCTTGGGAGTTATCATCCCCATACAATTGCAAATTCTCAAGTTGTTGCAGAACTGAATTCATTTCACTAGCTTGGCTTCTAGTGAATCTTCTTTGGAAATTTTGATCCAGCATCTGAAAGGAAGGATGATGTTGTAAAGTTCTTCTACCTCTTGATGGAGAGTCAATGTCCATCGGTGAAGAATTTACTGATCTCTGTGGAGAAGGACTTGGACTGGTGGTTGATGTACTTGATGTAGTACTCCTGCTTGGCCTTGGAGGGGGTGGTGTGCCTTTCTTGGGAGACACCTATTGTACCTACTGTATTTGTGAAGAATTTACATCTTGGGACTCATCATCAACAAAAATTCTTTGATGACCCCATTCTCCCCCTTCATCAAAAATTACATCCCTGGAGAGTATAACTTTATGAGTCTTGGGATTGTAGAGTCTATATGCCTTTGTAGACTCACAATACCCTACAAATATACAAGCTTGACTTTTTGGATCAAGCTTCTTCCTTTTCTCATCAGGAATGTGTGCATATGCTAAAGAACCAAACACTTTGAAGTGCTTTACATTAGGTTTCTTTCCGTACCATGCCTCATAAGGAGTGACACCATCTAAACTAGAAGTAGGACTTCTATTTAGAATATATACACTGGTTCTTACAACCTCTGCCTAGTACATATGAGTTAGATGCTTAGTCTGTAGCATCGATCTTGCCATCTCAACTATGGTGCGGTTTTTTCGCTCTGCCACACTGTTCTGTTGTGGGGTATAGGCAGTGGTAAATTGCCTTTTGATCCCACTTGCTTTACAATATTTCAAGAATGCTTTTGAGGAGTATTCACCTCCTCGATCTGTCCTAAGACATTTTACATAATTCCCACTTTGATTCTCTACATTGTTTCTAAAATCTATGAAGCAATCAAAAGCTTCATCTTTATGTTTCAAAAAATAAATCCAGCACATTCTAGAGAAGTCATCTATGAAAGTGAGAAAATAAGAATAGTTTCTGAGACTCTGTGTTTGCATTGGTCCACAGATGTCTGAATGTACTAACTGAAGTGGATAGCTGGCTCTCCATGCTTGTCCTTTCGGAAACTTTGACCTTGAGTGCTTTCCCAAAGCACATCCTTCATAGACCTCCTTTTGTTCATTGATTTTGGGAAGTCCTGTCACCATAGCTTGAGAAGTTAGAAGTTTCAAGCTAGCGGAATTAAGGTGACCATATCGCAAGTGCCAAAGCACACTTGGATTTGTTATAGCTACATTTGCAATTTGAGCTCCTCCTGGCTCATCAAATTTGAGAGGGAATAACTTGTTCTTGGTCATGGGGACCTGTGTGATGACACGATTACAATTATTTTTATCAAAAATGATACATTGTCCTTCATCAAATACAAGCTTGTAATTGTTCTCCATCATTTGCCCAATGCTTAGCAGATTGTGTTGGAGCTTTGGAGTGTAATAGATGTCATGCACTTTCTTTAGTCCTTCTTTGGTTGGAACCTCCATGGCTCCAATACCCTCTACTTGCAATGTCTTATCATCCCCTAATTTGATTTGGGATTTATAAGTGGAATCTAGAGTAGCAAATAAATGTTCTTTGCCACTCATATGGTTTGAACAACCAGTATCCAGAATCCATGTGTCATTTAGATTCTGTTCTGATTGTCCATATGACAGAAAAATATTAGAGGTATCATCTTCTTCTCCATAATTACCATATTGACTACTGCTGCCTTGTGAAGATTTTGACCAGCAGTCACAAGCGAAGTGACCTGGCTTGCCACAGTTGAAACAAGCTGATTTGGACTTGTCACTTCCTCACCCTTGATTTCCACTTTGTCTTGGATTTCCTCCTCGATTTTGATTTCCACCTCTTTGCTGATTGCCTCCTCTGTATGAGTTGCCTCCTCTGTTGGAATTGCCTCCTCTGTTCTGATTGCCTCCTCTGTAGTTGCTTCTACCTCTACCTCTTTGCTTGCCTCTACCTTGACCTCTTCCCCGTCCTCTTCCATTGTTTTCATTGGAAGTGAAGGCCTTATCATCGCCTCCATAGCTGGTTGAAGGAGTTTTAGGAAACCTCTCTTCATGTGACATTAACGATCCGATTAATGCATCGAATGTTAAAAGGGAAAGATCTTTGGATTCTTCTATAATTATGGCAATATGGTTCCATTTCTGTGTAAGTGTTCGCAACACTTTTGTTACAATTATCTCAGGCTTGATTGCTTCACCTAGTGTAACCATTTTATCTACTATTGCTTTTACTCTAACACAATAATCACTAACTTTTTCATCATCTTTCATTCGGAGATTTTCAAAATCTCTCTTCAGTGTTTGAAGCCTTACTTGCTTCACTTGATTACTACCTTGGAATCCATCACTCAATGCTTTCCATGCATCTTGAGCAGTCGTACAAGCAACAATTCTAGGAAATATGCTTTTCTCCAATGCGGCTTGGAGATGAGAAAGAGCATATGAGTTGCTCTTTTTCTCTTCTTTTCGAGTTTTCTTGTCTGCTGCATTAAGTGTGGTCCAGTCTGTGGGTTCTGTATAGCCTTCCTCTATGATGTCCCACAAACCTCTTCCTATGAGTAGGGTCTTCATATTTATAGACCGGTACTCATAGTCATAACCATTAAATTTTGGGATAGGTAAGCTATTGTGTGAGGCCATAGTTACCAAAAAACTCTCTTTATTTCATGGTTACAAAAGTACTTTGTTGAATGAAAGAAAGAAGAAGAAGGAAGAAGGAAGAGATTACAAATTTAAGTCAAATATGACTTGTTCTACTCTATCATTGATTGCTTGCTCCTCTTGATGTGGGGATGCGATCTCTTGATTTGCAAAGTTATCTGCCACTTCTTCTTCATCGTCACTTATTGGTATGATTTTCGATGATGGTGGTTCTAGGATTTCCATTGAAATGTTGTAGTGTGTGTACTCTGATTCTTGTGGTGCAGCTTGGATGGATTCTGATTGTTCAAATTGACTTCTAAATGAATTATCTTCAAAATCCACTTCGTACCCTGAGTCAGGATGCCTTTGATGTGCGATTACTATGTTTTGAAGTTGACTAAACACAATGTTGAGTCCATAACCTCTTACCTTTTCATCAAACCTTTATGCACCTTCTCTTGCTAGAATTGCACATAAGGCATGATAACACCCATTAGGTCTGATCATCAAATACCTTTTACAAAATACTAAGCCTCTTAGGCTTATTACACACTCTTTCCTCTTAGGAAAGTTATCAATTTCTCTTTCAATCTCCGAGTATTTCACAAAAAAGTGAAATGTACAATCTCTTTGTGGATGACAATATTAAGCCTTCAAGGCTTTTACAACAAAATTTTAAAATTTAAACTTATTAAAAAACATTAAATATTCATATTTAATAAAAAAATAATTTTATAATCATTAAAACCTAAGTTTTAAAATAATTATAAATTAATTTTTATTAAATTAATATTTAATAATTTTAAATTTCTAAAGTTTAAATAATAAAAAAAATTTAAACAAAATTTATCTCTAGCCCATTCGAACCCGTGACCTCTTGATAGTCACAAAACCTTAGACCAATGCGCCATGGAGTTTAATTTAAAACTCAAAGGATCCATGATCCTTTTCAACTATGCTTTCCAGGCGATTTCAAAAAAACAAAGCAAAATAGTGCCCAGTGGGATTCGAACCCATGACACCCAGATCACAAGCATTGTGCCTTAGCCGCTCGAGCTACGCCCATGGCTGAGTATGGAGGAGGAGGGTTTTGTATTTAACAAGCTCTTGTCATCGATTGCAAAGAAAAAAAAACAATAATCCCACATTCAGTAGGATGGAGGCAATGCAAGGGTTTATAACCCTAGGCGTGCGCCTTTTGAAATGATTGCCTTTGGGCAATCAATGATCACCCCTTTTGCCTCCGATTAGCCAATCGTTCCTCGCCATGTTGCTCCCTTCGTTGCCACGTTGTCTGTTCATGTCAGCTTTTGAGTCATCCAGTCAGCGTGGGTCTTGTTCTCCTCTCGCCACGTGTCGCTCTCTGATTGGTTCTCCTACGTCGCTCCTGTCTCTGCGTGCTTGCTGTGCTGGCCTACTCCAGACTTCACCTCGATCCATGTGCTTTGGGCTTCTCTCACCTCGAGCTACGTGTTGTGGGCCCCACCTCGACCTTGCTACGGGCTGTGTGCTACGGGCTTCTCTCTCCTCGGTCCTCGGGCTTCCCTCGCCTCGATCCTCATGCCCTCTCGGCTTCGGCTCTGATACCAGATGTGGTTTGAGAGAAATTAGGAGCAAAAAATAGGAAATTAATATTGTATTCAACCTTAGGAATAATAGGTTACATTGGTATTTATACTCGTAAAAATAAACGAACTTAGGGAATATAGGGAAGTTAGGGAAATAGAAGAAATAGGGAGGAAAAGAGAAAGGGAAAATGAGTTGGTTCGCCTTGCCACCCTTGTCGTCCAATCCTGCCCAGTCAGTTGTCATCCAAGTCAAACTTACCTGCCCAGTCAGCTATCGTCCAAGGAGGTAAAAGGGGTAAGATCCAAAGCTTACCGTTGAAACAAATTTTTTACCTTTTTTACTCCTTTTTGCTCCTTTTACTAGCTTTATTTCCAACACATGTTAGGATATACCCTATACAATAGGAATCATGATGATACTTTACTTAGATACCTAACTAAATATGAAGTACCAACATCCTTACATGAAGCCCATTCTAGACCTTATGAGTAGTACTTTAGTGCTCATTCTACTTCTCATAAGTTTCATAGGATGGGGTACTATTGGAGAACTATAGAAATAAATTCTCTTAAGTTTATATCTAAATGTGTGTCTTGTTAATAAAATACTAGTCTTATCCATGTTCCCACATAAGCCCTTAATATTATAGATGTACCTTTCTCTTTTTTTATGAGTACTTTATATTGTTGAAAGAATACACCCATATCATTTGATAATCATAATTTTATCATTATTCCAACTAAATATTTTACAAAATGGGATGACTATAATGTTAACTTTTGAGGCTTACTCCTGATGAGTGCTAAAATGTGCATGTATTATGGAACCTTTTATATGTCTATTATATTCAAATATGTGAAACTGGATGCATTTTGATAATTTTTATATCTTATTTGCATGATTTATGACTAAATTTTATTTTTGATGTTAAAATAATAAATACATGAATTTTACATGAAATATGTGCAAGTTTTGTATGTTTGGACAGAATAATGTTGAAGAACACTTCATGGGATATTGATGTGGTAAAACAGGACTTGAACCAGATGCTGAGCATAGGAGAAGATGGTCATAGGAATGACAAATTACGAAGACTGTAGATGCAGGTTATAGACGTATATTACTGAAGTATATTACTAAAGGTAATTACTGAAGGTAACTACTAAAGGTAACTACTGAAGGTAGTTACTGAAGAATGTTTTACCAGTAGTAACTAAAGGATAATAAATACTGTTGACTTATGTAGCGTGCCACATTAGTGACGACACATCAAGTTGGACGACAACAAATATTTTCACTTAGAAAAATATTTCCTTTATCGCATACTATCCACAAGAATATTTCAATTGATAAAAGTTTTTATTTGCTTAATAAATTTTGTAATCATATTATTATGAGAAATTTTAGGTATAGAGGCAATATTGTTAGACCTTTTCTGGAATATAGGACATGCGATCCCAATGTATATCTTGCGAATCATTCAAAATAGTATTGTCTTGTTTGGTTTGTTTGTAGGATGCCACTTGGAGCAGTCAGAATATTTATCAAGTCCAAGTAGGAATATGTATTATGTTAGGTTTAGATTATTTTGGTTGATGCATAGTTATCGCATTAGAAAGTTAAAAAAATCTGCATGGCAAAATATGTGGAGAAATACTATTTGGGTATTAGTTACAGTATAAATTACATAGGAGAGACCTTGAAAGAGGTCTACTCTCTGCTGGAGAATGCCAAGAATTATTGTCAATGTAATGTTCTAAGTTTACAATTCTAAAGAAATGCGCCAACATGTACGACTGATTTCCCAACAATAAAGTAGCTCTTTTCTTCGTAAAATGGTAACTGTGTCAATTATGTTTATTGTTTGATTTGTTCCTGTAAGCTTTCTTTCATTTTCCTACAACCATGAAATAATTAATATTATATTAATCAAATGAGAGTAGAGTACTAAAGTAAAAGTAGAGTAGAAAATAGGGGAAGGGGTTAACACTAACCTTCCGGAGGCAGGGCCCACTTCGAAAGGTTAGTCCCTAAATTTCTTCTCCCCACTAACATGGTAGATAGAATTAGATTAAAAGATAAATTTAAGTAAAAATATAATTAGAAATTATAGTAGATAAATAATGCAGTAAGTAAATCATTACGTGGATCCACATTAGAATAATTCATAAATTGCATATTTAATTTAATTTTATTTTATTTTCCATAAACTTTAATTTTTGCAACACATGAAACCAGAAAGAGACCTGAACTAAGCTTAGTATTGATCCCTACGGTACAATCTATACTGGATTGCTATTCTTTAAATCTAACCTTGATTGCCCTCGGATTGATAAAATTAAATGTAAGCTCTATAGCCAATCATTTTGGTACCATTGTCGGGGAGAGTAGCATCATAGTGGTTAGTCAGAAAAGTTGTTTGGCAGTGCAAAGAGAAATGACTTACTTGTACGTGAAAATGGGCACGTACGAGACCTTGGTGTGCATATGGGTTAGAGTGGCCCGAAGATGGTTTCAACAAGTCCCTCCGTTTGACGTTTCCAGGTTCATTTTTCTTAAAGGATTCATTTTTACTACTTTCTTAGATTAAAAATTTATTTCCTACAAATTTCAATTTTTGCAAATTTCAATTTCAACAAATTTTATTTTTTGCAATTTCCTTGCTTTGGGTAATTACTATTGTTAATTTGATTTAGGACCTATGAAAAAGAATAGAAAGTAGGTGAACGTAGAAAACAACCTAAAATTGTTTTAGGATCCTATTTTTTTAATAGGAAGTAGTTAGATTGAGTGACACATCTGTAATGAAATCCCTCCTAATAGTCAAAGAATAATAGAAATTTACCTTTTACTTCAACAATTTTACTTCCAGTAAAAATTTACTTTCCAAGCATTTTTACTTTTTCCTAAGTATGCTGAAATTAGTTGTATAAATGCATCTAATTTTAGTAGTATTAGGACTATTCAGTAATTTTAAATTTATTTCTTTTTTGTTGTGTTAAGAGTATTTATAAGTTCTGAAATTTATATTTAAACTTGACAGTAGTAGGATTAAAACAGAAAACCAAAATCAAAACCCAAACAAAAATGAAACCAAAGAGAGAGAAAAGAAAATAAGTTGCTAGGTGGTGAAAAAGAGTCCAATACAGTCCACTATAATAAACCTCTAGAAATTATTAAAATAATAATAATAATATATATTATTAGAGATGATAATAATAAATACATATAAAAGAAAATATATATATATATATATATATATATATATATATAAATAATATATAATAATAATGAAATAAAATAGAGGTATATACAAGACTGAACCAACGAAATTATAAAGTGGCAGGACAAACATATTGTATCATGAAAATCTCAGTTAGAAAATACTTGGAAGTGATGCAGTAAAACTCAAAGCCTATTGATAACTCAACTAGAAAATTACTACTTAATAGGCATAGATTTAAACTTTAAAAGAAGCCACTATCTAAAAGAAAAAAAATCATACACCACTTTAGGCAGCAAACTGATTTGCAGTGCATTTCTGAACTGCAACCAGCTACTATCCAATAATTTCTCTCTTTGAAAAGAAAAAATAAGATATATATATTTATATATATTTGAAATGATTATGCTTCCTTTATTTCATCATAAAGTTTCTATATTTGTCGTATTTCTATCCATCTTCAGTCTCAATGTTTCAAAGATAGCCTAAGAAGATGTTTTCTCTAAAAACCTTGTAGGAAGATGATTACCACATGATGCATAGTACCTTGTTGCTAGATGAAATCTAGGTATTCTTCAAATACTCAAATTATATCTGGTATCCTGAGCCAAATTTTCATTAAAAATGAAGCAAATATTTTAAAATGTTGTAAGTTACTCCTAGTTGATCAAGTTTTTCTTTTGACCATTCACAATTGCACATCTAAAAACATTGTGAAGTTTTGGAAAAATTAACTCGTGTTATTTTTGCCATAAGTGAAAAATTTCCCTTGCTTATCTATTTATACGCATGGTCTAGAATACTAACGAATTGGAAAAAGGACAAGCTCGCCCTTCACCCTTAAAAAAAAAAGAGAAAAAAAAATCCCTTGCTCCTCATCTAATCGAGCAAGTATCCCAATAAAAATCTTCTTGCTTCTCCTCAAAATAAGCAGGAACCCCACAAAGTAATAAAAATCTTCTTGCTTCTCCTCAAAATAAGCAAGAACCCCAAAAAGCAATAAAAATCCCTTGCTCCTCACAAAATGAGCAAGTATTCCACAAAAAAAAAAGAGGGCAAAAGAGCTTGAATCCCTGGAATTCTTAGTATTTCAAACACCATGGGGTATTCTTTATTAAGGTATCCTTACGTATTAGCACTAAGTCTGGATAAGACCTCTAGATGCTTATAAGATAAAGCTAGCTTTTTGGCATACATAACCCTTGTTGTTTTTCAATCCTTGCTCATAATGGGAAATGAATCTTCACTGCACACACAGTTGGTCTTAAAAGAAGCTTGAAACTACTAGGACAACTTTGACACTATATTGATTTGTGAAAGAAGTAAATGAAGTTGTTTCAGAATTGCTAGAATGTTGTTTGAAGTCCTTGAAGAATAACCCTAGAAACATCACATGCAAAAGTCAAAAGCAAACCCTCATGAAAGTACTATGGTTTCAATTTTTTTTTTTCTACAAAAACATGGCTTGTGTCCATCACATTTTCATCCCTTAGAAAAAGCCATATTAATATCTATTTCACTTTTTCCCATGATTGAAGATATCCTAGAAGGCTGAAAACAAATTTTATATTCATTACCTTTCTATCTCGGAAACTTCTTAATGACATACAGGAAGCACAATCACAAAAATTATAATAAACCCCCATAAATAAAACTTATTATTATCCATAATATAAATAAAATACCCTTCATTTTGTTTTGGCTATATAGCCAAAATTACAGTTTGGGGGGAGGTATAGGCTTAATACAATAAAGTTTATAATACAGTTTGGGGGAGTAATACAAAAATATAATATTTTATAATAAATATAATAATAAAGTAAATAAATTATATATATAATAAAATATTAAATATATAAATATAATTAATAAAAAATAATAATAATTTTGAAGATTCCCCATAATATAATGCTTATAAATAAGAATTTTCATGCTTAATATTATATATATTCAAGATGCTAATTGTACAAATTTTAAATAAATAAAACCGTGAAACATATATTTACGAATTTTATTATATATATTTTTATAAATATTATATCTTATAAAATTAAATTATATATATATATATTAATGGAACATTATTTCTTAATATATATATATATATATTTTGCTATCAAAATTAAAACCCTCTTTTATCTTGTTCATCTTCACGGATAGATTATTTTCTATAATCATACACAGCAAGCACATGCATTACTGAGATTGATGCACTTGAAATAACTATCTAGCTTGGTTGTCCACCCATAGATATTTCTAATGTGAAAGGTCAACTGGTAAACTAAAAACTTTTGCGAAGATGTCAAAGTTTGATAGCAATATAGAGTATGGATAAAAATGTTTTATTTATTTATTTATTAAATCAAGCATCATAAAAATAAAAAAATAAAAACCATAAAAATAAATAAATAAAATAAAATTATTAAGGTTAAATTTAATTTGAAAATGCATATGGACTCTAATACTTCTTATCTTCTTACCACTTAAAATTCAATGCCACATGTAACAAATTGGAGTTATCTGAACCTTAAAAAAAAAAAAAACTATCTGTATTATTATGTTTAATTGTTGTTATTCAAAATTAATTTAAAAATTAAATTATTTTTAGTTGTATACGTTTTAAATAAATGTGCATTTACGAGTTCTTTTGAACATAATTATATTTATAAATTTATTTTTAAAATTAAGTAATATATATATATATATATAAACATTCTTTTAATATATATTTATATAATTATATATATATATATAAATAAATAAAAATAAGAATAATATATATAAATAAATATAAAAATAAAAATAAAATTCTTAATTTTTATTTTTCTAAATTAAATTAAAATTACATGCATCAATATAATAATTGTAAAAGGGGAATAATGAAAAATTTATCTATTTTTACATCGAGAGACTTTGGGCAGAAATCAAGTCAAGAATCTGACCTCAAATAAAAAAAGCAAAATTGAAGTACATTGGATTCAGATGCTAGCTATTATTCTCTTTATGTCAACCAATTGTAGGATGTTTTAGTTCATGCATGAAACCATGGAAGATTGTTACCCGCATTTATAAGCACGAAGTCAAAATAGCGATCATAGAAGGGCATAACCTGGAAATTGCAGATGCCATCACAGATGAGCATAAAACTCAAAGTAGATCCCCTATGTTTTTTTTTCTAATGGTTATCTAAGGTTGACAAAAGTGGTAAAAGAAAAAAAAACAACTTAAACCATTCACTAGCAGTTTAACACAGATATGGGTAAGCATGCACAATAATAATAATAATAATAATAATAAAATAATAATAATAAATAAAAGAAAAATATATATATAAATAAATAAATTATTTAAATTATGAACAAAAGTTGCAGATCCAATCATTGTTACCTTGTCTGCTGTGACGAAGAGTTCTTCACCCCCAACAGCCACTGCACCACTAGCTCCTTGCTCCTTTTTTTTTTCAAAGATAACTCTAAATATGGACAACTAGTGGTCGTAAATAATGGAGAAGTGATGGATTGTTGGCAAGTATTGATAACATGCTATATTTAGCACAAAGGGAGATAAACACATAATATGATAAAGCATACATATTAACTCACGTGTCATTCTTATGACCATTTCATAATTGTTCATAATATTATTAATATTATTATATTATAATATTAATATTATTCTTAGTAGTATTATCACGATAATGTTTATGTTTTATAATAATTTATTTACTATAATTAATATAATAATATAATAGTGATTATTTATGTAATTATATTAATATTATGAAAAAAATATAATATAATATATTATATTTTCCTCTAAATATAAATAGTAATATTATCTTATAATATTATTTCTATAAATACATTATTATTATTATTAAGTTTATAATAATATTATTACGGGTGAGGGGGAGGGTCCTGCTCCTTTTCCCTGCTCTCCCTGCTCCCCTTCCCCTGGTTCTTGCCTAGTCCCTAGTTCATACCGGGTCATCCCATTCTGGGAATGCTTTGTAGTAGACGATCTCCTTGGGGGAAGATCCTGCTCCACTTTCTACTCCTTTCCAAATAGTTTCAGGGTTTGCCTTCCCGAGCTCGTGGTCTGGTGCATCCTAGGGGTCTCTTAGGGTTTCTTGCATGTTTCCAAGATCCCTTCCCCGATCTTCCTCAGGATTTCCCCTAGGGTTTTTTGCAGGTTTTTTACATGGATTCGGTTCCCAAGGCTTCCTCGATCGGTGGTGGTGGCAGGTTGGGATTTCGACTACTTCCTGGTGCATCCTATGAGGTCCTCTCTACTTTGGGGTTGGTCTGGGAGGGCCAGTTTCTTCTTCTTCTAGTGACTCTTCTCTAGGATGCCTGTGGTTGCTGCTAGTCCCGTCCCATTGGGTATGACCCTTTTTGGTTTCCTGTAAGGAGGCTTCTTCTTACTAGATCTACGATTTGGTTGACACCCAGGGCATTGGTTGACCTTCAGGGTGGGCCTATTTCTTTGCTTAGGTTTTTCCCAGTCCTAGTCCCTATTCCATAAAGCTATCCATGAGCAAGGATGGGGGGTATTGGTCCCTTATTTTGGGGTTCCTAGGGTTTCTATTGCATGTCTAGATCTTGGGGGGGACCCATGATCAATGCATGCAGACCCTGGTTCCCCCAAGTTAGGCTTTCGAGGATCCCATATTTGTGCTTATTGCTACTTCCCACCGAGGATCCTCAGGTTGTTCATTTTAGTTCCTGTTCAGGGGCTTCTGGTCCTAGTTCCCTGGATTTGTTCGTGAGCAAGGATGGTGGTTCCTAGGCCTTTCTACTAGATTTGTGGGGGCTTCCTTCTATATTATCTAGTCTAGGGGGATATCAATGTGTTTGTAGTTGTGGTCCCTCCATCCTCCTTCAGTTTTGGCTTTCAGGATCCTGTATTTGCTTTTGTTGTTATTTTTCCTGGATCCTTTCAGCTTCCTCATTTTTCTCCTTGTTGTGCATAGGGATATCTTGGCCTATAGATATCCCTAGTAGTGTTGTTCCACTTTTCAGGCTCATGCGAAGGCTTCCCATTTTTTTTATTTCAGGACCCTGATGCCATTTCCTAGGCTATCTCGCTACTGATCCTTGGCTTGTATCCTGGTGCTGCTTGCTGCTTTGCTTGCATGGCTGCTTTCTACTCCAATACACCCTAGGTTGCATCTCGAGTCATCCCTAGGTGAGGATCCTCTCCAATTTTCTAAAAATTCTTTGCTTCTGGTTTTCGAATAGGATTTTTGGTTATAGGCTATTCTTGGCCTCCCCACTCTCCCTATATAGGTTTGGGCAGGTGTGTTGTATCCACCCCAAGGAGGATCCCAGACTATTGTATCCACCCCGGGTGGATCCCAGACTGTTGTATCCACCCCTGGGAGGATCCCAGACTGCCAACAATGGGAGGATGATATTTTTGTGAAGTGGGCCTCACTAGTTGGTACTAGAATTTGGTCTTTCTATTGGATCAAGGGTTGTTTCTGGCCCTTTCCCTTTTAGTTTGTGTTTATTTTCATGTACTAAGGAATTGCTTTAAATCTCGGTGCTACGACCCTTTTTGTTATAAGGTTTTGGGATCCTCTTAAAAAACCCAATTTGTATATAAAATTCTAGTTACTTATAAAAAAATAATAATATTATTATTATATTATTAAGTTTATAACTATAATATTATTATATTATAATAATACTTTAGACTAATAATATTATAATATAATAGTGATAAACATTATAATAATAATATAATTATAAGTATAATAATTATTTTTAAATCTATAATACTATACTTATAATTATATTATTATTATAATATTTATCACTATTATATTATAATATTATTAGTCTAAAATATTATTAATAAATATTTTATTATTATTATAATAATAGTTATCTGTTATAATACTAATCTTATTATATTTGCACTAGTTTACTATTTATTGATTTTCATATTTTAGTTATTTATCTATTTATTTAATATGCTCTTGGTTATACCTAATTTTGAAATCCATCTTTTCACACTTCAAAAGAGGAAACCCAAGTGCGAATTTTGCCAAATGATATATGGATAATATCCTAGCTTTAATGTAAAACCACTATGTGATTATGATGTGATATGAGTGGAATCGTTTCAATCCCATTCATATTCTAATTATTGTAGAGATTCTATATTTAAAACAATATAATATTTTTTTAGTGTAAAATAATAAATAAATATATATATATATATATATATATATATATATATATATTCACGTAAAAATATAAGTAGGTCCCACGAAAAAAATAATTATTTATTGATTTTAAAAAATAATAATAATATATATAAAAAAATAAAATAAAATAAAATATAAAATATAAAATGTTTTTTAAAGTATTTTATTTTATGAATTTTAAAATATTAATAAATATTAAAATTGCTTGTAGACCACTGTATAAGAAGCATTACTACAAATAAATATTAAAATTGAGTATTTATTTTTTTTGATTGGTAGAAAGGGTGTTGAAAGGTCCCTGAACCTTGTACAAGAGAAATTACATGAATTCTAGCTCGACCGAGGTGGTCCAAGAAATGAAGATCAAAGAGCGAGCAAACCTCCACACGAGGAAAGGTGTCACGAAATCACGACCAAATTGGTGATGTCGCAAAATCGTGACAAGTTGCACCGTTGCTGCCAAGAGAAGAAAGGATGTCGCGAAATCGTGAGAAGAAGCGCCATCGGAGCCGAAGGAGGGAAGAAGTCACGAAATTGCGACATGTTGCAAGGTTGCTGCCAGAAGAGAGGAAGTGTTGTGATATCGCTACGTGTTGCTAGGTTGGAGCCGAAAGAGAAGAAAAGTCACAAAATCACGACATGAAGGAAAACCGCGACCAGATAGAAAAGGTGTCGTGAAATCGTGACAAGAAGTGAGACTGTTGCCGAAGAGAAGAGGTGTCGCAAAATCATGATAAGAAGGAAGACCACAGCCGAAGAAAAAAAGTGTCGTGATATCGTGACAAATATGGAAGACCACTGCCAAAGAGAAAGGGTGTCGTGAAATCGCGACAAAATGGAAGACCACTGTTGAAGAGAAAAAGTGTCACGATATCGCGACATTATGGAAGACCGTTGCCAAAGAGAAAAGGTGTCGCGATATCGTGACAAGATGGAAGACCGCAACCGAAGAGAAAAAGTGTCGCGATATCGCGACAAGATGGAAGACCGCTGCCAAGGAGAAAAAGTGTCGCGATATCGTGACAATATGGAAGACCGCAGCCAAGGAGAAAATGTATCGCGATATCATGACATGATGCAAGGAGGAGAAAAAGTGTTGCGATATCACGACAAGATGGAAGACCACTGCCAAGGAGAAAAAGTGTCGCAATATCGCGACAAAATGGAAGACCGCAGCCGAAGAGAAAAAATGTCGCGAAATCACGACATGATGCAAGAAAGCGCCTGAAGAGAAAAAGTGTCACGATATCGCGACATATTGCAAAAACGCACCTGAAGAGAAAAAGTGTCGCGATATCGCAACAAGTTGCAAAAACACACCCGAAGAGAAAAGGTGTCGCAATATCGCGACAAGTTGCAAAATTGCGGCCGAAGAGAAAAGGTGTCACGATATCGCGACATGTTGTAAAACCGCAGTCGGAGAGAAAAAGTGTCGCGATATCGCGACAAGTTGAAATACCGCTTTCGAAGGAGAAAAAAGTGTCACGATATCGCGACAAGTAGCAACCTCGCGGCCAGAGGAAAAAGGGATGTCGCGATATCGCGACATGCTAAAATTTTGTGGCCAACGGTGAAAAGTGTCCCGATATCATGACAATTTGCCGAAATGCAACCGAAGGGGGAGAAGAAGGAAGAAAGGACGCAAAAACTCGACCAATTCCAAGAGCAAAAAAACTTTGTCCCCAGTTAACCACTCATAATGTGCAGACATTGGAACTTGTAGAAGCGTCCCTTAGGCCAATGGGAAAGGAGTCTCTCCAAACATGAATGTCCATTTCGCCAACTCCCTTGTTAGCGAGCTAGTCTGCAGCTTTATTGCCTTCTCGGTACTGATGCTTAATGACTAGTTCTGGGTAAATGCCAATTAGTGCCTTGCATTCTTGGAAGATCGAAACAAGGGCCCAGGGAGGCATAGAAGTCCCATTGAGCCAGTTGATGCAGTGCAGTGAGTCTCCTTCTATGATAAGTTTATTGATGGTCAAGCCTTCCAATAGAATCAAGCTTTGGAGCAGAGCCCGAGCCTCTACCATATTGTTAGATTGAATTCCCAGGTTCTGAGCAAAGGCCAAAATAATTTCACCTCTGTGATTTCTAAGAATTCCTCCTCCGCCAGCTGCTCCTGGGTTGCCTTTGGCCGCACCATCAAAATTAATCTTGTGCCACCCAGTAGGAGGTAAGACCCACTTGATGACAGACCATCAACGGAAGTACGGGGTGTGGCAGAGAAATTGGAAAGATTGAAAAGTTTTGTTAGGTCCAATTCAAGTCCAGGTGGGGGGGGGGGGTTTGGAAGACAAGACAAGAGAGGCATTCTCCGCAACAAGGGCCAGGATTTTGGCAACAACAATATTCATATCAGTGGCTTGGTTTTTGAAAATTCTGGCATTTATCTCAAGCCAAATCTACCACAGGAATATGTGAAGGCAAGCTTGCCACATGAATTTAAGTTGATTGTTCTTGAAAGGCCAGGGCCATTGTTGAAAAATGGGGGGAATGGAATGAGGGAGGGCTATGGAGATGATGAAGGTGTTAAGAACCTGGTTGAGCACTGCAAGAGAGAAGGGACATTCCAAAAAAACATGCAAAGTTGACTCACAGGCGTTTTTACATAGGATGCACCAATTGGGATGAGTAACCCTCTGATTATCAAGTTGTTAGTGGTGAGGATTCTGTTTTGGATGGCCAACTAGCAGAAGAATTTGACCTTGGGAATGATCATGGGAACCCAGACCTAATTAGATAAGTTATAACCATCATTTGGAGTTTCTTGACTGTAGTAAGCTGATTTAATAGTGAAATTCCCTAAATCTTCAAGGTTCCAAACCATGGAATCATCTTTGTGAGAGCTGGGGATGATGCAAGTCCTCAGCAAGTTTTGTAACTGCCTGAATGCCTTTGTGATATGCCTAGGCCCATTAAGAGCCAGGTGTTTCCATTCAGGTCTTGTGATACCTGGGTTAATGAAATGACACACCTTATCTCCAAAGGTGGCTTCGATAACCATCTTGAGCACTACAAGATGAGGATCTTGGTTGAGAGGTTTGTCACGGATCCACGGGTTGTCCCAAAAATGAATGGTCGTTCCAGTTCCAAGACACCACCTTAAGCCTTCCATGATGATCTTCCTTGTTTTGGTGACGCCATTCTAGAAATGAGATCCACTAGGAAGGTTGTGCTCTCCAAGAAAGGGAACCTGATGGAGGTACTTAGCTTTGATGATGTCAATCTAGGTGACATTTTCATTGGTGGTAAGTCTCCAGGACTGCTTGGCAATGAGGGCCATGTTCATCCGCTTGATGTCCCTGAATCCGAGTCCTCCATCCTTTTTCTTGGAACAAACCCTATCCCAGGAAACAAGGGAAAATTTGTTCTTGTTTTATTTTCCTGCCCAAAGGAATCTACGTTGAATTTGCTCAATTCTTTGGCAGATGGAAGCTAGAGCTTTGAAGATAGATAAGAAAAAAATAGGAATACTTTGCAGGCAAGCCTGGACTAGAGTGGCTTTGGCTGCTTGACTGAGCATTGAACTTTTCCAACCTGCAAGTTTCTTGTTGAGGCGATCTAAAATAGGGTTCCACATAGCCGAGACCGATTTTCCATGGAAAAGCGGTAATCCAAGATAAGTAGTTGGAAGGCTCCCAATGATACACCCAAGGATCTCAGCAATCCTGTTTTGCCTGTGGATGGGAGTATTGAGAAAGTATAGCTTGCTTTTGTGGTAATTGACTTTCTGGCCAGCCGCCTTTTGAGTATTTATTATTTATAATAATGTATTTAAAATATTATTTATATTAATATTCATTAAATTTAATGATTTAAAGTCCCCATGAAGATTAATTTGTCCAAAGGAAATTGATTGTTGATATAATGTTTGGATTGTTTTTATTTGCCCTAGCTTTTCTTTGAGAAGAATTTAGCCTTTGATTGTGTATTCGTCAAAAAGGGCAAAAAATTATGATTGTTAACTTATATAAATTTTGCAACAATATTATTATTATATTAATACAATACTATATTAATTAATAATAGTAATATAAATAATATTACATTATAAATATATTATTAATAATATTACATTAATAGTAGTAGTAATAATATTATATACATAACATTATTATTAATAATAGTAGTCATACTATTATATTATTAGCCTAAAAATAATTTATAATATCATAATAATATTATATTATTATTAGTTTATAGTATTATTAATATTATTAAGTTGATAATTATAATATTATAATTATATTACTATTAGTTTATAATATTATCATTATATTATTAAATTTATAATTATGCTGATAGGTGTTCTACAATGGCAGCTAGGAAGGTCAACCACGCCATAAACAATATAAATATTTTATTAAAAAAACCGGCATTAAGAAAATTACCCACATTAAGGGTTACAGTGGATTTAAAATATTTAAAAAATATTTAAAATATTTAAACTAAAATGGTGCCCAAACTTTCTAATATTATTTTCTTCTCTCCTCGAACTCTTCTCTTTGCATCTCTAAAACCCTAAGTTTTTGCAGGAGCAACACACAATGTCAGGCGAACAGGGTTCTATTGTTGCGAAAAAAAGTAACATCACAGGTACATTTTCTATATCTTTTGCACTATGTATTATGTATTTTGTTTTTGTTAATTACATTTAAATAATTTCGTAGTTCAACGATTAAGATTCTGGATCGAAGAACTTTTTTACTTTATTTAATTCAAAACATTTAAACTTTGAAAACATCCAACATTTCAAGTCGCGTTTCATGTCATATTGTGCAATTGCCAAAGTAGGCTATGCAAACACGATTGACAACATAACATACCCATTCTCAACGTTACTTCAAGGTTTTTATAACATGCACAAAATATTTAAAGAAAAAAATCCAAAAGCGAACTGTAGACTTTTGGACTACTATTGACCAAACAATGTTGGAGAGAAAATGTCGTTTAACAACATTTTTGACACCAAAGAAGCCCACAACAACTCCAATACCTACTAAAACTATGCATTCATGATTGTACAAATGTAAAATAAATATTAAAGCAACACAAAGGAGGTCAAAAAATAAACCATACCTTATTGGGGTCGACGCTTGCAGTTTTTTCTTCAAGCTCAGACATATCCTTGACCTTCAGGCGATTAAAATGTTTTTTATAATAAATTTTTTAAAAATTTTTAATCAACTCAATATTCGATTAAAATTTAACTTGACCAACTCAATATTTTGTGGTTTTAGCATCATAATTTTATTTTATAAATGGCTAAGCCATTACCCTTTTAGTTAATTTAATTTAATTGAGGACTAGACTTTTGAGAACTACGAGAAGAGCCTTGGGCTTCTCTTGCTTTTTACTAAATATTAGTAGATTTTTCTCATGGTAGGTTCAGAATGAACAACGCTAGCCTAGATATAGGCTTAACATACATAACACCGCTAGGATTATTATATTCAACGTAGTATATTTGTACTATTTAATTCAAGAGTCTGCTAGGAAGTACCCACATAATATTCAATAATAAACTTATGGTGGATGCAAATATATATATTATAGTATTATGATCTATTAACATGTACTGATTGACAACATGGATACTCTATGTGGAAACAAGTATTGCCCTAAATGATGTATAATATATAGAGGTTTTTAAAGCTACTTTTTATACACTATTTCACTAAGATGTTTTTCAATTTCATAAGATTCTCGAACTAACTACTTGAATGTCCATTAATTTCACTATTTCTATCATGAAAATTATTGTCATTTCTTCTTTAAAAATTAATAAGTTAGCCTTCTAATGTTGATTTAGTAATCAATTTATCGGTCATATTTGTCCTTCATTACCACTAGACCCTAATACTATTGCTATTGATTAGGTTTTTATGTACTATGACTAACATGACTAATTTTTTTTGAAGGCATTGCTTTGATAGAGGAAATAAGATAATGTTTTAATTTTTAATTTTTTTAAATAAATATATGTGGGTTTGATGATATTTTATTTTTTGAAAATATCAAAATATTATACTTGTATTTTTTTTTAGGTTAGCAAACAATATTAATATTTGGGATCTTGATTGGTTATGACCGATCTGATCATATCTCTCCAAAAAATGGAGAACTAATAATATTTAATATTTTTTTACAGGAAAATACACCAAAAATAAATATACCAAAGGAGGAAAAGAAGCAACAACATTTGGCATATCAAAGAGAATATCAAAGACAGAGACGTGCACAGATGATAGTTAGCCAAAGAGGAAGATAAAATGAGAAACAAAGACAAAATCATGCAAAATGCAAGGTAGAATCAACAGTTGAAAAGATACAAGAAGAAAGAGAAAAAAAAAATTGATGGATGCATCTGAAGTATCTTCTTTTCTTAGAATAATTTAAATATAGTTGTCGTTCAACAGACACAAAGTGGATGCAATGAGATTAACATGGATATGTATCAAGAAAGGTCATTGCAGCCTCGAAGAGAAGGAAATATTGAAGGTATAGCAATAAATATACAACAAATTCCAACATATGGCATGAATTTCAATGAATGAAAGACTATATTTCGACATCAATTAGACAGTATTGCATCACCATCCATGTGTTATATTTGTGATGAATGCTATCCTGGAATAAACATGCATTTGACAGTCAAAGGTCCAGTATGTAATAGGTGTCGACAAGAAAAATGTCCTAATCGATTTTTTGTAGAGAATAATATGGATCCTAGACTACAACCACCTAAATTTGCGAATTTGACACAAATTGAAGAAATGTTGACATAAGATATTTTAAATATTTTTGGCATGTTATATTTATCAATACATTTAAAAATATATTTTAAAACATGTCATCAAAAAATATTTTAATATAATAATTGTGCGGCCGTGAATGCTACTAGCTTAGATATATAAAATATATATATCTATAAACACCGAGAGTTATCAATCTTGAGGTGCCTATCTATCACACCCCCAAGAAATGAGATAGGCACCTCAATATTGATAACTCTCGGTGTTTATAGATATATATTTTATATATCTAGGCTAGTTATAATATTATCTATATTATAATATTATTATTAATCTATGAACCTAATATTATTATTATTATTAGGATGAAAAAAATGGAAAATAAATAAATAAATAGAACCTTATTTATTGCATTTTTAGTTTTATGTATCTGCAATAGTTTATGTTATAATTATAGTGCCTTAATTGTTGTCTTCCTAAGTGTTTTACTATTATAACTGCAAAATTTTATCTGTTAAAATTATAGTGCTTTAAATGTCATATCTACAGTATTTTTTCCTGATTATCTAAAATAGTTTATCTATTATATTTGCAGATTTAATTATGTTTTCAGTGTTCTTGCAGAATGATTTGTTATGTCTAAACTATCATACTTTATGCACTGATAGATTGTATAGTTTTTATTATAATAAAAAAATAAGAAAAAAATTATTTTTATAATATCCGTTCAATTGCAGCATTGTTATTTTTCTTGAAGTACTATTTTTGCAAAACTGCAACAACCATTCATCTATTATATCTGCAAAATTGTCATCCCTTACATTTGTAAAACTGTTAATGTATTTAGAAAACTGTTGCAAAAATCCATAAGAACAAAAATTGTAAATTTTGAATTCATGTGCATGAGGACATGCACTCCCTTCAGTTTGGGGGAATGATGAGTGCTAAAATGTGCATGTATTATGGAACCTTTTATATGTCTTTTATCTACAAATATGTGAAACTAGATGCATTTTGATAATTGTTATATCTTATTTGCATGATTTATGACTAAATTTTATTTATGATGTTAAAATAATAAATACATGAATTTTACATGAAATATGTGCAAGTTTTGTATGTTTGGACAGAATAATGTTGAAGAACACTTCATGGGAGATTGATGTGGCAAAACATGACTTGAACCAGATGCTGAGCATAGGAGAAGATGGTCATAGGAATGATGAATTACGAAGACTATAGATGCAGGTTATAGATGTATATTACTGAAATATATTACTGAAGGTAATTACTGAAGGTAACTACTGAAGGCAATTACTGAAGAATGTTTTACCAGCAGTAACTGAAGGATAATAAATATTTTTGACTTATGTAGCATGTCACATCAGTGACGACACATCAATTTGGATGGCAACATATATTTTCACTTAGCAAAATATTTCCTTTATCGCATACTATCCACAAGAATATTTCAATTGATAAAAGTTGTTATTTGCTTAATAAAGTTTGTAATCATATTATTATGAGAACTTTTTGGTATAGATGCAAGATTGTTAGACCTTCCTTGGAATATAGGACATGAGGTCCCAATGTATATCTTGTGAATCATTTAAAATAGTATTGTCTTGTTAGGTTTTTTTGTAGGATGCCACTTGGACCAGTCAGAATATTTATCAAGTCCAAGTAGGAATATGTATTATGTTAGGTTCAAATTATTTTGGTTGACACATAGTTATCGCATCATAAATTCCACAAAATCCACATGGCAAAATATGTGGAGAAATACTATTTGGAATTGTATTAGTTATAGTATAAATTACATAGGAGAGACCTTGAAAGAGGTCTACTCTCTGCTGGAGAATGCCAAGAATTATTGTCAATGTAATGTTCTAAGTTTATAATTCTAAATAAATGTGCCAGCATGTACGACTGATTTCCCAGCAATAAGGTAGCTTTTTTCTTCATAAAATGGTAACTGTGTCAATTATGTTTATTGTTTGATTTGTTCCTGTAAGCTTTCTTTCATTTTCCTGCAACCATGAAATAATTAATATTAGATTAATCAAATGAGAGTAGAGTACTGAAGTAAAAGTAGAGTAGAAAATAGGGGAAGGGGTTAACACTAACCTTCCGGAGGCAGGGCCCACTCCGAAAGGTTAGTCCCTAAATCTCTTCCCCCACTAACATGGTAGATAGAATTAGATTAAAATATTAATTTACATGAAAATATAATTAGAAATTATAGTAGATAAATAATGCAGTAAGTAAATCATTACGTGGATCCACATTAGAATAATTCATAAATTGCATATTTAATTTTATTTTCTGCAAACTTTAATTTCTACAACACATGAAACCAGAAAGAGACCTGAACTAAGCTTAGTATTTATCCCTACAGTACAATCTATACTGGATTTCTATTCTTTAAATCTAACCTTGATTTTCCTCGGATTGATAAAATTAAATGTAAGCTCTATAGGCGATCAACTCTTAATGTAAATAATCACAAAATCAAAATTAAAGTTGCAATATAAAATACTCAATAATAGCAATTATTTATTCAAATACAACTCATAAATAACTTCATATTTAACTCATAAAATGGACCATGATAAATGCTCTCAAAAATATTAATTGGATATAGAATAGTCACATACATCGTCTCCTCTTCCAATGCTCAATCACACACACACACACACACACACACATAGTAGATTGTGACTCTTCATCTGGAGTACTTTTGACCTTCACTTTTCTTAGAGACTCTTCACTTTCCTATTCTAAGTAGACATGTGCACATTTACACTCACCACATTTGCACACTCAATTATATGACACTTGTGCATTTCCTGCACATTATTACATTACATAATACTCACATTGTAATCTAGAACACACTCCTAATCTAATGATGTACCCAAGGTGGTATTTTAGCATGTACTAAATAATGTAATATAATTCATCATATGGTACTATCTTGAGATTTATTTTCATCATATCATTTATGAGTTTGGAATTACTTCTACTATATTAGATGGATAATGGCACAAGTTTTAAGAACAAGGTTATTGATAAATTATAGAAGAAATATCATATTTAACAAATATTCTCTTCATAATAATACCCACAATGCAATGCACACAAAGATTATTCTAATAAAATATTTATCAAAATTTACAAAAAGATAATATAAAATATTAAGATACATTGGCATATCAAATTGCATTTCGATGAGTGTTAATTTAGCATACATTGTATGTGATATATTGTGTGATTTTTGACTTTAAATCATGAATGTAATGGAATTTTAATGATTACTTCAATTTATTTATGTAATTTATCAATTAAAATGACGAATATGGTTAAATTGAAAAATGCATGAAGAACACAAGCTTATACTGAGAGGGGCGATGAACAATATAAGACCACTTTTTACTTTTCTTTTACAATCAATATTATGCAGTGTATCAATAGCAATATCAACCTAAATCATTAAAGCAATGCATAAATCACCACACACAATAGAGACACCAATTTAACATGGATAGAGAAAATATCTCACTAAATTTTTCTCAAAATATATCTTGGGAATCATTTCCCTATTACAATGTTTATCGACATATGTACAAAGGAGACACCAATCCCCTAATCAAGCTCATGGATCTCTATACATAGGATAACTCTTTCTCCTTACCTCTAGCTGGTGATCTTCTAAAAGAATTGTCACCTTCACTACACTAGTGTATGGATCTCTATCTACTAAATACTCCTATCCTCACTCAGAAGACCTTCTTTGGCTAATGAACCTATATCCACTAGAGACTATCATCCTCTATACTCTATCACCTCCAAATATTACTCTTAACTTTGTCTCAAATCTGCACTAAACACATTCATTCAGTCTATCACAAATATGCTCAATATTTATCCTCAAATATGCACTAAACATAGTCCTTCGATTTAGCACAAAGCTGCTCAATCTCTATCCTCAAATATTTACTAAACATAATACTTTAGTATAGCATAAATATTCTCAATTTTTGTCCTTAAATATACACTAAAAACAATCCTTTGGTCTAGTACAAATCTGCTCAATTTCTATCCTCAAATATGTACTAAACACAGTCCTTCGGTCTAGTACAAATTTGGTCAATCTCTATCCTCAAGCCTTAACACAAAGCTTTACTTAATAACAAATCAACTCTACTATATCTACCCCAAACCTTAACTCAATGTTTGAACAAATAAATCAATCAACTCTACTCACAAGTCTTCTCAAAGACTTGTCTCAAATATGTATTATAAGTTTCCACAAAAGCTCACACTAATCTGTCTAGAAGTCTTCACCAAGACTTACCTCAAATTTGCTCAACAAGTCCTCACTAGAACTTATCCAATATCATAGAAACATATAGAGAATTATTAGATACTGATCACAATGATCAATCACTTTCAATATCTTTCTAAAATCAAATTAGAATATAGAATAATTTGTTTCATAGAACTAGAACTATCACTTCAAAACTTCTACTTGACTAGGCTCAACCAATTCCACTCAATAAAATACTCCTTGCTTACAAAACCTAGTCCAATAATATGAACACTCACTCAAATATTTCCAACAATGCTTATTAACCAATATCACATAACAACGATACTCATGATATTGCAAACCTTAATTCAAGATAGTTCACAACTTCACATAACAATTATACTCATGTTCTTGCACAAACCCTAATCATGCATATACAGGTTCAACCAATATTTCCAACAATACTTATAAAACAAGGTTTCTATCTTCAAACTTTATTCCATGAAACCTTGAAGCATTATTACAAAACCAAACTCAACAATGCTTACCAAACAATCCTTTTTACTCCAACTTAGATTTCACAACATTCAACAATCACTCATAGGAAATATGTGCCCATACTTTTTTGTTTGATGAAGAAGTGCCCTTAAAATCTTGTCTCAATTATAACCACTTTCCTTGCAAAGCACAAAGGTTAGATGATAAAAATATCACTCTAACACTTCTTCAAGATATTTCTTCAATACAAAAATTAACACTCAAATACACCTTATAATATCCAACTTTAAAATAATATTCAACAATATTCAATATCAAAAATAATAAATTTCATTACTACCTTATAACTCCTTAACCACTCAAAAATTTAATTCAGAAATTAAAGTTTTGCATTCCCATTTTAACTTCCCTAAGCAACTTATAATCCAAATTAACTATGCAAAAACCTTAATTAAAATAAATATTTGGAAACAAAACTATTTTTCTCTTTTTATTTTTCATAAGCCAAGTCAACCCAAATAACATGCATACATCTATTATCCTACCCAAAATACCTTGGTGGGATTCTAGCTACCAATGGATCTCCCCTAAGCGCTTTTGTAGTGCTCGTGCCCACCAACTAGGTTGTGTGTTTCCACAAGAGCCAAAAGGCATGAATGTACCTTTGACTTCCTCCTCCTCGAACGGTGCAAACACAACATCATATTACCTTTCGAAAAATGGAGTGTGCAAGGTTTGAACCTACACCTGGTGTTCCAAAATGCTACTAACGTAGTCTTTGGCTGCCAACTTATCTATGAGGGGCTTCGAGTGAATTTTGGAGACCACAAAATTTTATCCTCTTCTACACTCAACACACATGTGAAAATACAAGCCTTTCTCTCTTTTGCATGATCCAAAAATCATTCGCATGGATGATTTTAAAATGCCAAACCTTGGTATTATTTACATGCAAACCATAGAATATTCCAACATCGATAAGCATTCGAATTCAAATTTTAATTTTAAATATTAAATAAATATTTAAATTAAACCTTAGCACCCATCATCATGTAAATTAAAATTTTAATCAAAGATTAAAATATTTTAATTTAAATTGAATCTACTTGTGGGTCTTTTTCAACTGGTCCTTGATCTTCTTCAGCTTGATTTTTAGCTCAAAATAATAATAATAATAAATATTATTATTTAATTTTAACTTATTTCTAGAACACATTTACATGCTTAATGAGTGCAAATAGATGAAAATTATGATTTATAATTATATCTCTACCAGGGTTTGATGAGAAAAAACTACTTTGCTAGGGTTTGATGAAGAAAAACTACTCTACGGGGATGGCAGTAGCTTTCGGAGGAGGTTTGTAAAATTGGAGGAATGTCGTGATGGCATCGGGTCCGACATAGAGTGCATGCTCGTGATGTTTTTTCATCTAAAAATGACTAGAAGGAACAAGATTTTCTAGTGCATGTCGAGAACCACTTGTTAAAGAACAATGGATGTTTGGAATGATGTGAAGTTAGGCTAGTTCTAGTGGTTCAACCAGACTCGGTGGCGGAATATGTGGAGTATCTAACCAAACATGCCCTTATTGGCAAATTTTTGGGCATCCGAATTTCTCTTCCCTTTGTGGAGGCTTGGGTTAGGAAGACTTGGAATCCTGAAGGCGATGTGGAGGTGATGCTAAGTGTGAACAACTATTTTATGGTGGTTTTCTCTTGTATTATAGATCATAACAAAGCATTTGAAGGGGGTCCTTATTTCTATAACCAAGTGAGACTCTTTCTTAAACCCTGGAATGTGGGTTTCAACCCATCAGAGGAGCGACCTTCGTGGGTTCCAGTATGGGTGCGGCTTCCATGGTTCTCGTTGGAATTCTGGAGAACTGATATCTTGCATAAGATTGTCCTTCTGCTTGGGAAGTCGGTTGGACCGTCATAATAGACAATGGATAAAAAAGTAATCTCTATTGCTCGTATTTGTGTTGAAATTGACTTAAATAATCCTATTCCAGATTCTATTGAAATACAATTTGGATCAACTACATGGGTTCAAAAACTTGACTATGAAGCTCTTCCATTTTGTTGCCGGATTTGCCGTGAATATGGCCACCTAAAAAGAAAATACCCTAAGTTTATCCTGCTCGTGGCTTCAAATCCTGGGCCCACTCAGTTTGTACAAAGTTTGGATAAAGGAAAATCCCTGATAAAGGAAATGAAATGGAATAAGGAAGGTTTTGTTTCGATAAAATCCCAAAATTGAGGAAGGGTAAACAAAGACCTTAAGGATAGCCAGCCAGATTCTCTACTCAACCATTTTGAAATATTAGATGATCTTGATCAGTGCATGGAGATACCTGAAACATTGCTACCTAATGCAAATATAACAAGGCCGAATTAGATGTCTCTTCTTGAGGGGGAACTTAAGGAATCATATCTAGGGGGTTTAAATGAAGAACAAAGGGCTTTGGATCTAAGTATAGGGGACATGGTTGGGTCTAGCCCTATAAGGAAAAATATTTTAGAAAGTGGTACAAATTTAGTTATGCCCTCTCCTACTCAAGCACTGATGCAGTTATCCTTGGACTGCAAAACTCCTACGGTGTTGGGATTACAACAAAAAATAATTAAAAAACATTTTTCGGATAAGAATATGAATGTGGGTCGAAAGAAAGACCAGGACAAAATTAGTTAATGAGGGAGACTTTGGTGGATTCAGGCTTGGTGAGAACCTTGGACTCCCATTTTTATAACCCCCAAAAATGATTATCCTCTCATGGAATGTAAGGGGGTTGAACAAAATCACCAAACAAAAATTTGTTCGTGTGCATTCTACGAATGTGGTGTTTATTTAGGAGACTAAATTGGCTATTGATAGTATGTTCAATATTACTCCCAAGTTGTGGAGAATGGGGTAATTCCAGTGTATTGGTGGATGTGGATATGTTGGTGGTGTCGCTTATTTATGGGATCCGATTAAGATATCCCCTCTTACTTGGATTTCTAATAGATGGTCTATTTCGATGGTCGAGCATGATAATGAATCTGGTGAAACCATCCTACTTACAAATGTGTATGCTCCTGTTGATTACAATGGTAAAGTGAATTTGTGGGAGCACATTTGCTTTGTGAGAAGTTTTGTTCTCTTGTACCCATGGATTTTGGCTGGAGACTTCAACTATATCACTTGTCTAGAGGAGAAACGTGGTGGGGTGGACCGTCTCGAGACTTTTTCTTCTATCTTCAGTGCTCATATCCAGGCCCTAAACTTTGTTGACATCAATCCAGATAATGGGATATTTACTTGGCACAATATAAGGTGTGGGGAAGCTTCCATATCAGAGAGACTAGATAGGTTTTTTATATCCAGTTGTTGGATGGGTAATAACAAGAGTGCTAGTTCTATGATTCTGGAGGCTAGGGGATCTGATCATTGGCCTATCAAAATATCTACTTTTGAGTTAGGGCTAAAAAATAATCCCTCATTTAAGTTTCAACTTAGGTGTCTTCTTGATTCTAAGCTTCATGATTTCATGCGAGGCTGGTGGACCACTGGAAAACCTCCTCATGGCACCACTATGTATTCCTTTATGAAGCGACTAAAATTTGTAAAACATAAATTGAAGATATGGAATAAACTAAAATTTTGGAACCTTTCCTTGGCTAAGCTGGTAGCTCTTAGGAGGATGGAACAAGCTTGAAGGAATATTAGAGATCAGGGATTCACGAAGGAGCTTCTTGTTGAGGAATCTGAGGCTACAAAAGACCTTGTTGAATGGGAACTGAGGGAAGAGATTTTTTGGAAATAAAAAGCTCGAGTATATTGGCTTCAAGAAGGGAATAGGAACACTGCTTTCTTTTATAACTCAATTAAGGCTCACCATAATGGTAACCTGATTACCTCTCTTGTAAATTCTAAGGGTGCCTTACTCTCTTCTTTCAGGGATATTTCAAAAGAGACTAAGAGGTATTTTTCCTCTTTCTTAAAGGATAACTCCCTATCATATGATGAGAATGAAAAGCTTATTCTAAACTGTATTCCAACGATTATTTCTAGAGAGATGAATGAGCACTTGATGGGTCCAATTTACCTTGAGGAGTTGGAAAATGTTGTATTCAAGATGAAAATAGCAAAAACCCCAGACCCAGATGGATTCTTGATCGATTTTTATCAGGAGTTTTGGGATTTAATAAAATTTGATATTTTGGAGGTGGTCCAAGAGTCCCAAAAGAACAAACATATGCTAAGGGCCCTAAATGCTACCTTTGTGGTGCTTATACCCCAAAAAAGGGAGCAAATTCCTTGGATATGTTTAGGCCTATTGCTCTCTGCAATGTTGTGTATAAGATCATCATAAAAATTATTGCTGAGAGGTTGAAGATATGGTTGAGCAAAATCATCTCTGAGGAGCAAGGAGGGTTTGTTTTTGGCTGAAAAATCTTGGATGGGGTTGTTATTGCTACAGAATCTATTCACTCGATGGAAAATTCTAAGGAGAAAACTATATTCATTAAGTTAGACATGGCCAAAGCCTATGATTGGGTCATATGGTCCTTTCTTTAAGAAGTTCTTGCTGCTTTTGGATTTGAGGAATGGATTAGATGGGTGATGAGTTGTATTTCTTCTTCCTCATTCTCTGTTCTTGTTAATAATGGGCCATCAAAGCTGTTTGAGGCCAAAAGGGAATTGAGGCAAGGAGATCCTTTATCTCCTTATTTATATATCATTATGGCAGAAGGGTTGGGAATATTTCTCAAGTCTCAAGTCATACTGGGTCTCATTCAGGGGTGGAAGTGGGATAGTAGTTTGCCACCTCTTTCCCAGCTTTAGTTTGTTGATGATACTACTTTTTTGGGAGTTTCCACTATCAGGGAAGCTGGAAATATTAGATAGTCTCTTGACATATATATTGGTGCTTCTGTAAAGTTGATTAATGAGGACAAGTCTTCTATTTTATTCTTTAATACCCCTCCTCTTATTCAAGATGGGATTGCTCGCATTATAAGATTATAGGTTGGGACTCCCCCCTTAATTTATCTTGGTATTCCAATTTCATCTCATCCTATACCTAGATCTTCTTAGCAATCTATGCTTGATAAGTTTAGAAGGAAGGCAAATCACTGGACTTTCAGATGACTATCCACTGTAGGTAGAGTGTTGCTTTTAAAATATGTTGTTCAAGCTTTACCCATTTATAGATGTTTTGTAAAAATAGCTCCCTCTCACTTCATCAAGGACATGGATGCTTTTTCAAGATAGTTTTTATGGTCTAGAAAACTTGATCAATATAAATAGTGTTTGGTTAGGTGGGATTCTATATGTAGGTTGCTGCAAGAGGGAGGCCTTGGGTTGCGACAGACAACTCTTTTTGGGTAGGTTTTGGCTGCAAAACTTTATTGGAGATGGTGTACCTCTCAAGATAATATTCAGGCTAAAATATTATCTTGTAAATACCTGAGAGATATTTTTGAGGTTGAGATCCCTAGAGTCAGCTTGGTTGGGAAAGGTTCAACTATCTAGGACACTTTGAAAAGAGGAGCTAATTTAATCAATGAGGGTTTGTTCTAGATTTGCAATCAGGGATTAAATACTCTTTTTTGGGAGGCTTCTTGGGATGGTCACCCTCCTATCTTAAATCAATATCGTAGGTTACGTTCCCTAAGTATTTTTTTCTTTGAAGTAGGCTAGTCTCGTGTGGAGGACTTTAAAAAAATCTAGTATTTTGTAAATATGGAGATGTACAGGTTGAAATATCTGCAATAATGGTCCTAGGGAGGACTGGCTAAGGAAAGAGAGGTGCTTGCTCTTATTATTATAGGAAGGCCTTGTTCTTCATTGAGGGGTAAAGATATTCTGGCTTGGAACCCTGATCCTAAGGGAACCTACTCGATAGCCTATGGTTATCGAGTTCTTGATAAGAAAAAGTATGGGAGTCTTCCTATCACTTGGTGGAAAAAGATGTGGAACAAATTTTCCTAGCCAAAATGTAACTTCTTTCTTTGGTTGGTAGCTCGTAATAAATGCCTCACTTGGGATAATGTGAGGAAGAGGGGATTTCAGGATCCCTATTTTTGTGTCATTTGCAGTAAGAATTAGGATGACTCTTCTCATTTATTTTTCCAATGCTCCTTTGCCAGAGACATTTGGTACCATTTGTGGAGTGCTTGGAACCATCCATATTTTCATGTGTTGTTCCTGGTGGAGTTTTGGAGTAGTCTAGGCAAACCTTCGGCCAAGGCCCCCTTCCTTAGGGTGGCTTGGAATTTGGGCCATTCTTGCATCATCTGGAAAATTTGGCTCAAACATAATCGATGCATATTTTAGGGTAGTTATTTGGCTATTCAATAGATCTGGCAAATGATCCTGTATAGGGTTTAGGAAACCATCCATAGCAAATGTGATTTGGACCCTCTTTTGGATTCTAGGGAGGAGAAGATACAGCAAGCCTTTGGTCTCTTTAGGGATGGTGTGAACTATTTTAGCCCTAGTAGGGTTCCTCATATCAACAATAAGATTAGGAGAGATGGTATGTGGAGGCCACCCCCTAGAGGAATTTTAAAAATTAATACTGATGGATCGTCCAGGGGTAATATTGGACATGCTGACATTGGCGATGTTGGGAGATATTCTATTTTTGGTGTTAGTTTTTTATTTTCCATTTATAAAGGTGTTCACTCCAATAATTTTATGGAAGCTCTTGCAATTCTTGAGGCCTTACGGAGGGGGTTTTCTCTTGGCTGGTATAGGATTATCTACGAGTCTGACTCTCAAATTATGGTTAATATTTTAAACAGTAAAAAGGTGGAGGAAGTTAATTGGCAATTGGCCTCTATAGTCGTTCAGATTCTTAGAATGAGTGAAGAGTTCAAATTTATATCCTTTGTGTACATTTCAATGGAATGGAATGTGGTTGCTGATTACCTATCCAAAAGGGCTTCTGAGCTACTGGATCCTTGGAGTATCAATAATTGGAAGAGTCTTCCATCTTGGGACTCTCAACGCCTGTGGGAGTTGATCCAGAAGGATGTACAGACTTAATGTGGTTTGTTCTTGTTGTCTTTTTTAGGTGTCATTCTAGTCTAGTGGTTTTAGCATGTTTGGCTATTTATTTGAGTCCTGGTTGGAAGCTCAGTTATAAACTATAATCCAGAATTTTTGTCAATAAATTTTTACCCTTTTATTTAATAAAAAAAAAAATTAAACTTATTTCTTCTTCCTTGGGTCTTCATCCTTTGGGCCCTCCTGGGTATATAATATTTAAAAATAAACATTATAACTTGTTGCTTTTCAATACATTATTGCTTTTGTAAGAAAAAATTAATGTCCTCAAAGATGACAATCATAGTACAAAAATACTTTTGACATCAATGACAAAAAAACTCCTCAAAATGTCCAACAATGCATGATATTTACAAAAAAATTGTGCAAGTTTTGTAAGCTTGAATAGGAAAACGCTGAAGGATGTTAAAAAGAGTTTGATGTGGCAAAACATGATTCAAAATAGATGGTGAACATAAGATAATATTGTCATGAAGATGACGAATTGAGAAGAATGTAGATGTGTGTTATAGAACATAGTTGTTGAAGTATGTTACTAATCACATTTGTTGAAGTTTTTTAGAGAACATAGTTGCTAAAATATGTTATATAAGATAGTTTTTGAAGACTTTTACCAAATATGACTACCGCCAAGAGTTACAAAAATATTTTACAAAGTCAATTTACCAACACAGTGCGTGCCACATCAGTGACAACATGGCATTCTTACATGGTAGCATGTTATTACAAAATGTTTCCAATCAACATAGTTGGTTCATTTATCAAAGATTATGCATGAGAAATTTATGATTATTGAAGCTATTATAAAGTTGTTTTATAAAATTATAAATTTAGTATGTTGTTAGTTTGTCTAGATTCCGATGTAAGATATTATGTCCTCTCCATGAATAAAGGTGCATATAGTTGTATTGTTATATATTACAAAATATTCAAATTAGAAGTATTTTTTTATGTTCATTCGTGAATTGCAACTTGGACCACTTAGATTATGACTAAGTCCAAGTATGATAGGAAACTATGTCAGTTTAGATTATTTCTATTAAGGACATAGTTGTTGCATTATCAAGCCAAAAAAGCAACATGGAAAAGACGTGGAAGAGTTTTATTCAGAATTTCCAAAGTGACATTATATATTACATAGGGAGACCTATGAAAATGTTTAATGGAGAAATATCTAATGCTCATTAATGTTGCAAAAATAATTCTATAATTTTTTTGAAGAAATGTGTAATTGTGTACACTTGAGTTTCCAGTAATAAAGCAACACTTTTTGTTACGCATGGTAACTATATCAATTACTTTGTCATTTATTTCTGCATGATTTCTTTTATGTAACCATCATTATGTTTTTATGCATTCATAGATTACAATAATGTTAGTAGTATTAATCCACTTAGTTACTAAGATAAAATAGTTTAGGGGAGAAAGAATTACATTGTCCTCTAGGAGGTAGGGCCCACTCCTATAGTCAATCCCTATTCTCTCACCCCTATAATAGGATATGAGGTCCATAGAATTAACTTTAGATTATAAAATATGTTAAATTACATTAAAATAGAGTATAAAGTAAAAATAGATAATTGACACTAATTACTTGCATAAGGATCCTCATTGGTAGGTGATCTCATCAACAAGTAATTTCATCAGTAGCTAATTACATTATCAAATGCATCAATAGATAAACACATTGTTAGGAAAATATCATGTTTAAATCATAAATTGCATATTATTTCAATTTATGCATAATTTATGTTTACTGCAATTGTTATTTTTCCTGCAAAACCTGAGATAAAAAGAGAACAAAATCAAGTCTAAGTATTAATCACTATGGTACAATATATATTGGATTCCTACTCTTTAAATCTAACATTGATTACCTTGGATTAATAAAATTAAATGTAAGCATTACAACTAGATATTTTTGGCACCGTTATCGAGGAGAGTAGTGCCATAATTATTAATCAAAAAGGTTGTTTGGATGCATAAGAAGAGAGTCTTAATTGTATGTGGAAAGAGGTATGTATGAGTCCTTTACATGCATACATGTCAAAGTGGCATGAGATGGTCCCAACAAGCCGCTTTGTACGACATTAGCAAGTTCTTTTTTCTTGACAAATCATTTTACTACTTTCATAGTTAATTTCTTTTTTCTACAATTTTTTTATGCTTTGGGTGATTACTATTATTTACTTTGATCTGGGTTATCTGACCTATGTAAAGAGGAATTAGGTATGATTGAGTGACACAGTCATAGTGGAATGCTCCTAAATAATCAAATAAGTGATAGTAAAATAACCTTTTACTTTCAATAATTCCATTTCCATAACATTTACTTTTCAAGTAATATTTCATTTTATTTTCCTCCCAGTGTGCTAAGATTGGTTGTATGGATTCATAGACCATGAATCACACCTAATTTTAGTAAAAATTAGGATTTTTTAGAAATTTTATTATTTTCTTGTTATACTAGGATTGGTTGTATGGATTCATAGACCATGAGTCGCACCTAATCTTAGTAACATCAAGATTGCTTTAGAAAATAGAAACTCTATTTTATCCTACTATTTTAAGGATAACTATAAAATAATTTGTTATGAGTTGTACCTAAAATTGACAATAGTGGGATTTTTTTGAATTGGTGATAAAAATAAAAATAAAAGAAAAACAGAAACAAAATATAACCCAAGCAAAATCAAAACCAAAATCAAAAAGAGAGAGAAGGAAGAGTAAAATAAAGGTTTCCAGATGGTGGAAAATAGTTTAAAATAGTTTGTACTTATAGAACTTAGAAAAATATTGATTGAACAAGAAGTAAACCTTCTTTTTGAAAAACAACACCAAACATCTGGAGAAGAGAGGGAACACTTGTACAAAATCTTGATACCAAAAAATATAGATTATATGAATTGATTCAAATCCAAAGGGTAAACATAGCTCAAATTCTAGGGCCAGACTATCACTCACCCTACCTTGAAATTGTTAGAAGTTGTAAATTATGATTAAGAAATAGGAGAGAAATGGTAAACTCAGTAACCTACCCATGGTATTAGTACCTCAAATATTCCCTTACCATCCATAGTTTCCTAGAAAAAATAGAGGATAGGTAAGTAAACCTAGAATATAGCTGAATATATCATAGGGTACCAAGAGTAGTGCTCTTTAGAAAATTGTGTTAAGACTTGCGTTATGAACTATAGTTCGATAACTTGATTACTCTGGTAACAAAAGACTTTAGATTTAATGAAGATCATTATATGAATCCTGAAAAACATGAACCTATCAACGATATTCATAGGTTGTTCCAATATGACTAAAATTTATTTCAAAGTTTCATGTTCAGACCTAGAGACTCAAAAGGTAGATTTATTAAAATCAGTAAACCAAAAGTAGATTGCCAAGAAAACCATAGTAAGAAATCTAAAAATTTTGAGTCAAAAGAAATCAAAACTACATATTTAGATTCTACGTCAAAAAAGCAAATTGAAATTATATAACAAGATACCAAAACATATCTGCTACTTGAACCAGAGTTTCATGATCATATTGATCCCTCATCTATCTTTATCGAACCTATACTTGAACCAATTCTTGAAATATTATATTCAGTCATGGATGATAAGGATAGTGAACAAGGGGAAGTAAAAACAATCAAAGGCAAAGGACTAATGATCAAGGATAATTAGAAAACCAAAGAGGGGTGGATAGAGAAATACTTTTACCTTCCCAATTTCTTCTTCTGATAATAGGTTAACAAGAGAACCAAATCCAGTATCTGCTGCTATTTTGCCAACTTTCCATGGTAAACCACATGAGGATCCCAATACATTTTTTTTTTAATTTTAAGTGGTGTGCCAAGTTCACTTTTACACCACGGATGAGTAAAAACTAATACTATTCCCTTCTACAATTAAGGGTCTAGTCTTAAGATGGTTCATGGGTCTGCGGAAGAATATTTGTAATCAATGGTATGGAGAACAATGATTAAAAGACATATTTATCGAAATATACCAAGACTATTGTAGGGTTTAGGATAAGAAAGCATATTTATTTTGTATGAATAAAAAAGATGATGAATCCCTTGAGAAATACCTCAAGATATTCCAGTTTGTGGGATAAAGAGTGAACATTGAGTTGGATGAGAAAATTCAAAAAGAACTTTTTTTTAAGGGGCTTAAGGAAGATGTCTTAGACATACTAAACCTTATGGTAAAGAGAGATATCCATCATATGGGATTAGGAGAGATCATAAATCTTTGTAAAAATTAATCAAGAAATAAACCATTAAGAACTAATAAATACCCATCATCAGGAGGAGGAGTAACATGAGTTGAAATTGGTAATATGCTAGAAAATCTCAAAACTAGTTTATTGAGCACATTGACATCATCCCCCAACCTCATGGATAAGAAACTAGAGGAGAAAAACATTGAAGAGATATATTGTCATAGATGCAGAAAGAAACATAATCTAAGGGAATACCCTTTGAATGTTACAAATATTTCCAACATTTTTGCCTATTGCAAAATCTATGACAAAAACCATAATACTAAAAATTGTAAATATATATCAATCGTCAAAACCGCTATCAAAGAGCTTTAGGTAAAATAGGTAGAATATGTCTACTTTATACCTCAAAGAAGGAATGGTCCATTTAATGGTCCACCCAATTATTTAAACCAACAAAGAATTAATTATTGGTCAAATTAGAATTAGTATAATCAAGATTGGAACATTCCTTCTTGGGCACAATTCATACCCAATTCATATGGAAATTCACCCCCATGGATGGAAGGCCAAAGTCAAAACACATGTAGTTGGAATATGAATGGCCAATAAAATCAAACAAGATCAAGTTGGTCTCAAGGATAACCTTAACAACACAACTTTCAAAATCAATTTAGGGGGCAAGTACCTCAAAATAGATTCCTTCCACCTCCAAAAAACAATCCTCCTAAACAACCAATTTTACCAGTTCAACCTATGCCTAACCCTGATAATAATAAAAACACTCAACAGGTTTATGAAATAAATTAGGCATGTTCAATATCTATAATGCATTTTCAACAAACTCAATTAAGATCTGGGAAAGTATTGGATGATCATAGAGCAACCCTCATAGAACATGAAGAACTTACCAAAAATTGGAGAAAAGAAAAAGGATAAGATGATAAATGTGAGGAAGAAATATAAATTCCCCCAGAATAAGTGTTGGATCAATAGAAAGAGATTCAAATTTCTCAAAAAGAAATAAGATCTCCATTTCCTGAAAGAATGGCTATACCAAAGGAACCATCTAAACCATATTTCAATTTTTTTCAATAATTGGAAAATATCTCTATTAGAATTCCTCTTTTACAAGCTATTATAGATATTCACATCTACTCCAAATTGGTAAATAATATAACAAATTCACAAAATAGAAAGACGAATGAATCGATGACTATTCAAGTTATAGGGTAACTATCTGAAATCATCATTGGTGAGAAATGATTACCAAAATATATAGACCCAGGAGTACCTATACTCATAGTTCATATTGGTAGGATAGCTTTGCATAATGTCTTAGTAGACTTAGGGGCTGCCATACACATCATGAAACAGGAAATAATAAAATATTTAGGGTACATATGAATGAACCAATCTCTATAGTGCTTCAACTTGCAAATAGATCTACCATTAAACTAGAAGGGAAGCTAGAAGATATTATAGTTTCCATAAGTTCATGGGAATACCCTGTAGAATTTATAGTCTTACAACCAAAGAAAAAGTTAGGGGGAAACCCCTTGATATTATGAAGACCATGGCTTGTAATATATGATGCTTATATTAGTTGTAGATCTAGGAATATGACCATTTAAAATGATAAGTATACTAAAAATCTTAGCTTGTTTCTTGAATCAATAAAATATAATGATTTTTCAAATAAATCGTGGTATGATTCTCCTGAATATTTTGATGATATATAAAATTTATCAATCAATATACTAGGAGAGTGTTTTCAACAAGAAATTGAAGGGCCTTTAGCTTCACTTCTTGATGAGGAACAAGGTGCTAATGAAGTTACTGTGACTAATGGTGAAGCAAGCACAAGTTACCCTCATTAGATGGTCCCTTACAGTTATCAACTAAACACTCTTAAACATGGAATAATGAGTATAGATAATAATTATAAACAAATAGATATTACATTTGGAAAATATTTAAATATAAGCAACGAGCTTACAAATATTCAAGAATCACAACTAATAGAAGTGTTAAAGAAGAATTGACTAACATTTATGTGGAATTACAAGGACATGAAAGGGATACATCTGAGTATTTGTACCCACCATATTTTCATTCAAGAAGGTTTTCACCTAGTAAGACAACCTCAAAGGAGATTAAATCCAACTATGAAAGACATAGTTCAGGAAGAAATTGTTGAGCTCTTAAACACAATATTTATATACCCATATTTTATAGTCAATGGGTTTCACCATTGGTGATGTTCCTAAAAATAATGGTAAATAGAGAATCTATGTAGACTACAGAGAACTAAATAAAATGACAAATAAGGAATATTTCCCATTGGCTTTTATTGATCAAGTCCTTGAAACTCTAGCTGGTAAGAAATGTTTTTATTTCTTGGATGGATTTAGTGGATATAATTAGGTCTCAATAGCAAAGGAATATCAATAAAATATCACTTTTACATGTCCCAAAGGAACTTATGCTTATAGAGTATTACCTTTTGGTCTATGCAATGCGCCTGCTACATTCCAAGGATTGAATAAAACTTGATTGCCAATAAGGTATCCTTCCACAGTAGCACTAAGTCTAAAAAAGACCTATGGATGCTCCCAAATAAGCTAGCTTGTTGGCATAAGTGACCATAATTTTGCTCAATGCTTACTCATGATGGGAAATGAACATTCATTGCACACATAATTGGTCCTTAAGACGCTTGAAAATATTAGGATAACTTTAACATCATATTGATTTGTAATATAAATATATATATTTTTAAGACCACTAGGATGATTGAGTCTTTGTGAAACAACTATAGAATATCATAAATAGGCAAAATTCAGAATAAAATTCCTATATGGGTACTATAGTTCATTCCATCATATAAAAATAGGATTTATATTTTACTTATAGGGATAAAGTAGTAAGGATAGGGTTACAATTCCCATCAGGACTCTGACAAAGTGGTTGGGAATCCAACTCCCCAAAGCTTTACACCCCTATAAGAATATCAAAAATATGTATACCCCAAAGAAAAGGAAAATTCTTCACAATAATATCATAATATCTATCTCACTTTTCTATTCACAACTAGTGTTAAAATCATCCACACATTTGATAGATATCTATTTTGCACATGTTGATGACTGATATCAAGTTTACAATCATTACTTTTCTCTCACTTGGAACTCCTTAATGAAATTCAGGAAGCGATATAACAATAATATATATATATATATATATATATATATATTATTGTTATAATGCTTCCTGAATTTCATTAAGGAGTTCCAAGTGAGAGAAAATTAATGATTGTAAACTTGATATCAGTCGTGCAAAATAGATATGTATAAATAGAATAATCCCCCATAAATAAAACTTATTACTATATCTAATTCACCATAATATAAGTCTTTACAAAAATAAAACCCTCTTCATTATTTTTTGGCTATATAGCCAAAAATACAGTTTGGAGGGGAAGTAAGTAAAATATATTCGAAATCCATAATAAAGTTTAGGGGGAATAATCAAGTAAAGTATTTTTTAACTCTATAATTACAATTTCTGTAACTAGGTTCTATAGACAACTTCTATAGATAGTTTTTGTAAACGTCTTCTGTAGATAAATTCTGTAAATATTTTTTGTACACAGGTTCGGTATATATATTTTGTAGACAGATTTTGTATACATATTATGCAAATAGGTTCTGTAGAAATCTTTCATAAATTATTTCCGTAAATATCATCCGTAGATAAAATTTGTAGTGTCAATATTAATATTGGTGCAAGTAACGATGACACGTATCAACATAGGATTAAAGAGGAAACTTATTATATTATTTATTAAGGTTTCAGAAATAAAAAAGAAAAAGAAAAAGGGTAAACTGCATGAATATTTATAAAATTTCCTTTGACCACCCTTTTAAACTCGTGAAACTTGGTTTGCATACTAAAGTATGAAATTTAAATTTTTAATTTTTAAAATATATATGCAAGGAACTAAAGTCGATAAGTATACCTGGAGTCTTTCCATGAATGCATAAAGGTTAAGCTTGAAAAATTACCATAACCCAACATTTAACGTGTATGCCCATGATTGGCAGTCACACATTATAATTTAAAAATACCGTGACCATAAGGAAGGCATGGACATCAACCATGAGGGACATAAAAACATCAATCATGGGGCTAGCACAATGTTGACATGGTAAAGAAATAAAAAAATTAAAATGAAACATGAAGGTAATATGATATGGGCATTATCTACTACACACGTGGCAAAAGTAAAGCGTACATGTGGTAGGGTTAAAAAGTAAAAAGAAAATATTTTATGCACCTTGGTGATTGAATTCATAAGGCATAAAAGCATTATTATTTAAGGTGCAAAAAATAATCCTCACCCATGCAAGGTGGTGGGATATCTTGCGTTGGAAATACAAGCAAATGGGAAACGTCGACCATCCCAAAACCATCGGTGATGAGTGACATGTGGATTTATGATCCAATAACAAGAGATGCCCTAGATAGTAAACACCAACCAATTATTAAAACCTACACAAAGGACCATGATCAAGGGAAGGAGAAGTCACATGCCAAATTTTGGAAACTTCCTCTATAAACCAGCATCGCCCTACCACTTGCGAATGCCATCAATCACTAACACGTAATCTTTAGGAGCCAATCAGGTGAAATATATATGTATCTATTTTCAAGACCATTGATTAAAGTAAAATAAAAGACCATGATTCACTACACCACATGATTGCATGCAAGACAAATAAAAATCTAAAAAATTTCTTCTCCTGCCATAGAAGCTTTGTGAATTCAAAAGAAAAACCCTCTATGATCTGAAACAAATAAAATTATCAATCTGAAAGAATGTTAGAAAGGGAGATTATCATAGAAAAGCAAAATTGTGGGCGAAGAATAGTAATCGACAAGAAATTTAAAGCATCATCTTGGGGTGACATAAAATTGATAGTACCGAAAGCAACAAAGGTAAATTTTAAATCATTTCAAATCAAAGTTCTATTATTTCTAGTAAAGAATGGTCATAGAAAAAAATAGTACTTTATGTCCTAATCATTCTACTTTGAAATTTTTTAATAATAACTATGCAGAAGTATAAACTTATTTTTATCTTCTACGTTTCTTTACATACAAAAACTCTTTTGTAAACATTATGGAAATTTTTCCTTTTTCTGCATAAGGATATTTTGGAAAATGATTGTTGCAGGTTTTCGATCTGTTGAAATAAAATTACTAAACTATCCCACTCAATATTAACCCTTACCCCACCTATTCTTTTCCATAAAAATTCTCTAATCTATGTTTTAGAAGAGCATTAAACCCTCTTCCATACAAATATGGAACCCTAGTGACTCTATGAAGAAATTATTCCAAGATGCTCGATGGTGGGATGCCCTTAAAAAATTTCAAGGGCACAACCAAGGCGTGATGAAGTTGTTCATTATGAACTACAACCGCATTACTATGGTCACCCATGTTGGAGAAATCTCAATCACCATAAACCCTAGTATAATTTTTGCAACCCTGAGTCTACCTGAAGTAGGCTACCTAAAATCCTACTCTAAAAGTGTTAAACAATTAATTGAGAAGTTTGGAGAAGGGTGCATTATGATCCATGATAAGGAATGTTGGACAAAAGGGATAGCCACCTCCTCACTTTCCCTTAAATGGCACAAAGTTATTGTACTCATTATAAAAAATTTCATGCTAGAAGGGATGTTATCTAGCTATGAGAGATATCATCTTAAAATGTTAATAAAACTTAAGTACCTAGGATAGAAGGATTGCATTCTAAATTTATTGTATTTCCTATATTAATATCTTAAGGATATAGTTCTCTGTGTACAACCCAAAAATTCCTAACAATAGCCATAAAATCCATCTAACTGTCCATCAAGGATTAATTAAACTTCTAGTTCTACAAAAAGCACATGATGCCAAGATAACATAGGAAACTATTGTAGAGGAGTCCAACGTGTTAGTTCATTTTGATTCTAGTGATAGTGAAGCCCCTAAATATAGTATGTTTGGTGAGGATTTAGAACCAAAAATTTAGGAAGAATAACTGACAGAACGTAAATGCCGTATCAATACCAGGTCAGCCAAAACCTCTCAACCTGCATATAAAACCTGGTGTAAAAAATTTATCCTTGAAAACCAGAAAGTGGAAGAAATATTTGGACAAGATACTAACTTACCTATGCTTGAACCATCCATAGAGTCTTTGGTATATCTTCATATGCAGTAGACTCTAATAGACATCAAACCTGGCAGGCTCCACAATGAGTTTACATAACACTCAAAATTAGTTTAGCATGCCCTTACTCTCCACTTAGACTTGCTCAAAAATTTTTCTATGAATAGGGTGAAAAAACCTGCTGATCCAATACACCAACTACCATATGTCAATACATATTCGAACAAAATTTATACAGTCGATAGAAAATAAATAAAATTGGTCAATTTTAGCAAGATTATTGATTTCACCAAAGTTATCAAAGAAGATAACTCAATGCCAATTGCTAGCTTGCTTCAACAAAATCATCCTCAAGAATTGGGTCCATCCAATTAAGCTGGAACTTCCCAAAGAGATTTGGTCTTGGATGTTGAGATACCCCCAGATATTGACATAGTCATTAATAATGTGGTTGCATTAGTAGAACAGCCTTTGCCTTCCAAGATGTAGGATACGATGCAGGAGGAGGGATCTATTGAGGTGGAGCATGTAAAAACTATCATGGTTGAAACTCTAGCTAATGATCAAAAAGCCAGAGAACAGGTGCAGAAAGTGAAGCACGAAAATAACTTACCAGTAAAATGACCTCCATCGTCATGAATTTATTCCCAATGACCAAAGTCGGATAAAAATTGAATACTGATAAATTAATTTTCATGATTTACAAATAGACTTTATTTAATATTTAATGTTGATATAATTTCATTTTTGCAAAATGATTTGAATGCTTTATCTTCCATATGTTTGTAGATATATTCTATGATATGTGTTTAAAAAATATTGTAGTATGATGTTTATGATTGAAACTGTTTGATTACCATAACTACAGTATTGATGATTATGTAATTGCAGTGTTTTTTAGCTTTAAGAGATCATCTCTGTGCAACACTATGAAGTGATTCTGATATTTTATTTATTTTTCTACCAAAGAACTGTTATGATATTTTCTTTGCAAGAGATAGAGATATTCTCTAAAGAGCTGAAATAATTTATTTTAACTGCAGAAATTTACCTAAAAATAGTGTTATCATATTATCATATGCTGATATATGTTTTAAGTTATTTTTGAAATTGTTCATTTCTTGTGATTGTAGTACTGTTACAAGTGTTTCTCAGAAACTACACTTAATAGATCTATTTTAGGACATGCATATCCTTTAGTTTGGGGGAAAATGATGAGTGTTAATTTAGCATACATTGTATGTGATATATTGTGTGATTTCTGACTTTAAATCATGAATGTAATGGACTTTTAATGATTACTTCAATTTATTTATGTAATTTATCAGTTAAAAATATGAATATGGTTAAATTGATAAATGCATGAAATTTACATAAAAATTATGCAAATTATGTATGCTTGAATAGGAAAACATTGAAGGACATTCACAGGAGTTTGATACAGCAAAAAAAGATTCGAACCAAATGCTGAACATAGGAAAATATGGTCATGAGGATGACAAATTGAGAAGACTATAGACATGGGTTACAGAACACAATTGCTGAAGTCTGTTATAGAATACAATTGCTGAAGTCTATTACAAAACATAGTTTCTAAAATATTTTATACAATATAGCTATTGAAGACTATTATTGAATATGGCTACCATAAAGAATTACAAAAATATTTGACAAATTCAATTGACCAACACACTGTGTGCCACATCATGACATTCTTACATGGTAACATGCTATTACGAAATGTTTTCAATCAACATAGTTGGTTAACTTATCAAATATTATGCACAAGGAACTTATGATTATTGAAGTTGTTATAAATTTGTTTCATAAAATTATAAAGTTAGTATGTTGTTATGTTGTCTAGATTTCGATGCAAGATATTATGTCCTCTCTATGAATAAAGGGGCATATAGTTGTATTGTTATATCTTGTAAAATATTCAAATTATCACGACACTTTTTTTCCTATGGCCGCGATGCTGCAACATGTCATGATATCACGAAACTTTTTTCCCTATGGCCACGATGATGCAACATGTCACGATATCGCGACACTTTTTCTCTTTGGCCACGATAATGCAACATGTCGTGATATCGCGACACCTTCTTCTTCTTTGGCCGCGGCAATGTAACATGTCACGATATCACAACATTTTTTATCTTTTTGTCGAGACGATGCATCATGTCACGATATTACGACATTTTTCTCCTTAAGACGCGATGATACAACTTGTCGCGATATCGTAACACTTTTTCTCTTCTGGCCGTGACACTGCAATATGTCGCAATATCGCGACACTTTTCCTCATTTGGCCACAACAATACAACTTGTTGTGATATCGCGACACCTTTTTTCTTATAGCCGTGATGGTGCAACTTGTCGCAATATCACAACACTTTTTCTCTTGGGGTCGTGACAATGCAACATGTCACGATATCGCGACATATTTTCTTCTTTGGCATCGACGATACAACTTGTCGTGATATCATGACACCTTTCCTTCTCAGGCCACAATGACACAACTCGTCGTGATATCGTGACACTTCTTCCTTTCTGGAAGCAACGTTGCAACATGTCGTGATATCGTGACACTTTCTCTTCTTCGACTGCAATGCTGCATTTTGTCGCGATACCGTGACATATTTTCCTCCCTTGGCCATGACAGTGCAACATGTCGCGATATCATGACACCTTGTCCTCATTGCTTTTTCTCTATGCTATGGACCGTGAAATTGCAACATTTCGCGATATCGCGACACCTTTCTTCTTGTGGTGTTTGGCTTTTTCTTTGATCTTTAGCTCTTGGGCCTCTTCGGTCGGTTTGGAAAACATGTAAAAAATTCTTGTACAAGGTTCAGGGACCTTTCAACACCCTTTCAACCAATCAAAAAAAAATATTCAAATTATAAGTATTTTGTTATGTTCATTCATGAATTGCCACTTGGACCATTTATATTATGAATAAGTCCCAGTAGGTTAGGAAATTATTTTAGTTTAGATTATTTCTATTAGGGACATAGTTGTTGCATTATCGAGAAAACAAAGCCACATAGAAAATATGTGGAAGAGTTTTATTCAGAATATCCAAAGTGACATTATATATTACATAGGGATACCTTTGAAAAGGTATAATGGAGAAATGTCTAATGCTTATTAATGTTGCAAAAATAATTCTGTACAATTTTTGAAGAAATGCAACTATGTACACCTGAATTTCCAGTAATAAAGTAAGACTTTTTGTTACACATGATAATTGTATCAATTAATTTGTCATTTATATTTGCATGATTTATTTTATGTAACCTTAATTACATTTACTTACATTCGTAGATTAGAATAATTTTAGTATTATTAATGCACATTAGAACCTGAGATAAAATAGTTTAGGGGAGAAAGACTTACACTGTTCTCTAGGAGGTAGGGCCCACTCCTATAGTCAGTCCCTATTATTTCACCCCTATAATAGGATAGTAATAGTTAGTCCATAGAATTAACTTTAGATTATAAAATAAATTAAATTACATTAAAATATAGTATAAAGTAAAAATAGATAATTAAAACTAACTATTTGCACGAGGATCCTCATTAGTAGGTAATCTCATTAGTAAGCAATTTTATCAATAGGTAATTACATTATCAAATGCATCAATAGATAAACACATTGTTAGGCGAATATCATGTTTAAATCATAAATTACATATTATTTCAATTTTTGGATAATTTCTATTTACTACAATTTTTATTTTTCCTACAAAACATGAGACCAAAAATAGAACAAAATCAAGTCTAAGTATTAAACACTATGGTACAATCTATATTAGATTTCTACTCTTTAAATATAACCTTGATTACCCTGGATTGATAAAATTAAATGTAAGCATTACAACTAGATAATTTCACTTTAGAATCTTACTATACAAGTTATAGAACTTCCATAGAGGCAATAAACTTCTCTCTTATATATGGTAAAGAAGCTATATTGTCTTTAAATTTTTAAATTTCCACTCTTCATGTATCTTTGTGTGATATCATAAGTGTAGAGCATTTTAAAGGGCAAAGATTACATCAATCGAAAATATTGAGTGAGAAAATATTATAAAATTTTGATCATAACAAATATTACAAACAAAGGATAGCAAGGTATTCCAATAAGAAATTCAAAAAATAAAATTCTATGTTAAAATATTAAACAACACTCATGACATGAAAGGTGAGTTTTTCAAAAAGTGCATGGTCCTTACATTATTTCAAAATCCTATGGATTCATATCTTTTAACCTCTAAACACTAGATAAAGAGGAGCTTAATTGTATCATAAAATCCATGTTTCTTAAAAGATTCTATTCCTAGTTATATCCATTAAGTCCATCCCAACCCCTTTTGAGGGGTCAACATTATACGAAATAAATACACACACACACATACATGATATATTCTCTATATATCTATCTATCTATCTATATATATATGTATGTGTGTGTATATATATAGACACCCACACACATACATAGATAAATATATATATAGATAGATAGATAGATATCATCATTAATACTTACATAATTACATATTGAATCTATTTTGAAGTGTTACTAAGATGTAAGAAGAACCTAGGGAGTATTTCCTTTACTATAGAAAGACATTATCTCTATATCAACAATAAGTTAAAGCCAAAGAAAAAATCAAAAGAAAAATAATAAGAAAAATTGTTAAAAGTTAAAATTCAATATTTGGTCTAAAGAAACATTTTCCCTAGAACACGAAAGAGTTATCTTTATCATATATTATAACCAAATGTTTTCATATCATAATTTAGATCATCAAAATTTTATCTCAACATATATTTGTGTTTTCCATGGGTTGCCTCTTTTCTATTAAATAATATGCAAAAACTAATATTACTATTATAAGACTATATTTTTTAAACGATCACACTTCCCCATAGTGGCTATGAAATTGGTCTTCAGGGTTCATAGTATAGCTATGCTAGGACCTTAGACCTTAAAAATAGAAAAAAATGGTATTTGCAATTAATAAAATAACAAAAATGTAATCATTAAAAAATAAGAAATAAATGCATCAAAAAATGGTATATGGGAAAAGAAAAGAGAGACCAAAACCATTTGGAAAGACAACATTTGGCTACTTTCATTTTACATACATGAAATTGCATCAAGGATCACCCTTACATAAAGGATATCATATCCTTTAGTATCATGTTGTATATGTGACGCCTAATAAAAATAGTCATCATCATCCTATACATCAAAAGAGATCATGCATTGTTATATCATATCATTCATCCTTCATGGACATATTCAAGCATTGTTATATGTGAACATCCTATATGGATTATTCAAGCATCTGGAATATTTTTTACATGACTCACACATTGGATTATGACAAGCATTTTATATGGCTTATCAAGAAATATATAGAGTAAGAAAGGAAGGATAATTAAGGAAATTCTAAACTAAAGTTATCTTTCTCTTAGGTACCTATATTATCCATAAATTATATCCCCTTTATGCTATGTATCTATGAAACAACGAATAAATTTTCTTGGATGATTAAACAACTAGTATTATTGAGTCATCAAGCTTTAGGTTTTTATATATTTCTATATCTCTTATGTTTTCATCATATTATTAATCTAAGATATACAGTTCATTTGAAGAACATGTCATATTTTGAAATTTATAAGCTTAGATTTTTATGTGGTTGAGTATAAATATTCTAGTAATAAAATAAGTTATAAGCAATGTGACAATCATTCAATTGTGTATTCAATTTTTTTTCAATAAATTTGTAAAAAAAGAAAAAAATATGCGTTGTAAAAAGAAATAAGTAGATGCAAGAAAAAATTGTGAAAGGAAAGAGCACACTCCCAAAAAAACTATAAAGGGACATATATTAGAAAAATACATGCCATATGTTGTAGTTAGATAATCACTAATATTATTATTTTAAATATATCATGGAAATATTGTTTTTTTCTAGAATCTTGGTAATATCTCTTTTTCCTACTCTTTTTCACATGTTTTTCTAAGATCATCTTAAGACAATCTTTGCTTGACTACTTTAGAAAAGAGGAAAATAGAAATGAAGTCTATTGATAAGATGACATAACACTAATAATTGTAGTGATGAATCTCAAGATTCATGGGATCATGATAAGTATGAAAAAATTAGAATTTAGATCAAATATTTTAATATGTATGAATTTGATATTTAGGTCTATCAGTGATAACAACCATCTAATTCCCTATGGTGGAAGTGTAGGGATAAAAGCAACGAAGAGAGATGGATTTATCTACTTTGCTAGGGTGGGTAAGTCAAAATATTGGATTTATCTTATGTTTATAGATGCATCACCACCCATATTCTACTCTTGTATACAAATACATCGTATGTTCATCAACCCATGTGAGTAGCATCTACACTTTGTGACCATACTTCTTGATATCCCATCCTTAGACTTTTAATACATTTAGATGAAAATTTTCAAGTTTTAAGGTAGTGATATATTTAAATATAGATGCTTAAACTATAAAAGGTATTAGAACTTATTTTTATCATTTCTTTTTGTTTTTGCTTGCACATTAAGGGTATTGAATGAAATTTTAATAATTTCTTAAATTTTAATTAAAAATTAATCTTTAAATTAAGAAAATTTCTACTTGAGTTATCAAAAATAAAAGTGTTATATTTTATTACAGAAAAATTGAGTTTACATTCAAAATTTCCTTAATGATGTTGTTTGTATTCCTCTATTTTATAGCTACAAGAACTCAATGACATGGGTCATTCCATTGAGAACATAACTATTATTTTGTGCCTAAGAAAAATCTTCACAATACCTCATAAGCATATTTCTAATCAATATGTGTATTGACATTAAATTATATTATGGTCCTAATTAAGAAGTTTAGGTAAATGACTATAAATTTTACATACCTAGGCATTCATTATTAGGTAAATTATAACTCTTATTATATTTTTTCATAGTTCTCTTGTTTATATCATCTCAATTTGGAATCTTTAAACTTTGATATTATAATTTATCTATTGAGGTAAATTTCAGATTCATTTTAAATAAGAATAATTGTTTTTATTTTAGCATGTGATTCATAGCAAATTCCTTCACAGTCTCCTCAAAATTTTCAAGTTTCTATATTTAATTTTTACATTATGACGAGTAAGGATATTTTTGGGTCAATTTTTTGTATTATCTTACAAGTGAGGCTTTATATCATATTGTGGTTGACAAACTTGAAAAATTTTAAGTTTTTTCATTCTTAAATATTTTTGTGAGCTCCAAAAAATTTCAAAATTATTGTACATAAGATAATAATATGTTTGAATTAGGACTATTGCATTAAACCTTCAAGAAGGTACTTTATTACGTTTAAAGGAATACCTAATACTAACTTTATAATGGTTTATGATATAATAATGGCTTAATTGAGAAGTAAATCGTTCTCTTTAAAGGGTAACTAAATATATGTGATGCACATGTAATTATAATAGTACAAATTATGCCAAAATCAAATACAATACATATTCAATGCTACAACACATGGAATCAAATATATTTTATCCATAAAAAACTAATCATGTGAAAAACAAAGAAATATCAATAAATAGTAAAATATCATTCTAAAATATAAGAGTAAAAAAATTTGAGACATGGCATCGAGATCAAGAAATAAAGCAGGCCTTCGTGGGGCTAGGGTTCATGGAAGTGGAAGTTGTTTAGGGGGTAAATCAATAGAGAATTTATTATTCAATGTCGAGGACCATATTTTCAAAAGAGGAAGAATGGTAGATAGGTGGGTCGATGATGTCTACCCCACCATGAGCCTTGGGGTAAAAGTGGTGGACTAGGATTGCTCCTATTTTCCTTTATGATAGAGTATTGTAAGTAAAACAATAGAGGAGTATCTACTTGAACACTATTTTTACTGGATCAAATAGGTTCTTTTATGATAAGTTTGGATAGGTTGACAAAGGTAAATATGATAGATGTTGTAGTCATAAATACTAGATCATCATTTTCTCTTTTTGATGAACTGTTAGAGAGTGCACAAAACCATCAAGAGATAAAAATTCATGATGAGTAGGCTCTTTTATCTATGCTTAATATGAATTAAGGAAGTGTTAATAGACATTTGTTATCCTTAAATTTAGAGCATGTAAATCTAGGTGAGTGTTATGTAGTCCCAAACGGAAATATTAAAGATATAAATAATTAGCATGCAACACCTGCGATGAACATGCATGCTAATTTTATAGCAACCCCTTCAAATAAATTTCCCTTCATTTAAGATTATTCATAGATGTGGCTAAAGGTCCTTGTCAATAGGTATAGAATATAAAGTTTTACCAACCACCATATAGGAATATGGAGATGCGTGAAAGTGAATTTTATTTAATCAATGAAGATGAGAAATATACCAAAGAGAATGAAGGACATAGATTGGACAAAGTAGATTCTTTGATAGTATATGAAGATGATTTCTCTATGGTGGTATATGAGCAAGAGGAGTATCAAAACTCAATGAATGATATTCTAAACAAAAGAGTCATCCTCTATTTTTTTAGAAGAATATCGTCGAAGGTATAGTTCCAAAAATGGATCAAAAATTCTTCGACGACTAAATGGTTGCATGTGCAATAATACTAGATATTGGGACAAATATATATGTCTCTATTATTTTTTAAAAGTTAAAGGTTGCTAGACATGTTTTATAATATGGAAATTAGGTAGTTTTTGGTTCATCTTCTTATGTTCAATATTGGCACCCAAATTTTCATAATACAAGAGGAAAAGACATAAAATGTGAAAGTAGCTTAGAGCAAGGGCTCAAGGGATAGGAAATTTGGGACTCCCATAGAATGGATATAGGTAAAAAAAAAAAGGGATATTAGATATCCTCTAGGTAATCCTTCTAAAGTCAAAAGAAGGTCTTCCTATCCAGTAAATCTTAATGATGGTGGAGAAAATTTTCTAAGGGAGACACATTCGCATGGAATGAAAGTGACCGGTAGTCTCAAGAATGATCTGCATACATGTGGAAGACACTTAGGTAATAGATTTGAGGTGTTGAATTTTTATGTGAATCAATGAATTTTAGTATCCTTTATTGTAATGTAAGAGGGATGTCAATCCCATCGAGAAGGAGTTTAGTTAGTCATATTTTATGAAATGTAAAATCTGATGTAATATGTCTTTATGATGTTAAAATTTGTAGTTTTGCATTAAAGAGTTGAATGGATAGTAGTTGTAAGAGAATTTGGTGGGGTTCCTCTCATGATAGTGCCTCTAAAGGATCCATTTTAACAATCATTCTATGGTAGGATTTCTTGTTAATGGATAAGGGACAGGATCCTCAAGGATGGTCAGTGTTGGTAAAATTTTTATAGTCAAGAAGGTTGGTGTTTGTTTAGTGTATGCTCCTAAAAATTTAAATGATAGAAGTAAGCTATGGTACTGGATGTTATCTAATATACCAAATACTAATTGGGTTATTGAAGAGGACTTTAATATGGTATAATGGATAGGGGATAGGGAATGAGGAACAAGAGGATGTGTTGTAAGTGAAGAAAAATAAAAATGGACCAAAATAAAGGTCTCTCTATAGATCTTTGACATAAATTTAAGAAAGAAACACCTAGGAAAAGGGGGTTGGTTTACATTGTCTAATAGGAGAAGGGATGATGATAATTTATAGTCTAGATTGGATAGATTTTACATTGATAGTAGTATTTTCACTTTTACATGGATAGGTAAATGAGCTAGTGATGTGGACCTTTTGAGACATTAGATTCTATTTTTTTTCCTATAAACACAACAATTTACATTGGTAAGGTCTCTACGATAGATAGTGCTTTAATGTTTAAGGTAGATATATCTTATTTTGAATCTGAATTCTATAGAACTTTGATCAAATTTGTATCAAACTTGGAACCTAGGTCTAGAGAAAAATATAGGTGGTTAGGATAGGGGGAAGTAGTGGTAAGAAAGACAATTATATTTATGTGGGGTTGGGGTAAAATTAAAATTTAAATAGATAACTAGAAAAGGTAAAAAGAGAAATGGAACTAGACATTTCAAATATCCAATTAAAAAAACTAGCATCAAGTAAAGAAAATTAAATTAGAGATTATGAAGACTATAGGGCAGAGGATAGGAGTAAGTTCAATTGGATTAAATAGGGTGATGCACCTTATCAGTTATTTTTTTATCACATTAAAAGAAATATTGCTTCAAAAAGGATAGTGGTTTTATAGACATAAGATGACTCTCTTGTTGAAGAGGAAGATGAGATCAAATCTATACTTAAATATCATTTTATGAATATATTTGTGGAGGATGCTACAAATGAGGGTGTATTGTTGGCTAGAGAGGAAGTTAAAAAATGTGTACTTAGAAAAGTTTTTAATTTTGAGAATGGCAAGATGGTGGAGGATTTCGCTATAGATGAAATTTATACTGCTCTTAATCAGATAATAAATGGTAAGTCCCTTGGTCCAAATGGACTTCATGTAGAGTTTTACAAGAAAATATGGGAAGTGATTGATAATGACAACATGATGATGGTGCAAGAAATATTTTACAAAGATACGTTATCTCGAGGCTTGAATCAAGGGTTGATTAAATTGATCCCTATGAATAATAGGAATAATGTTATTTGAGGCTAGAGGTCCATTACTTTGCTCAATGTATCATACAAAATTTTATCCGAGGCACTATCTCTTAGACTAAAAGCTATAGCAGTGAGAATTTTATGACAAGAGCAGACATGGTTTGTTAAAGAAATATTTATATTAGACACCATGTTGGTCATGTGGGAGATAATGAAGTGGGTACAAGGAAGCAATCAAAAAGCATTATTTTTGAAGATGGATTTTGATAATGCTTATGATAGGGTTAATTGGAAATTTATTATTGGAGTGGTTGGGATTCAACAAAGCAATTGTTAGGAGGATCAAGGTGTTTTTCTCATGTGCCTCAAAAAAGGTAATTATTAATGGTACGATTTCATAATATATTACTTTGTTTAAGTTAATTAGACAAGGTTATCCTTTAGCCCTCTATCATTTTGTGTTGTTTGTTGATGCTTTAGGATATCTATTAGAATATAGAATGAAGGTAAGGGATTTAAGAGGTATATTGATTCTTTAGGATACAATTATTAAAAATCACTTTCTAGATGATTCTTTTATTTTGGTCCAATTAGAAAGATAGTATTGAAAATACCATATGCTCCCTTGATGTATTATGCTTGGTCTTAAGTGCCCAAATAAGTGAACCTAAATATAAGTTTTGGTTAGTTGGTGCTAACTCCTTATGAGAGAGATTTTCTCCCACATGAAAATGTATTGTAAATGGTGATATTGTTAGATATCTTAGGATACCATTTGGTAAGAGAGTCTCATTGGTTGATATATGTAATTGGTGCTTGGATAAATTAAAAGAAAAATATTTAACTGTGGAAACATAGGTTACTTTAATTTACTAGTAATATGGTGATGGTGACATTTTTTTATCATTTTTCTTTTTGGCTGCCTAATACTTCATAATACATGAGGCTTTAGAACATCATTTGATCATTTTCATGGTCCAACTTTGATATTTTAGGTAAATTATCACTTATAGCATGGGAATATTGCACCATTCCTAAAAAAGAGGGAGGTTTAGGGCTTTTGGATATTCATACTCAATGCAAGGTTCTAGTAGCTAAGTGGATTATGAGGACTTTGTAAGGAAATGTAGGGTGTAAACTTCTACTACGACATAGAATTTAGATGTGTACTCACATTGATTGTATTAAGAGATCCTTCTATTTTAAGGACATCACTGGAAACCCTTAGAAGTTTAAAATAGGAGGTAACATTCTTATTAAAATAATTTTAGAAACACGAAATTTGGTTGCCCATGTGCTACATTGAGAATTTTTTGATGACAAGAGAGTGTGAGTGCTTCTTTGTATGTCAATTTATCCATAGAAAGATATTGGAGAGTATACCTCTAATAGGCCAAGATTCCATTATAAATGGTTGGTAAAAAAAAGGGTCCAATGGTAGGCTAATTTATGGAATGCTGACATTGGTGATTGGTCCTCCTAATCTAATTTGGTTCTTAAATACAAGTTGCAATACTCTAATATGGATGCTATCACCTATATACACTCTCTCCTACCATCTTCTCAACTTTACAAACTAAATAGAGGACTTTTAGGACCTATTTGGAGATATTAGAAGTGGAATTTTGGTTGCCCTATGCTCCAATTTAAGTCTCCTAATATCTATGAGACCATGTTGATTAAGGCCCCTATAGATAATGTATTGAATCATAGATGGAATGTCAACTACACCTACAAGAAATGGAAAATATGATTATCTAAAATATGGTATTTTAAAATATCTACTTAGCTTAAGATATTTGCTTGGTCATTAGCCTCCCAAGGTCTACCCTGCAAAGCTAGATTGGCCAAAATGAATTTCATTTATGGCTGATATGTGGTTTGTGGTAAAGTGGAAACAATAAAAAATATTTTTTAGGAGTGCTCTCGCGCCAAAGTAGTATGGAAAGGAATGTATTGGGTTATTACCCCTTTTGGGGGATACCTCTGGTAGAGTATTGCACTTCTTGGAGATGTCAACGACTATCCACCTCATCTGGTGGGAATCTAGCAAGTGGTGAGGGTCTCTATTCTATTTGCTATCTCGAAGGACATATGCTCTCTTGTTTTTAATGAAGATTCTATTCCTATTACTAGCACTGTAAGTAGAACTATAAGTTGTATTTCAAATTAAGTACGAATGTTTATAGTAAAAATATTAAAAAATCTGATTTTTTTTTCTGATTTATGCAAAGTCAGAATGTAAACTAATGTTATATAGACTTACATAATTTTTGAAAAAATAAATAAATTTATAGTATTTTTATTCAATATTACCAATCAAACCCTTTTTAGCTAATGTCATGAAAAATTTCCCAAAAATTACCTTTAAAATAAATTGATTAATAGAATATAATCTACATCCAAACAGAAACACCGCAATAACAAATAAACTCTGCTAAAGAAAACCCAATTCACAGGATGACCCAATTTTCAATCTATTAAAAAAATAGAATATAATCTACTAAATTCATATATTCTCTTTTTTGGAACTATTCAAATTTCTGTTCACATATTCTCTATTTGAACTGGAGCTATTCTCTATTTGAAACTACTTCGTTGGACTCTTTCTGTTCACATATTATATTTTTGGAACTACTCTGTTCGACTCTTTCTGTTCACATATACTATTTTTGGAACTACTCCGTCAGACTGTTGTAACAAGTCACATTTTCTTTCTTTTGACTATTGAGACAACTCCACTCAACTCATTTTCTTTCTTTCGACTATTGAGACAACTCCTCTCATTTTATTTCTTTCAATATTCTTTTGACTATTGAGACAACTCCTCTCACAAGGATCATAAGTTCAAGTTAGTTGCAACTCCCACTCACAAGGATCATAAGTCCAAGTTAATTAAGTTTGAAAATATTCCTTAACTCCAAGTTAATTAAGTTTGAAAATATTCCTCACATGGAATATAATGTCACCTAATCTATCTTGGATGCTCAGTGTCTACTCTTCCATCCACATACTTAGGCCTTCCTTTATTTACAGGCAAAGCTACTGATTCCATGTGGACTAATGTAATTGAAAGAATTCAGAGGAAGCTAGCTGGATGGAAAGGGAATTTGTTATCTCAAGCTGGCAAGGCAGTTCTCACCAGGTTTTCCATTCAAAGCATCCCTGTCTACTTTCTCTCTATTTTTAAAGCTCCTACAAGTGTCTACACTAAAATTGAACAAATCCAGAAGAGGTTCCTATGGACTGGTTCTGAATCTAAGCAACGCTTTCACTTGGTGTCCTGGGATAGGGTTTGCAAACCAAGGGAGTTTGGAGGTATTGGGCTAAGGAGAATACAACATTTAAACATGGCCCTCATGGCCAAACAAGCATGGCGTCTTCTGACAAATGCAAATGCAGAATGTATTACTACAATAATAAGAAAGTATTTGCAAGAAATTGAATTCTTAAGTTATTCCTTTCCTCCCAGGGGATCAATTTTTTGGAAATCAATCCTTCAAACTAAAAAATTGCTAAGCAAAGGGCTACGTTGGAAACTAGGAAATGGAAGAAACATTGATTTCTGGGACCACAAATGGTTAAAGGACTATCCCCTCTCTGTAGACCCCATCCTTTCAACCCTTAGAGCTTGGACAATTGAAGTTTTTGGTACCAAAGTTGCAGATTTTATTACTTTGTCAAACAATAGAAGGGTTTGGAAGCCAATAATGAACAATGATCTACCAGGGGCATCAATAATACTGGAGAATGAATTAAGACAGTATTTACTCCCTTCTGGAATTCTTGAGGACCAGCTTATCTGGGAAGCTTCAGACAATGGGGAATTTTCTATCAAGACTGCTTATCTGATGCTTATTGATAATGATGAACCTACTTTCCCTCACTTGGAAGTTTGGCCCAAAAGCATTGTTCCGAAGGTTGGGTTTTTTGCATGGTTGGCCATCCAAAATAAGATCCTCACCATGGATAACTTAATAAAAAGAGGTGTGATTGTTGTTAATAGGTGTTATCTTTGTATGTCTGAGTGGGAGTCTATTGATCATTTGTTTCTGTATTGTAATTTTTCTGTCTCAATCTTGTTAGGTCTGTTACAAGTGTTTCATATTTATTGGGTCCATCCTCAGTCCATTTTTGACTTATTTGTCCAGTGGCCTTCTCCCTTTTTGAATAGGCGTCTTAGGTATATGTGGAAGATCTACCTTCATCACTACTTGTGGCAGATATGGTTGGAAAGGAATCGTCGGCCTTCTTGGATAAGGTTTCTCAGTCATCCTTTGTCCTGTCAAAAATTTTAGTATATGCTAATGAGAATGCTTGTTTAGTGCCTGCTACATCTAGACCTCTAAATCCTTTTGAAGCTTCATTATGCCAGTCATTAAACTTACCTCTCACTGATGGCCTCAATCATCCTCAAGTCTGTCCTAGAACCATGATCACATGGACCCCACCCCCCTTAGGGTGGATTAAGTTAAATTTTGATGGGGCATCTAGGGGCAACCCAGGTGAAGTCAGGGCTGGTGGCTTACTTAGAGACCACAAGGGTGAGGTGCTTGTAGCTTTTGTTGAACATCTTGGAGCTCAAACTAACAATGTGGCTAAAGCGAGGGCAGTTTGGAGGAGCCTCAAGGTGGCAGAGAATTATCCAGGGAAACTGTTGGTGGAAGGTGATTCTCTTATTATTATAAATCTTCTAAAGAACAATAAGAGAGCTCCTTGGAGATTTGATGACTACATCCACGAAGCAAGGGCTCTAATTCATGATCAACCTGAGGCCATAATTTTGCATACCTTCCGAGAAGCAAACATGGCAGCTGATAGGCTGGCAAATGAAGGCATTGTAGCAGCAAATTTGATCACGTGGACTGAAAATCTTCCTCATGCAGTCTCAATGGTGATAGATAATGAAAAATTTTATATTCGAAGGCTCAAAGTGGATCAATGACAGAAAATGGGGGCATTTTTAAAAATATTTTTTTGAACCTTATAATGGCTTTTGTCATATTTGTTTTTTTTGTTCATGTGACTAGTGTTTTTTGCAGCTGGTGGGGCACTGATATAGGTTTTTTATCTACAAATTCATGCATGGGAAACATCCACTTTGGCCTCAAGTATTTCCCAAGGTGTGTTTGGATTCGATGTCGCAAAAAGGCCCTAGCAAGAAATAACAAAGTGTTGGAGATCCCTGACAATGAGGTACCAGACCCCACCATAATAGTCTTGGAGAAGATGACAATTTCATCAGCCTCCAACAGTATCAACCAGTTGAAGAGTCTGTCTGGCCTCATCAGTGCAGCTGTTGATTTGTGTGATTCTCTAAATCTTCTGTTTTATAGCCAGCAGTTCCAGGGGCACAAGGAGTCGAAGGCAAAATCTAAAGATGATGGCAAGGAGGATGATAAGAAGTTAGATGAGGACTACAAGGAAGACTGCTTGGCCTCTTGGCTGTCCATTCTATGGGATGTTTTTTTTACCATATTCTATTATTTTTATATGGGCACAAGCTACTCTGCATGGTGCTTGCATGATTAGTTTTTGTCATTGTTAGTTCTATTTTGCGTCTTTCTTTTCTGATGGCCATAATATTAGGCTTCCATAGTTTAGTTTGGCTGTATTCTGTTGGAAGAGTAGGTATTGGCCCTTTTTGTTGTCAGTTTAAACTTTTAGGGCTTGGCCTTTATCCAGTTGGTCAGTGGACCCTATTCTGTAAAATGGTTTTGGGTCAACCAGTTAAAACCCGATGTTAATTATAATATTCTCTTACTTACCAAAAAAAAAAACAATGTAATTACCTCGACTATAAATGGACATCCAAAGGCACTAGAGGTCTAAATCAACACCACGCGTAAGTCGATTGTTCCATGGAAGCATGGCTCATGGCAATGGCAATGGCAACTGCTCTGAACTCGTTGATACAGCCAGCAAAGTCATTACTTGAAAAGGCGACAACAACAACTGCTCTGAACTCGTTGATACAGCCAGCAAAGTCATTACTTGAAAAGGCGACAACAACAACTGCTCTGAACTCGTTGATACAGCCAGCAAAGTAGACGAAACTCAGAAGAGGCCTTGTCAAAATAAATTTGTGCTTCTTTTCCTGTCTGCTTGTATCTCCAGTTACTTGCTGATCAGTAGAAATCGTTAGTAATCTTACGGTATGATTTTGATTTGCACCGACCTCAAAATCATATTGAAAAAATTCTTAATTTTTAACTGCAGTGACTTTCGTACTTAGTGTTATATCTTTTCAATCTAGGGTACAAAAATCCCTTCTCTTTGGTTAGTGGTTGATTGATATCTCTAATAAATTTATTTTGACAAGGCCTCTTCTAAGTTTCGTCTACTCTTCAATGAAAGTTAAGGTTAAAAAATAACGAACAATGAAAGGTGCATATGACGGACTAAATACAAGTAGACAAATTTACCTTTGCAAGTAATGACTTTGTTGGCTGTATCAACGAGCTCAGAGCAGTTGTTGTTGCCGCATTTTCAAGTAATGAATTTGCTGGCTGTATCAACAAGTTCAGAGCAGTTGCTGTTGCCGTCGCCATTGCCATGAGCCATGCTTCCACAGAACAATCGACTTGCGCGTGGTGTCGATTTGGACCTTTGGTGCCTATGAAAATGAGACATGCATTTATAACCGAGGTAGTGACACTGCTAATGCTTAGATGCTTCCACGATTATATTGTTGGATTAGTAGATTAGGTGACATTATATTCCATGCGAGGAAAATATCTAAACTTAATATGATTGTTGTGAGTGGGAGTTGCAACTAACTTGAATAGTTCCAAAGAGAGAAAATGTGAACATAATAGATTATATTTCATTAATCAATCCATTTTAAAGGTAATTTTAGTGGATTTTGGTTGATAATATTGCATAAAAATATTAAAATTTTATTTAATTATTTATTGTTTTTTTTCTAATATGATTATTTTAGATATTAAAAATATATATTTGATTCCATGTGTTTTAACATTGAATATGTATTGCATTTGATCTTGGTTTAATTTTTATTATTATAATTTCATGTGCACTACATATATTTAGTTAGCTTTTAAAGAGAGCAGTTCACTCTTGAAGCAAGTCATTATTATATCATAAACTATTGCAAAGTTAGTCTTAGGTATTCTTTCAATAGTAATAAAGTGTCTTTACGAAGGTTTAATGCAGTATTTTTTATTCAAACATATTATTATCTTTTCTATATTAATTTTTAAATTTTTTAGACCTAACACAAAGATTTAGTAATGGAAGAATTTAATGTTTATCAAGTTGTCAATCATCAAATGATATAAAGACTCACTTGTATGATAATAATAAAACTTGACCTAAAAATCCTCTTACCCAACACAATGAAAATAATTAATATAGAAACTTGAATACTTTGAGGAGGTTGTAAAGGAATTTTCTATGAATCACATGCTAAAATAAAATCATGTATTCTTCTTTATAAATGAATCTGAAATTTATAGTCAATTGCCTAAACTTATTAATCAGAAACATAATGGAATTTAATATCAATACCCATATTCATTGGAAAAAAGCTTATGAAGCATTACAAAGCTTTTTCTTAGGTCCAAAATAATAGTTTTGTTCTCAATGGTATGGTGGATGTTATTGAGATCTTCTAGCTATAAATATGAGACTATAAACAACATCAATAAGGCACTTTTGAACACAAACATATTTTTTTGTAACAAAATATAGTCCTTTATATTTGATAGAGCTAGTAGAAATTTTCTTATTTTAAAATTTAATTTATAATAAAAATTTAAGAAATTCTCAAAATTGCATCCAATACCCTTAATATGTGGTAAAAAGACAAAATATAATAAAAAATACTTCCAATGCCTTTCATAGTTTAAATATATAACCGCCTCAAAACTTGGAATTTTTCTTCTACATGTTTTAAAAGGATAAGGAAGGGATCTTGAGAAGTATGGTCACAAAGTAGGGACGCTACCCATATGGGTTGATGAATATACCATGTAATTTTATAGAAGAGTAGAATATGGGTGGTGAAGCATTTATAGACTTAAGATGTCCGCTACCCATATGGGTTGATGAATATACCATGTAATTTTATAGAAGAGTAGAATATGGGTGGTGAAGCATTTATAGACTTAAGATGTCCTCCATATCATACCTCAAAAATGTAGACTTACTGATATTTTCAAAGTAGATAAATTCATCTCTCTACATGCCTTTGCTCCCTATACTTCCACCATAGGGAATTAGATGGTTGTTGCTACTCATAGACCTAAAGATGAAATTCATACTTATCATGATCCCATGAATTCTGAGATTCATCACTACAATCCCTATAGTTATGGTACCTTGTAAATAAAATTGATTTCTATTTTCTTCTCTTCTAATGTAATCAAGAAAAAAAATTCTTGAGAGGCTCTTGCAAAAACATGTGAAAAGAGTAAATAAAGATATATCATCAAGATTCTAGAAAAATAAAACATGTCCATAATTTATTTAAAATAACAATACTAGTGAATATCTAACTACAATATATGACATACATTTTTCTAAAATATGTCCCTTTATAATTTTCTTGGGAGTGTGTTCTTTCATTTCAGACAGTTATCTTGCATCATCTTATTTCCTTTTACAATATATATTTTTTATTTTTAGCAACTTTTTTGAAAAACTCTTTAAATACACAATTGAATGATTGCGAGTTTGCTTATAACTTGTTTGATTACTAGAAGATTTATACTCAAACCACATAAAATTTTAAGCTTATAAATTTAAAAGGATGACATGTTCTTCAAATGAACTATATATCTTGGATCCATAATATCATAAAAATAAAAGAGAGATGGATATAAAAACCTAAGGATTGATGACTCAATAATACTAGTTGTTTAGAAACCCAAGAAAACTCATTCATCATTGAAGAGATACATACCATCAAGGGGATATAATTTATGGATAAATAGAGGATCATAAGAGAAAAAATTAGTTTGGAAATTCCTTAATTAGACTTACTTTATTGCTCTATATTTTTCTTGATAATCCATATAAAATGTTTATCATAATCCCATGTTTAAGTCATATAACAAATATTCTAAATGCTTGAGTAATCCATATAGGATGTTCACATATAAGAATTCTCAAATCAATTTATGAAGAAGGACTGATATGACATGATCTCTTTTGATGTATATGATGATGATAATGCTTTTTATTAGTTGTCACATATACAACATGATACTAAAGGATGTGATATCATTTATGTAAGGGTGATATTTGGTGCAATACCATATATTTAAGATGAATTTTGTAATATTTTATTTTCCATATGGATTTAGTACCCATTTTATTTTTTCATATATCATTTTTGATGCATTTATTTCTTTTTTTTAATGCTTATATTTTTGTTATTTTATTGATGACAAATATCATATTTTTCTTTTTTGAAGGTCTAAGGTCCTAGAAGAGCTATACTATGAACTATTGAGACCAATTTCATAGCCATTATGTGGGAAGTGTACTAATTTTTAAAAAATCAGTCTTATAATAGTAATATTAGATTTTGCACATTATTTAATAGAAAAGTGGTAACCCATGAAAAATACAAACATATCATGAGATAAAATTTTTATGATGTAAACTATGCGATGAAAATATTTTGTTAAAAGAGATGATAAAGATATGGAAGAACTTTTCTTTAGAGAAAATATTGAATTTTGACTATCAATAATTTTCTTCTATTTTTTCTTTTGATTTTTATTGGTTTTTACTTTTCATTGATATAGAGATTATATATTTTTATAAGAAAAGGAAAGATTCCCTGGATTCTTATTATACCTTAGTAACAATTCTTAATAGTATGTAAATATAGAGTATAGGAAGATATCATATGAAAAAGAAAAACATGTAATAAACTTTCACACCTAGCCCTAAAAAATCAATATGATGATGGAAAAATAGATTCAATATGTAATGATGTATTGATGATGATAATATCTATCTATCTATCTATCTATCTAGCTATATATATATGTGTGTGTGTGTGTGTACATATATACATGTAGACACCAAAATCTAGCCACTTGTCATCCATCCATGTCTTCCAATCATAGCAGCCCATTATTTGTATATATATATATATAAATGTAAATATTTTATATTTATATTTATATATATTTAATAAATATATATGTATTTATATAAATAAATTCTAGCCATCCACCAGTTTTTAATCTCTACCATCCATCCATCCCAATCCATATCACTTGTCCAAGCTTAATCTCCACCCTTCCTCATGTTTTAATCTTGATCACTCATTTTGTGTTGTTGAAACCCTAACATGTTTAAGAATAGATTATAAAAGTGATTCATTTATATGAATCAAGGCCCTTGGAAACCCTTAAGCTCCATAGAAATTTTTTATAATATTTGTCCTAGTCATTTCGCTATCATCTTCACCCCTCATCGCCAGCATCACATACCTCGTTTCTACCATTGCCAAACCATCACAAACTAGATTTGATTTTGTGACACTTTTGCCAACTCCAAAATGCCACCCAGAGTTCACCAAACTCTGTTGGATATTCCTAGAATGTTTGTGGAAATTCATAACTATTTTCTAATACCTTTGGGTACTTCTTGTAGCAGATTTGTAGTCCCCTAACCCCAAGCACCTTCTGGATGTTTGCACAATTCTCGGTCATAGAAGTAGGAATAGAGACTAGCATCAACAAGGTAAAAATATTCTTTGGAATTTTATTTACATTATTGCATTACTATTTTTAGTTATACTCTACAAAATATAGTGTTTTAGTAGTTTTTATATTTTATATGGCCTCACGAAGTGGAGCCCTCACAAGCGCTTCTAATCCCTTTTATGTTGTTTACTATTTGTAGGTGCAGGAATGATATTTTAAGAAGTTATTGAAACTAGGGTGGTCCTATAGGGATACACAAGCCCATATGCAATCTTGTTTGGATCAAGAACGAGTGAGAAGACATTAGTTGTTCACTGAACTAAGGTTTTAAATCCTAATATTTATAATATTTGTATTAAAAAGCATTGTAAAACCCCATATTGGGGCACATTCATTGTATAATGCAGATATCTACCCATATTAAAAAAAATTTATTCATTTTGTAAAATCTTATATGGTTATTATGCTTTTTGTTACTTCAACTCAAAAATATCCAAAGGAACCAAAATATCTTTGGTCATATTTCATTTCCAAAAAGCTTCGAAGGAACAAAAATCCCTTTGGCCACATATTAATTCCAAAAATATCCAAAGGTACCTAATTATTTTGGTCACATCTCAATTTCAAAAGGCTCCAAAGGTACCAAATTCCTTTGGTCATATCTCAATTCCAATAAACTTCAAAGGTACAAAATTTCTTTGGTCACATCTCAATTTCAAAAGACTCCAAAGGCACTTAACATCCCTTTGATCACATATCAATTTCAAAAAGCTCCTAAGGTACCTAATCACTTTGGTCACATATCATGTTCAAAAGGCTCCAAAGATAATTTGCATCCCTTTGGTCACATCTCAATTTCAAAAGTCTCCAAAGGTATGTAATCCCTATGGTCACATATCAAGTTCAAAAGGCTCCAAAGGTACCTAATACCTTTGGTCATGTCTTAATTTCAAAAGGCTACAAAGGCACTTAACATACCTTTGGTCACATATCAATTTCAAACGGCTCCAAAGGAAACAAAATCCTTTGGTCACATACAATTCAAAAGAATCCAAAGAAACCAAACTCCTTTGGTCATATTTTAGTTCAATAACAAAAAAACAAAAAAAAAAATTGTTGCATTGCATTTGCATTTATACATGTTGCTTGCTGCTATCCAAGTTCATAAGATTCAAGGAGAACATAAGCTTACCAGGATAGGGAGAGTAGAAGAATATGAGCCACTAAATATCATACACTTGAAAGTGTTCTATGCTTATTGTGATTTATATATATGTATATATACATGGCTAATATACAAAAAAAATATTGCATTGCACAACATTACATTTCATACATTGCATTTTACACGTATTTTACACATTGTATTTTACATATTACATTGCACACATTACATTTATACCATCATATTCATACATTATATTTCATAATAGGGTGTCATTTATTTAGTTTATATAATAATTGGTCCAATAAAGTTTTATTTTCTTAATCAAGGGCACCTCCAAATCATCACCCATTTCATTGCACCACTCCAAAAGTCCGATTTTCATTCGCAAAACATATTTCCATAAACCCTAGGTGTTTTTAGTCACTTAGCCACTCCTAGTGTTTTTAGCAACCTCAAATACATGTCGAGTTTTCATTAGGACCAAGACATATTTTTTACTAAGAAAATTATGAGTGCTAGGAATTGACTCTAACATTCTTGAACCAACACAATCACACATCTTAAAAAGTTCTTGTATAAAAGAGATATAACACCATGATTAGGTTTAACCTTGAAGTGAAAAGGGTATTCCTTGCTTTTCCCATTATGCACATAGTCCAAAAATAAAAAAATAATGGTTTTCACCTCTATCACAATTATTTCCAAATAAAATAAAGAGTAGTAAGGATAGGGTAAAATTCTAATCAAAATTTTTTTAGAATATGATTACCCAAAGCTCTAAATATTTTAGACATCACACACCACATATCCTCAAGTTGTAAGGATAGAACTATATTTTTAGTCAGATAGTTAGGTAGTCAAAATCCTCAAAACTTAGTGATCAAAGTCTTGGACTATGGAGTTAATCTCCACCAAGACTATAGATGTTTGACTAGCAATGGATTCCCTCATGTGTGGTCACACATCTCTTTTTAAGAGACCTCTAACTACACATAAGGATAAACTAGCTTCCTGGTCTTATCTATAACAAGTTTCATCTCAATTTAATCAAGATGGGTTAATGAAATCACTTGAATTCATATTGGTTCTTTATTACCTTGAGTCATTACCATACTCATAATTTAGTAATTGAATTCACTACATACACATTTTGTTATAGAGAAATTAGACAACGTTTAGTGAGTTTGTTTAATATTACAAGTATGTTCGAGTATTTGTAAAACAATCAGTTTTCCATATCAACATCCATATCATTACATGAGTCTTCCATCTCACATGCCACCATTTCGGTCCCCCTGATTAAACAACAATGTCATAAAATGTTCAAGTAAAATCTAAACTATAAATGATAATTAGAGCATTAATTCATTTGCATTCATACACATTATCATTGCATTATCATCCACCACATAGATACACATGCATTTACATAAAAGCATTCACACACAAAAAATATCAAACGCCATGTGTATATATATAATTTACATATACAAAGATCACTATAAATTTTTATACAATGGTATAACTTGGGGGTTTTCAAGGTATCACACCTTCCCCCAATCAAAAAATCAAGCACACAAATTGGGACACTCAAGGTATCACACCTTCCCCACCAATTCAACAAACAATTCAATCACATACACATTACATCATCAAAAAATCAATTGCTAGGTTCAAATGTTTGTGTCATTTTGTCAAAGGTTGAGCCCTTTGCCTTACATACACACATCAAATTCAAAATTCTCAAAAGGAACCACATTCCTTTGGTCACATCCACATTACATCATCGACAAGTCAATTTCCAGGTTCAAAGGTTGCATCCTTTTGTCAAAGGTTTAGCCTTTTGCCTCGCAAACACACTATTAGAAATATTAAGTTGTCATTGATGTCAAAGGCTGGAATTGTAAGTTGTCATTGATGTCAAAGGTATAAAAATATTCAAGGATGAGATTATGAATTGAAAATATTATGATGCTTAAAAAATTAAAATGGTTAAGTACATTTCAAATATAAATTGGTGGTGTATACATTTGGGATATATTTAAATCAAAAGGATTTAAATATAATTAAAATAATAGAAGGGACAAATTTATTTTTAAGATTCAAAAAATTATTTTTGAATATATATGGTTCTAACTTCATTGGTTATGTGAGTTCGTGTGAGCGCCTTCGTAATTTCCTTCAAAGAAAAAAGATCTTTCATTCACATGATTAGTATTCGTTTGAAAGAGAGAATGAGCTCCAGAGTGTACCTTCATTGGACAGTTAGACTTCCTTTCATTTTAGTGCAGAGAGACTTCCTTTCATTGAGTGTAGTGAGACATTATTTCATTTGAGTGCAGTGAGACATCCTTTCATTTGAGTGCAGTGAGGCTTCCATTTATTGAGTGCCATGAGTGTGATGATTTCTTGAGCACTTGCATTTGAAGTAGTGTGTTTTGCATCTAAGTGGAAGTAGTGTTCATGTGTAAAATATGTGCATTTTATTTTTGGAGAGTGAATGTTGTCAAACAAGTGTGTTGCAGTGTGCATTGGGCAGAAGATTTGCTAGAGTAAAATCAAGCTAAGAACTTTTTTGTAACTAGAATAAAATAAGAGGAAGAGGTATTGAATTACCAACATAGATTGGCATTTCCAAGAGAAATAAAAGAAATATTTGCAACATAGTTGAAGTGCACATAGTGTAAAGGAAATAGTGGTGGTAGTGAAGACATATCATCAACGACGTGGAGTAAAATTATTGACTAAATTTGATCTAAGCTTGGGATAATTGCACATTGATAAATACAAAGGTATCATGCTAATTTATTCATTTTCACTATGTTTATTAATATTGTGAGGAAGTGTTTGTTCTAGTAGAAATACAAAGCAGGTTACAAAGGTGCAAGATCTAAATGTGAGAAAAAAAAAGCCTAAAATAACAATTTGCATGAAAAAACAAGGTAGTGGGAACATCAGCTATGTGTGATATTAGAGCCAAACCCTAAAGATAACTAAGAGGCAGTAGTGCAAGAACCCAAAATTTCATATGGATGAGAGATACAAAATAAACCGTGTAGAAATATTTTGAATTCGAAGTGCACCAATGATACATTTTGGAGTGCAAGATCATGTCCATGTCTTCAAGCTGAAAGGTGTAGAACCACCTTCTATCTGGTGGTGTATATAAAGTGGTTCATGGCTAGAAAATAAGAGTTGTGAGTGAGATACCAGGGTTCAAGTTGAAGTGACAGTGAAAATATTTTGAAGAGATAAGTGTGCTTTTGATTATACATGAGAATGAAATTTTTATTGATGAAATGTTATGATTGAAAGTTTTCTTCAAAAGGACAAAACAAAAAAAAAAATTAATTTATTAAAGCACTATGGTTTTTATGAATGAAATTTATTTTTGTTAGAACAAGAGAATAAGTGCATAATATTTTGAGCAAGGTGTGGCAATAGAAATTCCAAAGAGAAGTGTTTTATGAGGGCAACTATGAAAGTGTTAATGAGATATTTCTATATGATATGATTTGTTGATTGTGTCAAGTGGAAGATATACAAGTTATTTGATGTATGAACTTAAAATATGAATTTGAAATTGGAAATAAAAGAGAAAGGTTTGAGAACAAAGTTGTGCATTGCTTTGAATGAAATTGGAAATATATGTGCAAGGGTTTGTGAAGAAAAATTGAGCATTGATTTTGAGTGATATTGGGAATAAAAGTACAAGAGTTATAGATCAGTGTTGTGAAGCAAAATTGTGCATTGGTCTTGATTGGTTTTGGGAGTACATAAGAAGTTCAACTATCAAGTGCTAGACTAGAGCTCTCTTTTGGAGTACAGTAAATGTGAGACATGTGAGAGTGACAAAATTAATGAATGTGAAAGAACATATTGAGTATTTTTAATACATATCATTCTTTATATGTTCATGAATAAAAATAATTCTGGGTACAATATGTTTGAATTTTTTTAGTCAAAAAAAGCACTTTTGGAAAGATATAAGCATTATTTGTATGCAATATTTGGAAATAATTGAGCATGTTTTGTAAGCAGGATTGAGATAGATTTGAGCAGGTTTGAGTAGTGATAGTGAGCATATTTAAGCAAGTTTTGTGATAATATTTGAGCAATTTTGGTTAGCTTATTTGAGTAGGATTAGTGAGAATATTTGAGTAGATTTAAGAGTAGGTTTTGAAATATATTTGAGCAAGCCTTGTGTGTAGGCTTGGAGTAAATTTGAGCAAGCCTTGTGTGTAAACTTGGAGCATATTTGAGTAGAGTTATGATCAAGATTTGTGTGTAGGCTTGGATAGTATTTGATAAAGCCTTGTGTGTAGGCTTGGAGAAGATTGTATCAAGCCTTGTGTGTAGGCTTGGAGAATATTTGAGCAGAGTTGAGAGTAGGTTTTGGAGTAGATTTGAGCAAGCCTTGTGTAAATGCTTGGAGAACATTAGAGTAGATGGGATTGAGGTCTCTTTTGGATAGAGGCCCATGAATCAAAGTAGATGATATTGAGGTCTCCTATGGATAGAGGTCCATGAACCATAGTAAAGGGGATTAAGGTCTCCTATGGATAGAGGTCCACAAACCATAGTAGAGGGAATTGGTGTATCCTATTGATAGAGGTCCATAAACTATATAAAAGGGTGTTGGTGTCTCCTATGGATAGAGGTCCACAAATATTGTAATAGGGAATTCATTCCCAAAGAATTTATTCAAAAAAATTATAAGAAATATTTTCTTCATGGATGTAGCCCATATTGGGTGAACCACGTTAAATATTTGGCTCTTATGTGTGTGATAACATGTACATTTTTCATTATTGTAATTGATAATATTGGATGATATTTCTTTGGGAATAAAAGTAAATTTTTTTATCTTATACTATTCACCTCCCCCTCTCAGTATAAGCTTGTGTTCTTCAATTGGTATCAGAGCAGGTTCCTTTGTGAAAGCCTAACAACTTGAAGGAAGATATTACATGAACACACATGGCTCATAAGGAAGGGTTTTCATCAAATAAGACTCCATTATTTAATGGAACTAAATATTCTTCCTGGAGTGTGAGGATGAAACTTATTTAATGGCACATGGATATGATACATGGCAATCCGTTGAAAATGGATTCACACCATCGACAACTCCTCCTACAAATGCAAGTGATAAGAAACCATATGAAGATAATGCCAAGGTAATGAATACAATTTTGAGTGGGTTATGTGAATCAAAATTTGTGAAAGTCATGCAATGTACTTCAGCAAAAGAAATGTTGGATAAATTACAGAAAACATATGAAGGAGATGAAAAGGTCAAAATGGAAAACCTTCAAACACATAGGAGAAATTTTGAAGACTTAAATATGAAATATGATGAAGACACTTCTATGTATCTACTTCGTGTTGATGAGGTTGTCAACACTATTTGTGGACTTGGAGAAAATATTGAGGAATCTACTATCGTTCAAAAAATATTGAGGTCACTCCCTATGAGGTATGATGCAAAGGTTTCAAAAATAGAAGAGATGATGGATATCAAAACTTTAAGCGTGGATGAGTTACATGGAATTCTCACAACCTATGAGATGACAACAGAAAAATAACAAACATAAAAAAAGAGACAACATTCAAAGATTCCAATAAGGAAAAGAATAAATAACAAGAATTAAGTAGTGAGGAAGAGGCTAACTTTGTGAGAAGAAATAAGAAGGGTCCAAGAAAACATAAAATATGCAGACTGTGAAATATTTTAGTTGTGGTAACATTGGTCACTATCTAGCTAATTGTCCACAAAATTGAGGTAGTAGTAGTGAAGAAGAAAAGGATTACAAGAAAAAGAAGGAAATAAAGTTTTATTATGAAAATAAAAATAGGCATGGTCAATGCAAGCATGAGAAGAAGATATTTCAAAGGCACAAGAAGAGTTTTTATGCTAAAGAAGAAAGCAATGCATCAAGTGAAAGTGATGAAATCTTCTCTAATAATGAAAAATAAGAAAATCTATTTTTTACCATAGAAGAGAAAGAATATGCTCCTATTATTGAAGATCAAGAAAAATAGAAAGAAGATGATCCTATAGTTGAAGACCTAGAAAAAGATAAATATTCAAAAAAGGAATAAGTCATGGTTGATATAGAGGAAGAACTTGATTTTGATCTTGAAGATTTGAAAAGGGAGAACTTAAGATTGAAGGATCAATTACAAGAGGATGCGAAAACAAAGGAAAAACTTCTACAGGATCTCACCAATTTAAAAGTTAATATTGAATAGGCAAAGAAAGTTGAAGAAGGTATGGCTGAAAATTTAAAGGGAAAAGAACTAGAATGTGAAATACTAGAACATGAAGTTGGCATTTTGAGGAAGGGACTTGAGAAATTCAATAATAAGATATATTAGTTTAGGAAAAGATCAAAATATTTGGATGATATTATTAAAAAACAAAGATCTCCATTTATGAAGACTGAACTTGGTTATGAGGAAGGACAAGAGGTACAAGAAGAGAAGTCAAGCTCAAAATAAATAGAAGTATCAGAGAAGGTATTTGAAGAAGATCCTAAGACCTATACTGATAATTTGAGAAGCGAAAGCATCATAGAGGAAGAAAAAAATAAACCATTGAGGAATAGGGACTATCACTAAGAAAAGCAAAGAAAGAACCATGCGATCAAATCCTCTAAGGCATTATGAATATCTCTTCCAAGGTTATTGCTACTCATGTAATATTTTTATTCATAAAGCTATACATTGCAAGGTTCATGGTAAGAATTATTATGGATTCACCAAATGAGATTTCAAGTCACTTGCACTTTCCAAGGACAACAAGAATGTGTTTCAATTGCAATAATTTTTGGAAAAGCAAAATGGTGTAGAATAGTGTTTCCTAAATTTTTGAAGGCAAGAAAGAAGAAGGAAAGTCAAAATGTTCAAAGATATATGGCTTCAAAAGTTTGGAGAAATAAAATGAAACAAGAAGATAAGCATAGTAATTTTGAGTTTCACTCCCATTCAATAACTAATCTCATCAAGAAAATGAGGTGCTTGGGGGGCTATGTTAAGTGTTTTATTATTACTCCGAAGGAGCCCTTTGCCATTGATTTCAAAGGGGGAGAATTCAATAAGGGGGAGTAGCTTGTTATAAGGAGCAGATTCGGAATCCAGTTGCAGTAAAATAAAATATTCTTTGTAGGGTTGCCATCAATGACAAAGGGGGGATTGTTAGAAATATTAAGTTTTCATTGATGTCAAATGCTAGAATTGTAAGTTGTCATTGATGTCAAAGGTAGAAACATATTCAAGGATGAGATTATGAATTGACAATATTATGGTGCTTGAAAAATTAAAATGGTGAAGTACATTTCAAATATCAATTGGTGGTGTATACTTTGATATTTAAATTAAATATTTAAATATTAAGGTAAGGTTTTAAAGGTGGGATATATTTAAATCAAAAGAATTTAAATATAATTAAAATAATGGTAGGGTTGAATTTATGTATAAGATTCAAAAATTTATTTTTCAATATATATATAGTTCTAAATTTATTGGTTGTGTGAGTTTGTGTGAGTGCCTTTGGAATTCCCTTCGGAGAAATAAGAATATCTTTTATTCACATGCTTTGTCTTCATTCAAAAGATAGAGTGATATCCAAAGTGCACCTTCGTTGGACAATGAGATTTCCTTTCGTTTGATTGTAGTGAGACTTCCTTTCATGGAGTGCAGTGAGACATCCTTTTGTTTGAGTGCAACGAGAAATCCTTTTGTTTGAGTGTAGTGAGGCTTTCGTTCATTTAGTGCGATGAGTGTATCAATTGCTTGAGTGCTTACATTTAAATAAGTGTATTTTGTGTCTGAGTGGAAGCAATGTTCGTGTGCAAAAGATATGCCTTTCATTTATGGAGAGTGAGTGCTTTCAAATAAGTGTGTTGTAGTTTCCATTGGACAGAAGCTTTGCTGGAGTAAAATCAAGTTAAGAATATTTTTGTAACCAACATAAAAGAAGAGGAAGAGGCGTAAAAATACCCACACAGATTGAAATTTATGAGAAAATAAAATAGAGGTCTACGACATAGTTGGAGTGCACATAGTGTAAATAAAATAGTGGTGGTAGTAAAGATATATAATCAACTTTGTCGAGTAAATTTTTTACTACGTTTTATCTAAGCTTGGGAGAATTGAACAGTGATAAATACAAAGGTATCATGTTTATTTATTCATTTGCATGTTCATTAATTTTGTGAGGAAGTGTTTGCATTGGTAGAAATATAAATCAGGTTACAAAGGTGTAGGATCTGAATACAACAAAAATAAACCCTAAATCAATGATTTACATGAAAAACCAAGGAAGTCAGAACATCATATGCATGTGATATTAGAGCCAAACCCTAAATATAATGAAGAGGTAGCAGTGTGAGAAGCCAAAATATCATATGTGTGAGAGATATAGAATAAATCATGTAGAAACATTTTGAACTCAAAGTGTGATAGGGATATGTTTTGGAGTGCAAGTTCATGTCCACATCTTGAAGTTGAAAGGTGGTGTATCTAAAGTGGTTCATGGCCAACCAATGAGAGTTGTGAGTGAGATACCAAGGTTCAAGTTAAAGTGCTATCAAAAATATTTTAAGAGATAAGTGTGCTTTTGATTATACCTGAGAATCAATTTTTTATTGATGAAATGTTATGATCGACAAAACCAAAGAAAGTGTGAATTTATTAATGCACTATAGTTTTTATGAATGAAATTTAATTTTGTTAGAACAAGATAATAAGTGCATGATCTTTTGAGCAAGGTGTGGCAATAGAAATTCTAAAGACAAGTGTTTTATGAGGGCAACTATGAAAGTGTTATGAAATATTTCTATATGATATGATTTTTTGATTGTGTCAAGTGGGAGATATAAGAGTTATTAGATGTATGAACTTAAAATATGAATTTGAAATTGGAAATAAAATAGCAAGGGTTTGAGAACAAAGTTGTGCATTGCTTTGAATGAAATTGGAAATATATGTGCAAGGGTTTGTGAAGCAAAATTGAGCATTGATTTTGAGTGATATTGGGAATAAAAGTACAATAGTTATAGACTAGTGTTGTGATGTAAAATTGTGCATTGGTCTTTATTGGTTTTGGGATTACATAAGAATTTCAAATAACAAGTGATAAACTAGAGCTATCTTTTAGAGTGCAATAAATGTGAGACATGTGAAAGAAACATACTTAATGAATGTGAAAGAACATATTGAGTATTTGTAATACATATCATTCTTTATATGTTCATGAAGAAAAAGAATTCTGGGTAGAATATGTTTGAATTACTTTAGTCAAAGAAAGCATTTTTGGTAAGATATAAGCATTATTTGTATGCAATATTTAGGAATATTTGAGCAGGATTTATAAGCAGTATTGAGGCATATTTGAGCAGGTTTGAGTAGTGATAGTGAGCAGATTTAATCAGGTTTAGTGATTAGATTTGAGTATGTTTGGTGAGCGGATTTGAGCAAGATTGATGAGCAAATTTGAGTAGAGTTGAGAGCAGGTTTTGAAGTAGATTTGAGCAAGCCTTGTGTGTAGGCTTGGAGTAGAATTGAGAAAGCCTTATGTGTAGGCTTGGAGTAGATTTGAGTAGAGTTGAGAGTAGTTTTTGGAGTAGAATTGAGCAAACCTTGTGTGTAGGATTGGAGTAGATTTGAGCAGAATTGTCAGAAAGCCTTGTGTAGAGGCTTAGAGCAGATTTGTGCAAGCCTTGTGTGTAGGATTGGAGCAGAGTTGAGCAAAGTTGAGAGCAGGTTTTGGAGAAGATTTGATCAAGCCTTGTGTAAAGTATTGGATCATATTAGAGCAAAGGGGATTGATGTCTCCTGTAGATAGAGATCCACGAACCAGAGCAAAGAAAATTGAGGTACCCTATGGATAGAGGTCTACAAACTAGAGAAAAGGGTAATGAGGTCTCCTATGGATAGAGGTCCACAAACCATATTATATGGGATTGGTGTCTCTTATGGATAGATGTCCACGAACTAGAGCAAAGGGGATTGGTGTCTCCTATAGATAGAGGTGCACAAACACTATAATAGGGAATTGGTTCCAAAATAATTTTTTGAGAAAATTTATAAGAAATATTTTCTCTGTGGATGTAGCCCACATTGGGTGAACCACATTAAATTTGTGTCTCTTATGTGTGTGATGATATGTGCATTGTTTCATTATTACAATTGATAATATTGGATGATATTTCTTTGGAAATAAAAGTAAAATGTTTTATCTTATACTATTCACCCCCCCTCTTAGTATAATCTTGTGTTATTCACACACATTAAAGTTAAAAATCTCCAAAGAGCCTAATCTCTTTGGTAATGTTTCAATTCAAAAGGCTCCAAAGGAACCAAACTCCTTTGGTCACATACACATTACATCATCAACAAGTCAATTGCTAGGTTCAAAAGGTTGCATCCTTTTGTCAAAGGTTGATCCCTTTGCCTTTCATACACACATAAAATTCAAAAGGCTCCAAAGGAACCAAATTACTTTGGTCACATCCACATTATATCATCAACAATTCAATTTCCAGGTTCAAAAGGTTGCATCCTTTTGTTAAAGGTTGAGCCCTTTGCCTCACAAACACACATTAAATTCAAATAGCTTCAAAGGGCCTAACCCATTTGGTTAAATTTTAATTCAAAAGGTCCAATGAAAGCAAAATCCTTTGATAACATACACATTACATCATCAACAAGTCAATTACCAAGTTCAAAAGGTTGCATACTTTTGTCAAAGGTTGATCTCTTTGCCTCTCATACACACATAAAATTCAAAAATCTCCAATGGACCTAACCCATTTTGTCATATTTCAATTCAAAAGGCTCCAAAGGAACCAAATTTCTTTGGTCACATCCACATTACATCATCAACAAGTCAATTGCTAGGTTCAAAAGGTTTCATCCTTTTGTCAAAGGTTGAGCCCTTTGCCTCACATACACACATAAAATTTAAAAATATCTAAAGGAACCAAACTCCTTTGGTCACATACACATTACATCATCAACAATTCAATTTCCATATTCAAAAGGTTTCATCCTTTTGTCAAAGGTTGAGCCCTTTGCCTTGCATACACACATCAAAGTTAAAAATCTCCAAAGGGCCTAACCTCATTTGTCACATTTTAATTCAAAAGGCTCCAAATCATAAGGACACTTGCATTTTCCAAAAACCCTTTTCTATTAGATCAAAAACAAAATAAATCATTTACATTACCAAAAAACCTTCATCTGTTGGGGCAAAAACAAACTCAATCACTTGCATTTTCACAAAACCCTTTTCTTTTAGGGAAAAAATAGAATCAATCATCCGTATTTTCAAAAACCCTTTTTCTATTAGAGCAAAAATAGAATACATCATTTACATTATCAAAAATCCTTCATCTATTGGGGTAAAAATAGAATCTTTCATTGCATTATCCATACATCCGCATTCAACATCGTCAATTTCATTCATCATTACACCTTCATTCAACATTTCCAAGTACATTTGCAAATACAAGTGAACCTCATATCCATTGGTCTATTCTAACTCCTTGGTGATTGTAGCGATTGGTTATCCATGTAATTTGATAAAATGGATAAATATCCATAAGGATGCTTGACCATTTTTCATCATCCAATATATCCTCATTTGAAATCGAATTACATTTGATCCCTCATCTTTGAGTGTGACCATCCTCAAGACCAATTTTCTCAATAGTTGTCATTGATGGCCTTTTCCATTGGTCTTGAAACATGGATAATTTATACTACATCATTCCTTTTAACAATAAGGAATTACACGTAGTCACTAGGAGGGGCCTCCTAGCAATCATCTGATCCTAGGATGATTGGTTCCTAATATTCTATATTTTGATCGCCTTGCATTTCAATGATGCCAAAAGGCACTTTCTTCAACATGGAATCACCCAAAATTTTGGGTAAAAAAATTTGATTTTAGTTTTCCACAGTGGGATACATATTACATGATCATGTATTCTACACTTGGCAAAAACCCCTTAAATCCGCTGGGGCAAAAACAACATCAATTTACATCATTTATATCATTCACATTTACATCATTTATATCATCCACATTTACATAATACACTTGCACTTACACCATTCAACTGTATGTTTCACCCGTAATTCTATCAATTGGCTCATGAGATTCATTCTTAACTCATTTTCCAATTGAGGGGGTAAGCTACATATACAAATTATTTTATCTTCAAAATTGTCTTTGCATTCCAAGGAAAGAAAGTTGTTTCATCATGCCAAACTAGGTGTCTCATATTTTTGCACTGTATTGTGTTTCACGCAATGCAATACAAAAAGGTGCATCTGTAGACACCAAAATCTAGCCAATTGTCATCCATATATGTCTTCCAATCATATCCGCCCATTATATATATATATATATTATATAATATATATAAATATAAATATTTTATATATATATATATATATATATATATAAATCCTAGCCATCCACCATGTTTTAATCTCATCCATCCATCCATCCCAATCCATGTCACTTGCCCAAGCTTAATATCCACCCTTTCTTGTGTTTTAATATTGACCATTCATTTTGTGTCATCAAAATCCTAACATGTTTAAGAGAAGATTATAAAAGTGACTCATTTGTATGAATCAAGACCCTTGGAAACCCTTAAGCTCCTTAGAAAATTTTGAGAAAATTTTCCCTAGCTAGTTTGCTATCAACTTTACCCCTCACTGCTGCCATTGCATCCCCCATTTTTGTTACCACCAAACCCTCGCTAAACTATATTTGGTTCTTTGACACTTCTGTCAACCCCCAAATGATACCTAGAGTTTACCAAACTATGTTGGGAATTCCTGCAATGCTAGTGGGCATTCACAACCATCACCGAATGCCTCTAGATATTTACCATTGTATATTTACAGTCCCCCAACCCTCAGATACCTTCTAAGTGTTCATACAATTCTCGGTCACAAAAGGAAGAACAAATACTAGCATCAACAAGATAAAAATATTCTTTGGCATTTTATTTACATTTTTGCATTTCTATTTTCAATTATATTATGTAGCACATAGTGTTTTAGTAGTTTTTATCTTTTAGAAGGCCTCACGTAGTGGAGCCCTCACAGGATATTTTAATCATTTTTATGTTTTTTGATGTTTGTAGGTGCAAGAATCATCTCTCTAGAAGCTATTGAAGATAGGATGGTCTTGTAGGGATACACAAGCCCACCCACACCCTTTTTCAGATCAAGGATGAGGGAGAAGACACCAACTATTCACAGAACTAGGGTTTCAAACCCTAATATTTGTAATATTTGTATCAAAAAGCATTGTAAAACCCCATATTGGGGCACATTCATTGTATAAATCAGAGATCTACCCATATTAATAAAAAATATTCATTTTGTGCAATATTATGTGGTTATTGTTCTTTTTGTTACTTTATCTTTGTATTGGTGTTTTTTTTTTGTTTACAATACATACACACACACATAGATATAATGTATCATATATATGTTTGTTTCCTATATGTTGACACTTCAAAAGTGGTTGGTATGGACTTAAGTTAGTGACTTGTTTGTGATGATGAATATTTACACTTGGCCTTAAAACACCAATACAATGATGTTAACTAAGGGGAGGATTTCATATTTTAAAAATACCTCTGAGCCACTTGACAAAGTTGCTAAAATGGTCTGATAATGTTTTTGCTACAAAATCATGAGAAGATGTCCTAATTTGTTATGTTCAAAAAAAAGGTTGTGTAAGTCAAACAATGATAGATACAAATAAAATATTAGTGTTTCTATATTATTTGTAAAATTTTAGGATGGTTCCTAGTTTAGTGATTTTCCTCATTCTACATCAAGCTACTTCATTTTTTCATTCTAAAGAATTTTATTTTCCTTTCAAAACTCACAATTAAAAATAAAATAAAAAATAAATACGCTAAAAAATATTCCAAGTAACATTCCTTCATATGGAAGGTGCTAAGGGGGAAGGGTGCACACATGCATCATGCTAACATATGCCTATGTGATACACATACTAAAGTAAGGTATTTGAGTATTTTAATGATGTTAACTATAGTGTTAGCCACTATGCTCTAAAGCAAAACCTTTGGGATAGTGGATAGCACAATCCATGCTACGGTGTTAGAAGGGGAGGTTAGGAGTTCAAATCCTCCAACACAAGTTTACTAGACTTTATAAATTAGTCATGTCACAAGTAAGCGATGTGTTGTTAAGTATTTACAAACAAAATAAAACATGCATTTATAATAACATCTTATTGTATTGATCATTTCATAACCATTCAATTTCATATTAGTGACACTCAACATTTTATAAATAACACTATTTATCATGAATTTCATCACATGCATATAATTTCAATCACTATATCTATCTAGGTATCATCGATAAATTTACAACATACATCATCATCATAAATTCATATCACATAACATCATCACACACATTCAAAACAATTTTACACAAAATTTATGTGTATATATATAGATGTATATTGCATCATCATATATCATCATACATCATCATTATAATAATATTATACCTTCAAGCTATATCATCATGGCTTAGAAACCTATAAAATTATGCTAACCTCATCACCCTGATATATCTTAAGGCTACCTATCACTAGTCTCACTATATCCCACTCCTCACTGTATATCTCCATCAATATCTCTTCCCTATACAAGGCTACGTGGATAGGAATCCCTTCCACTAGTAACCAAAATATGGGATACACATCCTCCAAGGTAACTATAATATCCTCTATCAAGATGTGGAAGGTCCCCTTGTCTAGGTCCCATCGCTCTACTAACGTGGAAGGGTACCCTTGAACCATGTACATGGTATCAGTACATAACACTTCCTTCACACCAACCTTCTCCAACCACTCCTAGTCTTCCTCTATTAGCTTATCTTGGGTACTTATAAATATATTGTAAAAATCAAGTTCGTATCATCCTCAACTACACACACCACATCAAAGTCATTAGTCCACCATTTTCATATATTACAGAAAAATTTACCTCTCCTAGGTCATTTAAAAAAATAGAAAAAAAATCATAAACACATGCACATAATTCAACAAAATTTAGCACAAAATTTAGCACAACCAAAATAATCAAGATATTTACCATATCTACACACCCTCTATATCCCACTACCATGATCATTCCTACCATCTCTTCTGTCACCTTCTTATCTTCTCTCTCCTTCTCTACCAACCTTTGTAGTTGTCAAAATGAGTTCCACAAGGTCTATTTATAGATTAGCAGTGTAAACTACCCAAATAGGTTACCAACCACCCAGGGCAGTCACCAATGTGCAAGAAAATCACCCTAGGTAGCTCCTAAGGTACAAGGAAACCACCATGGTTGGTTATTAATGTGTCATCCACTCGCCATGGACGACTACCTCTAATATTCTCTTCTTCACTAAATTTTCCCAAATTTTGCAATCAACCCTCAAAATTTATCTTTTGAGAACATTCCCATCTTCCATGATACAATTGTTATCCATTTCTCATCAATTAGCCTGTGTTTATCTCTCATTTTCCACCATACATTCACCCCTTGAGGGGGTTGACAAATACGTATGAATTTCATCTCAAGCTAGTTTAATATGTAAACACCCAATTTTGGAGTTATGTGTCCAATAATACTTGCCTAAGGTTTTCATTAGACCTTACTCAATTGGGGCAATAGTAGAGCTTATATTTTATTTATTTTTTTCAAAATTTCTAATAAAAACCTTGATTCCAAGACTCAAAATTCTAGTCAATTTAATTTCATCAATTTGTTAAAGGTAAATAATCAACGACATTCATCACTTCCATAACTAGGACATAATTGGGATATCTTACATTATTCTTAATTTGGAATAATCATGTGTCACCTCCTCCTATAGGTAAGGTTACTTTCATCACTTGTCAGTGATTCCCTATCTCCATAATCAATCATGTAATTGGTGTCATCAATATTTGCACCATATTGTGTTTTAACACAATGTGATACAAAGGGGCATATGTAGACACCTAAAAAGTGTCACATTTTTAATGGTCAAAATTCATATTTAATAATGTGTGAAATTATTTTAATAAATGCATTTCAAACCATATAAGTTGTTAATTTTGGCTATTTTAGCCCCTTTGACCCATTTTGTCCCCTTCTTGTGCATAATTGTGGTCATCATGGGACCACTCCACTATTTTTAACACTCGTTCACATTGAATCTAGTTGGTATTTATTTCCCCTTCTTCCTCCACTTTCCAAACACATTCAATACATTTGGGTGGGGATTCCCTCCAACCAGGTACTTTGATTAAAAATGCTAATTTCATGGATGAGGAATCTCTCCACAAAAAGGGCATTAATGAGGCATGTCATAATGCATCATGACATGTCATATTACATCATGGCATTTCATAAGGTGTTGTGTCACATCATAAGATGTCATAGGACATCATAGGCCAAATAGAAAAAGTCGCATATTTATCCACCCCAAGTGGGGAATATCTAACATGTCTTTATTACACTCCCATGCCACTTGTCACCCATTTTCTTTCATCCCCTCCAATCTACTTCATCCATGAGACATTTTACTAATAGGTCTCCAAGTCCATCTTCATATGTTGAAACTTTGCTAAAATTTCATTCAATATTGTTGTGTTTTATCTTGACATTGTGCTTGAAGGTTTACCATTGGAGGAGCTCGAAGGCATCAACCATGGAGGTTTTTTAGCTTGTTCTCTAAAATTTTTTTTTGTAGCCACGTCAATAGAAGATATTCAAAAGTGCATTGAATCTGTAGTAAAGACCCTAAAATAAATCCTAAAAGGCTTAGATTCAATATCAAAACCCTTTATCATATAATAGTCTCAACTGCCAATGGTGTTTAACCAGAGTCTTAACCACCCAAAGCAATTGACCAGGATCACAACTACCCAAGGTAGTTTCCTAGAAGCACAATTGCCTAGGGTAGTTCCGTAGAGAGCCAACAACCATGGGAGGTTGATCTTCAAGGTTAGAAATAACTCTTGATCAACATCAAATTGCATAGAAAGTTAAAAAAAATATGATTTTCCTTTTTTTTAAGCATTTTACATAGTTTTGTAACTTTTACAGTTGATTTGTAAGTTTTTGTAATGTTTTAGTCTCTTTTTTAATCTTCTTTCATGGTTTTAGACTCATCCTAAAGACCCTACACATGATTTTGATGTTGTTATTGTGAGCTTATATGCAAGTATTGGATATGCATAGAAAATTAGGAGGTCAAGAAACACATCTTCTAAACCCTCCCATAACCCAATATGTGCTTGAGAAGATAACTTGCCACACCATATATTTTACTTGAAAAAGAAAACTCTCCATTTTGGGAGGTCGATTGTAACCGAAAGGGTCTATTTGTAAAATATAATGTTATGGTGTATATCAAACCTATTGCAAATTTCTTATTTTTATTGCACTTTGTCTACTTTCAATTGTTATGGTGTATTTCCTCTTTCACATAGTCTCTCCTATTGTTGGATCCAATCCAACATGTTTTCTAGCATCATCTAACAAATGCCTAACTCTTGCATTATCTCTAAGAAAAATTCCATTGAGTATTTGCATTACAAGAAGATGTGATTTACCATTTCTTATTCATTCTGACATAGTGGACATCTATTAATTATTTGAAATCCTCTCTTATCCATCGTTAGTATTCTATTTTGGACTACCAACCATAAAAATATTATCATTTTTGGTATTGTCCCTTTATTCTATTTTTCCATGGAAAACCATATTTTGGTTATGCCATCCATATTTCATAGGTTGATGTGACATTGAATTTACACTCTTCACTATTCCCCATATTATGATATCTTCCTTCATAATATTACTCAAAAGTAGGATCTTATTTTGAGATTAAGCATTTTGTATACTTTTTCATTTTGAGAATTGCTCTCCAACTTATTCCATCCTATGCTTCTTTCCTCTCTATCAATTATTGTACCATCATTCCATACTTCCTTTCTATTTCATATCTAATTATTATCATTTTTTTATCCTTTACTAATTGGACATTCTCTATCCATGCATCCTCCCAAATATCCATTTTATCTTCTTTTCCAATTTTGCATTTTGTTCCTCTCCATAGGACATCTTTTCCTCTTACTATATGATAAAAATTTACTTTTCCCTTACATGGATATTAAATTTTTAGGATTCTCTTTATTTCGTTGTTGTTTGTATAGTTAATCTTTAAAATATTCACCACAATACCTCACTCTGTTTCATTATTATCCATTCTATCTTCATTGTCAATACCTTGTTCGTAATATTAATACTTCTTATTCCTAGACCTCCTTGTAGTCTTGGCCTACATGCCCTTTTCCATGATTCTAATGGAATTGTATTTTTATCTTTTGTTCCTAACCATAGGAATATATTTTTAATTCTTTCCACCATATTTGCTATTTTACTTTGAATGTTTAACATTGATAGCAAATACATTGGAATAGATTATAGTGTGCTATTCAACAATTGCACTTTCCCCCTTGGAATATGAGAGAACATTTTCAACTTGCTAATTTTATTTTTAATTTTATCCATTAATGGATCCTATATACTACAATTTATAATTCCTAAGAACAATGTTATTCCCAAATAAATGGTTGGAAGATATTCTACGCTACATTTTAATATTATAGATATTTTCCTCTATTTATTCTCTAGTGTGTTTACAAAATATATCTTACTCTTATATAGGTTTATATTTTGTTGTGATACCTACTGATATAATTCTAAGATTCTATTTATTCCTTTAACTTCCTTCATAATTTGTATCCCTGGTAGACTTATTTCATCCACAAATTGTTAATGGGTAATTGCCCTTATGGTCAAACTCAATCTTAGACCTAAAAAATCTCTTGAATTTTAAGTTGCCTTAATAAATACACCTAATTCCGCCACCATCATATTGAATAATTATGGAGATATAGGATCCCCTTACCTTAATCCTCTTTCACTTCTAAAATATCCAACTAGATTTCCACTTATTATAATGGAGAATTTGAGGGAGGAAATACAATTTCTCATATCGAAATATAATATCATTACTTCCTTACCGCTTCCTACTATTGATTATAGTACTTAATGGATTGTGATTATTCCATGTAGAATTTATTTTTCTTACACATATTTCTCATAGTGTTTTGAAGTATCTTATGACCTCTTGTTATATTTGATCAATATTTTTAGTGATTTTACCATACTCCATTTGTATCTTCCTAATATTTGTTGAGTTTCTATGCTTTATTATGGATACATGAAAAAATAGGTGTTTATATATCCATCCTTTAGCTAGTTATTTCTGGAATTTTGCTTCCAGCAAGCCCCTTCTTTTTCAATTTTTTTGTGAAATTCTAATTGCACATATTTCTTGATCTTATTCAATATTGCATCTATTCTCCTATAACAAATATCTTCTTCCAACTAAGATATTTTTTGTTTAATGGCTTATTTTTGTCTAAATATGTTTCCAAATATATATTTGTTCCATACTTTGATTTATTTTTTGGCTTTTTAAAGTTTATTTTCTATCACATACATCTTTGATCCCTGCACTAGTAATTCCACCATCCTCTATTACGTCAAATATGTGTAGGTATTGTAACCATATGAACTCCAAATTGAAAGGCATACTACTTCTCCTAACTTCCCAATTTATCTAGAGGACCAATGAATTATGGTTTGATCCCAATCTTGGTAATGTAGTCAAAGAATGTTATAATCCATGCACATACCATTATAGTCATAAGATCACTCTATATAGCTTCACTTGAATAATATTATCGACTAGTCTCCTATTGGTCCATGTAAATTTCACTCCATCCACCTCCATATCTATCAAATCAAATATTCATACAAAGTTACATATGTCTTTCATGCTTTCCGTGTATCATTGAGTTCCTTCTTTCTTTTATCTACGTATAAGTGGAGTATTGAAATCCCTTACTATCAACCATTTGATTCCTACTACATATTATCTTATCTGATCCACTTACTTCCACATGTTTTTCCTTTCCTTACAATTACTAATAGCATCCATATTTATCACTAAATAAATCATTTTACTTATTTTAACTATAAGCATCATAATTAATTGATTTTACCCCTTGAACACTACCTCTTCCTCTAAAATTTCTAAACTCCATATTTTTTCTAAGCCTCCTCAAACCCCTATTGCTTCTATTGTCTCATTGTTTCCTTTCTTTCAAATTATTTATTTAACTCCTTTTCAAACTACTACTTTCAGTTTATTTTCTTGGAGGATTATCTCTAATTGGTTATCCCTTTTCATGGGTCTCATAAAATTTTGTTCATTAGGGGAATTCATTCCCCTAACATTCCATATTATAATTTTTATTTCATACTACTATTTGTGGGATTATGCCCACCCATAATTTCTATCAGTTGCTTTCCCTCTATTAATCCTTCTCTATCTCTTTTCTTCTTGTCTCCTCTAATGAAGTTCTTCCTATTTTCTTCTTTGGTTTTAGTCATAGATTTAGATGTTTCTTTGCACTTTTTATTCTTACTTTTGAGTCCTTATGATATCTTGTATTCATTTAGATTCCTCTTTCTCCTTATTATATTTTCTTGAGGACTCATTAAATGTGCAAGGGACCACTTTAGGCTGGATTTCTAATATTTCTTCTATTTAAAATGAGTATTGGATTTCCTTCCTTTTCTCTTGTTCAATTTGTATCATTATTTTATCCTTTCCCTTTAACCAATTCTCAATAATTTTCATCTTTAGTATACCTTTATTCTATGTATTTATTTGTCTCTACATTGAATCTATCCTCTTATTTATCTTTCTTTTCAATTATTTTTCCTCCTAAATTGGTTCTGAATCTTCTACATTATTTTCTTCTTTGGTGTGTTTTATTTTTATAATGGAATCTTCTCTTAAGATTTTATCCGAGTTGGTATCACTTATATGTTCATTACTTTCCATCTCAAATTCCTTCCTCCTCTTGGTCTTCCCTATAATTCTACCCTTGCTTATCTTTTTATTATTCACATAAGATTTTGTGAAATGACCTTTCCTTCTACACACTTTGCAATAGAAGATATCATTACTATATATGATTGGTTGGTTCCACTCTCTCCATTTTGAAGCTAACTTGACTTTTCTAGGGCTTTGTTTTCCTAATTCTTTCATGACACACACCCTTGCAAATAAAGTGCATTTTATCTCTTTTGTTACGTAGTCCACTAATATGTATATTTCAATACAATTTGCTATTCCTTATCAAAGTTCTTACTCTAAAAATTCCAATGGTAATCCTAAAAGCCTAATCCATACTTAGATCAATATCAATTCTTTTATTATCTAGGTTGAATCTTGGTAATATTTTTTTAAGGAATAATACTACTCTACCTATGAACCAAGGTCCTTCACATAGGATCTGCCTACATTCTAGTTCTTTTGTAAAGGATACCTTAAAAAACCATTTTAGGAGCATTATTAATTCTATCTTGCATTTAATTTTCCATTACCTCATGGTCCAATATTTTAATTGTTCTAATTTTTTTCTAGTAGATAAACTTCCCTGTAAGGTTTTTGTTTAGTTTTTGATGTGCTCTATGTAGAATATTGTTTGAAATATTCATTCGTATTCATTCTACACTAGTTTATGATTGGATTATAGTACATTTATCATTGTTATCTTACATTTTATATCCACCTTAATAATCATTTCCTAGCCATGAATATTATTATCAATTAATGGAGTCTTATATTTATTTATATCCAATTGGTTATTTATCTTCACTTTGCTTGAAAATTATTCTTTTGGGTCTACACTCCCATTTTGATTAGTACCTAACTCCTAACCACATATATTCTCTTTATTTTTTCCCACTCACATTTTCCACTACCAAGAATCTTGATCCATATTTTTTATAGCTTCTCTCTTCTAATATCTCCTCCATTAGATAGCTTCTAATATTTATTACTTCACTGTTACACTGATTTATGTTTTTAGCTAAGTTTGAGGCCTTGCTTGTCATTATCTAGATTCAAAAATAAAAATATTTTAAATTTGAAGGCAAAAGCAAAATTAGATCAAAGGAGAAAAAAATATCAAAGTGAGATGTCACTAAAAAAATTATAGCCTTAAGTTAGTAGATCAAGAATTATCCTAAAAAATAAAAAATACGAAGGTATTCTAGTTCTAGTTCTCATTGTAATTAAAGAACTCATTCCTATATATGTAATAATTTTTTTACATAGGAAAAAACATCACTTGATCTATAAAATTAGCTCAAAATATTTAACAAAAACCCTTACATAGCAAAAAACACCACTCAATCTATAAATCCACCTCAAAATCTTTGACGAAAATATCTACATAGAAACCAACATAACTTGATCTCTAAAAATATCTCAAAATCTCTAACAAAAATCTCTACACAACTCACAATGTCACTTGATTTACAAACTAAACTCAAAATATCTGATAAATATCTCTACCTAGTAAACAACCTCACTTAATCCACAATTCCAATTTAAAATCTCTAATAAAAAACTCTACATATTAAACAACAACACTCAATCTATAAACCCAACTCAAAATATCTAACAAAAACCTTTAGACAATAAAAAAAACTTGATCTATAAACCCAATTCAATATCTTCAATATAAAGTTTTACATAGTAAATAACAACACTCAATTTACAAACCCAACTCAATATCTTTAATAGTAATATCTACACAATAAACAACATCACTCAAACTATAAATCTAACTCAAAATCTATGATCAAAACCTCTATACAACTAATAACATCACTCAATATATAAACATAGCTCAAAATTTCTAATAAAAACCTTTTTACATCAAAAATCATCACTCACCAATGGGTTATTGGTTTAACAGTTTGGATTAATAGTTGTAGTTGTAGCAACTCAATCTAACACACCGATTGTAACAACCTAGTTTGACTCGCAGGTTCAGCAAACACCTACTGACAAGATATTTTTTTTCATTTTAGTTTTTAATTTACACTTATTATGTAATCAGTACAAAGTATTGATAGCCACTTTGTATTATAACCATTGTAGTCAACCACCAAGTGGATGAGATTGGCCAAATCTTGTAAGAGAAACCTTTAGTGGTTCTTATTTTCTTACCCTCTAACCTAGTATGAGACCCTAGAACCATAGCTTGGAATTATTCTCTAAGGCCCATAACACTTAGAAAGGTAGCATTTTATTACCAATCCTTAACATGTTATATTTTATGTGGAACCTTGAGTTTAATTAATCTCATATGTTGCCAAGATAACAAGTAAGATTATATAGCATAAATGCTTTAGTGCTTAGTTGATGACCACATCCCTAGATCAATGTCTAGCTCCATGGAAAAACTAAGGCCATATCATTCTCCTGGCATTGGTCATGGTCTCACTTGATAAAATTGCAAATAATGTGGTGGTTTATCCCATACCAACCCACCATGGAATCTACCATAAAGTCTCCTTTTACTCCTACCAAGATTCAATATTCAATGATTTCATACAAAGAGCCATCATTATACTGGTCACACAATGGCCTAGATGGACATTCCATACCACCCATTCTTAGCAACCATTCTTGAAATATAATTGGATTACATGCATATAATTCAACTGATATTATTTAACTTATTCTTTTAGGTCATTCACCTTTCCATTATCCAACCACGTTTAGATAAGTTTTGGTTCCAATGTCAATAAGGCTTCTAATATCTTCTAAAATTAGGCTACCTTCCTTTTCTTATGGTTTCCAACCCAAATTCCTTAAAGAATCTAATTTTAATTCTTATAATTTTAATGATTCTTTAATGGTCTACCCTTATTTAAAATAAATGTTGAGATAGGGCTATCTCGAGATATCCCGCCCTTATTTTTAAAAGAAATTTTAATAATCAACATAAAAATAAAGAGATTTGACAATATTTTAAAAGTTCATCTTTAATTTTAGAAAAATAATGAAAGTAACATAAACTACTTTATGATGTTGATCCCTAGATGTAAAAATTTGAAGCGAGCAGGCGGGAAGCGATGAACTAGGGTTTCTGAAGCTAGGGAAAATCTAGGGCATCATTTGGGTTGCTGAAGACATTTTTGGTTACTGTGGATCTGAAGGCAAGATTTCTGCCCTAGGAGGGTCCAATGGGGACTTCTTCGGATCCTCTCCTAGGGAGAAATAGCTCTTATGTTGATTTGTTAAAATATAAATCTCCTTCCAAGACTGACGAAGCTCAAAGAACTGCATTTAAAATGCTCTTTTCGGCTGCTGGAAACAAATCAACAGCTCATCGAGTTAATGGATGCTTGCCACAGTCCGAATCAAGGACCAAGATTGTCATTAAGCCAAGGATGGTTGAAGAAATAGTCTTATACAGAGCCAATCATGATTTGATCTACAAATTCATGGGTATTCGCCCTACCCTGAATTTTTTACACTCTTGGGTCCGACAAAACTGGGAGCCTCATGGTGAGTACTCTTTATGTTTTATTAGCAATGGGTATTTTATTGTTAGTTTTTCTTCTCTGGCCGATAGAAATAGGGCTTTCGAATCAAAAAAGAGGAATCATGGTCCGGTAGGATTATTTGTTCAACCCTGGAGAGTGGGATTTGATCCTCAAATTGAATCCACTACTGTCTCAATTTGGATCCATTTGTATGCACTTCCAATGGAGTTTTGGAGTGAGCAGGTTTTGGAGATGATCGATAATTCCCTTGGAAGACATTTTGGTATCTCCAAAGACATAATAGAAGGAAGGGAACATAGCTGTTTACGCAAGAATATGTGTGGAAATGGATCTTAGCTAGCCTCTATCTGGCAGAGGTGGAACTTGAACTTGCAGGACTATCTTGGATTCAACAGCTGGATTATGAGGCTCTACCCTTTAGATGTAGAGTTTGCCACAAATACGAGAATTTGGCCTGATTTTGCCCAAATAATATGAACACAAAAATGGAGGCTCCTCTAGGAATGTCAAATCTTCCTAAGGAGGGTAAGGCAACAATAAAAAGAGAACCAACCGATACTTATCAAGGTAAAGAAGCTTAGAGAGATGGTTTTGAACAGCCCAAAAGAAGGAGAAGGAAAAAGAAAAAATATGGTAAAGAGCAAACCCAACTCAAGCCTGCCAATAGGTATGAGATATTTAAGACACTAGTGGACCAAGAGGAACAATTCATTGAAGGAGTGGATGGTAATAGTGAAAATAATAACATCCACGTTCAAGCTCCTCTTTCTTCTCCACCTGTTATAGAGCAGGTAATTGACCATAGTGATTTACCACATTTAGAGAGTGTAGGGGCATTGACAGTGCATAACCAAGAGCAGCCAATAATTAAGGATGTCAGCATGGGAATAGCAGAAAAGAACAGAGAAAGGCCAACTTTAGGGATAACTCAGGTGGAAAAGAGATAAAAAAATGGCAACTCTCAAGGAGTGGGTAGAAAATCAAATAAGGAATTGCTAGCAGTTCAAGGAGACAAACTGATCACTAGAGGATCGATGAGGCCAATAGATTCTTACTGCTCCCAAGGTAACCAATGATTATACAATCATGGAATGTTAGGGGTTTAAACAGTAGAACCCATCAATATGCTATTCGAAGACTCTTAGAAAAATGTAAAACATATTTTTTGCTTATTTAGGAGACAAAAATGTCGTTAGATCTTATGTGTAAAACAGTTAACAAAATTTGGATGGGTGTTGGTCATATGGAAGTGGTTGCCCAAGGTGCCTCAAGGGGGATTGTTACTCTTTGGAACTCTCTTGAATAGACTACAATAGAACATCTAGCTTGGATGGGTGTTCTCACATCACATTTTAGGAATAATGTCACAGCTGAACATGTTTTAATCACAAATTTTTATGGGGCTCAAAACCTTGATGGTCAGAGGCTTCAATGGAAAGTTGTGCATAACATGAGAATATCAAGGGAAGATTTAGACTGGATTATTGCTGGGGATTTTAATGCTAAATTATCCTCTAGAGATCAGGAAGGGGGAACCCCAATTTTGGACCCAGGGGATCGATTTATGATTGCCCAAGTCCAGGCTTTACACTTAGTGGATATTAAATACCCTGGAACCAACTATACTTGGACTAATAAGAGGAAGGAGCCACATAGCAGGAAGGTAAAGTTAGACCGATTTTTGGTTTCAGAGGAGGCATTTGTAAAATGGAATACAAAATTTTAGATTTTGGAGGGTCCAGTTTCAGATCACTTTCCCATTTTGTTGGAAGGAGGGACTAAGATAGGGCAGCATCACAAACCATTTAAATTTGAGAATTTTTTGTTACAAAAAGAGGAACTTCGAAGGAAAATTCCACAGTGTTGGGAATAAGACCACCCAGCATATGGGACAGCAATGTTTAGTTTCCACAAACAACTTCATTATGTCAAAGCTCAACTGAAACATTGGAGGCGAGCTAACAAGACAGACTTCCAGGTCCAAAGAGCTCCTTTGGTGGCCAAATGGGATGAGGTTCAAAAATACTTTAGGGAAGGAACAATTATCGAGCAGCTCAAAGCCGAGGATGATGCCTTGCGTAAAGCGGTTGAGGACATTGGCAACCAAGAGGAGACCTTCTGGAAACAGAGAGCAAGAACCACTTGGTTATTAGAAGGTGATAGAAATACCAAATTTTTCCATTAGACTGCTTGTGCTAGGAGACAGATGAATAACATGGAAGCCCTTCAAGATGAGAATGGACACTCCTTTGATACACTTCTAGGTATGCATTCCCATTCAATGGATTATTTTTCTAAACTTTTTAAGGAAAGTATGGTGCAAGATGAAGAGGCTCAAAATGATGTTATTGCTATCATACCTTCCGTTATCTCTGAAGAAGGAAATCAGACCCTTCTTAAACACATTTATAGAGAGGAACTGAAGAATCTGGTCTTTGGAATGAGCATCGTAAAAACTCCATGTCCAGATGGCTTTCCAATTGAGTTTTTTCAGGCATTTTGGGATAACTTGGAGGAGGATGTAATGGCTGTTATAGAGGAGTCCAGAGGTAGTAAAAGAATGCTTAAAGCATTAAATCTTACTTTAATTACCTTAATTCCAAAAGGGGAGGAGGGGGTACATATTTCAGATTATAGACCTATTGCCTTTGCAATGTGATATATAAAATAATCACAAAGGTAATGGTTGAGCAGCTAAAACCTCTTTTACATAACATTATATCCTCAGAGCAAGGGGGTTTTGTAGAGGGTAGGCAGATCCTAGATGGGGTGGTTCTAGCTCAGGAGGCAATCCATTCAATGCAAACATCTGGTAATAAAGGAATGTTCATAAAATTAGATATGTCAAAGGCTTATGATAGGGTGGAGTGGAGATTCTTGGCAAAGATGATGGCAGCCTTTGGTTTCTCTCAGGATTGGATAGAATGGGTCATGAGTTGTGTCTCTACTCTGACATACTCAGTATTAATCAAGGGTCTTCCCTCGCAACCATTTGGAGCCACTTGAGGCCTTCGTAAAGGAGATCCTTGCTCTCCCTATATGTTTCTCATATTGGCTAAAGGACTAGGTAGAATTTTCTTGAGGAGAAGACAACAAGGTTTACTAACAGGTATCAAGGTGGGTGAGGAAGTTTTGACTCACCTATAGTTTGTGGATGATACTGGATTGGTGGGAATGGCCAGCTTCAGGGAAGCAAGAATGATCGAGAGATACTCTTAGTGTCTACCTTAGGGCTACAAACCAAGTCATCAATGATAAAAAATACAAAGTGGTATTTTTCAATCTTGACCAAAGGCTTCAGGACAAAGTTTTAGAGATCTTGGGATTCACAAGGACTTCTCTCCCAGTGGTTTACTTGGGGGTCCCTTTGCACTTTAAAAAACTAAAAATAGATATCTGGAGGAATATTTTGGATTGTATCAAGGATAGAATTAATCATTGGTCTCACAAATTGTTAAGCTATGGGGGTAGATTAACTTTTTTACGATCAATCATTCAGGCCATGCCAATTTATAAATTCTCTATCCTGGCTGCCCCACATACTATTTGGAAAGAGTTGGACAAGATGGCTAGAAAATTTTTATGGGAAGGAGTAAAAGGAGAGAGAAAATGGGCCTTAGTAGGTTGGGACAAAGTAACCCATCCCAAGGTAAAAGGAGGTTTGGGTCTGAGAAGATCCAAGATAAATAATAAAGCTTTGGCTAGAAAGCTTTACTGGAGGTGGATTTCCCAACCAACTTCCTTATTCAGTAGAATCCTAACTAGTAAATATGTGGGACATGTTAACCCAAATGAGGTGGGTCGTTTCCCTTTGGATGGTACTGGATCCTTAGTGTGGCAGGCTCTCAAGTTAGGATCTCAAGTAGTAAAAGATCGATTATTTTGGAAAGTGGGGAGAGGGGAGAAGGCACGATTTTGGACAGATTCATGGGATCAATACCCACCTATCATTGTTGAATTTCTTTAATTGCAACCAATAAAAGCAGCCATTGAAACCAAGGTATGGGTCCAAATTGAAAGTTATTTCACCACTAGTCAGCTGGGGGAGTATAATTTTAAGTAGTTTAAGAAGTTGGATGAGTGGCCAATTTCAATCCCTCTAGATTTGGCACCCATCATGACTAAAATCTTGACAAAAATATTTCTCATAGGTAGAGACAAGGAGGATGAATTAGCTTGGGGCTATGGGAGCCTTGGTGTCTACACAGTGAAGGAAGGATATGACAAGATCCTTCCAGAGCCTCCCCCTCATACTTATCAGGTTGAGGATTGGAGAAATATTTGGCACTCCAAAGGTTGGCTGAAAGTAAACTTTTTTGCCTGGCAGTTCATGCACAATGGAATTCTCACTTTTGATAATCTCAAAAGTAAAGGAATCATCGGTCCTTCTCAATGTGTCTTATGCTACAACAACGAGGAAACAACTGATAACTTGATGTTTGAGTGCCCTTTCATGTGCCATATTTGGAAGAGATGGTTTTCATATTTTAAAATTCAAGTTAATGGTGACTTGAATCGGATTAATATCTAGGAACTATGGAAGAGGGGTAGATTTAAATCTAAACCTATTTGTATTATTTGGGAGCTTGGATTAAACTTTATTTGGTGGCAAGTGTGGTTGGAGAGAAATGCTAGAATTTTTAGAGAAACTTTTTCTTCGTTAGATGGAGTTTGGCAAGTCATTTGGAGCAAAGTCACAGAAACTGTGGCCATCTATGCTAAAGAGGAAACTCGGGTTGTTATTGGGGAAATGGAAGAGGGAGTTGAAGTGTAAGAGGGACAAGGCAGAGCTAGTTGGAAACCACCCCCAGAAGGTTGGATTAAAATTAATACTGATGGAGCTGCAAAAGGCAACGCGGGTAGAGTCAGAATTGGAGTGGTTTGCCAGAATCATGTTGGAACAGTGCTCTATTTGGAACTGCAAGGCTTGGGAAGAGCTACAAATAATGAAGTAGAAGCCATAGCTATCATATCTACTTCTATTTGGGTAGTTAAATAGGGCCATAGGAGGATAATACTTGAATCATATTCTCAAATAATGGTTGGAGCTCTAGATTGCATGAGGAACTTTGCCTTGAAAGCTTGGAGGTTGAGGATTCTTGTCACTCAAATTAAGGAATTATGGAGGGAATTAGATGATGTGATTCTAGTTTACGTGAGTAGAGATTTAAACAAAGCAACCGACTTCCTGGCTAAGATGGGTGCTGAGAAGGAGGTAGGGGTTCAGTTGCACAATGACATGGCTATTGAGGATGAGGTGATTAGGCAGGGTCTTGAAAGATCCCTGAGCTAATGACCAAAGAAAAAGAAAAGGGTGGAAAGGTGTCACGATATCATGATATGTTGCTTTGTCGAGGCCAAGGGAGGAAAGGTGTTGCGATTTCATGACATGTTGCTTCATCACGGCCAAGGGAGGAAAGGTGTCACGATTTCGTGACTTGTTGCACCGTCGCGGTCATTGGAGGAAAGGTGTCGTGATATCGTGAAATGTTGCTTCATCGCGGCCATGGAAGGAAAGGTGTCATGATATCGCGACATGTTACTTCGTCACAGCCAAGGGAGGAAAGGTGTCATGATATCGTGACATGTTGCTTTGTCATACCCAAGGGAGGAAAGATGTCGTGATATCATGACATGTTGCTTCGTCCCGGCCAAGGGAGGAAAGATGTCACGATTTCATGACATGTTGCTTTGTCATGGTCAATGGAGGGAAGCTGTCGCGATTTCATGACATGTTGCATCGTCACGGCCAAGGGAGGAAAGGTGTCACGATATCGTGACATGTTGCATCGTCGTGACTAAGGGAGAAGAAGTGTCGCGATATCGTGACATGTTTCATCATTGCGGCCAAGATTGAAAAGTGTCGCGATATCGCGACATGTTTCATCGTCATGGCCAAAGGAGAAAAAGTGTCACGATATCGTGACATGTTGCTTCGTTGCGGCCAAAGGAGAAAAATGTCGCGATATCGCGACATGTGGCTTCGTCACGGCCGAAAGAGAAAAAGTGTCACAATTTTGCAACATGTTGCAACAGCGCGACCAAGAGAGAAAAAGTGTCGCGATATCGTGACATGTTGATTTGTCACGGCTGAAAGAGAAAAAGTGTCACGATATCATGACATGTTGCTTCATCGCGGCTGAGAAAGAAAAAGTGTTACGATATCACAACATGTTGCAACATCACGACCAAGAGAGAAAAAGTGTCGCGATATCACGACATGTTGCTTCGTCACGGCTGAAAGAGAAAAAGTGTCGCACTATCGTGACATGTTGCTTCGTCACGGCCGAGAAAGAAAAAGTGTCACGATATCGCGACATTTTGCAACATCGCGACCAAGAGAGAAAAAGTGTCGCGATATCGCGACATGTTTCTACGTCGCGACCAAAGGAGGAAAATGTGTCACGATTTCATGACATGTTGCAACACCGCTGCCCAAGGAGAAAAAGTGTTGCGATATCACAACATGTTACTTCGTCGCGGCCAAAGGAGGAAAAAGTGTCGCGATATCGCGAAATGTTGCAATGTCACAGACAGAAGAGGAAAAAGTGTCATGATATCGTGACATGTTGCATTTTCGCGACCAAAGGAGAAAAGTGTCGCGATATCGCAACATGTTGCTTTTTGCGGCCAAAGGAGAAAAGTGTCGTGATATCGTGACATGTTGCATTTTCGCGGCCAAAGGAGAAAAGTGTCGCGATATCGCGACATGTTGCATTTTCATGGCAAAAGGAGAAGAGGGTAAGAGTGTCATGATATCGCGACAAGTTGCTTCAACTGACCAATCTGATCCCCCTTTTAGCTAGTTAATTGTTCAAGAGATTTGGCTCCATTGCAAATCTTCTTTTACTATTGTAAGCATGTGTTCTCTCTGATTTCAGAGGGGAAAATTCTCTTCCCAAATTGTAATTGATCTTTGTTTTAATACAAGTTTTTTCAAAATTAAAAAAAAAAAACATAAACTACTTTATGTTTTGTTGTTGCCATTGCACAATGTACCCCATATTTGGGGACCCACTTGAAATTTTGATTTTTTAATGTGACCTTTTGTTTGCATTAAGTATTTTTATTTATTGGTTTATACCAAGAAATTTTGCAATGTGTATTCCAAGTTTTAAATGATGGTTTAATGTTACCTTTTTTTTAATGTTTTTTTAAGTTTAATATGTTTAATTTTTTAAAATGTTTAATGTTTTTATTCAGTTTAATGTTTTAATAATTTTTAAAATTTTAATTTTAAAGTTTTGAATTAAATCAATTTAAATTTTTGAAATTGATTAATGTTTTTAAAATGTTTAATGTTTTTATTCAGTTTATTCAGTTATTTTATTTATTGATAGTGTGTGCAAGTTTCAACAGGTGGCATAATTTTTGAGACGAAACCCCAACCCAGTCAACCAGTGGACGCAACACTGGAGCATGGTCAACGTGAAGTCATGGATTTTGAGAGGTACAATCAATATGGGCACAAATATCAAGATACCTCTAAATGGTGTAGTTGGGTCATGTTGATAAGTGCGCATTGGTGTTCATAAATAGCACATTATGCCATACCCACACATATGTAGGATTAAAAAATCAAGGTAAAGAGAGTGATTCAAAGCCAATTATAGTTGAAAAAATTATCCTCGTTGGTGTAGTAATCAAGTATATGTATCACATAAAAAGCAAGTAAAGAAAAATTACAAAAATGAAGTATTTGCTCTTCTGCACATGCTTTATCCCTTGTTTGATGTCTATGGTCAAAAATTACCCTACTCGAACATCTACAATGTTCCATAGAAGATCACTCTACTTGGTGGTGTCAGTGAGCAATGAAATAGATGTCATTTCAGAATTAAAGGTCCATTTAAGGTAATATTGAAATGGTCACAAGCAATTATAACATGCTTGTTCAACTAGATGGGATTTTTTACTTGTGAGACGATGAAGTATTTCACTTGAATAGGAGACCATTACTGGTGCACCTTGTTAAATTAGCATAGTAGATTTGGAATTCAGTCACGAGGACCATTTTATGTTTGGGAGACATAGTTAATAGGTAATGATAAAATTTTATTTTACCATGGTTCGTAAGCATTTTCAAGAATGTTATTGGTAACATTTGTGATGGAGACATTGGCACGATAGTATTTTACGATCATAATTGATGAAACTTGGTGAAGGTGGTATTTTATAGCGATGTTCATGCTACTACGAAGAAGATGTTGATGATGATGGGAGTGAACAAATACCGGACATATATGAGCAAAAAATTAATAAGTATTCTAAAATACACAAAGGTAGTGGTCAAAGCACAAAAAACTGGTTATAAGTTGCTCCATTGAATGAGACATTGTGATATTTTTTTGTCATAAATATTTTCATGATGTCCATCGGAGACTTCTCCAACCAAACGACCCATATCAACGAGTAAGAATAATTTGAAGAAAGTCTCATTTCACTGTTGCGTCGCTTCCAATAGTTTTCATCATTTCTACGTTGAAATTATTAAAGAGCGAAGTCTCATTGCCCACGTATTAACCATGGTAGACTTACCCATATTAAAGGGGAAAATATTGTTGTACAAAAAATAGTAAGTGTGGAAAGATACATATTAAAAAAGGAAGGCACTTAGTATTGTCCTTCAATAACAATACTCAAAGGAAATAATTATTCACTTGGGAGCTAGATCCAAGAATAAAATCCATTTCCATGTGGATGCATACAACGAAATCAACATTGTTGATGAAGTAGACAAAAATTTTTAGAAGGTGACTCCCTTGTGGACAAATATGAATTTACAAAGAAACAAAAGTAGCGAATAGGGAAGAATGAACCTAAAGTATTAAAGGGATGAGATTATGTTAATCAAGTGGGTAACTTGTCACATTTTTGCGTAAAATATTAGTGGATCACACCAAGCCATAAGAGGTGAAAGGTTTCATTAATGAGTAAATTTTATGAATACTTCCAATGAATCTTAGAATTAATATGAAAATAAACCAAAAAAGAAAAGACGGTACATGAGAGAACAATTACGAAAACCTGTTGTATAACCTATATAAAACTGAATAAATGAATTGAAGAACAAAAAAATTTAAATTATAAATAGTCATTGAAATTCAATGAGAAGAGGTTGGAATATTTTGGAAGCGAAATATTTTTGGGGAAGGAAAAGTTGAATAACGGGATTGTTGCATTGAATATTTCACCATTGTAATTACAGAGTGTAGGTTTTCTGAAATAAAATTTATTGAATATATTTTGTTTTAATATATTGATTTTCTTTAGTAAGGTTTATGCATGTGGATGGTAGCCTTTCTAATTAATTTAATATATTATTTTATTGTCTGAGAAGATTACACTAGTTTTGATTATGTGAATTCAGATCAAATTAGGTTAAGTTTAAATTTTCAAAGAATCAGTTTTGTAGATTCAGGGTTAATATGTTTTTTTTACGGTAAATATTTTTTTGTTTCTATTCCATTTTGTTCTACTTGATTTTATTTCTGTTCATTTCATATATTTTTCTAACCCTAGCCTTTTTCTTATTTTAATTAAAGCTCATCACATAAAATCAAAACCCTAAAAAGAAATACGTAAGTTTCAAAATTATAATTAAAATTTTTATTTTACGTAAATTCATTTTCTTTGATGAAATTTGAAGTTTTAAAATTTGCATAGTTTTTCAAATAATCATTTTAGTTTCATTTTATGTAAAATTGAAATTTCAATAAATTTCAATTTTTCATTAAAGTGAATAATTAATATGATATTTTAAAGTTTTTATATTGCAAATTTTAGATTCAATCATTTTTATTCTCATGCAAATCTTAACAATCTGAGATAAAATTTGATTAACAATATGAGATAAAATTTGATTAACAATTTGAGATAAAATTTGTTTAACAATCTATGATAAAACTTGATTAACAATTTGAGATAAAATTTGATTAACAATTTGAGATAAAATCAATTAAAATCAATTTTCAAAGGTTAAAGTGGAATATTTATCAAATTTTCAAAATAATCAAGTGCAAACATTAACAATTTGAGATAAAATTGATTAAATCACATTTCAAAGGTTTAAGTTTCAAAGCAAGTATTTGATCAATAATTTCATATTTTCTCATAAATTCCATGAACAACAAAATCATTGCAAATAAAATCAACCAAAATAGACCCCTTGTTAATAGGCATATGCAACACTAAGGTATCCAACTAACTTTTGGTATTTCATATTTTTCACTAAGCATTGCAAGAATATTAACACATTAAATATAATCTTGGGGAAATCACAAATATTTCCTTACAATAGAGGATATTTGATCTTGATTGAAAAAAAAATATCACTCAATATAATTGGTGTTAGAAGGAGGGCCCACTTGAAGGTAATCAATTTGATTTATAGTTATTCATATTTATTGTTGGAAATTCTCTAATTCATGATGCATTGATTCTAAATTTTTACAAATTGAGAATATTCCTTATTATTATGGTTTAATTGATACATCTTTAATGAGCATGATGGTTTATCTGTTAAGCATTTAAAAATTGGAAGTATTTTCATTTCAAGATATTTAAACACTTATTGTTTTCATTGTCAAAACTGGAACAAAAAATTATAATTACAAGATATAAGGCTTTTGAAGACACTATTTTCATAGTATTTCTCCACGAAGTAGTAGTTCATTGCTACCCATGATCCCAGTTGTTCCCCACTAGTAGTTCCAATGGTAGGAAATATAGCATGCTTGGGTTCTCATAGTAGTCCTTTAAACATTCCTGGAGTAGCCCATGACATTCCTAAAAATACATAAATGTATTTACCTAAATATAAACATGATGGAATTAGAATTGCTAAAGAACATATTCAAGATTATAAGGATACAATGATTAGACTGCAAGTTGAATATGAGTATGTTGCTTGCATAATGTTTCCACTTACTTTAGATGAAATGGCATATGATTTATACATTAATTTACCTAGTAATTCCATTACGTCTTGGGCCCAATTGGAAACAACTTTTGTGAATCAATTTAGGCTATCTATAGATCCTGCTATAATCTATCACCAATTTGCTTCAACCAAGAGAGATCCTAATGAACTGCTGAGATTGTTCAATACTCATTTCCATAAATTGTATAGCAGGTTAGTTTCTCCTTATACTCTTGAAGCTGATGTTGCCATATAATTGTACTTTAGGGTATTGGACCCTTTAACATCTATGTGTGTAAAGAGAGCTCCTGAAATCACTATACTTCCCATGGCATATAGTGAGGCTTTTATTGTAGAACAAAAATTGATGACATAAGATCTTGGAATAGGACAACCATGTGTTTATAATCAAGTTCCTATGATAAATTAATATTTTTCACAACAAATGCCTATGTTGAATGCCATGTCATTCAATAACTTCAACTTTCCATACAATCCCCTTACCACACCCTCTTATCCTACCACTCCATAGTATTTATAAAATCAATTCATCACTCATAAAATGGTTGAAATAAATGCTCAAACTATACCTAAATTTGGTAATACAACACCCACTCCAAATGCATCAACATTTATTCAAAATAACACAACATTTCTACAAGTTGTCCAAAATCAAATTTTGTCAAATTTTCAAAATCCCTTTACCACTACAAGTAACACAACCATTCAAACTACTGAACCTAATTCTCAGGTAAATGATTTACAGAGGGTTATTCAAAAAAATAGTAGTGATATGGTTCAAATGCAAAAACAATTACCTTCAAATTCTCATAAAAATAGAAATTTTAGTTTTCAAAGAAAATAATGGAATACTCATCCAAACAATGGAGGAGTACCCAATCCTATTGTTAATCAAACCAAGTCTCGTGTTAATTTAAATCAAACTAGTAATTTTATTAATATTTTATATTTGACAATAAAAAATTGGTGTAAGGTATATTCTATGGCATAACATACTAAGAATGAGTGCCCTAAATCCAAAGTATCCCTAGATATTCTACAAAAAGAGGTGGATAACATGGAAATAGTCTTATATGAAAATCCTTCCCAAAAATCTAGTACTATCAAAGGGAAAGATTCAGTACTAGTAGTTGAAACATTTAAATCAATTGAAGAATCTAAATAAGGATATTATGGGTCTATAGAAGAAGTTCAAGCTTTCAGACAATTTAAAAAAAAATCAGAATTATAAGCTTAGGATTAAGACTAAATCTCCTTCTATTTCTTCTATTCCACCAAACAACAGTGGCATTCCTCCTGACACACAATTTAGCAAAAACCCCATATCTCCACCTAAATTTGATCTGCCTCAGCCACCACATGACAAAATTGCATACTATGGATGGTTTAAATAAAATACTAGAAAATATTTCTTTATTTGATGTTGCTAAGTTGACTAATCAACAAGAATTTTTTATGCATGCTTTTAGTCATCTAAGCAAAATTCAACCTCAAAAAGCCATGGATGCACAATTTGCATCGCGCAGGGACAAAGGAGAAGCTCCTCCTTTTCTATTAACCATAATATTTGCATGAAGTAATTTACACAATTGCCTTATTTATTAAAAATCGGGTTTGAAACTCATTCCTTCTAACAGACTAGTTGTACAACTAGATAAATTTGAAGCTAATGTGGTTGGAATGCTTAAGAATGTTCATAGAAATTTTACCTCAAAACCTACAATACAATAGTATATTGATATACATGTAGATATACCTGAGAAGTATGGAATGTTGTTGAGTAGATATTGGTCTAGGAACTTAAATAGATACATGGCCATAGATTTTTCACATATGTGGCTACCATGGAAGGGTTTTTCTAAACAAATAAAAATCAAAAGATAACTTAGACTCAAGGATTTGATTACTAAAAATAACAAAACCAATAAAATTCTTTACAATGAGTCTAAGTTAGATGTTTGCACTTTGGAAATAAAATTATATATAGGTGAATCTGAGAATAAAATATCATCTATTAATCCAATGAATGATGAAAATCTCATTTGGATCCTTAAATTTGATGCATCTAAATCTAAACAAGGTAGTGGAACTCATGTGGAATTGATTAGTCTTAGAGGTTAGTCATCTCTAGCAGCTTATAGATTACAATTTTCTTACACTTGTAATATTGTAGAATATGAGGTATTGATATTTGGATTGCAGTTAGCCTTAACAAAAAATATTAAATATTTGAAAGTGCTAGAAGATTTATAGTTGGTTGTTAAATAGATGAAAGGCCAATACACGTGTCATGACAAAAGGCTAATTCATTACAGAAATAGAGTTAGGGATTTGATTTATGAATTCAATGCTTTCAATATTTATTGATATATAGGAAGAACAATCGAATTACCAATTCATTAGTTTTTTCAGCAAGTACTCTTAAACCTATTGATAATAGAAGGATTTAAAAATTTTCAATCAAATTAATACCTTGTCCTTCTGTTCCAGATAATATCAAAATTTTGTAAGTATTTGAAAGTGATCGCCACATGTTTAATTTTGTAACTAATTTAGGCATTTTTGAAAATCAGGTGATTGATGAGGATGAGAGATTGCAAGAAGATGAAAATGAGGATCATGAGGTAACAAGGAAATTCAATGCTATTCCAAAAGGTATTGTTTCTCTTGAGAAGCTTTTTGACATTGACTATAAAAGCAAAATTTGTAATAAAATCTCACTCCCAAAGGATGCTTATAATTCTATTGATCTTGGGATTAGTAAAGACCCGCATAATATTCTCATAGGAAAAGCTTGCACTCATCATGAACAAGAATGGATTATTCAATATATTAAAGACTATGTAGATATAATAGCATGGATTTATGAGGATTTAAATACTTATAATGAAGATATCATATCATATACTATTCCTTTAAAGAAAAATTCAAAACCATTAAAAAAAAACAAAGACTAGTTAGTCCATTGCTAGAGCCTCTTATACAAAAAGAGGTTAAGAAATTGTTAGATGCTAAGATTTTTTTTCCAGTCATACACTCTACATGGGTAGCAAACATTGTACTAGTTAGAAAGACAACAGGTAAAATTCATTTGTGTATTGATTTTTGGAATCTCAATAAGGACTCACAAAAAGATAATACCCCTTGCCTTCCATTGATCATATTTTACAAATGGTTAATGGTTTTGAGATGATTTCTTTTCTTAATGGTTATTCTAGATATAACAAAATTCTTATTGATCCAAAATATAGAATAAAAATTGCTTTCAGTATGAAGTGGGGTAACTTTGCTTACAGGTGAATATCTTTTGGTTTATTAAATGCAGGTGCCACATTTCAGAGAGCTATGGATTATGCATTTAGATATTTTATAGGTAAATGCATAGTTAATTATATTTATGATATTTCTATTTTCTCAAAGAATAGATTTAATCACATTAATAATTTGAGGAAAGTTCTTCGAAAATACAGAGAGCATGGTATTTCACTAAATCCCAAGAAATGTAAATTTGGAGTAATTAAAGGTAAAATTTTAGGCCATGTCATCTCAAAATATGGATTTCCATAGATCCTAAAAGAATAGAAGCTATCTAGAAAATACCTCTTCCTAGTAGTAAGAAAGAATTAATATAATTTTTTGGAAAAATCAATTTTGTCAAGAAATTCATTTGAGGATTTGCTAAAATTGTCAAACCATTGAATGATATGTTGAAAAATGATGCTAACATTAATTGGATTGGTTAATATAAAGCATTTTTTCAATATGTTAAAAATGCAATATCTTCTACGCCTATGCTTGTGAATCCGAATTATAAAAAGCCTTTTCACATTTATTCATTTGCTTATGAACATTCTTTCACTAGTGTGTTAACTCAAAAGAACAAAGATAATTCAGAAAATCCTATTGCTTTCTTGAGTTCACCACTAAAATATGCACAATTGAAATACACTATTTTGGATAAGAAAGTATATGCTCTTTTCAAAACTGTAAAAAAGATTAGACATTACATTTTGCATAGTAGAATTTTTGCAATAGTACTTGACCCAGCTGTCAAAACAATGTTGATGTAGAATGAATTGGAAAAAATAAAAGGTAAATGGTTGGCTACCTTGTAGGAATTTGATTTAGAAATCCACCCAATGAATCTTGTTAAGGTTTGACAAAGTATGTAGGTAAAATCGATCCTCAAATCGCTTATCAGCAATACAATGCAGAAAGCATCACCACTGATGAATGGTATAATGATATTGAGTATTTTCTATTGAATAGTAAGTGTTTTGATCACTTCAATGCCACACAAAGAAGAGTACTTCAATTGAAAATTTCTAATTTTATGATTAAAGTTGTGTTATACAAAAGAAATCACGAAGAAATTTTCATAGATGTTTGAATAAGGATGAGTCTATGTAAATTTTTAAGGATTTTCATGGTAAGTATGGGACTGGGCATGGATCAGCTAATGCCACAACGCATCATATTTTGATATCTTGTTACTATTGAACCCACATTTTCAAATATACCTATGCCCATGTCCTCTCTTGCAATATATGTCAAATTACCGCCAATAGAGAACAAAATGCATCCATGCCTTTACAACTTGTATTTCAGCCTAGATCATTTTCACAATGGGATTTAGATTTCATAGGAATTATAAACCCAAACACTTCACCTGGCCACAAACACATTTTAAATTCCATGGACTATTGTACCAAATGAACTGAAGCCATTCCCACTAAGAACTATACTTCTAAAGTGGTTATTCAATTTTTAGGACACATTGTTACTATATTCGGTATGCCATATTCTATTGTTTGTGACAGTGGTTCTACTTTCACTTCACTTCATTTTGCAGAATGGGATTAGAAAAATAAGGTAAGCACAAAATTTTATTCAAATTATTAACCACAGGGTAACGGTTTAGTAGAATCCTTTAATAAAAACTTATTGTCAATCATTAAAACATTATTGGAAATAAATCCTAGAGGTTGGCATAACAAGTTGAAATATGCTTTGTGGGAAGATAGAATTAGATCAAAAGGGTCCATAGGTACTTCTCCGTATTATTTAGTTTATGGGCAAGATCCCAATTTTCTTGCTAACTTAACATTGCGTACTCTTCAGTTTATAAAAAAATATATTGAAACTGATGATAAAACAAAGGTAAGACTTACTCACTTAATGAGTCTAGATGAAAAGAGGGAAGATGCCCTACAACATTTTAGTAAGCCTCAGGGGGTTGTTAAAGGTGGTTTGATAAAGAGCCAAAATCAAAGCCTTTAGAATTGCTGATTTGGTTTTATTGTGGTATAAGGCACACAAAAGGAAGGGTGATCATAATAAATTTGATAATATTTGGTTAGGCCCCTACCAAATTTTTGATACTCTTTGGGAGAATGTATTTATATTGTATAATTTGAGTGGAGAGAGTATTACTTTACCTATTAATGGGCAGTTCTTAAACAATTATTTCCATTCCTGAGATAGAAAGCACATCCATCACTTGTATATATTCATATCTTGTACATAGTTTTTATTTTGTAAGTTTTACTTATATATAAATTTTTTTTTTTCTTTGATTTCTCTTGTACATAATTTTGTGGTTGTATATACCATATGGATATAGTCATTACTTGTTGGTTTATTGTTGTTTTCATTTTGAAATTTTGTTTTTTTTTATTTTTATCTTTCAATAATACAGGTTCATGCCAAGTTTTATGTTTTGGTTTATGTTCACATTTTGCTTCTTCACTTTCACAATATGTTTTAGTTTTGGTTTTCCAGATTGTGGTATATTTGTGTAGATGTAATAAACTTTTGTCACTTTGTTGAAAATTTTTCTTAGTCATGGAAGATGAATAACTTGTTTGAAATTAGGTGAAATTGAAGCTAAGTAAATTAGATTGTTTAGTAGTTATTCATGGATTATGGATTAAAATAGTGGATACTAAAATAATATAACATTCTACTAAAGCTTCACATGTAACACCACATTTAAGTATTATTTTTTATCTTGAAGGATAAAATCATTCTAGTTTATTGATTAGGTAAAAATTGTATACACTCCATATTAAGCCTTAGAATATCTTTATCCCAAGAGGTGCATATGATATTTAGAAAGCAATTAGCTGCTCATAAAAAAAAAAGAAAAAAAAAAAGAAGAAATACAAATCAATCAAATACTTGGGTTTTTCTGAAAATCTCTACCGAGCTATAGATGCTCGATTAGCAATAGAGGAAGGTCTAGAAGAGATCAAGGTCATCTCCACCAGATCTATGGATGTTTGACTGATAGTGGAGCAATGCAAAGGTAAAATTATTTATGAGTGACATATTTAAAAAGCCTAATTACAAAATAGGTGATAGAGTTATAATTGATTCAAAAATAATGAATGAATACACAAAACACACACCAAGCTGAAGCGAATGGAGTAGTTATTTTTAGTTGAAACTATTTAGCCCCATATTTCTTTGATATTACTAGATGAATTGCATTTTTCTGATCTTTGGTTTTTTTGGTTTCATTTTGGGTTCTTTATCCAAAATGCTTAGGAGCATTTTTCAGTAGAGTTACCATTTGTTGTTGTCATTGCACAATGTACCCCAAATTTGGGGATCCACTTGAAATTTCAATTTTTAATGTGACCTTTTGTTTGCATTGAGTATTTTTATTGATTGGTTTATACCAATAAATTTTGCAATGTGGATTCCAAGGTTTAAATGTTGGTTTAATGTTTCCTTTTTTTTTAATTTTTAATGTTTTGTTAAGTTTAATATGTTTATTTTTTAAAAATGTTTAATGTTTTTGTTCAGTTTAATGTTTTAATTTTTAAATTTTAATTTTAATGTTTTGAATTAAATTAATTCAAACATTTAAAATTAATTAAATTAAATTTAAAATATTTATAAAAAATGGGGGGTTTGTTTTTTATTTATTGATAGTGTCTGCATTTTTCAATAGGTGGCATGCTTTTTGAGGTAAACCCTTGACCCGGCCAACCAATATATGTAGTACTAAAGCACGGTCAATGCAAAGGCATGAATGTTGGCAATTTTGGGTACCTTGGGTACATTGCCTTTGCTCTAAGTGTAGATGTTGTCATTGATGTCAAGAAGGTCTTGAAGCTTTTTGGTTTGATGTCAAAGAATGTGTTTTGATGAAGGTTTCAGTTTGGACAGTGAGTTTCCAAGTAGATCAGAGTAGCCCAGTTGCAAAAGATCAAGAAAAAGACAAGTAAGAAAAAGTATGCAGGCGGCTGGAAAAACTATCGCGATTTCGCGACATGTTTTAGGAGAGAGAAAGTGCTGGCAAAACTGTCACGATTTCGCGACATGTTTGAGGAGAGAGAAAGTTTGGGCAAAAGTGTCACGATTTCGCGACATGCTGGAAGACAGAGACGAAGCTGGCAAAACTGTCACGATTTCGCGACATGTTGGCAGAGAAGAAGAGCAAGTTGGAAAGTGTCACGATTTCGCGACATGTCGCATTTTCGCGACTCGAAAAGTGCAGGAAGGCAGAGAAGGAAAAGTGTCACGATTTCGTGACACATTGCCAGGAAAGTTGTACGGACGAAAAGGTGTCACGATTTCGTGACATAATGCAGAAAAGAGAGTCCGCAGTGTGAATGGTCACGATTTCGCGACATGATGCAAAGTTCCAAGTGAGGACTGTCATGTTTTGTGACATGCTGCAGAGGTCAAGTTGAGGACTGTCACGATTTCGTGACATGCTAAAAAGCTCGAAGTGAGAACTGTCACGATTTCGTGACATGCAACAAAAGGGAAGAGTCTGAAAGGAGAAGCGTCGCGATTTCGTGACAGGTTGCAAGGAAAGCTTTCGAAAGCTGAAAGCATCACGATTTCGCGACAGGCTACAAAGAAGTTGTACGGATGCAAAAAGTGTCACGATTTCATGACAGGTTGAGATGGCAGCTTGCAGTTGGAGAAAGTGTCACGATTTCATGACAGAAATAGTTAGCAAGTCTTAAACAGAAGAAGCGTCACGATTTCACGACGAATTGAAGAAGGAAGAGCTCGAAGGCGAAAGCGTCACGATTTCGTGACATGTTCCAGTTTCACGGGCATATGGCAAAAAAGAGCTTAAGGCAGCGAAAGCGTCACGATTTCATGACAGAGTTGCAGATGACGTCAGCAGAAGCAGATGTGTCACGATTTCATGACAAAAGTAGAGAAGAAGGCATTGTAGACTAAAGCATCACGATTTCACGACAGAGTGAAGATGACGTCAACAAAAATCATAAGTGTCACGATTTCATGACAAAAGCTGAGAGGAAGGCCATGAAGACTAAAGTGTCACGATTTCACGATAGAAGTGAGATGACGTCAGCAAGAGGCAAAGGTGTCACGATTTCATGATAGAAGCACAAAGGAAGTCGACAAAGGCCAAGGTGTCACGATTTCGTGACAACAGGCTATAGAAGGTGTATGGTTGTAAAAGTGTCATGATATCATGACATGTTGTAGTTTCATGAGAAAAGCTACAGAATAGCAGAGGCGGTTGAAGCCGACAGAGTTAACCTTGAGCCGACGAAGTGTAGGGTTGTGCAATCGACGTTGTTTTAGGGATATATAGCCGACTAAGATCAAGAATCTAATCTTGAGATTGTCAGTATAAAAGGAGGGTTGTTCGGAGAGTTTGATCATCGAATGTGTGTGTCAAATTTGTGCAAGTGAATTTTGCTTTGCGCAAGAGAGCGAGTCGAGTCGAATCGATCAAGTGTGCGTTCGAAGTGTGATTTGCGTAGATAGAGTGCGAGGAGAAGTTCGATCGTAGAGGTGCATAAGTGGAAGTCTGATCGACTGCTGTGTTTGCATAGAGTGCAAAGACTGTGCTGCTGTGTTTGCGCAGACAGTGAAAAGTTGGTTTTGACCAAGTGCGGCTATAACAGAAAAGAACAGAGGAAGAGGACAGATTTGTGCTAGACCGAAGGACTGTGTTTGGTGCGAATTTGAGGAACGGCTTTGCAGTGACAGAGTTGAGGACAGAGATCTCCAGCCAGAGCAGGGAAGACAGGTGTCTTCTATGGATAGAGTTCCACTTGCTAAGGGCAGAGGAGGTAGAGGTCTTCTAGAGGATCACCACTAAGAGCAGAGCTAGGGGAAGGTGTCTCCTTTGGGTTGGTGCCCATAAACTTTGTAATTGGGAAGGTTTCCCAAAGAACTGTGATATAACTTTTAGAGAAAAGTTTTATCCATGGAGTAGCCCACATTGGGTGAACCACGTAAATTGTTGTGTCACTTTGTGGATGGTGTGTTGTGCTTTGCTTTGATTACTACTATTATTACTGTTGTCTATTCACTGCATTATACTATTTTGAAAGTTGATTTTAAAGCAAATTAAAAAGTGGTCTTATACTGTTCACCCCCCCTCTCAGTATAAGCTTGTGTTCTTCAATTGGTATCAGAGCGAGTTCCTTCGAAAAGGTTTAACAGCCGAAAGGAAGAACTGGTTAAGAACACAATGGATTTTTTAGGTGGCAATGCAGCACCTATTCTTGATGGATCAGATTTCGGTCTGTGGAGTGCAAGAATGAGAGTTTATCTAATGGCACTTGGTAATGAGGTATGGGAAGTGATTGAAGATGAATACACTATTCTTGAACATGGTCCTTATACCAAAGAAGACAGGCTCATGCTTCACAGCAATTCAAAAGCCATGAATGCAATCTTGAGAGGCTTACAGAAAGCAGATCTCACCAAAGTTATTCACTGCAAGACAACTAGTGAAATGTGGAAACAATTGCAGGTGGTTCATACAGGTGATGCAAATGTCCGAAAGGCCAAATTGAGACATTTTAAAGGTATGTTTGAACAACTCAAAATGAATGATGATGAAAATATTAGTGACTACATGCTTCGTATGGATGAGGTTGTTAACTCCATGAAAGACCTAGGTCTTGAGGTTGCTGAAAATGATGTGTGTGATAAGATTTTAAGATCTCTTCCTAATAGATTTAGTGAAAATATTTCTGCTATTGAGGAAGCTAAAGATTTAGATAAATTGAAAAAGGATGAGCTCCATAGTATTCTTGCAGCATTTGAGCTGAGAACTCAAGTGAAAGTTGATGTCAAGAAAGAGGCAGCTTTCAAAGCTACCAAGAAATCAAAGGGCAAACAGATTCAAGAGAGTGATGAGTCTTCTAGTGATGAAGAGGCATATTACAGCAAGAAAGGCAAGTTCTCTAGAAAACACAAAAGCAAGAAAAACATAAGATGTTTCAACTGTGGAAAGTTTGGTCATTATGCTACCGATCGTACTGTTTCCAAGAATGAAAGTGATGAAGATATACAGGATGTTAAGAGCAAGGATTCTGAAAAGCACAGGTATTACAGAAAGAACAAAGATGAGCACAACAATCAAGGAAAGAGGCATTCACACAAGAATAAGAAGAGCTTCTACCTAGACAAAGCAAGTAAGTGTTCTAGCAGTGATAGTGAAAGTTCTTCTAGTGATGATGAAAATGAGATGTTGTTCATTTCAGAAAAAGAGGAAGAACCGAAACATAAATTCATTGTCATGAAATGTTTTAGATGTGGAAATTTTGGGCACCTTGAGGATGATTGCACAAATAATGAATTGGTTGCTAGTATGTATGAGGATGCTTCAAAAAATGATAAGGAAGATGCTTGTATGGTTTTTGAAAAGGGTAGCACCTCTAGTGATAAGAAATCTGAAAAAGGCCTTGATGATTCAAAATGCAATAAAATAGAGGATCTTGAATGTGAACTTACTAATGCTCTTAGTGTTTTGAAAAAGGAAAGAAAGAAGAATGCTAGACTCAAGGATAAATTAGATGAATGTTGTATGGAGAGAGATGAACTCATAGAAAGTCTTGACATCTCTATGGCTAAGACACAAGAACTCAAGAATGAGTTAGAATCTAAGATGCTTGAGTATAGTGAATTAGAACAGAAAATGGCTGCCTTGAAAGAGGAAAATAAAGAATACAAGGATAAACTGTACAGGTTTCAAGAAAGCTCCAAAAAGGTTAAATCTCTTATCAAAGGACAAAGAAAGACAACAGATAAAATAGGTCTTGGTTTTGTTAAACCACACAAGGAACAGGTTGGGGAATCTAGTAAAAGATTTCAAAAAGAAGAGAGTTCTGATGAAGAGAGTATCTCAGAGAAAGAGTCCATGAGTGATAAATGCGTAGAAATAGAAAACAGAATTCTGAATGCGAAGAAGAAGTTTTCGGGACCCAAAAGGTCGATTAAAAGAATATTTTACGATAGATGTTTTTCGTGTCACGAGTTTGGTCACACGGCTTCACAGTGCATAGATCAAATAAAAAGGGTAAACAACAATTTCAGAAGTTTTAGTTTCTTTCAAGGGTATTGCTACTCTTGTCAACAGTTCGGGCACAAGGCAATTTTTTGCAAGGCAAATAATAAGAACTGGGTTAGTCAGAACAGGCGGATTCAAAGAACAACTATGCCCAAAAGAAATAATATTGTTACTTGCTATAAGTGCAACAATGCAGGTCACACAGCCAGATAGTGCAGAGCTGATCTTCCAAGGTACAAGAACAGGAACAGTGGTATAAACAGGTCCAAGGATCAAGGTATGGACAAGAAAAGAGATGAGAACAAGAACAAGAAAAGTGACAAGAACAGAAACACTGACAAAGAGTTCAAGAGAAGGCCCGACAAAGAAATTGTAGACACTGATGATGATGAGTGCCTAATGGGAGTTTCACTCCCACCCTTGTTTTAAATCACCTCATCAGGAGGTGGGGGAGGGACTAAGCTAAGAAGCTCATTCTTAGTCCCAAGCCCCAAAGGTGACCCTTTGCCATTGATGACAAAGGGGGAGAGATATGAGTAAGGGGGAGAGCTTCATAGTGAAGAAGAAAGCTTCAAGTCAGGGGGAGCAAAAACTTCAATTGCAGATTCTCAGTTGTTGGATCAGTAGGGTTCAGTTTTGGCTCTTGAGTTATGTTTTCAGTTAAGGGTTGCCATCAATGACAAAGGGGGAGATTGTTGGCAATTTTGGGTACCTTGGGTACATTGCCTTTGCTCTAAGTGTAGATGTTGTCATTGATGTCAAGAAGGTCTTGAAGCTTTTTGGTTTGATGTCAAAGAATGTGTTTTGATGAAGGTTTCAGTTTGGACAGTGAGTTTCCAAGTAGATCAGAGTAGCCCAATTGCAAAAGATCAAGAAAAAGACAAGTAAGAAAAAGTATGCAGGCGGTTGGAAAAACTGTCACGATTTCGCGACATGTTTTAGGAGAGAGAAAGTGCTGGCAAAACTGTCACGATTTCATGACATGTTTGAGGAGAGAGAAAGTTTGGGCAAAAGTGTCACGATTTCGCGACATGCTGGAAGACAGAGACGAAGCTGGCAAAACTGTCACGATTTCGCGACATGTTGGCAGAGAAGGAGAGCAAGTTGGAAAGTGTCACGATTTCGTGACATGTCGCATTTTCGTGACTCGAAAAGTGCAGGAAGGTAGAGAAGGAAAAGTGTCACGATTTCGTGACACATTGCCAAGAAAGTTGTACGGACGAAAAGGTGTCACGATTTCGTGACATAATACAGAAAAGAGAGTTTGTAGTGTGAATGGTCATGATTTCGTGACAAGATAAGAGGAATGATGCAAAGTTCCAAGTGAGGACTGTTTTGTGACATGCTGTAGAGGTCAAGTTGAGGACTATCATGATTTCGTGACATGCTAAAAAGCTCGAAGTGAGAACTATCATGATTTCGTGACATGCAGCAAAAGGGAAGAGTCTGAAAGGAGAAGCGTCACGATTTCACGACAGGTTGCAAGGAAAGCTTTTGGAAGCTGAAAGCGTCACGATTTCACGATAGGCTACAAAGAAGTTGTACGGATGCAGAAAGTGTCACGATTTTGTGACAGGTTGAGATGGCAGCTTGCAGTTGGAGAAAGTGTCATGATTTCATGACAAAAATAGTTAGCAAGTCTTAAACAGAAGAAGCGTCATGATTTCATGACGAATTGAAGAAGGAAGAGCTCGAAGGCGAAAGCGTCATGATTTCGTGACATGTTCCAATTTCGCGGGCATATGGCAGAAAAGAGCTTAAGGCAACGAAAGCGTCACGATTTCATGACAGAGTTGCAGATGACGTCAGTAGAAGCAGATGTGTCATGATTTCATGACAAAAGCAGAGAAGAAGGCATTGTAGACTAAAGCGTCATGATTTCATGACAGAGTGAAGATGACATCAGCAAAAATCATAAGTGTCACGATTTCATGACAAAAGCTGAGAGGAAGGCCATGAAGACTAAAGTGTCACGATTTCATGATAGAAGTGAGATGACGTCAGCAAGAGGCAAAGGTGTCACGATTTCATGACAGAAGCACAAAGGAAGTCGACAAAGGCCAAGGTGTCACGATTTCGCGACAGCAGGCTATAGAAGGTGTACGGCTGTAAAAGTGTCATGATATCGTGACATGTTGTAGTTTCACGAGAAAAGCTACAGAATAGTAGAGGCGGTTGAAGCCGACAGAGTTAACCTTGAGCCGACGAAGTGTAGGGTTGTGCAACCGACATTGTTTTAGGGATATACAGCCGACTAAGATCAAGAATCTAATCTTGAGATTGTCAGTATAAAAGGAGGGTTGTTCGGAGAGTTTGATCATCGAATGTGTGTGTCGAATTTGTGCAAGTGAATTCTATTGCGCAAGAGAGCGAGTCGAGTCGAATCGATCAAGTGTGCGTTCGAAGTGCGATTTGCGTAGATAGAGTGTGGGGAGAAGTTTGATCGTAGAGGTGCATAAGTGGAAGTCTGATCGACTGTTGTGTTTGCATAGAGTGCGAAGACTGTGCTGCTGTGTTTGCGTAGATAGTGAAAAGTTGGTTTTGACCAAGTGCGGCTGTAACAAAAAAGAACAGAGGAAGAGGACAGATTTGTGCTAGACCGAAGGACTGTGTTTGGTGCGAATTTGAGGAACGGCTTTGCAGTGACAGAGTTGAGGACAGAGATCTCCAGCCAGAGCAGGGAAGACAGGTGTCTTCTGTGGATAGAGTTCCACTTGCTAAGGGCAGAGGAGGTAGAGGTCTTCTAGAGGATCACCACTAAGAGCAGAGCTAGGGGAAGGTGTCTCCTTTGGGTTGGTGCCCATAAACTTTGTAATTGGGAAGGTTTCCCAAAGAACTGTGATATAACTTTTAGAGAAAAGTTTTATCCGTGGAGTAGCCCACATTGGGTGAACCACGTAAATTGTTGTGTCACTTTGTGGATGGTGTGTTGTGCTTTGCTTTGATTACTATTGTTATTACTGTTGTCTATTCACTGCATTATACTGTTTTGAAAGTTGATTTTAAAGCAAATTAAAAAGTGGTCTTATACTGTTCACCCCCCCTCTCAGTATAAGCTTGTGTTCTTTAATGGATTCTAAGATGTATGGTCAATATGAGCACGAATATCAAGGTGTCTCGAAATGATGTAGTTGATTCATGTTGATAAGTGCATGTTGGTGTTGATAAATAGCACATTGTGTCATCCCCGCACACATGTGGGATGAAAAGAATCAAGGCAAAGAGACCAATTCAAAGCTAGTTGCAACTGAAAAATAATATCCTCATTGGTGCAGTAATCAGGTATATGTATCACATAAAAAGCAAGTAAAGAACAATTACAAAAATAAAGGATTCGATCCTCTACACATGCTTTGTCCTAGGTTGATTTTTTTGGTATCTCTAGCCAAAAATTACCTACTTTGATGTCTACAATGTTCCACAGAAGATCACTCTACTCGACAACATCGATGAGCAATGCAACATGCCATTTCAGCATTAAATGTCCTTGTAAGGTAATATTCAAATGGTCTTGAGACAATTATAACATGCTTATTCACCTAGATGGGAGTTTTTATCAATGAGACAATGAAGTGTTTCACTTGAATAGGAGACCATTACTGGTGCACCTTGTCAAACATAGCATAGTAGATTTTGAAGTCAGTCAATAGGATCATTTTATCTTCAGGAGACATAGTTTGTAGGTAATGATAAAATTTTATTTCACCATAGTTTGTAAGCATTTTCAAGAATATTATTGGTACAATTTGCGATGAAGACATTGGCATGATGGTATTTTATGAGCATGACTGATGAAACCTAGTGAAGGTGGTATTTTACACTGATGTTCATGCTACTACGAAGAAGAATTTGATAATAACAGGAGTCAACGAATACCAAACATATATGAGCAAAAAAATAATTATTCTAAAATACATAGAGGCAGTGGTCAAAGCACAAAAAACTAGTTACAAGTTTCTCCACTAAATGAGACATGGTGATATTTTGTTGTCATAGATTTGTTCATGACATCCATCTGGGACTTATCCAACCAAAAAAACCATCTCAATGAGTAATTAATAATTTGAATTAAGTCTCATTCTGCTACACTGCTTTCGATAATGTTCCTCATTGTTTCTACATCAAAATGATTAGAGAGCAGAGGCTCATGGCCCACATATTAACCATGGTAGACTTGCCCATATTAAAGGGAAAATTACTATTGTGCATAAAATAGTAAGTGTGGAAATATATGTATTAAAAAATAAAACCACATAGTATTATCATTTAATAACAATACTTCAAAGAAATAATGACTCACATGGGAGCTAGATCCAAGAATAGAATTCATTTTCATATGGATGCATACAATAAACTCAACATTATTGATGAAGTGGATAAAAAATTTTAGGAGGTGACTCCCTTGTGGAGAAATAGGATATTACAAATAAACAAAATTAGTGAATAGAGCAGAATGAACCTAAAGTATTTAAGGGATGATATTATGTTAATCAAGTGGGTAAATTGTCATGTCATTGCAAAAAATATTAATGGCTCACGCCAAGCCATAAGTGGAAAAGGTTTCATTAATCAATAAATTTTGTGAATACTTCAAATGAAACTTAGAATTAATATGAAAAGAAAGCAAAAAATAAAAGAGAGCATAGAAGAGAACAATTACGAAAACTTGTTGTATCAATTATATGAAACTTAACAAACGAAATGAAGAATGAAAATTTATAAATTTTAAATAGCCATTGAAATTCAATGAGAAGAGGTCGAAATATTTTGGAAGCAGAAGATTTTTGGAGAAGGAAAAGTTGAAGAATGGAATTTTTGCATTGAATATTTCACCATTGTAATTGCAGAGTGCAGTTTTTCTGAAATAAAATTTATTGAATATATTTTGTTCTAATATATTGATTTCTTTAGTAATTTTATGCATACATATGATAAAATTTCTAACTAATTACTATATTATTTCATTGCCTTAGAAAATTACACTTAATCTAGTTTTGATTGTGTGAATCTAGATCAAATTAGGTTAAGTTTAAACTTTCAGAAAATCAGTTCTATAGTTTTAGAGTTAAATATTTTTGTTACAGTAAATATTTCTCTTTTTTTTTCCATTCTATTCTACACAATTTTATTTCTGTTCATTTCATTTATTTTTCTAGCCCCAACATTTTTCTTATTTTTATTAAAATCCATCACATAAAATCAAAAACCTAAAAAGAAATATGTAAGTTTCAAAATTAAAATTAAAATTTTCATTTTACATAAATTCATTTTCTTTGATGAAAATTTGAAGTTTTAAACTTTGCATTGTTTTTCAAATAATCATTTTAGTTTCATTTTACATAAAATTGTTGTTAAAGTGAATAATTAATATGATATTTTAAGGTTTTATTTTTGTTCATTTCATTAATTTTTCTAACCCTAGATTTTTTATTATTTTTATTAAATTTCATCACATAAAATCAAAACCCTAAAAATAAATACGTAAGTTTCAAAATTAAAATTAAAATTTTATGTAAATTCATTTTCTTTGATGAAAATTTGAAGTTTTAAACTTTGCATAGTTTTTAAAATAATCATTTTAGTTTCATTTTATGTAAAATTGAATTTTCAATCAATTTTATTTTTTTGTTAAAGTGAATAATTAATATGATATTTTAAGTTTTTTATATTGCAAAGTTTAGATTCAATCATTTTTTATTCTCGTGCAAATCTTAACAATATGAGATAAAATTTGATTAACAATCTGACATAAAACTTGATTAACAATCTAAAACAAAATTTGATTAACAATTTAAGATAAAATCAGTTAAAATCAATTTTCAAATATTAAAATGGAAAATTTATCAAATTTTCAATTAATCAAGTGGAAACATTAATAATTGAGATAAAATTGATTAAATCGAAGTTTTATGTTTCAAAGCAAGTATTTGATCAATAATTTTACATTTTCTCATAAATTCCATGAACAAAATCATTGCAAATCAAGTCAACCAAAATAGACCCCTCGTTAATAGGCATGAATAAAATCATTGCAAATCAAGTCAACCAAAATAGACCCCTCGTTAATAGGCATATGCAACACTAAAGGTATCCAACTAACTTTTGGCATTTCACATTTTTGACCAAGAATTGCAAGCAGATTAACACATCAAACAGAACCTTGGAGAAATCACAAATATTTCCTTGCAAGAGAGGATATCCGGATAGACTATGAGTATATTCTTGTGATTGGAAAAAAATATCACTCAACATATTCATTACCTATTTTTAAAGAGAAAATAAATAAAAAGTACAACTTAAAATAAAGGCTCTTAATCGACTTCATTAAGGATAGCAAAAGAAATTTAGTTCACTATTTATTCTTCAAATAAAAGATAATCAAATGTAATAATTGTATGTCAATAAGAAATAGTAAAACAATACTCTTATTATTATTATTATTATTATTATATATAGCAAAAATTGACTTAAAAGAGCACTTAAAAAAGAAAACATTTTCTTTTTCCAAAAGGTCACAATTTACTCAAGACAATTTGTTTTCTAATTGTAATAACGTTCTTTCACAAGATTTAATAAATAGCCACTAACTAGCCACGCTACTTTTAGGATGCAATTCTTACGTTTATTCCTTCTTCAACAATAATGTTAAGACAAAGACTAAGACAATGCTTCATTGTTATAAGCAAGTTGGCCTCTCCATCACCCAAAATAAACACTCTTCAATTTAAGAAATTTGGTGAACGAGAAATTTTCAAACTAAATAAATCATATAATTCCCATTCATATTTTAAGAGGAGGATGGTAGTCTTCGAGGAACTAAAAACTTACTAAGGCTAATGGCTTTATAATTTTATTTGATACTAGTAATCAATTTCTAGGCGAGTTGAATTTTTTTTTTGTAAAAGAGGGTAAAAATTTATTAACTCAGCAAAACATTCATGATACAAAGAAAAAGCAGAAGCTATTCAGACATATCAGCTCTCAATAAAGAAGAGAGAGATTGAGAGCAATCAGAAGAAAGTTGAGACCAATTTTGAACATCCCAACCATCTTGAAACTTAGAAGCCCATTTAGCTAACAAATCCGCTACCCTATTCCACTCCCGAGGAATATGCACAAAAGAAATGAAGTCCAAGTGAGCAGAGATATTAAGAATTTGCCGAGCAACCCAACTCAACCGCCAACAACCATGAAGACTATCTCTAGAATTTAACAAATTTATAACAATCTGAGAATCAGATTCACAAAAAATCCGACACCAACCCAAAGCATACCCTTGCTCCAAAGCATATAAAATTGCGAGTGCTTCCATGAAGTTATTAGAATGATGTCCCTTAAAGCAAGAGAAAAAAAATTGGATAGTACCACTACTATCCCGCCCCACACCACCAATACCAGCATTACCCGGATTACCCCGGGAAGATCCATCCGTATTAATTTTCAGCACTCCCGGAGGAGGCGGATTCCATTTTCCAGCCCTCCGCACCCGATTATTCTGACCCATCCGTCTACAAGAGACATTAGGACCAGGACCATTAACCATCAAGCCTAATATTTCCATGATCTGACATTCCGCATGGTCCACGGGAGAAATAATCTGACATTTTGCAGACACAGTTTCCTGGATCATTCGCAAAATCCTCTGCCAGACCTGGGAAGTAGTTAACTCCTTACCTTGGAAAATCCGACGGTTCCGTTCAAGCCAAATCTGCCAAAAAATACATGAAGGACCAATACTCCATCCAACTTGTAATCCATTCTAGGCGAGTTGAATTATCTTCATGTGTTACCAATATTTTATAAAAGAAATAATGTATCAAAGAAACTTTAATTTCTATCTTTATAACCTTAAAAAATGGTTATTCTATAAATCGAGCTTCTCTAACTCAAAGTTGCTTATTAAAAAGCTTGATGTTAAATTATTTAAAAGGTTAAGTCTACTCTATTTCCAAGAGCTCCTAAATAATAATAAATTAAAATAAATAAAGTTCAGTTTTATATATATAATAATATAAATATAACTTTTCCTTACATGATGATATTAGAATATTTTGTGTATAAGAGACAACGTGTCACATTAATGTCAAACTAAATCACAGCATGAATATCATTTTGACACAACACTAAAAAAAATTATTATATACAAAACCCTAAAGCCCTTTTAAAAACATTGGCTTGTTTTAAAGCTTGCAAGAATATTTTCAACTTCCTTCATATATACCTATGGACTCTTCTGTCTACCAGAGACTGAAAATCATCTTCTTCATCCTGCAACTCTAAGGAAAGTTTGAGGGAACCTAATCTTACTAGGGATCAGAATGGCCCTTCTAGATAAAATGAATGCATTGAATAAATATGGAAAAAATATAATCCTTTATTATGCGCACCAACAGTTCTAACACATAATTAGCCCCTTTTTATAAAATAAAACATCCACAACATTTTAGAAGAAATTCAAGTAGTTGAACGACCATTAACTTAGGGACTTTCATAATCTTTTTTCTGTGTGATTTATGGTTTATTAGAGATGGCTAACATGTTGTCCCTAAGAAGATTATTCTAGCATCCAACATTCTGGCATCTAATCTTAAACACAATATATGCAAGACTGCAAAACAACACATGTGATAAATTTAAATTATTCTATCATAAATATAAATTGGTGTGTAAATTTCTTCCATTCTCTACCCAAGATAATTTGAACGGTGTAAACTTCTTCCATTCTCTCTCTATTAGTTTGATGACGTAAATGTTTTTTTACATAACCATAAGAGGACTTGATATAGTCTACTATAGTTCCATGGTAGAGTCTCATACGAATATTGTAGTCCTATCCTATATAATTAATAATTTTAAATTGTTTATATAGTTTTAAAAGAATTTCACTTATAGTAGTTCTTACATTATTATTACATAATAATATTATAATAATTTAACTATTATATATGCATTTATCATAAGATTTAAACTTAAATATTTTTAAAATTTGAAAAAAATAACAATTATATTATATTATATTTAAAATCAATAAGTTTATAAAACAAATGAAAAATTATACTTAAATAATATTATACTTAAATTATCTAATTTTGTGTTTCCCTACTTACTTTTCATCATATACTTATGTTTCTAGTTTTGGATAAAAATTAAGACCCATATAATATAATTGTTACCACCTACCAAAAAAAAATTTACTATACTAAAAGAAAAATTAAATAATTACTTCAAGATCAAGAGGCTTGTAAAATAGTGAAATAACTTATGTGGTGGAGCAGATAAGAGGAAAATAAAATGACAAATTATATGTATGAATAGGATATAAATAATATCAATCTTTATTTTTTAAAATGAATAAAAATTAGCATTTATATGACATGAAATTCTTTGCTTTTTAATATTAAATATTAAGTTTTAATTATATATTTTTAATTTAACATTTTATAAAGTAAATGTTTGTTTTTGTTTTTTTATTAATTTTAATATTATTACATAATAATTGTTCATGCCACTCTTGTATTCTTCATTGGTATGATATATTGTCTCTTAGTTGCTTCTCTCAATCTAACTCTTAGGTGAGCCTTAGAGGCAAGTAATTCATAGAACAATAAGGATTTTTTCTTAAATAAAAACTATTGTCATTAATAGACAATGATGTAGCTTAGGTTATGCCATTTTTGTATATTATTATCATTATCGATGAACATGGTAAAGAGGTGAAGATGTGCACTACTTATATATTTGAAGAGACAAAAACACGACACTAAAGCAGATATAAAACAAATGATTCGATAAAGACAATAATTGCACAAAACGATATTTTATTCAATAATGGGGGGAACTGAGAAACTCCTTGTTACAATTATTCTATCCAACTGAATTATTTTGATACAATAATTACAACTACTAGGGTTCTTCGAAATCCTAGCTACCAAAAATGAGTCTTCAATGTGCTTTGCTCTCAATAGAGTGAGCGGGCTTTGTTGATATCCACTTATGGGCCACTCTAGCATCAACAGATATCCAATGATGAATAAATCTACAAATCTACACACATACCAATAAAAACAAGGGATTAGAAATACCTGTGAGGGCTCCATAGCGTGAGACCCTCAATTATTTATAAAACCCTAGCTATCAACAAATAGAATATCATGCAAGATCTATTGATAATGAAATAAAATAATGACAAACAATGATTTACCTTGTTGTTGTTGATGATGATTCGTTACATCATTGCAAATTTGATGGCAGGCGATCTTGTGTAGTAGATTCTAGTGTACAATTGAGGGAATAGCAAGTGTTGAGCTACACCTACAAGATGTGGTAGGTGTGTAACTGCACCTATGGAATGAGGCAGGCATGCGGCTACGCTTGGGGATTAGGGTGTGATCTGTAGTAGCAGATCATGGTAATGCGGAGGATGCGATAGATAGGATATGTTGGAAACGATCGAAGATGGCTGGGTAAATTGCTAGAATGGGGAAATCCTAAGGAAAGCTAGGGTTCTTAAGTAGAATATGCTAGGACACAATCCACTCAACTCTAACAATGGTATTCAGAATGCATGGACCTCAGACTTCTTTAGGATTTCAAGACTCAAATTTTCTAGGGATTGAGCATTGAGAATGCTCCTATTTATAATCAAGCCTAGGGTTTTCTTAGGGTTTCAACCTAACACTTTCGATCATGTGGATAATATCAAATCAAATCCAAAGGCTAATATTATACTTTAAGTGTGACACGGATTAAGGAAGATGGATGATTGAGATTAGATTAGATCTAATGGCTAAGGTTAATTGAGCTTATAAATATGTATTTTATAATAAATATATTAAAATATAATATAAAATATTATATTTAAACATAAATAATATAAAATAAATATAGAATGGGTCGAAAAATGGTGGGAAAAGGCTAAAGTGGGCCATTGGATGGCGGGAAAGGCATGGGATAGCCAATTGAATGGCAGGCAGGGGTGATTGTGGATAAGTGGCTAGGATTTGGTATCTACAATATTAAACATATTTAATTTTTCTATCCCTTATAGCATATGAGATGTTATCTCTCTAATGAAAACCATCATTATCAATGGACAATGATATAGTGGATATGGCAATAATTCTACTACTGATCAACAACAATAAGTAGTAAGGGAAACAACTTTGATTCATTTTCAATATCATATCTTAGATCTAATGAAACCCATTTGATCCTAGAAAATTCTCTCTTCATATATTAGAATTAAAATAACAACTAGACCATATAAGGACAAACAACAATATTTTAAGTTTTATTCATAAGTGTAATATTAAACAAATGGCACTATAGGAATAACACATATTGTGCATTACTCATAATTATTCCAATAGCTTTGGAGCACTGAGTCTATTGCTTAGCTTTTAAGCACTTGAGCCTATTGCTTGTGTCTTGAGTAGGGAGCTATTCAAATTATATTCTTATATGTGACCAAATTTTCTAATAAAGAAATATTTTCCTATTGTGGTTGACGATTATATAGTGGAGTTGGCAATGCTTATAAATATTGCTAGAGAAGAATACAATATTTTTCTAATTGCTTTTTTAAATGGAATTTTCTTCTTGGTAATGCTTTTAAATATTGCTAGAGATTAATACAATATTTTTTCTAATTGTTTTTTTTAAATGGATTTTGCTTCTTCTAAACTAACCAATGACACATAGGTGCTCCACCATAATGCTTGTCTATGTCTTATTTCTAACCTAATATTTGTGGTGCTTCATGGAAACCACATTCACTCTATCAACCCATTGATGCACCACAATTTGTGTCTTTTCATGAGATCAATCAGCTCCTCAATCCCCCTACCAACTATGTCACCTCTTTAGGACCCCTCTTTGCTATTGCTATGGCAAATGCTTTAGCTTTGAGCTAGGAGCCTTGGGCATGGAGGATGATGATCTTTTTATCAACCTAATTCCTTGACATGGGCATCCACTTGTCCTTGGTACCATTATACTCACCCTTATAATATCCCTTGCCACCTAAGTAGTGATGGATTAATAGTTATATATGAAAGTAAATGTTTGCTTCCATGTATGTTGACACATAATAATGATGATATTTTTGAAGTTACCTGTTCTTCACACAATAAAAATGATGCACTGACTCTTTTGTCTTTTTGCATATAACACATCTCTCCATTCTCATATTTAGCCACATCATGCTCAAGGTTGAACTTTAATATTAATAATAAAAGCACCAATATTATAGTTTAGCACACATTCAATAAATGCTTTAATCATTGAACCAGACAGAGTCATATTAGGCTTCAACAAATTTGAAGCCAAAATATATTCAAAATAAGTCGATTCATCTATTTTGTCTTTTTTTCATATAATACATCTCTCCATTCTCATATTTAGCCACATCATGCTCAAGGTTGAACTTTAATATTAATAATAAAAGCACCAATATTATAGTTTAGCAAACATTCAATAAATGCTTTAATCGTTGAACGAGACAGAGTCATATTAGGCTTCAACAAATTTGAAGCCAAAATGTATTCAAAATAAGCCAATTCATATATATATATATATATATATTTTGCTAGAAGTCTTTCAAAAACAAAAGAATTCAAAAAGTATTGCTGGATTGCAAGATCTACATGGGTTTTTATGGTACTTGAAAATATAAAATAATGTAATGGTTCTACTTAACACTCTAAACAAGTATTAACATCATTGACAAATGTCAATGGTATCATCACCTAATGCTAACAACAAAAATTAGAAAGTAAAGTAGTTTTTAACATCCATAGAAGATATTATTAACCAATATATGTTCATCCAACCAAACTTAATTATTAAAGTAATATCTTTCTAATAAACCAGTAGAGCTATAATAAAAAACAAAACAAAAAACAAAACGAAAAAAAAAACTTTAGTTTTTATCTTAACCTTTTATTTTTACATGTGCAACTCCTCACCCCTATTATCATCTAGTGGTGACATGTGTGTGGGATATATCCATGGATTTGTAAGTTGGGGCGCTTACTAAGAGGAGACCTAGGTTACAATCTCATGGGCGTGCCCATGCATAGCCAGTAGTCTGATCCGACTCTTTTGCGTGTTGCACCTGACTGATGACGACGATATGTTTCTTGCTTGTCCGGCGGTCCCTTTTATACCATATGTTGAACCAGACTAACAAAGACGGTGCGAATCTGTGCGTCTGAAGGTCCCCATCTTACGCCGGGTTACCATTAATGAGACAGTGGATGTGTTGGAAACCTTCATTGATAATTTGAACCCTTCCAGCTGTGCTGACAGTTACTTGTGATTGTAACCAATTCATCTATGTAACCCAAAAAAGACATGTGTATGGGACAGTTAGCCTGCTTGCTTCATGTGATGTTGTTCTTGTTACAAACTATTTATTTTTAGTAGCATGAAATAGAATTTTGTGATATAATGCACTCCATAGCTGAATTAAAGTATCGCAAACGTTTTATATTTATATTAATTTGAAGAAAAAACCTCCGTTACGGGAGAAACATTGCTACTATTTGAGCACTTGCCAATATAATTTAAAACCAGCTTAGTTGTAAAAATAGACATAATACGCAGCCATCAGAGAATGATGTTTCTGTATAGATCAGCAATAAGTCCTTCCAGTCTCTGGTGGTCAATGCATTGGAAGATATAAAAGACGGGTTATAATTCATATAATCATTTCCTTTTTTTTCATGCTTACGGAAAGGTTGAGTCGAAAAAAAACTTAAACTCACGTTTATTCATAAAATATTAGACAGTGAAGACCGTCATGGGTTTTCTGGTTGGAGAAAACTAAGCACACTTTTTTTTCGTTTACAATTAGAAGTTTCTAAAAACCAACAAAACTGAGGACGTTTGGTGGGCTGTTTAGTTTGCTTCTTTCAAGTGATTCCCACACTTTTGAAGAATTTAATTTTTTTTTAAACTGACGCCGAAGTCTGCACGGCGCTGTTCGGACAGCGCAGTGCGCAAGTCGGGGGCCCGACGGACTTCGCCCAAACTAGGGCGAAGTGCGAACGTCGGCCACGCCGACGGACTTCGCCCGAACTAGGGCGAAGTTCGAACTCGGCCGCGCCGACGGACTTCGCCCGAAATTGGGCGAAGTGCGCACCTCGGCCGCGCCGGCGGACTTCGCCCGAACTTGGGCGAAGTTCGCACTTCGAGGCCGCAGCCGGACTTCGCCCGAAACTGGGCGAAGTTCGCACTTCGCGGCTGCGACGGACTTCGCCCGAAATTTGGGCGAAGTTCGAACTTCGCGGCTGCGACGGACTTCGCCCGAAATTTGGGCGAAGTTCGAACTTCGGGAAGCCAACGAGCCGTGCGGGGGTGAAGAGGGGACTGAGGCCAACTTCGGACTTCTCGTGCACTCGAGCTGCTCCAGTCTTAGCCGCGAACTTTGGAAGCAAACTTGGAAAGCCGCTTTAGACTTGTTCTTCTTCCGCGGCTGCCGCTGGGTTTGCCTGGCTTGGCAACACCTGTATGAGAAGAGAGAGACGCCGGAACAGAGAGCAACAAACTGCAAACCCTAAAAGATGCCGGAAACAAACAGCAAACTTTATTTATATTAAACGGGGGTACGAGTTCCTCAGTCCGAGGAAATTACAATCATCTGCAGGCTGCTCTGCAGGATAAGTTAAACAGACAAAATGTCGAGTCGGCTGCTCAGACATTAATCAGCTGAGTCAAACTGCTCACTGAGATACTTTTCTTTGCCTCTGCTCCTCTTGCACTGCTCTTCCTCCACTCTTCTTCTTCTTTTGTCTGAAATACCCGAGACGCCTTATATAGCCGCGGGAAGAGGAGGATTGGGGTTTGTCCTCTGACGAGGTCCTGACAAGCCCTCAACTAGGGTTTTCGACCAATCGCCGCACAAGCGTCACATCCGTCGAGAGGGTAGGTGCGGCGTCATGTCGGCCCTTTGCCGGGATCCCGGATCGCGGCGGCGCGGTCCGACTTCGCCCATGTCTGGAGCGCAATCCGGTTTCGCCCAAGGTTCGGAGCGCAGTTGGGCACATGCGTGAAATCTGGGTTAATTTTTCTAACACCCTCCTTTAAGCCTGATTTCACGAGCGCTTTGACTCCAAGCTGCTCTCGCAATCTGTTGAAGTCTTCCTCCTTCAAAGGCTTCGTGAAGATGTCAGCCAGCTGCTCCTTGGACCTGCAAAACTGCAGTTGTACTTCGCCAAATTTCACCAGCTCTCTGATGAAATGATACCGGATGTCTATGTGCTTCGTCCGGCCATGGAACACGGGATCCTTTGAGAGTGCAATGGCCGAATTGTTATCACAAAAAATTGTTGTCGCACCATCCGGAGGAAAGTTCAGTTCACTCAGAACTCTTCGCGGCCAAACCGCACGGCATGCGGGCGACGTGGCGGCGACATATTCCGCTCGGTTGTGGACAACGCAACGATGGGTTGTTTCTTGGACGCCCATGATATCGCCCCGATCCGAGATGGAAAGCATACCGGAGGTGCTCTTTCGATCGTCGGTGCTGCCCGACCCGATCCATTGTCCGTGAAGCCCACTAGCTCCAACTGGTCTTGTCTGGCGTAAAATAGGCCATGGTTTCGTGTCCCGTTGACATAGCGCAAGATCCTCTTGCCTGCTTGCCAGTGCGTGTCCTTCGGAGTCTCCATGAAACGGCTGATCAGACTGACTCCGAACATCAGATCTGGCCGAGTTGCAGTCAAATACATCGGGCCGCCAACTAGCCTCTTGAACAGGGTTGGGTCGACATTCCTCCCTGTATCCAACTTGCTCAGCTTCAAACTTGTGGCTGCAGGTGTGATGGCAGGTTCTTGTCCTCCATCTTGAAGCGCTTCAGGACATCCTTCGCATACTTGCCCTGAGAAATGAAGATGCCATCTGCCGATTGGTCAACTTCAATGCCGAGAAAATACTTCATCGGCCCTAAGTCCGTCATCTCGAACTCCTTCTTCATGGCTGTTATGAAGTGGTCGAACAGGACATTGTTGTTGCCAGTATAAATCAGATCGTCCACATACAGGCAGACGATAATGAGCTCACCTGCTGCATTTGTCTTCATGTACAGGGTGTGCTCATATGGGCATTTCTGAAACCCATTCTCCTGAAAATAGCTGTCAATCCGGCTGTACCAAGCTCGGGGCGCCTGCTTCCAAACCGTACGGGGCCTTCTTCGACTTCGGGACTTTGCCCTCCTGGCCTTCAATTTCGTAACCTGGTGGCTGGTCTATGTAGACCTCTTCCTCCAACACTCCGTTGAGGAAGGCTGACTTGACATCCATCCGGTACATCTTCCAACCTTGTTGGGCTGCCAATGCCGGGATCATCCTGACTGTGTCAAGTCGGGCTACGAGCGCATATACCTCATCGTAATCGATGCATGACTTTTGCTTGTAACCCTTCGCCACCAATCTGGCTTTGTGCTTGTCAATGTCTCCTTGGGCGTTGAACTTTGTCTTATACACCCACTTGACCCCAATGGTCTTCTTCCTTGCTGGAAGATCTGTCAATTGCCATGTTTCATTCTTTTCAATGGCTGCTATCTCCTCATCCATCGCATGCACCCACTTCCGATTCGACTTGCATCTTCGAACTCTACTGGATCAACTTCAGTAAAGAATGCAAAGTCAGGGTGCTCTTCATCTATGTGGGTTTGGGTTGCCTCGTAAATGTCTTGCAAGCTCTGAGTCTTCGCAGGTGTCCTCAGGTTTTGAATTCTGCTTACAAGTGGAGGCGGCCGGTGATGGAGTGGTTGTGCTCTCTGCTGGCACCGTTGTTGCTGCTGGAAGTTGTTGGTGGCTGCACACTTCCTTCTTCCAAGTCAACAGACTGAACTTCTGCTGGCTTTAACTGGCCAGTCTCTGACTTCCCGTTCCAGGATTGATCTTCAAGAAATTTCACATCACGGTTGATGATGAGCTTCTTCGTCATAGGGTTGTACAGCCTATATGCCTTCGCATGCTCACTGTACCCTGTGAAAATGCATTTCTCATCTCTATCATCCAACTTCTGCCGCTTCTCTTACGGAACATGTGCATATGCAATGCACCCGAACACACGCAAGTGAGCCACACTTGGCTTCAGACCGCTCCGAGGCCTCTGAGGGATTTTGTCCTTCACGCTTTTGGTGGGACATCTGTTCAGCAAGTAGACTGCACATGTTACAGCCTCTGCCCAAAATTCATGCGACAATCCCTTCGCCTTCATCATGCTTCGCGCCATTTCCATGATGGTTCGGTTCTTCCTCTCAGCTACGCCATTCTGTCGTGGCGTGTATCTGCGATGAACTGCCTTCGAATTCCGTCTTGCTTGCAAAAGTTGTGGAATTCGTTGGAGATGTACTCTCCACCTCCATCAGTTCTGAGAGTCTTCACATAATAACCGCTCTGTTTCTCCACTAGAGCCTTGAACTCCTTGAATACGGCAAATGCCTCTGACTTCGACTTGATGGCATAAATCCAAGTCTTCCGGCTGAAGTCATCTATGAATGTCAAGAAGTATTTGTTGCCGGCAAACGTGGTGGTCTGCATCGGACCGCAAATGTCTGAGTGCACTAGCTCCAATGGCCGTGATGCTCTCCAAGACTGTCCTACGGGGAATGCATCCCTGTTCTGCTTGCCGACTAGGCAACCTTCACACACTTGGTTTGGTTGCTCTATCAGGGGTAGACCCTTCACCATTCGCATCTTGTGCAGTTGATTCGAGCCATTGAAGCTCGGGTGACCGAATACGAGATGCCACGGCCGGGTAGCATCCTTCTCAGCTGCACTCGGAGACATCAATGATTCATTCTGAATCTGCAGCGGAAACATTTTGTTTTTCGTCATGGACACAGTTGCAATTTGTCCATGGACTTTGTCTCTGATGGAACAGACACCGTCTTTAAACAGTACAGTGTGCCCCTTTTGCACAAGTTGTCCAACACTTAGCAGATTGTGCTTCAACCCAGGCACATAAAAAACATCTTGAATTGTTTTTCTTTCACCGTGTCGGGTGCGGATGAGGATCTTTCCTTTCCCCATCACAGGAACTTTGTTGTTGTTCCCCATCTTGACTTCGGACCGGACTGTTTCATCCAGTTGTGAGAACATCTCTCTGTTCCCAGTCATGTGGTTGCTGCAACCACTGTCAAGATACCAGATGTTTTTCTTGCTCTCCTCTTCAATACTGCAAGTCAGCAATACATTTCCTCCTGCCGCATTTTCGGGTTCCTCCGTATAATGGGCTTGCTGCTGATTCTCGTTCGCCATCTTCTTCTTGCATTGTGAGGCATAATGGCCGAACTTGCTGCAGTAGTAGCATTGGACCTTTGACATGTCCTTCTTCTGCTGAGAGCTTCCTTGCTGATTTCTGCCAGTGCCTCTTCCTCCTTGCTGATGAAAGTTGCAACTTGGCTCAGCGTCATGAGGGTTTGATCTCCCTCCTTGCTTGTTACTTCTCCCACGCCTGCTTCTGCCTCTCCCTCCTTGAGAACTAGAAGCGCTGTGGTGGGAGTCTTGTCTGCCGTTGTCTCGGACTGAGGCTTGAGCCCGAAATGCTTGCTCCAGAGAGGTCTGAGATGAACGGCTCAGCCTCTGTTCATGGGTCTGCAATGAACCCATGAGTTCGTCTGTCGAGAGGGTTGTCAGATCCCTCGACTCTTCGATTGCTATCACAACCGAGTCGAACTTCGCGGGCAGACTTCTGAGAATCTTCTCCACGATTCTCTGGCTCTGGACATTTTCTCCATTCAACCGCATCTGGTTGATAATGTCAGTCGTCCGGGTGAAGAAGTCGCTCATCGACTCGGACTCGCTCATCTGCAGGTTCTCAAACTGTCTCCTGAGCATCTGCAGTTTCACCAACTTCACTTTGTCGGTGCCCTGATACGAACTTGCTAGGGTTTCCCAGGCACTGCTTGGCCTTGGTGGGTGATGCAATCCGCGGGAAGATGGTCTCCTCAACCGCTTGCATGATGTAGAAGAGGGCCTTCTGGTCCTTCTTCTTGTGCTCTTTCAACGAGATCCTTGTCCGCTCGAGAGAGGGCGGCCGGTCTTCTTTGCATCTGCCGGTTATGGGTAGCCGTTCTCGACTAACTCCCATAGCTCCTGAGATCCGAACAGGATCTTCATTTGGATGCTCCAGTAATCGTAGTTCTTGCCGTTAAATCGTGGGATCTGCAACTGCAGCGAGTTTCTCTCGGAAGCCATGCTTCTATCTCCGTGTCACGGCACTATCAGCTCTGATACCAATTTGAAGAATTTAAATTTTTTTTTAAACTGACGTCGAAGTCTGCACGGCGCTGTTCGGACAGCGCAGTGCGCAAGTCGGGGGCCCGACGGACTTCGCCCAAACTAGGGCGAAGTGCGAACGTCGGCCACGCCGACGGACTTCGCCCGAACTTGGGCGAAGTGCGAACGTCGGCCGCGCCGACGGACTTCGCCCGAAGTTGGGCGAAGTGCGCACGTCGGCCGCGCCGACGGACTTCGCCCGAACTTGGGCGAAGTTCGCACTTCGGGGCCGCGGCCGGACTTCGCCCGAAGCGGGCGAAGTTCGCACTCGCGGCTGCGACGGACTTCGCCCAAACTTGGGCGAAGTTCGAACTTCGCGAGCTGCGACGGACTTCGCCCGAAATTTGGGCGAAGTTCGAACTTCGGGCAGCCAACGAACTGTGCAGGGTGAAGAGGGGACTGAGGCCAACTTCGGACTTCTCGTGCACTCGAGCTGCTCCAGTCTTAGCCACGAACTTTGGAAGCAAACTTGGAAAGCCGCTTTAGACTTGTTCTTCTTCCGCGGCTACCGCTGGGTTTGCCTGGCTTGGCAACACCCGTATGAGAAGAGAGAGACGCCGGAACAGAGAGCAACAAACTGCAAACCCTAAAAGATGCCGGAAACAAACAGCAAACTTTATTTATATTAAACGGGGGTTACGAGTTCCTCAACCGAGGAAATTACAATCATCTGCGAGTCGCCGTTGCGGGATAAGTTAAACAGACAAAATGTCGAGTCGGCTGCTCAGACATTAATCAGCTGAGTCAAACTGCTCGCTGAGATACTTTTCTTTGCCTCTGCTCCTCTTGCACTGCTCTTCCTCCTCTCTTCTTCTTCTTCTTTCTGAAATACCCGAGACGCCTTATATAGCCGCGGGAAGAGGAGGATTGGGGTTTGTCCTCTGACAGGTCCTGACAGGCCCTCAACTAGGGTTTCTGACCAATCGCCGCACAAGCGTCACATCTGTCAGAGGGTAGGTGCGGCGTCATGTCAGCCCTTTGCCGGGATCCCGGACTGCGGCAGCGCAGTCCGACTTCGCCCATGTCTGGAGCGCAATCCGGTTTCGCCCAAGGTTCGGAGCGCAGTTGGGCACAGGCGTGAAATCTGGGTTAATTTTTCTAACAACTTTCACAACCTGGTCTAAGTACACTTAAGCCGCCTAAACACACAATCTACTTAACAAAATTCTAAACACTAGAGGTTCATAAGACAACAATCTCGTTGCAAAATGCAAGACTTGGGAGAAGAGCAGAGTAACATTCTGTGTTTTCCCTGATAATTATTTTTTCACATTTTTAACATAGGGCTACAAGACTCATCCAAGCATTTGAGATCACAGGAGAAGAACGCATCTCAAACATTTTCCTTCCAACATCAATTCAAATGCCTTGTTGATCTCCGAAAACGGGAGCTCATGAGTAACAAACTCTTCCAACCTGATCTCCTGCATGCGTTCAGGTCCTAAAAAATCATTAGCAGTTTGTGAAAAAAAAAAACACCGTTGTTCTCAAATATTACCATGTTCATGTTTGTACCTTGTTCATGCACATTTCAACAAGAGCAGGCAACTGGGATTTTCCTTTGAATCCTCCTAAGATGCAACCTGCTATCCTCCTGCCATGCATGAAATCGCTTGGGCTGAAGTTCAACATTCGTCCACTCAGATCAATTCCCACCAATACTGCCAAGCCCCATCCCTGCCATACAACAAATCGAAAACCATATTTATCTTAGAATCCACATGTTAGAAATCATGCAAACAACGTTAAGTATGTAGGCTGGAAAATTATTATTACGTCGTGTGCAGCCAAAAAAGCCTGATACATTAAATCCGCATGTCCAACGCATTCAAAACTGAAATCCACCCCTCCATCGCACACATCCCGTATTACCTGCCAATTTGACATTCTCTTTGGGATTTAAATACCCTTCCAGTTGGTCTACGAATACTTATAGAGCTCTACGGGTCTAGGATTAGAATCAACTATATATTGAACGGTACCTCGTGTATGGGCTTGTCGTAATCTTTCGGGTTGATGAACTCAGTAACTCCAAGGGCTTTGGCTGAAACAGATATTTAAAGATAGACGAAAAAAAAGGTGAGGGGAAAAGGCCCTGCCATTGTATATGAATCAAAAGATAGAAATAACGAACGAATTGGATGTTACCTTTCGCGAATTTCTCAGAATTTGTGTCGATACCGATGATTCTGGAGGCTCCTCTCGCCCTTGCACCTTCTGCAACCTGGCCAACAAATGGAACAATTGCACATGTCTCGTGAAGTCGTAATAGAAATAGAAACAATATATTAAGATAAAGAAAAGAGTTTTTTAGTTTTTAGTTTTTTGTGTTACTCACTGCAAGGCCAACGGTGCCCAGGCCAAAGATAGCCACGGTCGATCCGGCTTGTACGTCAGCCGTGTTCCACGCGGCCCCCACACCTGTAAATGAAACTTAAGTTTTCTACTTCGGTTTGGGTTGATGCATAAACGTGAATATGAATATTATATAAAAAGTTTATTTAGTAACCTGTGGCGAATCCGCACGAGAGCAAGCACATTTTGTCGAGAGGAGCGTGTGGATTGATCTTCACGACGTGGGCATATTCGACCACCGTGTACTCACTAAAGGTGGAAGTACACATGCAATGGTAGATTGGTTTTCCGCCAACGAAGAAACGGGTTTTCTTATCGCTTGACATTACGGCGCTCGCGGTAAATTTGGATGTAGCGCACATATTAGTCCTCTTTGATTTGCAATATACACATTCTCCACACTCCGCAGTGAACAATGGTAGAACATGGTCTTCCTCTTTCAGATCCCTCACGCCTTCTCCCACGCTTTCCACGATCCTGTACAGTGTAAAACTTATAGGCATCATGAACTTACAAGTAGAATGTTGATTATGTACGTCGTGAACGGAATCTTACCCTGCACCCTCGTGGCCTAAAATCCGTGGAAATACCCCTAGCATCTCGTTCTGCAAAGTAGACGATCTTGAGGGTTCAATTATAATACTTTGGAATGATCCAGTTTTGGAAAAGTTCATTAGAAATGAATTCACTTACGTCGGAACTCCAGAACATAATATCGGTGTGGCAGAGGGAGGTGTGGGTAATTTTGATGCGGACTTCCATGGGGTGGGGAGGATCGACCTGCACCTCTTGTATAACCAGCGGCTCTTTTGGTCCCCATGCCACTGCAGCTGTTTACAAGTTGAATTTATTAGAGATATCAATCAACCACTAACCAAAGAGAAGGGATTGAAAAGATATAACAGTAAGTACGAAAGTCACTCCAAATTTATTTTGACAATGCCTCTTCTAAGTTTCGTCTACTCTACAATGAAAGTTATGGTTCAAAAATAACGAACAATGAAAGGTGCATATGATGGACTAAATACAAGCAGACAAATTTACCTTTGCAAGTAATGACTTTGCTGGATGTACCAGCGAGTTCAGACCAGTTGTTGTTGGCGTTGATATTGCCATGAGCCATGCTTCCACAGAACTATCGACTCGCGCGTGGTGTCGATTTGGACCTCTAGTGCCTATGGAAGTCCATGAAAATGTGATATGCATTTATAGCCGAGGTAGTGACACTGCTAATGCTTAGATGCTTCCACGATTACATCGTGACAATATATTAGTAGATTAGGTGACATTATATTCCATGTGAGGACGATACTTCCACGATTACATCGTAACAATATATTAGTAGATTAGGTGACATTATATTCCATGTGAGGACGATACTTCCACGATTACATCGTGACAATATATTAGTAGATTAGGTCACATTATATTTCATGTGAGGACAATATTTAAACTTAATTAAGTTGGAGTTATGATTCTTGTGAGCGGGAGTTGCAACTAACTTGAACTTATGAGTCGAGTTGAGTGGAGTTTTTTCAATAGTCAAAAGAAAGAAAATGTGACTTGTTACAAGAGTCCAACGGAGTAGTTCCAAATAAAGAATATTTGAACAGAAATAGTCCAACGGAGTAGTTTCAAATAGAGAATAGCTCCAAATGGAGAATATGTGAATTATATATATATATATATATATATATATATATATAATTAAAAATTGAGTGATCTTTTTCATAAATTGAATTCGGGTTTTCGTTAGCAAAGTTTTTTAAGTTTTTTTTTGTTTGCTATTGTGGTGTTTTTATATTTTATTAATCAATTTATTTTAAAGGTAATTTTAGTGAAATGTTTCATGACATTAGCTAAAAAGGATTGATTGGTAATATTTGAATAAAAATATTAGAAAAATATATTTTTTTGGAAAATTATGTAAATTTATACGTTCTTACATGCATAAATTAGAAAAAAAAAATATAGCAAATAGAATATAGACCCTCACCACTTTCCAAATTCTTGCCAGATGAGCTGGACAGTTGTTGGTATATCCAAGAAGTGTAATATTCCACTAGAGTTGTCCCTCCAAAAAAGGAGTAATAACTTAGTCCATTCCTTTCCATATTGCTTTGATACCATAGGTGTCCCTCCAAATATGCTTTATATTTCCTCTTTACCACAAACCACGCATCAACCATAAATGAAATTCAATTTGGCCAACCTAGCTTTGCAAAATAGATCTTGGAAGGCTAATGACCAAGCAAATACCTAAAGCTTAGTAGACATTTTAAAATGCCATATTTTAGATAATTATATTTTCTATTTTTTGTAGGTACAATTGATATTCCATCTATGATTCAATACATTATCTATAGGGGCCTTAATCAACATGACCTCATAAATATTAGTAGACTTAAATTGGGGCATAGGGTAACCAAAATTCTACCTCTAATCTTCTTAAATAGGTCTTGGCAATCCTCTATTTAGTTTGTAAAGCTGATCAGTTGACAAAAGAGAGTGTATCTAGGTGATAGAATCCTTATAAAAGTATTGTAACTTATATTTAAGAACCAAATCAAACTAGAAGGACAAATAACTAGTGTCAGCATTCCATAAATTAGCCTAGCATTGAACCCTTTTTTTTACCAACCATTTATTATTGAGTCTTGGTTCGTTAGAGGTATACTCCTAAATCCCTTTCCATAGCCAAATTAACCTGCAAGAAAGCATCCACCGTCTCCTATCATCAAAAAATTCTCAATGTAGCACATGGCCAACCGACTTCCATGCTTCTCAAATTCTTTTAATAAGAAATTTACCTCTCATTTCAAACTTCCAAGGGTTGCCAATGATGTCCTCCAAATGTAAGGAGCTCTTAATACCATCAATGTGAGTACAAGTCTGAATTCTATGTTGTAATAGAAGTTTCCACCCTACATTCTCTTATAAAGTTCTCATAATCTACTTCGCTACTATAACCTTGCATTGAGTATGAATATCCAGAAGTCTTAAACCTCCCTCTTCTTTGGGAATGGTGAAATATTCCCATGCTATAAGTGATAATTTATCTGAACCATGAAATATGAACCACAAAAATGATTAAATGATCTTATCAAGCCTCATGTATTGTGAAGTATTAGGCAGCCAATAAGAATAATAATATTACTTTTTCCACCACTGCCAGCTTACTAGCAAATTAAAATAACCTATTTTTCCACACCTAAATATTATTTTTAATTTAGCCAAGCAACAATTCGATATATCAACCAATGAGACCCTCTTACCAAATGGTATACCAAGATATCTAACAAGCTCACCATCTGCAATACATTTTTGTGTGGGAGAAAAACCCTTTTGTAAGGAGCACCAAGTAACCAAAACTTAGATTTAGGTTCACTGATTTTGGTACCTAAGACGAAGAAAATGGATCAAGGAAGCATATGGTATTTTCAATGGACTATCTATCTAGTTGGACTAAAATAAAAGAATCATATGGAAAATGGTTGTTAATAATTTTACCATGTAGAATTGAGATGCCTCTTAAATCCCTTGCCTTCATTCTAGCTTCTAATAGATATCCTAAAGCATAAGCAAACAACACAAAAATATAGGGAGCTAGAGGAAAACCTTGACTAATCAACATAAATAAACTAATATATTATAAAATATTACCATTAACCATTACATTTGTCAAAGTACATGAGAACAACATCTTGATCCTCCTAATAATTGCTTTGTTGAATCCCAACCACTCCAATAATAAATTTTTAATAGACCCCATCATCTTATGATTGCTTCTCTCTTTCTTTAAGAATATTGACAATTGTCTAAAATATTGCTCATAATCTCTTATGACCATGAGGGAATCCATACATAAGAAAAATTACTCCTATTAGATTCCATGATGAATGGGTGCTTAAGACCATGTGTATCAACCTAGATCACATCATCATTGAATTCGTAGCCATTGATGGTTTTCTACATAGGAATTAATGGCATGTACAAACATTCATATTCATATTTTGGACTTCTAGTAACAAGTAATGACATGTATGAAGAAGTACATTTTATCTAGTATCTTCTCCCCAAATGTCAAGGTCTCCTCTAATTATGATCACATGATTTTTATAATGAAATATTAGTATTTTATATGTTATGGAAGTTATAGATCTAATTCCATGGGTCTAAGGACATTATAAAAGGATATTGTAGGAAGCTTCCCATTGGAATACTAAGACTTTGACTCAAAATATTCTAGGACTACATGTGAAAGACAATAAAATGCATCCAATAGGACAAGAAAGTTATAGATTACAGTTCTTATATGTTTTAGGTTATTTTATGCATACCCAAGAGCTTGGATAAAAAATAGTGGGACAATGTATATGGATTTCCCTAGTCTACTAAGCCTATTTTGAATTTATAGTGAAAATTTTTAAATTCTAACATAAATAGAGGGTATTAAATTTGGTATAAGTATTGAGTAGATATTATGCATTTTTTTTTAAATAAAGGGGTAAAAATTTATTGATAAAAATTCTGGATTACAGAGTACAACTGAGCTTCCAACCAAGACTCAAATAAATAGCCAAACAGGCTAAAACCACTAGACTAGAATGACACCCAAAAAACACAACAAGAACAAACCACATTAAGTCTATACATCCTTGTGGATCAACTCCCACAGGTTTTGAGAGTCCCCAAATGGGAGACTCTCCCAATTATCGATACTCCAAGGATCTAGCAACTCAGAAGCCCTTTTGGCCAAGTAATTAGCAACCACATTCCATTCCCTTGGAATGTGCACAAATGATATAAATTCAAACTCTTCACTCATTCTTAGAATATGAACAGCTACAAAGGCCAACTGCCAATTAACTTCCTCCACATTTTTACTGTTTAAAATATTAACCATAATTTGAGAGTCAGACTCATAGATAATCCTATGTCATCCAAGAGAAAACCCCTCTGCAAGGCCTAAATAATTGTAAGAGCTTCCATAAAATTGTTGGAGTGAACACCTTTATAAATGGAAAAGAAAAAACTGACACCACTAGTAGAATATCTCCCAACACCACCAATGCCAGCATGTCCAGGATTACCCCTAGATGATCCATTAGTATTAATTTTAAAAACTCCTCTAGGGGGTGGCCTTCACCTACCATCTCTCCTAACCTTCTTACTGAGCTGAGGAACCCTACTAGGGCTAGAAGAGTTCACACCATCCCCAAAGATACCAAGGGCTTGTTGTACCTTCTCCTCCCTAGAATACAAAAGAGGGTCCACATCACATTTGCTATGGATGGTTTCCTGAACCATATATAGGATCCTTTGCCAGATCTATTGAATAGCAAAATAACTGACCTAAAATATGCATCAGTTTCGTTCGAGCCAAATTTGCCAAATGATGCAAGAAGGGCCCAAATTCCAAACAACCCAAAGGAAGTGGGCCTTGGCCGGAGGTATGCCTAGAATACTCTAAAACTCCACTAGGGATAGCACATGAAAACATGGATGGTTCCAAGTGCTCCACCAACGGTGCCAAATGTCTCTGGAAAAGGAGCATTGGAAAAATAAATAAGAAGAGTCATCCTCATTCTTACTGCAAATGATACAAAAAGAGGGACCCTAAAATCTCCTCTTCCTCACATTATCCCAAGAGAGGCATTTATTACGAGCTACCAACCAGAGAAAGAAGTTACATTTTGGCCAAAAAAATTTGGCCCACACCTTTTTCCACCAAGTTACAGGAAGACTCCCATACTTTTGCTTATCAATAACCTGATAACCATAGGCTACTGAGTAGGTTCCATTAGGATCAAGGTTCTGTTGGAACAAAATCTGCCTTCGGTTAATAGTGATGCACCTTAGACTTTGCCAACATTGAATAGACAGATCTTGCTTGAGATCATTTGTCTAGTCTCCAGAGAAGGCTGGTTCCTTTGAATTTTTTTAGAGAAAAGGGGAAACAAGAGATAAGGGAAATATAGCCTAAGCTAGAACTTTTATATGGTGTAGGTTAGACAACATCAAAGAAAAATTTACTTACTTCTATCCAAAGCATTTAAAAACACATTCCAAAGCAGAAATTATATAATTCCAGATATGATTTCTGATGTTTCGTTTAGCATGCATATATGTTATATTCTTATTCCAACAATATGATTTATGTATTGCAAAATTTTAGATACAAGAACAGACTCAATCTACAATTCAATATTGTGAGAAAAAATAAAGAACATTAATACATACACTTGCACAATATGAACCAGAAGCCAATGGGAGATGTGATTTTATTTCTTGTATTCGAAGTACGTACACACAGTCTTGTAAATGTCTAAGAGCTAACCTTTTTTCTAGAGTCACTCACCCCTATATATACCCTAAAAGAGTATCTTCCTAAGTACATCTTACTTATTTTACAAACAATCATCTGCAGTTTCTAACAATACACAACGGATTTCCCACAGATTGGATAGATTGGCAATCATCTAGCGGATCTGCCAGGTTATAATCAATAGACCATTATTCAGAAATCGACACCTGATGTCAGTGCTCGTCTCCAGTTTCCAAAAATATACTTTATTCCTTTACAGTTGGCGTGTCACGAAATCATGATATTCTTTCCTTGCTTTGGTCTTCTGCTGTTTCCCGTCGTGAAAATGAGACATGTTGTGAAATCATGACATTCTTTCCTTGCTTGGCTCTTTTGTCACTTCCAGCCACAAAAATGGGACATGTCACGAAATCATGACATTCATCTCTTCCTTTGCTCCTTTGCTGCCTCCCACCGCAAAAATGAGACATGTCATGAAATCGTGACATTATTTCCTTGCTTGGCTCTTCTGCTGCTTCCAGCCACGAAAATGGGACATGTTACGAAATCATGACATTCATCTCTTCCTTTGCTCCTTTGCTGCCTCCCGTCACAAAAATGAGACATGTTGTGAAATCGTGACATTCTTTCTTGCTTTGCTCTTCTGTCGCTTCCAACCGTGAAAATGAGACATGTCACGAAATCGTGACATTTTTTCCTTTCTTGGCTGTTCTGTCGCTTCTAGCCGTGAAAATGAGACATGTTGTGAAATCGCAATATTTTTTCCCGCTTTGTTCTTCTGCCGCTTCTAGCCGCAAAAATGAGACATGTCGTGAAATCGCGACATTCTTTCTTTTGGCTCTTTCTCTTTGCTTTGTACCACAAAAAAACAACATGTCGCGATATCACGACACTTTTCCATCTTGTCTCTTTCTCTTGCTCTTTAGCCATGAAAATGCAACATGTTGAGATATCGCGACACTTTTTGCCCTTTGCTATTTCTCCTCACTATGAACCGCGAAACTGAGACATGTCGCAATATCGTGACACTTTTTCTCTTTTGGCTGCGACAAAGCAACATGTCGCGATATCGTGACACTTTTTCTCTTTTGGCTATGACAAAGCAACATGTCGTGATATCGCGACACTTTTTCTCTTTTGGCCACGACAAAGCAACATGTCGCGATATCGCGACACTTTTTCTCTTTTGGCCACGACAAAGCAACATGTCGCGATATCGCGACACTTTTTCTATTTGCTCCATTTTACTGCTCTTAGCTGTGAAAATGAAACATGTCATGATATCGCGACACTTTTTCCCTTTTGGCCATGACAAAGCAACATGTCGCGATATCGCAACACTTTTTCCCTTTTGCTTTTATTTTTTCTTTGAACCGCAAAAATACAACATGTCGCAATATTGCGACGCTTTTTCCTCCTTGCGGTGTTTTGCATTTTCTTTGATATTTAGCATATGGGCCACTTCGGTCCTCTTGGAAAATATGCAAAAAGGAGCATCAGATGTTTTTCTGTAGTTATTCACTTTTTGACTAATAGGTTCCAAGACAAAATATCTTTACCCCTCAATGAATAATAAGACCTCCTCATAATAATAAGATCAAGCACCTCTCTTTCCTTGGCCAGTCCCCCCTAGGGCCATTCTTGCGGATCTTTCCACCTGTACATATCCATATTTCCAAAATACTAGATTTTTTTAAAGTCTTCACACGAGACCAACCTGCTTCTAAGAAAAAAATGCTTAGGGAATATAACCTAGGATATTGATTCAATATAGGAGGGTGACCATCCCAATAATCCTCCCAAAAAAGAGTATTTGATCCCCGATTACAAATCTAGAACAAACCCTGCTTGATTAAATTAGCTCCTCTTTTCAGAGTGTCCCAGATAACTAAACCTTTCCCAACCAAGTTGACTCTAGGGATATCAGCCTCAAAAATACCTCTCAAGTATTTACAAGATAATATTTTAGCCCAAATATAATATTGAGAGGTACACCATCTCCAATAAATTTTTGCAGCCAAATCCTGCCCAAAAAGAGTTGTCTGCCACAACCCAAGGCCTCCCTCTTGCACCGGCCTAAATATAGAATCCCACCTAACCAAACTCCATTTAGATTGATCAAGTTTTCCAAACCATAAAAATTGTATTGACAAACCATCCATGTCCTTGATGAAGTGAGAGGGAGCAATTTGTACAAAACATCTATAAATGGGTAAATCTTGAACAACAGATTTTAAAAGCAAAACTCTACCTACAGTGGATAGCCATCTGAAATTCTAGTGATTCAACTTCCTTCTAAACTTATCAAGCATAGACTTCCAAGAATTTTTAGGTAGAGGATGAGATGAAATTGGAATACCAATATAAATGAAGGGGGGAGCCCCAACCTGGAATCTTAGAATACAAGAATTCCTGGCTTGAATAAGAGGAGGGATATTGAAGAAGAAAATAGAAGACTTGTCCTCATTAATCAACTGTCCAGAAGCACCAAGATATATGTCAAGAGACTGTCTAATATTTCCAACTTCCCTGATAGTGGCAACTCCCAACAAAGCAGTATCATCAACAAATTGAAGGTAGGAAAGAGGTGGAAAACTACTATCCCACTTCCACCCCTAAATGAGACCCTGCATGACTTGAGACATGAGCAATCTTCCCAACCCTTCCGCCATAATGATAAACAAATAAGGAGATAAAGGATCTCCTTGCCTCAATTACCTTGAGGCCTCAAATAGCTCTAATGGCTCATTATTAATAAGAACAAAGAATGAGGAAGAAGAAACACAACTCATCACCCATCTAATCCATTCCTCCTCAAATCCAAAAGTAGCAAGAACTTTCTGAAGAAAGGACCATCTGACCCGATCATAGGCTTTGGCCATGTCCAACTTAATGAACATAGTTTTCTCCTTAGAATTTTTCATCGAGTGAATACCTTTTGTAGCAATAACAACCCAATCCAAGATTTGTCGGCCAACAACAAACCCTCCTTGCTCCTTAGAGATGATTTTTCTCAACCATATCTTCAAACTTTCAGCAATAATTTTTGTTATGATATTATACACAACATTACAAAGAACAATATTCCTGAACATATCCAAGGAATTTGCTCCCTCTTTTTTTGGTATAAGCACCACAAAGGTAGCATTTAGGGCCCTTAGCATTTGTTTGTTATTTTGGGACTCATGGACCACCTCCAAAAGATCAAATTTGATTAAATCCCAAAAATCCTAATAAAACTCAATTGAGAATCCATTTGGGCCTGGGGATTTTCCTTTTTTTATCTTGAATACAACATTTTCCAACTCCTAAAGGGAAATTGGACCCATCAAGTGCTCATTCATCTCTCTAGAAAAAATCGTTGGAATACATTTTAGAATAAGCTTTTCATTCTCATCATCTGATAGGGAGTCCTCCTTGAAGAGAGAGGAAAAATACCTCTTAGTCTCTTCTAAAATATCCCTAAAAGAAGAGAGCAGGGCACCCTAAGAATTCACAAGAGAGGTAATCAGGTTACCATTATGGTGAGCCTTAACTGAGTTATAAAAGAAGGTTTTTCCTATCCCCTTCCTGAAGCCAATCTACTCGAGCTTTTTGTTTCCAAAAAATTTCTTCCCTTAGTTCCCATTCAACAAGGTCTTTTGCAGCCTCAGATTCCTCAACAAGAAGCTCCTTCATGAATCCCTAATCTCTAATCTTCCTTGAAGCTTCTTCCATCCTCCTAAGAGCTACCAACTTAGCCAAGGAAAGGTTCCCAAAATTTAGTCTATTCCATCTCTTCAATTTATGTTTTACAAATTGTAGTCGCTTCATAAAGGAATACATAGCAGTGCCATGAGGAGGTTTGCCAGTGGTCCACCAGCTTCACATGAAATCATGAAGCTTAAGATAACGAAGACACATAAGTTGAAACTTAAATGAGGGATTATTTTTTAGCCCTAAATCCAAAGTAGAGAGTTTGATAGGCCAATGATCAGATCCCCTACCCTCCAGAATCATAGAACTAGCACTTATGTTATTACCCATCCAATAACTGGATATCAAAAACCTATATAGTCTCTCTGAGATGGAAGCTTCCCCATACCTTCTATTGTGCCAATTAAATATCCCATTATCTGGCTTGATGTCAACCAAGTTTAGGGCCTAGATATAAGCACTTAATACAAAATAAAAAGGCTCGAGACAGTTCACCCCACCATGTTTCTCCTCCAAAAAAGTGATAGAGTTGAAGTCTCTAGCCAAAATCCATGGGTAGAGGGGAACCAAACTTCTCACAAAGAAAATGTGCTCCCACAAATTCACTTTACCATTGTAATCAATAAGAGCATACACATTTGTAAGTAGGATGGTTTCACCAGATTTATTATCATGCCCGACCATTGAAATAGACCATCTGCTAGAAATCCAAGTAAGAGGGGATATATTAACTGGATTACATAAACAAGCGATGCCACCAGCATATCCACATGCACCAATACACTGGCATTACCCCCTTATCCATAACTTGGAAGCAATATTGAACATACTATCAATATCCAATTTAGTCTCCTAAATAAACACCACATTCAGAGAATGCACACAAACCAAATCATGAATAGATTTTTGTCTGGGGATGATGTTCAACCCCCTTACATTCCATGAGAGGATAATAATTTTGGGGGTTATAAAAATGGGAGTCCAATGTTCTCACCTAGCCTGACTCCACCAAAGTCTCCCTCATTAACTTAATTTTATCCCAGTCCTTCTTCCGATCCACATTCATATTCTTATCCGAAAAACTTTTTTTAATTATTTTTTGCTGCAATCCCAACACCGTAGGAGTTTTGCAGTCCAAGGATGACTACATAAGTTCCTGAGTAGGAGAGGGCATAACTAAATTTGTACCACTTTCAAAAATATTTTCCCTTATAGGGCTAGACCCAACCATGTCCCCTATACTCAGATCCAAAGCCCTTTGTTCTTCATTTAAACCCCCTAGATCTGATTTCTTAAGTTCCCCCTCAAGAAGAGACATTTGATTTGGCCTTGTTATATTTGCATCAAGTAGCAACGTTTTAGGTATCTCCATGCACTGATCAAGATCATCTAATATTTCAAAAAGGTTGAGTAGATCATTTGGTTGGCTATCCTTAAGGTCTTTGTTTGCCCTTCGTCCTCTGTTTTGGGCTTTTATAGAAACAAAACCTTCCTTATCTTGTTCCCCTTCCTTTATCGGGGCTTTTCCTTTATCCAAACTAAGAGGGCCCTGGATTTGAAGCCACAGGCGGGACAAACTTAGGGCATTTTCTTTGCAGGTGGCCATATTCACGATAAATTCAACAACGAAATGGAAGAGCTTCATAGTCAAGTTTTTGAACCCATGTAGTTGATCCAGATTGTATTTCAATAGAATCAAGAATAGGATTATTTAATTCAATTTCAACACAAATACGAGCAACATAGATTACCTTTTATCCATTGTCTATTGTGACGGTCCAACTAGCTTCCCAAGAAGAAGGGCAATCTTATGCAAGATATCAATTCTCCAAAATGCCAACAGGAGCCATGGAAGCCGCACCCATAATGGAACCCACGACGACCACTACTTTGATGGGTTGAAACCCACATGCCAGGGTTTAAGAAAGAGTCCCACTTGGTTATATAAATAAGGACTCCCTTCAAATGCTTTGTTACGATCTGCAATACAAGAGAAAACCACCATAAAATAGTTGTTCACACTCAGCATCACCTCCACATCACATTCAAGATTCCAAGTCTTCTTGACCCAAGCCTCCACAAAGGGGAGAGAAATTTGGATGCCCAAAAATTTACCAATAAGGGCATGTTTGGTTAGATACTCCACATCTTCCGCCATCGAGTCTAGTTGAACCTGTAGAACTGGCCTGACTTCACATCGTTCCAAACATCCATTATTCTTTAACAAGCGGTTCCCAACATGCACTGGAAAATCATGTTCCTTCCAATAATTTTTAGATGAAAAAACATCACGAGCATGCACTCTTTGTGTCAGACCCGATGCCATCACGACATTCCTCCAATTTTTTAGACCTCCTCTGAAAGCTGCTGCCATCCCTGCAGAGCAGTTTTTCTTTATCAAATCCTAACAAAGTAGTTTTTCCTCATCAAACCCTAGAAGAGCTCTTGCACTTTAGTAGATATTATGTATTTGATTGGGTAAGAGATAACCAATTTTTGAGTGCTTTGATTATTTTTTATAGCATAAATGACACAAACCTTTTGTTGATATTTGAGACAAGTAAAATCTATTAGGATATTCCTCTTGTGGTGGAGGATGGAAATTCATTTCATTTAATATTATCATCAAATTTCCCTACAAAATGGAAATGTAATGATCTAACCAAGGTATATTGGTTGGGGCAAAGGCTAACTCTTTAACCGTATTATAATGGATAAATTTGAATAATAATGGATTTAAAGCCCTTAGAGTTGATGATTCTAGCTTCTTTATGTAAATATTGATTATAAGCATTAGGCTTACAAGATTGAGTTTTAGATACATCATTAGAAGCTTGAGATTAAGAAAAATTATTGGATTACAAATTTTGATATTAGAAAGCATTGTTGGGTTAAGAATCTTGGCTATTCCTACCTTGGGGCTTTTCAATCCTCTTGGTTTTGACTTGATTTTTATTGGTAGTGTCCTTAGTATTATCTTTTCTAGAATAAGTTTTTTTTTTTACTGTAGTTATAGTATTGGCACTCAATAATCTATATTCTTATCCATATTTAGGGTAGAGGATATCAAAGATACCAATAACATTGTTGTATGACTCTTAGAAAGTTCCTTGTTCAACATAGTGACTAGAAAGTTTTTTACTATATTTTTATTAGTTATTTTTATTCTTAGGTATATCATGAGTGTTCAAGTACTTATCGACCATGGAGTCCTAGTTTATTTCTCTTACTTTTGGATAGAGTTAAAGTTAAAGTTTTCACCAAAGACTATTTCATTGATAAATTTCTTGATTTGATGGATGCTAGTATAGTCATTGTCAAGTATAAGATACCAAAAGCAAAAGATATTTACTTTGAACCACTTGGGATTATTTTTTCTATTAAAACCTAATGGTTTAGTTCTTATCTTAGGTAATACTTTCTAAATAACTCTATAGTAACAAGGACACATCCATTGATATAATATTGGATAGCTTTTGATTGTGATATTTATTCTTGTTGATCATTTTTTCATGAGGTAAATAGGATGAGTTTCTTCTTGTCCACTAGGTCTAGTGATGATATAAGTTTGAATAAACTTATCAATAACTCCATATCCTATGAATACCCTATTAATTATTTTGGTCTTGAATACTTATTTAGAGTTCTTGTGTTCTTCCTTGAGGCTTCTCAAGCCTCTAGCATGATATATATAATCATGAAAGGCCACTAGGTTGCATTGTCTTTTGATTTCTAATGGGATATATGGATAGATTATTTAGCTAAATATTTCCTTGAGAGCATTGTTATCAATATTATGTGTAGCTTTTTAACCTAGATCTTTTTATACCATAATGGAGGTATGAATGCTTTCATCTTAGTGTTTCTTAGTAGTAACAAAATATCTTAAGGCAACATTGAGTTTTTTTCTAGAATTAAACACATGGGTAATTAGATACACTAATTGGGTGAAGGATGTAATGGATTCCTTAAGCAGAGTGGAAACCTTTACTAATACTGGTTCCTTAAAGGATTTTGCTAAAACTTTGGTTATGATATTGATATTAACATGTATTCACTTGTAAGCATTGCAAAATTATAATGTAAATTCTTTAATATCTTGATTATAATCATATGTCAAGGGAGGTGTTTTAGGAAGAATTATTTTGGAACTATAAGGATCCAAATATTTTTGATCTATTTTTGCAAGTTTGGGTTACTCACTTGCTCCTTTCCTTAGAGGTATACATGTGGTCGAATAGGTGTACATATCATGGTTAGTTAGCCAAAGTAATAAATCATTGGATTTACTTTATTTTTGACTACTTAGTGCTTTAGCTTTTATATTTCAAGATTCATACTTTCTAGTATCTTATTATATTCTAACTTTTGCATGGAAAATGTGAATGGGGAGGATTTTGGAATTGTATTTTATTGGTTTGTTGTCCTTGCATTTTAATATGACTATTTCTTTCTTCTCTATTAAGAGGTTGGTAGGGGAGGAATTTGTCTTAAAAATATTATTCAATTGAATTATAAGTTATATTATTAGGTTAGGTTGCTCTCATGATGTCTATTTGATTCTCTAGAAAGCATAGCTAAATTTGTATTAGTCGTCAAGAATTCTGTAAGTTTATGTCCATTCACTTTGGATGTGCTATCTTGTTTCATATATGTCTTTGCTTGAATCTATCTAGTTTTTTATAGTATTCATCTTGTAATAATTTGAGAATTTAATATAAAACATTTTCAATGCAATATTTATATTTATGTTCATTTCTCACAAGTTCATGGATATCCCTAAGAGAAGATTCTATGTAATAGATGATAGGATCATTACCCTTATGTTGGGTATTAAAGACCCACTAATCATGTTGGTTGAATATACTCATGTTGGGATTTTCTAAGGTGAATCTAAATGTAACACAACACCTATGTAAGGATATTCACTCATAAGGAGTAGTTCATGTCAGGTTCACTAAGATTTTTTACCTATATTTGGACAATCCAAGCAAGAAATTATACCACATGAGTGAACGCCATACATGTTGAAAGTGTAGTTTTACTTATGGCCAATGATGAAATTGAATGTTACAATCTTGTATAGGCCTACAATAAATCATTACACAAATTTACTTAATTTATTGTATTATTTTATTATGTAATCCCTGTGGATTGTGATTAACCTTGTTATGAATAAGCCCACTTTATAACTTATAATTAACCTTAACCCCTCCTATTATATTAGCTTAGGTTAAACTTATGTAACTAGGTTTTGGTATTGGTATAAATGCCCCCCACCACTACAACCATTATGTTTGAGTGTTGTGATTCTTATCTATGAATAATATAGTAATTTATTATGGTGCCTATGGATGATCATTATATCTTCCTCTCCTTCATATTTTTTACACTTTCTATATAATATTTGATTTGATCGATTAATTCTATTAATTTCTAAAAACAAGTATAAATTCGAACAATACAATGTCAAACTTAAACCTAGATAATTTAACCCAAAATTAGAATAATAAAATGAATATTGAAGGTGGTTGAGTAGATATTGATATAAGGATACCTTAAATCATTGACTATGTATGATTGGATAGTAGGGGTTATGTATGAGAAAATAAGTAAGGTATGGGGTGGGTATAGGTCACATGCATACACACAAGCTATCCATTTATGCAAGGGAAATTACCATAACAAAATAAAATTAATTGACCAATAAGTAAACCAATTATCCTAATAATAAGTAAAGTAAAAAATATTGCAAAGATAAAACAAGATATGTACTAATATTAGAGGATACTAACCTTGTTTATGAATTTTGATGGATATATTTTATGAAGACTTGGATGAATAATTTTTTCTTGTTATTTCTCCTTGAGCCTTTGGTCCTACATGATTCTGCTTGAATGATACTTATCTTTAATTAATTGAGACCTTGATTAATGGTTCCCATCCATGACCTTGTAACAAGGTAATCCTACTATAGAAATACTAACCTATGAATGAAAGGACATAAATTTTTCTTTTGATTATCTACAACACAACAATACTTAGTTGTGTATTGCATCCCTTAGTATCCTAGGATGGATTTTGATAATATTTGTATAAGATGATGAATTTTTACTAGAAAAAAAATTTCAACAAGAAAAAGAATTCATGCAATACAAATCTTTTATTAGCTTCATGCCAAACTATATAATGATTGTATTTAGAAATTGTAGTAATTTATTTAGTACATGTGAAGTTTCTTGCCTTAGGTAGATTTGAATGAAAGAATATAATTAAGATAATATGGAAAAATGTAAGGAAAGAGGTATCAAATAGATGCAGGTAAAAAATATTTGATCGATTCAAATGACACTTACGAAAGATTTAAGAAAGAGAGCAAAGAAAAAGTCTCAAACACTTGTGCAATCTATATTCTTGAAAAGGAAAAAGGATAAAAAGACCAATAAGCATAATAAATAAAAATATTTCTGGATATTCAAGGTTTGTACATTTTTGAATGAGGAAAGAGGAGAAAAGTTTCAAAACATATCAATCTTGTTGCAAAATCTCGTTGCAAAATCCAGCACTTGGGAGGAGAGCAGATTTTATGTTTTCCCCAAGAATTAGTTTTTCATATTTTTAACATAGGGCTACATGAGTCATCCAAGTATTTTAGATCACAAGAAAATAACGCATCTCAAATATTTTTCTTCCAACATCAATGCAAATGCCTTGTTGATCTCCGAAAATGGGAGTTCATGAGTAACAAACTCTTACACCCTGATCCCCTGCATGTGTTCATGTCCTAAAAAATCATTAGAAATTTGTGAAAAAAAAATAGTTTTATTCTCAAATATTACCATGTTCATGTGTGTACCTTGTTCATGCACATTTCAACAAGAGCAGGAAACTAGGATTTTCCTTTAAATCCTCCTAAGATGCAACCATCTATCCTCCTGTGCATTATGACACTCGTGGTAAATTTAGATGTAGCACAAATATTAGTCCTCTTTGATTTGCAATACACACATTCTCCACACTCTGCAGTGTATAATGGTATAACATGGTCTCCCTCTTTCAGATCCCTCATGCCTTCTCCCACGCTTTCCACGATCTCAAGAAGTATAAGGATAAGGAAGGGATCTCAAGAAGTATTGTCACAAAGTGGGGAGGCTACCCACATGAGTCGATGAACATATCATATAATTTTATAAAATATTAGAATATGGGTGGTGAAGCATCTATAGAATTAAGATACCTTTATATCATACCTCTAAAATTTGGACTTACCCATATTGTCAAAGTAGATAAATCCATCTCTCTACATGTCTTTGGTCCCTATACTTCTACCATAGGGAATTAGATGGTTGTTGCTACTCATAGAGCTAAATATGAAATTCATACTTTTCATGACCCCATGAATCTTGTGATTCATTGCTACAATCCCTAGAGTTATGGTACCTTGTAAATGGACTTCATTTTTATTTTCTTTTCTTATTAAGTAATAAAGCAAAACTATATTGAGAGGATCTTGCAAAAATGCATGAAAATATGAGTAAAGAAATATTTATCATCAATATTATCGAAAAACAAAACATGCCCATGATATATTTTAAACAACAATACTAGTGATTATCTAACTATAACATATGGTATACAATTTTCTAAAATACGTCCCTTGATAAATTTTTTGAGAGTGTGTTCTTTCCTTTCCTTTCACAAAATATGTCCCTAAGAGAGAGATTTAGTTTTAAAATTCCATAAACCTCCTTATTGATAAGCTAATATGGAATTTCAAAAAGCCTAATCCAAACTAGAAATCATATTTTTTTAATTTATGGTCAAACAAATGGGTTTTGAAAGGCCCCCAAACCTTTTACGAGAGAAGCTAAAGACTAGAAGTCCCAAAAAAATTAAATAAAACCTTACATACAAAAGACACTAAAAAGCAAGATAGGTGAAACATCACCAAAATAGAAACAAACCAAAAAAAGCAGAACCATCTAGCACAACATCAATTAAAAGAATAATATAGGATAAAATGTGTAACAAAATAACTGAACACAAATAAAGATATACCAAAAGAGAAGCAGGTTGCCTAAATTCTTTTTTGTATTGATATTGATACAACTTTTACAAAAGATTTTGAATTACCCCAAGTGTGTTGGGAGCAATGTTACAATGCTTATTGTCTCTCTGAAATACAATGCTTCTGATAAGAGAGGGGAGATCTTTCGACTCTTCTGCAAGATATGGTGTTCTTCGCTCTCTTGTTATAGCTTCAAGTGGTGAGTGGGATTTGGTATCCAATGAGGGGACCACTCTAGCTTCAACAACTTCTCAATGAACCTGTCACCTGCACACATTCACACAACAAGTGGATCAGTAGCACCTATCACAATAAAGCAATAAATCCAATGCTACACATAAACCCTAAGCTGATGTGAGTGAAAAGTAGATAACAAAAATAAATCATGAAATAATAGCCTTGCAATCAACTGATATACTAATCTCTACTCTATGTGATTTTTGTTCTCTAGACTATGGAACCGCAGATACGTGGTGAACTGGAAACCACGGACCTATGATTGTGAAACCACAAACACAATTTTTTTACTATGGAATCATGGACGAGCGATCTTGGCTGAAAAATAGGATGCCTCGGGAATTGAACTAGCAGTACGTAACAAAGACTATGCTCATAATTTCACTCTAGATCTGGAACAATTCAGCAGCCTATCGGTATGCAAACTCAATTCTCTTTCCTTGGTGTAATAATGGTGCCTTTATGTGCCTCTTATGGATTTATAATGAGGTGGCAACAACTTTCCAAGTGGTAGATATGAGCTGCCATATGGAAGGAACAATTACAGTGAGTCACCCAGTGTGGCTCACTTAACTAGGGTGATGTGGCTACAAGTGGAGCAGAATATGGGATCCTGTCCTATATGAAGGGACAAGGAAGACAAAATGGATGAGATGTGGCATGGGTGTCGGTAATCTACCCCATATGCAAGTACAAGGGGGACAAGAGTGGGTGATATGTGGCATGGATGTTGGATGAAGTGTCCAAGACACATGTCCAATGAGTAGGCAGAGTATCCTAGGAGCATTTTCTAGATTTTATATGGAAAATAGGGTAATATGCCGAATTTTATATCCCTAATTTAGAATTTAGGCATATATTTTTATTATATAGAATTTGGTGGTGTGCTGACAAATGTGGTTTTTAGGGTATTGAATTTAAGTGTCTACAAAATGTAGAACTTTCCAGACAATACCACTGAAGAAAACCAATTGAAAGAAAGAGGGTCAATACAGTAAGTGATTCTTCGTAAGATTCATCTTAGCGACTTCCTTATCATACTTCAGCTTCCAATAAATCTCATTAGCATATAAAATAGAAATTTTCATAGATATTTTTAAGTTCCTTACTAGGTCCAACATCGAGTCACTAGAATTACTTGGAGAAGCATTTTTTCCTAGATGAATAGTGTGATGAACTCGAGGTGAAACATTAAACTTCAAAAAAAAAATTAGAATCTAGAAGTGAGAGATCCTCCTCTGAGGTTTCAAAGTCTTGAATAATAACATATGTCTTTAATATATTTTTTTCTTCAATTTCAAGCGATTAGACCTCTTGGCATCTCTCTACTCAGACTTCAAAATTTGGGAATTCTTTTTGGTTAGGTCTGTGATCTCATTCTCTGAAGAATAAGAGTCCTCGAAAATCAATGAGTTGACAAGAGTCCAAGGAGAAGAATTTGGAAAGTAATCCAAAAGGATTTTGATCAAGTTTTCAGGACCAAATGGGTTTAAATTTACACCATCTCTAGATTTAAGACCTTTTATTACACTTAAAATTATTTTCTCTGGTTTAGAGTCTACATACAAACCCCTAGTATCAAACACTAAGGGTTAAAGTATACTCATCTTATTGTAAATAGGGATAACAAGAGAAGACTTCATATGGGTGGATTTAACTATAGAAGCTTCAACTACCAAAACTGAGACATCCAAGGGAGACACCTTGACATCACTCTAAGGCTTAGAACCTCCAATAGTGAGACTAGTCAAAATCAATAGTTTTAGGGTAGAGAGCAATTTAGAAGAAGATGCATTCCATGGAGAGGCATCACCAATACTATATTTACCCTTAGCAATAGCCTTTCTCCTCAAGGAGACGTAATCAAAAGTAATTTTAAAAAGCCCTTGGATATTAACGAAAGAATTACTTTTTTGGGTATTGAGAGTAGTCTTTTCTAGCTCCTTTAAATATTCATCACCTTCTATCTTAAACAATGATTTACCAGGACTAGGTTAAATATCCTAACAATATCTCTGTTATATTCAATAGTAAATAAATCCATGATGACAAGGATAATTCTATTCCATGGCTCATGAAAGAAAGACCTCTATAATCCATTATGATATTTGATTGGTTGATCCACCTTGCGTTTAAATAAGTTTATTTCCTTTGCTAGAGAGTGCTTCACCTTGAGCACACATTCCCCATCAACCAATATACATATGATGTCAGAAAGAAGTTGAGTAGAAATAACAAACTCAAGATCTCTAACCAAAATAACACCTTTTTTCCAAACTATAAGTCTTTTAATAGCCTCTTTTTTCACAAAATAATTCTCACTCCATGGTCTTAAATATAAAGCATATTTGCATAAACTAAGGGCTACAATCCATTATTTTATCCCTAATTTTTAAACTAGAGAAGATGATGAGGAAAACGCATTTCAAAAGGAAATTTATGGATTGGTTTGAATAGGTCCCTACTCCTATTAGATCCAATTTTTAATCTATGAAAAACTTTTATAGTATCCATGGAGATTACATATTAACCCTTTTATTTTAAGAACCATTATATCATGCTTGATCATCTCATACTTGACTGCCACCTTTGGTATAGTATCTACTAATTGGATAAGTTTTTATATAGATTCACTCTTCTTCTTATCACTAACAATGTCATTTTTACTCTTCTTTTTTTACTATTGAACAAAATAGGGTTTTGAAAGTTCTCTTACTATTTTACAAATTAGTTGTATCAACAAAATTTACATCACAACATCTTCAAATAAGTTTCTACTTAATATTAGTTTGAAAGGGTTCACTCACTTTTATAGCCTAAAAAAATATCTTGAAAATAAAAAATAGTATACACAATGTGAGCATTAGATCAAAACTAAGCCTGAAAAAGATTATCATTACTAAATTCATCTATACATAACCATATGTTAACCATCAAGAGTTCTTATATCTAAATAATATGTGTTGTGAGACTCCAAATTCCTAGTACCTGTTTGTTGAAGATTAATCAAATGCAGCACATAACAAATTAATTTCAGAGGAATAAACTTAATTAAAAAATTGCACACTTCAACAACAACAAGATATTACATAATATAAAATATATATAGGTAGGAAATAGGGGATAGTCGGCGAAGAGGAGGAGTTGGAGGGATAAGGAAAAGGAAGGAATAACGGAGGGATAAGGAGGAAATGGAGGGATAAGGAGGGAATATAGGAGAAGAAGTAGGAGGGAATTAGGGAAAAAACTAAAACAAACTTGCCGACAAAATTTGCCGACAAAATGAGGGAGATTTCACACTTAGGGCTTAGAAGGAGCTTTTTCTAAGCCACTTATGGAGAATCCCTGTTCACACTTGCAACATTCTCCCCCTTAAAGTTGAGAGGACTGACTACACAGTCTCTCAGCTTTACAAATTGAGCTTTAGTCATTGCTTTGGTGAAGATGTCTGCAACATTCTCCAAAGTGTGACAGTATTGAAGCTCAACAATGTCATGTTCCACCATATCTCTAATGAAGTGGTACTTCATATCAAAATATTTCGTTCTGCTATGGTGAACAGGATTATATGCCAACTAAATGGCACTGATAATGTTGCAATAGATTCTGGTCGGACCACTTTGTTGTTCTCCAATCTCTTCTAGTACTTTCCTTAGCCACAAGGCTTGAGTACTTGCATAAGTAACTGCTATATACTCAGCTTCCGTTGAAGATAGTGCTACTACTGTCTGCTTTTTTGAACTCCAAGTTATTAGTCCTGATCCAAGACTAAAATAGTTTCCTGATGTTGACTTCCTGTCATCAATATTACTACCCCAATCACTATCACTGAAGCCTACAAGCTTGATAGTGTTACATTTATGGTATTGGATTCCAAAATCCAATGTACCCTTCACATATCTCAAAATTCTTTTAGCTACCTGCAAATGCAGCTCAGAGGGGTTAGACATAAATCTAGAAACAAGAGATATAGCATACTGAATATCTAGTCTAGTGTTGGTGAGAAACATCAAACTCCCAACTATGCTTCTGAAAGTGGTCACATCAACTTTTGGTGCTCCATCATCTTTGCTTAATTGGATCCCATGTCCAATTGGAGTTGCAACTGGTTTGCAATGCTCCATAGCAAACTTCTTGATCATATCCCGAGCATACTTATGTTGACAGATGAAGATCCCGGTATCCGATCGATGAACCTCCATTCCAAGGTAGTAGTGCATTAAGCCAAGATCCTTCATCTCAAACTGCGTCATCATGGAGTGTTTGAACTCCATATTCATTTTTTCATTACTACCCATAAAAATGAGATCATCCACATACAAACAAACTATGAGGATGTCTTTACCTTGCTTGAGGTAGTAGAGTGTGGGTTCATTTTTGCTTCTGGTGAACCCATAATCTTTGAAGTACCCATCAATGCATGAGTACCAAGCTCTTGGTGCCTATTTAAGACCATAGAGTGCCTTCTTCAATCTATAAACAAGGTGTTCCTTACCTTGCACTTCAAATCCCTGTGGTTGCTCAACATAAACTTCTTCTGTCAAGTAACCATTGAGAAATGCACTCTTGACATCCATGTGTTGGACTTTCCATCCTTTGTGTGCAGCTAAGGCAAGAACTATTCTGATAGTCTCCTGTCTGGCTACAGGAGCAAAATTTTCTTCATAATCTATTCCATACTTCTAAGTAAAACCCTTTGCCACTAATCTTGCCTTATGCTTCTCAATGCTTCCATCAGCATTAAACTTGGTCTTGAAGATCCATTTACAGCCAACACATTTCTTTCCTTTAGGAAGCTTCACGAGCTCCCAAGTGTCATTTTTTATAGAGGTTATCTCCTCTTTCATGGCATCTTGCCAAATCTTCTGAGTACATGCCTTCTCATAACTAGAAGGTTCAAGTTGTGCACTAGTTAACAAAGCATAGTTAACTTGATCTCCCCTAGGTTCCTGCTGGGATTCATCATCACCATACAAGTGCATACTTTCTAATCTATGTAAAACAGATTCCATTTCACTAGCTTGACTCCTAGTATATCTTCTTGAAAAAATTTTATCCAACATCTGAGATGATGGATGATACTGTAAAGTTCTCTTACCTTTGGATGGAACATCAATATCCATTGGTGAGGAACTTGCAGGTCTCTGTGGAGAAGGACTTGGTGAGGAAGATGAACTAGAAGAACTTGGGATTGAAGGTGGAGATTTCTTGCCTTTTTGTGATATCTGTTGCTACACCTGCTGAGAACTTGAATCATGTGACTCAACATCACTGTATATTTGGGGCTTACCCCACTCTCCCCCTTCATCAAAAATCACATCCCTTGAAACCACTATCTTTCGAGTCGTAGGATTATAGAGTCTATAACCCTTTGTGTTTTCACAGTATCCTACAAAAATACAAGCCTGACTCTTTGGATCTAGCTTCTTTCTCAGTTCATCAGGAATGTGAGCATATGCCAATGAACCAAATACTCTGAAATACTTCACATTTGGTTTCTTACCATACCAGGCTTGGTAAGGTGTCTTCCCTTTCAAACTTGAAGTAGGACTTATGTTCAAGATGTGAACACTAGTCCTTGTTGCATCTCCCCAATATGTATTACTCAAATGCTTTGTCTGAAGCATTGATCATGCCATCTCCACAATGGTGCGATTTTTCCTTTCTGCTACACCATTTTGCTGTGGAGTGTAGGCGGTTATGAACCGCCTCTTGATGCCATGATGTTTACAAAAATTCAAAAACCGATTAGAGGAGTATTCTCCTCCTCTATCTGATCTAAGACATTTTACAGAATATCCACTCTCACTTTCAAATTTTGCTTTAAAATCAACAAAACATGCAAATGCTTCATCCTTATGCTTCAAAAAATATATCCAACACATTCTTGTGCAATCATCAATGAAAAGTAGGAAGTAAGAGTGGTTACCTAGACTCTTGGTCTGCATCGGACCACAGATGTCTGAATGCACTAACTAAAGAGGATAGCTGGCCCGCCATGCTTGTCCATGAGGAAATTTTGATCTGGCATGCTTGCCCAAGGCACACCCTTCACGGACTTCCTTACTATCTTGAATTTTGGGAAGTCCAGTCACCATTGCTTGTGAAGTTAGCATTTTCAAACTTGCTGAATTCAAATGACCATATCTCAAGTGCCATAGGACACTTGGATTGGTAATTGCAACATTTGCTAACTTATTTCCTCTTGGCTGGCCAAACTTCAAAGGGAATAATCTATTTTTCGACATTGGCACTTGTGTAATGATTCTATTACTATTGTTCTTGTCAAAAATGGTGCATTTACCCTCATCAAAAATCAATTTATAATTCTTTTCAAGCATTTGACCAACACTTAGAAGATTGTGTTGAAGATGAGGTGTGTAATAGATATCACTTACTTGCTTTATGCCTTCTTTTGTTGGAACCTCCATGGCTCCAATACCTTCAACTGCCAATGACTTGTCATCTCCCAACCGGATGCTGGATTTGTATGAGGAGTCTAACTTAGCAAAGAGTTCTTCTTTGCCACTCATGTGATTTGAACACCCAGTGTCCAAAATCCATGTATCATTCATATTTTGCTTTGTCTGGCCATAAGAAAGAAAGAGATTTGAGGACTCTTCCTCTTCTCCAAAGTTTCCAAATTGACTGCTCTGGTTGCTACTACTTCCTTGCGAAGCCTTTGACCAACAATCACGAGCATAATGGCTAGGTTTGCCACAATTGTAGCAAACTTGTTTTGATTTGTCTCCTCCTTTTCCTTTGCCAAATTGTTTCCCTCTATATTGCTGATGTCCTCCTCTATTCTTATTTCCACCTCTGTTGGATGATCCTCCTCTGTTAGGAGTTCCCCCTCTTTGATTATTCCTGCCTTTGCCTCTTTGTTGACCTCTGCCACGACCTCTACCTCTTCCTTCATGTGTGGCAAAAGCTTTGTCATCTCCTCCATAACTGGTGGTAGGAGTTTCTTGTAGCCTCTCTTCATGTGAGAGAAGTGAACCAGTTAATGCATCAAAAGACAATGTGGTTAAGTCTTTGGATTCTTCAATAATTATTGCAACAGAATTCCATTTTGGAAGAAGTGTTCTCAACACTTTCTTCACCATCATCTCTGGCTTAATATCCTCCCCTAGTGTGACAATTTTTTCGACTACTGCTTTCACTCACACGTAGTAATCTCCAACTCTTTCATTCTCTTGCATCTTGAGATTCTCAAAATCTTGTTTCAAAGTTTGCAGTTTTACCTGCTTCACTTGGTCACTACCTCTATAGCTTTCTTTTAGGGCATTCCATGCATCTTGTGCAATTACATAAGATGCAACCCTAGGGAAGATACTTTTATCTAAGGCAGCATGAATGTGATAAAGGGCAAAAGCATTATTCTTTTGTGCTTCTTTTCTCGCCTTTTTATCAGCATTAGAAAAAGCTGCCCATTCAGCAGCAGTTGGTTCTGTATAGCCTTCTTCGACTACATCCCAAAGACCTTTTCCTATCAAAAGGGTTTTCATTTTAATAGACCAATATTCATAGTCGCCTCCATTAAACTCAGGAATCGGAAGACTAGTATTGGATGCCATTGCAGAATAAAAACAAACTTTATTCGAAGCAAACAAGTACTTTAAAGCAGTACAAAGAGATTAATTATTCAAATCAAATCTCGCCTTTTTAGTACATTCAAGTTCTGCTTCGAAACTACTGCTGATGATGATGATCTCAGGTTCCACTTCCTCTGGATCTTCTTCTGCTGCTTCTTCTTCTTCTTCTTCTTCTTCTTCTTCTTCCTCTTCTTCCTCTTCCTCTTCTTCCTCTTCTTCTTTTGGTTCAGGTTCAGGAGAGCGTGGAGTATAGCTCTCACTCGATTCAGCTACCTGTACACCTGGTGTGTAACTGGCACTTGATCGTACATCCAAAACAAATTGCTCAGTCTCGGACTCTTCAATCCTCTTTCCAAAGATATTGTCTTCTGAATCTGCCTCGTACCCTGAATCCGGCTTTCTTAGGTGAGCTATCACCTGATTTTCAAGTTGACAAAACACTGTGTGTAGTCCTAAACTTTGAACCCTTTGGTCAAAGGATTCTGGTGTCTGTCTCTTCAAAATTGAAAGTAGTGCATAATAGCACCCTTCAGATCGGAACATCTATCATTTGCACGGGCACATTATTTCTCCTTTCACAAATTCTCTTTAAAAGGTTTGCAAAAAATTTATAAAGATTTTTTTTAATATCTTTTTATTATTTTTAAATTACCTTTTAAAAAAAAAAAAATTTTAAAAAGATAATTTTTAAAAAATAATAAAAAAAATATTAAATAGATTTTTTTAAAAAACCTTTAAATGCATGAACCCCTAAAAAAAAATTTCACCTTTTTTTTATCCTCGACGCGAATCGAACGCGCGACCTTTTATCCGCTAGGCAGGCTCCTTAGCCGCTCAACCACGCGGCTCCGCTGCGAACCAAAGCGCAGCACCTTCCCTTTAAACTTCTGGCGGCGCGATTTTAAAAAAATAAAAAATTGTGTGATTGCCTCCGACGGGATTCAACCGTCGGACCTCCTCTGGGCAAGCAAACGACCCTAGCCACCTCCGCTAGGTGTCCGGTCGAGAACAAAAGGGAACGCGGGCCGGAAAGAATTCGACGGGCCATGATTTTTTTTTTTTTTAAATAATACGGGTTTTATCCCACATACGCCCGGAGATGGGCGCGATAAGGGTTTTTAACCCTCAACACGCGCAAAAGACTTCGACTGCCTTCGGGCAGTCGATCCTCAACCGCTCCCTTTTACCGTCGCTTCGACCAATCACAAACTGACACCTCGCTGCCACGTCAACCAATGTCGAATCGCCACGTGGCAAAGTTTTTGTCCAATCACTCACTGCCACGTGTCCTCGCCAGCCCCTCTGTCAGCTCAGCTGCCACGTCAGCCGCCTCGATCTGCATGCTGCCCAGTCAACACCTAGCCACTGCCACGTCTGCTCTTCTGCCGCCATGTGTCGCATCCTCGTGTCGCCATGTGTCACGTTCACACCTACCTTGGGAACCTGCTCGTGATCTGCCTCGACTGTCGTGCCTACCTCGAGAACCGTGCCCATCAGGTTCCCCCTCGGGAATTGTGCCCGACTACCACCGAAATTCGGCTCTGATACCAGTGTTTGTTGAAGATTAATCAAATGCATCACATAACAAATTAATTTTAGAGGAATAAACTTAATTAAAAAATTGCACACTTCAACAACCACAAGATATTACATAATATAAAATATATATAGGTAGGAAATAGGGGATAGTCGGCGAAGAGGAGGAGTTGGAGGGATAAGGAAAAAGAAGGAATAATGGAGGGATAAGGAGGAAATGGAGGGATAAGGAGGGAATATAGGAGAAGAAGTAGGAGGGAATTAGGGAAAAAACTAAAACAAAATTGTCGACAAAATTTGCCGACAAAATGAGGGAGATTTCACACTTAGGGCTTAGAAGGAGCTTTTTCTAAGCCACTTATGAAGAATCCCTGTTCACACTTGCAACAGTACCTTTACTATTTGTGTAGTCCTTATGAGTCCCTTCCATTATTACTTTAGTCTTTCTCTTTTTCCTCTAAATTGACCAAATCTCATGGAAGAAGATTGGGTGGGATCCACCTAGTATCCTCTTCATCATTTATTCCCTTCTCTACATGTATGAATTATTTTGACCTCCTCAAATTATCTAAGCATCTGATAAAATTCATGGATAATTTTTTTTTTTGATTGGTTGAAAGGGTGTTGAAAGGTCCCTAAACCTTGTACAAAATAGTTGTGGGCCTCCGAAGAGGGAGGCAAAGGGGAAGAACGACGGCAACAAAATGAGACAGCCTAAAAATAGCTTGGGCCACCTAAGGTAAAGGTGCCCAGAGGAACCAACTAGAAGAACTAACTAAAGGGAAACATGACCAGAGGCTAATCATAAAAGGTAAAGCGAAACTTAAACAGAGAAATTCACCATTTGGAGGTGTTTTGGCTGCTCCACAACGTACCCCAAAATTGGGGACCCAATTTTTTTTTGCATGTTTTCCAAGAAGACCGAAGAGTCCCAAATGCTAAAGATCAAATAAAAAGCAAAACACCACAAGGAGGAAAAAGTGTCACGATATCGCGACATGTTGCATTTTTGCGGTCCAAAGCAAAGGGAGAAAGCAAGGAGGAAAAAGTGTCGCGATATCGCGACATGTTGCATTGTCACGGCCAAAGGAGGAAAAGGTGTCGCGATATCATGACATGTTGCATCATCACAGCTGAAGGAGAAAAATTATCACGATATCGCTACATGTTGCATCATCGCGGCCAAAAGAGAAAAAGTGTCTCAATATCGCGACATGTTGCATCATCGCGGCCAAAAGAGAAAAAGTGTCATGATATCACGACATGTTGCATCGTCGCTGCCAAAAAAGAAAAAGTGTCGCGATATCACGACATATTGCATCATCGCTGCCAAAAAAGAAAAAGTTTCATGATATCGTGATATGTTGCATCGTCGTGGCCAAAGGAGGAAAAAGTGTCACGATATCATGACATGTTGCATCGTCATGACCAAAGGAGAAAAAAGTGTCACGATATCATATGTTTCATCATCGCAGCCAAAAGAGAAAAAGTGTCACGATATCGTGACATGTTGCATCATCGCGGCCAAAGGAGAAAAAGTGTCATGATATCGTGACATGTTGCATCATCGTGGCCAAAAGAGAAAAAGTTTCGCGATATCATGACATGTTGCATCGTCGTGGCCAAAAGAGAAAAAGTGTCACGATATCGTGACATGTTGCATCATTGCAGCCAAAAGAGAAAAAGTGTCATGATATCATGACATGTTGCATCATCGCGGCCAAAGGAGAAAAAGTGTCATGATATCACGACATGTTGCATCGTCACGGCCAAAAGAGAAAAAGTGTCGCAATATCGCGACATGTTGCATCATCACAGCCAAAGGAGGAAAAAGTGTCGCGATATCGCGACATGTTGCATCATCACGGCCAAAGGAGGAAAAAGTGTCGCGATATCGCGACATGTTGCATCGTTGCGGCCAAAGGAGGAAAAAGTGTCACGATATCGTGACATGTTGCATTTTTGTGGCCAAAAGAGAAGAAATAAAAAGTGTCGCGATATTGCGACATGTTGCATTTTCGTGATTCAAAATGGGAAGGCAAGCAGAGACACAAGAAGTGTCACGATTTCATGACATGTCCAATTTTCGGGCATAGGAGTTGATGTTGACTCTGATTTTGAACAAAACCTCCCTGAGAATGTCATGGAAAGACTCCATAGTCGGCAGGAAACGTGCAGACCAAATGATCAGGTTCCAACTATCCTCAATTTGGAGATTATTGAGATGCTTGTGGATACATTTGTGGATAGGATTTTCCAGTGTAGCATAGGTGATTAGAGCATCAACAGACCATACCAACCCCCTTGGCAACAGCTCACATTGTGCAAACATTGAAACTTGTAGGATCGTTCCTTAGGCCAATGGGGAAGGAGTCTCTCCACACTTGAATGTCAGATTCGCCGACTCCCCTGTTAGCTAGCCAGTCCATAGCTTTGTTTCCTTCCTAGTACTAATTCTTAATGACTAATTTTGGGTAATTGCCAACTAGAGCCTTGCATTCTTGGAAAATCGAAGCTAGGGATCAGGGAGGCTTAGTTGTACCTTTGAGGCAGTTGATACAGTGCAACGAGTCTCCTTCGATGATAATTTTATTGATGGTCAACCCTTCCATGAGGATCAAACTTTGGAATAGAGCTCGATCCTCTGCCATATTGTTGGATTGAATTCCTAGGTTTTGGGTGAAGGCTAAAATTATTTCTCCCCAGTGGTTTTTGAGAATTCCTCCTCTGCCAGCCGCTCCTGGGTTGCCTTTAGCTGCACCATCGAAATTGAGCTTGACACCCAATAAATTGGCTTCCACTACCAAATTCTTGAATTTCATATATTTTTTCAATTTGATTTGTTCATTTACTACTCTAGTTTCTACTACATAACTGGTTTGTACCCCATAGAATGTAACATATGCTCCCATTATATCTCCCTCTATATTCCTAGTGACACCCCCCTTCTACTTTTCCTAGGTTTTCCTTTGATGCACCATAAAAATTCAATTTTATTCATATACATATCCACCATTTCCTTGCTATATTTTCTTCTTCTTTATTCTCTTTACTATGTCCTATTTTCATGATAAAGACATTCTCACTAATGCAACTATTAATATCTTGTATTTTTCTGTATATTAATCGTCTTTCATTTCTAAAAGCTCTCTTATTCCTTTCTAGCCATATTCCCCAAGCAAAGTTAAATGACATTAAATTTTATATGGTATTTAGTTTCTTCCCTTTGAATGTTCTCTCCCATTGTTGGATCTAGTTCAACATGTTGTTTGATATCAACTAGTGAATTCTTAATTATTGCATTGTTTTTGAGAAAATTTCAATTGAGTACATGCATTACAATAAGATGTGATTTATTTTTTCTTCCTAATTATCATATAGAGGGCATCTATTAATTATTTGGAATTCTCTCTTATCCATCGTTAGTATTCTATTCTCGACTAACAACCATAAAAACAATAACCTTTTTTGTATTGTCCCTTTAATCTATATTTTTTATGGAAAACCATCTTTTGGTTATGTCATTCATATTTCATAGGTTGATGTAACACTAAATTTACCCTCTTCACTATTACCCCATATTATGGTGTCTTTGTTCATAATATTACTCTAAATATAGGATCTTAGTTTGCGATTGAGCATTTTGTACACTTCTTCATTTTGAGAATTACTCTCCAACTTTTTTTATCCTATTCTTCTTTCCTCTATATCAATTCTTGTACCCTCCTTCCATACTACATTTCTACTTCATCTATAATTTTTTTCATTTTTTATCCTCTACTAATGGGACATTCTCTATTCATGCATCCTCCCAAATATATATTTATCTTCTTTTCCAATTTTGTATTTTTCCCTCTCCATAAGATATCCTTTTCTTTTACTATATGATTCCAATTAGTTTTCCCCTACAAGGATATTCAATTGTTAGGATTATGTCTCTTTCAATGTTTTCATTTATTAAATATTTAAAATCTTCATGATAGTTCCTCACTTTCTTATGCTATTATCCATTGTAGCTTCACTTCCAATACTTTATTCATAGTCTTTGTACTTGTTAGTCCTAGCCCTCCTTGTAGTCTTGGCATGTATACCCTTTACAATGATACTAATGGAATTATACTTTTATCTTTTTTTCCTGGCCATAGAAATTTCTTTTGAATTATTTCCACTCTATTTGCTATTTTGTTTGGAATGTTGAAGATTTATAGCAAATACATTGGAATAGATTATAGTATGCTCTTCAAAAATTGCACTTCTCCCCTTGGCTTGGGAGAGAACATTTTCAACATACCATTTTTTTTATTTTATCCATTAATGGATTGTACATACTACAATTTATTTTTCCTAAGAATAGTGTCATTCCCAAATAGATGGTTGGAAGATATTATATGCTACATTCTAATATTCTAGATATTTTCCTTATTTTTATTCTCTAGTGTGCTTATAAAACAAATCTTACTCTTATATAGGTTTATATTTTGTTATGATACCTACTTATATAATTCCAAGATTATTTTTATTTCTTTTACCTCCTTCATAGAGTCTACCCACAATAGAATTATGTTATCCACAAATTGTTGATGGGTAATTTCCCTTACAGTCAAACTCAATCTTAGGCCTAAAATCACTCTTGAATTTTGACCTCCCTTAATAAATATACCCAATACCTAAACCATTATATTGAATAATTATGGAGATATAGGATATCATTTCCTTAATCCTCTTTCACTTCTGAAATATTCAACTAGATTACCACTTATTATAATAGATACCTTGGGGGCAGAAATAATATTTCTCACCCAAAAGCTTCACCTTATATTGAATATAAATTTGGTGAGAACATTGTCCATGATACTCTATCATATTCTTTGTTCATATCCAACTTTAATATCATTCCTTCCATACCAATTCATACTATTTATTATAGTACTTAGTGGATTGTGATTATTTCATCCAAAATTTGTCTTTCTTGGACATATTTTTAATAAGTTTTTCCAACCTTAATGGTGTCACCTTTGTGATGATTTTATAGATGGAATTGCACAATTTGATTGGTATATAAAGTTTGAAACTTTTTGTTCCTTGTTCTCTTGGGATTAAAATTTTATAGGTATTGTTGTATTTCTTAAGAAATTTACTTGACCTCAATGATTCTTGTGTTCTATCTACCATGTCCTATTTTACTATCCCCTAGAAGGATTGATAAAATCCAATTTGGAATCCATATATTTCTTTGTAATGAGAATACTATATTTTCTACTTATTTCTTTACTTCTTTCATAAGTCTCTTGCTATCCTCATTTTTAAACATTCTACTTCTATATCTTCTTCCCTATACAATGCAAATTTTTAAGTATATTATAACTTCTTGCTATATTTGATCAACATATTTAGTGATTTGGCCATCCTCCATTTGTATATTCCAATTTTTTTTTAAGTTTCTACACTTTATTGTGGATACTTTAAAAAATAGGTGTTTATATCCCCTTCCTTCAGCTAGTTATTTCTAGAATTTTTCTTCCAACAAGCCCCTTCATTTCCAAATTTTTGTGAAATTTTGATTGCACATATTTCTTGGACTTATTCAACATTGCATTCATTCTCCTATAACAAAATTATTTTTCCAACTATGATATTTCTTGTTTAAGAGTTTCTTTTTTTCAAAATATGTTTCCAAAGATATGTTTATTCCATACTTTGAATTATATTTTGACATTTTTCAGTTTAGTTGTTATCACATACATATTTTATCCTTGCACATGATAATTCCACCATATGAACTCAAACTTAAAATCTATACTACTCCTAACTTCCCAATTTATCTAGAGGACCAATGAATTATGGTTTTATCCTGATGTTGGTCTTGTTGTCAAAGAAGTTTCTAATCTATCCACCTCCATATCTATCAAGTCAAATCTTCATATGAATTTACAGAGGTCTTTTATACTTTTCGAGTATCCTTGAGTTCCTTCTTTCTTTTCTTTGGATATAAATGGAATATCAAAATACCCTACTACCAACCACTTGATTCCTACTACATATTCTCTTATTTGCTCCACTTCCTTCCACAAGTCTTTTGTGTCCTTACAATTAATAAGAGCATCTATATTTTTCACTAAATAGATCATTATACTTATTTTAATTTTAAGCATTACAATTAGTTGATTTTTCCCTTTGAAAAATCCCTTCCTATAAAATTTCTAAACTCCACATTGTTGCTAAGCCTCCTTAGGCCCTATTGCTTCTATTTGTTCATTGGTGCCTTTCTTGAAAATTATTTGTTTAACTCCTTCCCAAACTACTAGTTTAATTTTAGTTTCTTGGAGGAGTATCTCTGATTGGTTATCCCTTATCATGGATCTCACTAAGTTTTGTTTGTTAGGAGAATTCATTCCCCTCATATTCCATAGTCTAATTTTCATTTCAGCCTACTATTGGTGGGATTCTACCCACCCATAATAATTATTGATTTCTTTACATCTTCCTTATTCCCTTATTCTATGTGTTGCTTTTTCTCTACCTTGAATCCATCCTCTTCTTTATATTTATTTTTGATGATTTCTCCCTCATCTGAAATCAGTTCTAGATATTCTATATTATTTTCTTCTCTGGTGTGTTTTGTTTTTATAATGGAATCTTCTCATAAGATTTTATCCTTTTCTATATCACTTATATGTTCCTTCCTTTCCATATTAACTTCCTTCCTCCTCTAGGTCTTCCCTGTAATTCTACCATATCTTGTCTTTTCATTATTCACATAGTCTTTTATGAAATGACCTTTTCTGCTACACAATTTACAATAGAAGATATCATTTTTATATATGATTGGTTGGATCCACTCTCCCCATTTTAAAACTAACTTTAATTGTTTGGGGACTTATTTTCTCAATTATTTAAGGATACACACCCTTGCAAATAAACTTTATTTTATCTCTCTTGTTACATAGTCCACTAATATGTATTATCCAATATAATTTTTTATTTCTTCTCAAAGTTATTCCTCATAAATTCTAATGGTAATACCAAAAGTCTAATTCATACTAGAGCAATATCTATTCTTTCATTATATAGGTTTAAGCTTGGTAATCATTTTTTTAAGTAATAATCCTACACCACATTTGAACAAAGGTCTTTCACATAGGGTCTACCTACATTCTAGTTCTTCTATAAAGGATGCCATAAAGAATATTTTTAGGAGTATTGTGAATTCTATCTTGCTTTGATCTTCGATTGCCTCATGTTCCAATATTTTAATTGTTCTAAATTTGGCTTATAGTAGATAAAATTCCCTACAATACCCTTGTTCAATTTTTTATGTTCTCTATGTAGAATATTGTTTGAAATATTAATTATTATTCCTTATACACTAGTTTTTTATTGGATTATAGTACATTTATCCTTGTTCTCTTATCCTTTATATCCACTTTAACAATCTCTAACTAACTATAAATATTATTATTAATTAATCAAGTCTTATCCTTATTCATATCCAACTGGTTATTTTGCTTTTATTTGCTTTATGATAATTCTTCTAGATTCACACTCCCATTATAATTAGTACCACTACCTAACAACATATATTTTCCTTATGTTTTCCCCACTCACATTTTCCACTACCAAGAATACTAATCCATATTTATCATATCTTCTTTATTTTGATCTCTTGTTCCTTAGCTAGTTTCTAATCTTGATTCCTTCACTATTATATTGATTCAAGTTTTGAGCTAGATTTGAATCCTTTATCATCACAATCCATATTCAAAAAGAGAATTATTTTAAAATTTAAGATAAAATAAAAATTAGATCAAAGGAGAAAAAAATTATTGAAGTGATATGTCACTAAACGAATAATAGTGCCATGTGAGTAGATCAAGCATTGTCTTAAAAAATAAAAAATAACAAGGGGTTGTAGTTCTAGTCTTCATAGTAATTAAAGAACTCATTCCCATGCATGTAATAATTTATTTACATAGTAAAAAAAATCACTTGATCTATAAACTCAGCTCAAAAGCTTTGATAAAAAACCCTACATAGCAAACAACTTTACTCAATATGTAAACTCAACTCAAAATATTTTATGAAAACCTTTACATAACAACCAAAATCAATTGATCTACAAACCTATCTCAAAATATATAACAAAAACCTCTACACAACTCACAACATCACTTGATTTACAAGCACAACTCAAAATATCGGACAAGAACCTCTGCATAATAAACAACCTCACGTAATCTATAAAACCAAATTAAAATCTTTAATAAAATCCTCTACATAGAAAACGAAAACACTCAATTTATTAAACCAGCTCTAAATATCTAAGAAAATCATTTACGCAACAAACAACACTTGATCTATGAACCCAATTCAATATATTCAATATAAAAATTTACATAGTAAACAACAACACTTAATTTGCAAACTCAACTCAAAGTCTTTGATAGAAATATCTACACAAAAAACAACATCACTCGAACTACAAATCCAACTCAAAATATATAATCAAAACCTCTATACAACATATAATATCACTCAATCTATAAACCTAGCTCAAAATATCAGACACAAGCCTCTTCACAACAAAAAACATCACTCACCAATGGGTTCTTGGTTTAATAGTTGGGATAAAAAGTTGATTTAGCCCACACCAATATTCAAATCTCGAAGGCTACAAATAGTCCAATTTGACTAAATAGATTTAAAAGTGAAAGGGAAACCCTTTCAAAACCCTATTTAAAAAAAAAATCACTCAATCTGCAAACCTAGCCCAAAATAACCAACAAAAATCTCTTCACAACATACAATATCACTCATTTTTCAAACCTAAGATAAAATCTCTATCCAATAAACAACATTATTTGATAAGTAAATCTAATTCAAAATCTCTAACATAAACCTCTTCACTAAAAATAAGACAAATTTACTTTTAGTAAATACTAAAAAACAAATTTCTACCATGTTACCTACATTGTCTTCATGAGAATATTTTTGTTTTTAAATTTCTCTTAAGATCTAAAAAAAGAAATGGTATTCACTCTCTGCTCACACTTTTCTTCTTGCTTGCACTTTCTTCCTACTCACATTTGTAACAATTGCTTTCTAAAACAATTAAAAGGTGAGGCTTGCTAATGGCTCATGTCGACTTTTATAATATCTCAAAAACAAATGTTTATAACTAATTATAAATGCATTTAAATTTTTAATAATTAATCTAGAACTATATTACTTATGTCATAACATTAAAAATTATAATACAAAATCTTAATAATATATAGCTCAAATTGAATTCCTTGAAGAATTATTACTATTTGGTTCCTCAAATATAAATAAGTACCCCCATGGTAACACAAAGGTAGTAAAAGGTTCACATCCAAGAGGATTTGCAATGGGAGCAGTAGCAACAATGGTGGATGGAGATAATAGTTTTGGTGGAGATGGCATGGGCAAAGGCAGTAGCAGCAACACCAACAATGACAACAAAGGTAAAAGTGAGTCTGGTGCAGATGGTTCGAATCAAGAGAAATGAAAACCCCATTTCCCCTAGATAGGATAAAAATAATTCTTTGCGGTCGCTAGTAAACAATAAAACAACTATAGACCCACCACTCTTTTTAAAAATGGATCCCTCTATCATGGTTCCATGATGGGAATTCATGTATTTGATGAAGCTACATCAATGTTGTTGAGCAAGGTGTTGCAAGAGTTTTGTCATTGTTGTCAACTCAGGCAGTTAGATCTAATAATGCAGTGGACAGGCAGTTCAGAAGTCATTCAATGCAGGCTAACAGATTTTAGGGTTTGCAATTGACCACATTTAGGGTTTGTAGCCAACCATGTTTAGGGTTTGCAGCCGACCAAGATTAGGGTTTGCATTTGCATAATCAGTCGACTACTATTAGGGTTTTCATCTCAAAATCTCAAGTATATAAGTGGGGCTGTTTGGAGATTTAGGAATCAATCGGGTGAATGTTGAAGTGCGAGATGCGGCCGTAAAAGCACAGATAGCATAGAATCGGTGAGATGATAGCGAAGTGCATAATGTGAGCTAGTTGTGTCGAGTTGTTCGAAGTGTGATTGTGAATGCGCATAGAGAGCAGAGTGTGGAACGACACAGAGTGTGCGAAGCGTGTGAGCAAAGAAAGCAGAATGTGCAGAGAGCACAAAGGGTAAATTTGATTGCAAAGTTTGGCTATAGCAGTGTAGCAGATTGTGTGAAGAGATTGCTCAAGAAAGAGCAGAGTGTGCAGAGATTAAAAAGGTGAAGTAGATCAGTTAGAGTCTTGAAATAACAAAGTGCTATACTAAGTACAACAATTGGTATCAGAGCCAAGTTCCATTTAAAGGCTAAATAAGCTAGGGTTGATCTTGGATTAATACTCTAATGGCAAAGAAAGGCAAGAATGGAACCATGAGACATAAGAAGAAAAGATCACACAGGG